>CM051824.1:77411284-78611284 GCA_028451465.1 Erethizon dorsatum | reverse complement strand
GTGCCATAGTTAGCCTTTCACACATGGGCCACACTGGGGGACATTTCCAAGCCACAGCAGCCTCTGAATCTTAAAGCCCGCTGGCCCTTCATTCCTCCCCACCTTGGCATCCCCGCCATTCCTCATGATCACGTGTGGTTGCTTACTGTCGGGTGGCTTCTGCCTGTGATTTCTAAAACCTGCTTAAGGCACAATGAACTGCCGCTGTCAACCATGTCTTCACTATTGTCAAAAAACACCAGGAAACCACAAGGCTCAGTTCAGAATACAAAATATCTGGGCTGCATCTACTTCAGTGACCACCAAAACCGCAGGCTTGGGACCATCACCATACATAGCAGGAACCTGAGAAATCTGTGTAGAGTTGGGTAAATGAATGATTGTCAGCACACTTTGTTAAAAATTCTGCATGGTATGTAATAAATGACAATCTGTCTAATTATATGATAAATCTGTGTTATGAAAAATGTGTAGAATTTCAGGGCTGCAAAAACATGTTTTAAAATAACTGATTTTATGAAAGGGAGAGGCTCAAATCAGCAGTGTGAAAGAACCATTGTCAGAAGGATGACTGTAAAACTCTTTGCTTAGAATAAAAAGGAAAATAGGGCCGGTGAGATGGCTCAGCGGTTTAAGCGCCTGCCTTGCAAGCGCGAGGGCCCGAGTTCGACTCCCGGAACCCACATACAAAAAAGGGGCCGGTGATATCGCTCAGCAGCACGGGCGCCTGCTGGCGCACGAGGTCCTGAGGTCGACCCCCCGGTACCCACAAAAAAAAAAAAAAAAAAAGAATAAAAAGGAAAATAATGAATGTTCCACACAGTGAAAGCAACACTGTAACCTGTGGAAGCAACAGAAAGGGAAGGATCAGGTGTAGGAAAAGATTTGTTTCTGGTGAGGAGATGACAGAGGGCAAGTTAGGAGAACCAGGCAGCAGAGTCCTGGGAAATGAAAGAAAAACTGGAGAGACTTGTTCAGGAAGAAAAATTTTAAAAGATTGAAGGTTTTAATTTCAAAGCTTCCCTTCTTCCCAGCATTTTTGTGAAGCAGACTTTGAAAAGAAACTAAATACCTGCAAACCAATAATACAGTAAGTAGCTACGGAGTTTACCGTGTGACGCAGGAAATGATGCAGAGATGTCGGCCCCACCTCCTGTCCTAAGTCACCGTGACCCTCAACCACGGAGAAAACCTCCTGTGCGAGGCCCCCAGGCAGGCGGTGTTCATGAGGGGAGACATGGGTATGGACTCCTGACTCCATGCGGGTTTGATCTTTAGAAATATCTGAAAGTGATTCTGCATCAGTCTTGGTTAACAAGAAGTCAAGCGGTTGGCTGAGCTGGGTACACACTGCCTTTGGTTACATATACAATGGGACCATGCCACTTATTTTCTGACATGGCCCATCCACGACTCTCGAGCAGGTGTGGGATATGAGTGTGGGCTCAGGGATACCGCAAAGGTATACAAGTCCCTTTGACAGTGCCCCATGTACCAGTAGTAAGAGGAGGAATTGTTGACAAAAACCGCATTCTTCAGGGCAGCTCTGAAGAAGCAGTCATTGTACAGCCCCCCAAGTGCTACTTTGGGCATAAGTGATTGTTGAATCTATCTTGTTTTATAAGTGGAAAGAGGGAAGAGACTAATATGTGACAGCCCCCAGGCACCAGGATTTCTTAGATTTACTATTTTGACTCATTTTCCCCAATCTCTGTCCTGAGTTTCACGAACATCTGACTTTTTAAAAATGCAAATTCAGAGTTTTACTTTCTCTTATTTCCCTCTCTCTTATGCCCTTTATATCCACAGATGAAAACTACTCAGGAGAAGATACGTCTTTACTGAACATGCACAGACATTTCTTGTCATTGTTCCCTGAACAATACAGAGTAACAGCTATTTCCCTAGCATTTATATTTTAGTTGGTATTATAAGTCATCTAGAGGGGATTTAAAGTTTACGGAAAGATGTGTGTAGGCTCTATGTGAATATTATGCCATTTTATATGAGGGACATGAGCACTCACAGATTTTGGTTCCCATGAAGAGTCCTGGAACACATTCTCCATAGATACCGAGGAACAACTGTACCCAGGAAAACCAGGATCTGGGGACCACAGCAGCAGCTCACCCCAGTTATCCTGAGGTGGTTGTGAAGGCCAGAAATGAGAGGTGAGTTGGTGTCCCTGTCACTTTCGGGGACTTGGATGTGAGGATGAAATGAAATAACATCACCAGAAAGAGCTGGACCAACAAGGAAAGATGCCAAAGATAACCTGATTTTATGGGGAAAAAATGGGAGAAATGGTACTAAGCCCACAGAGCTGGGGTAATCCATAGAGACTTTCACACAGTGACCCCCGACCTGTATTCAGTGTCCTTGTGTTCTTCCCTCCATCCCATATGACACCCTCTCTTACCTCCACCCTACTGCATCCCGTTTTGCTTTATTTTACATTTCTTCTCCTTCATGACGCCATAACCTACTGCCCAGACCATATCCCCCACTGCATAATGCCGTTATGTTTCATCTAGATATTTTTCTTGGCATTTGTGTTTATTGTTCTGGTACCTCTGACTTTCCAAGTTAAAATGTAATGCTCTTCAGGCTGGAAACTGTGTCAAATCTTCAATATGTACTCCCAAGCCCTGTGTCCAGTGCTGGCAGCAGACTCTTCATGTCAGCTAGTACCCACAGATCTGTATTTTGAAGTATTATGATTTATAGTTACACAAGAAGCTACTCCAGTACAACTGGCTGCTCTCAGCCCAGGCAGCTGGAAGACCTGAATCACACTGAAGTCGTAAGAGACTTGCCCCAGAATGAGCAGGTTCTACTGGCCATCAAGAGCTCGAAGCCACAATATAGTCATTCGTCCTAAATTGATCACCAAATGCAAAAGAAGAAACTGTAGTGAAACCAAGTGTTATGGTTTGTGTCTCGATGTCCCTCCAAAGCCTCATGCAGTCATGGTTTTTTCAGAGGTGGCTGAATCTAGAGTGTGTGACTGATCCATTGTGCAATGCTGGGATTAAGGGTGGGTGATTGCTGGGTCAGTCCACTGATTGGATTGGCACTGCCCTAATCCCGGTAGACTGGATACAATATAAAGAACATAAAGAGGCTTGTCTTCCCTTTCTGCTCTTGTTGCTTTTGCTGTTTTCCACTGCCATGAACAGTTCCCCTCTGCCATGCGCCACCTGCCTTGGAGTCAGCTGATTATGGACTGAAACCTCTACAAACTGTGAGCTAAATAAACCTTTCCCCCTCTAATTTTGGGTTTTGGGTATTTTAGCAATGAGAGAAAAATAACCAAGGTGGTGTGAAGAAAGCACCTGGTCAACCTGTTACTCTTGGTGGCCCAGTCAGACAAGAAAACAGCCCTTCGGTCTGACTGCCTCAGCCATTCTCCCTTCTTGTCTTCCCATCATATTCTGCCACTAAGCCTGCTTGACAATAGTGTTTTGCACATATGGTTGTGTGTCACTTTCAGACAGAGACACCTTCCAAGGAGTGTGACCTGAGCCAATTCCACTGTTATTCAAGCATCACAGGGTACACTTTACCCAGACTTGCAACGGTCTAGCTCAGTCACTGATGTAACCTCTTGATGCCATCAGGGGACACAAACATGAGACGTAACAGGGCCTCCTATTTACGGTAAACCTGTTTGATAAGTAGAAAAAGCACACTGTAAATTTTTAAAGAATAATAATTAAAAAGTATAGTTTAGTGAATGCACAATCCAGTCCCACAGTCGTTTGTTATCATTATGAAGGACTGTGAGCTGTATGTGATCACACGCGCCGTGCTTTTGTATGACCGGCAGTGCAGTAGGTTCACTCCCATGGGCGTCACCACAGATGTGCAGGTGCCGTACGGGGCTGTGATGTCAGTACAGCTCGGCGTTGCTAGGGAGCAGGCATGGTCTCATGGAACCCCCGCTGCACGTGGGGCCTCATGAATGAAACGTACTTGTACTGCGCGTGACTGGACTCTCTCCTGGAAATCTATCTCATCCACATCTCCCATTTGCAGTTTTTCATTCTCCGCATCATATTATAATTGTGGGCCGTTACCTTGCTCTTCCATCCCACTCACTCCTCCCAACATGATTCTTCCCTTCATGGTGTGTTTTCCTAAAGATGAGAGAGAGCAGGAAAAGACAGCTCCGTCTGCGGAACAGAATGAGTCCTGGGGACGCATCACCTCCCTAACTGAGCATCAGCTCCACGACTTGCAGCCGTGACAGCGAGCCCCTACTCACATCTAGCAGGCCAGCACTGACTTGGCCCAGATGTCACCCAAACTAGCAGGGAGATCACAATGCCCGCACTCAGGCCATTTCAGGCCACTTTCTGAGAACAGAATGGATGGAGATGGTTCAGGGCCTCATAGATTCGGAAGCTACGGAAACAGAAGAAATGTGGGGTGTGAAGAGGTCTGAGAAACCGAGGCTCACGTGCCTTTATGCCAAGACTGCACCTCCGATTTAAGTGGAAAGAAGGTCACCAGAGAGAAGCCACCTGGTAGAAAGGGAACACTGTCTACCCTCCTTGTCTTATCTCCTTGTTTGCCCCCAAAGGCTCATGTTCTGAAGGTCTGGTCCCCAGCCTGCGGTGCCCTCAGCACCTGGGGCCCCATGGAAGGTCACGGGTGCCCTCAGAGGTGCCCTTGAAGGGGATATTAGCACTCCAGCCCCTCTTCTTTCTCTCTTTGCTTCCTGGCTGCCACAAAGTGAAGAGATCTCTATTGCTAAACGCTTTCGCCGTGATCTGCTGTGCTGCTACAGGCCTATAGAAACAGGGTGAAGCAGCCATAGACTGAAACCTCTGAAAATGGAGTTAAAATAAACCTTTCTTCCTTATAAGCTGATTATCTCAGGTATTTTATCACAGTGACAGAAAGCTGACCACCACACCTCCAAACTCCTAGACCCCAGCACCCCACTGAAATCACCACCAGGAAGGCTGCCAGTGTTCTCCTCATTAAATAGATCACATCCATGGAGCACCCTCAACACTGTCCCTCTAACCGCAACTGCTGGACACTCTGTGTGAGAACAGGTTGGCGTGCTTGTTAAAGATGGTGATTTCTGGGCCGGTGATAGAGCTCAGCGGCATAAGCTCTTGCCTGGTAAGCACAAGGTCTTGAGTTCAACTCCCAGTACCCGCATTAAAAAAAAAAAAAAAAAAGATGGAGATTTCTGAGTCATGGACCCAAATAAAAGAAAAACCCATCAACTCAGAACTCCGTATCCTTTAACAAATGAAGGCAGCGTAAAGGTATTTTCAGGTAAGCACAACCAGATAATATATTGCAAACAGACATGCTTTTCAAGAAATGCTATGAGGAGTTCTTTGGGCTAAAGAGAAGCAACACCAGATGACAAATTCAAATTCCAGAAAGAATGAACATCACAAGACATAGTAAATACAAAAAAAACTATCTTTTTTCTCTTAATTTCATTAAAAAGCATGTGACTAGTGCAAAAAGTTAAACAGCATACCGTGGATTTTCTAAAATATGTAGATGTAAAATATGTGACAATAACAGCACAACAGATCAGTAAAAGATAAATGAAATCATATGTTGCAAGTTTTCTGTATTTTATCTTTTTGTGTGAGTTAATGCAACGTTACTAAATTGTAAAAATTTAAAGATGCAGATTTTAATTTCCAGAGCAGTGGTTCTCAAAGGGTGGTCCTCTGACCAGCAGCATCACATAGCATTTGTTAGAAATCTATATTTTAGGCCCCACCCACCACATTTTAGGGATTCCTTAATTGGAAATCCTGGGGGTGGACCCAAAAATTTGTATTTTAACAAGCTCTCCAGATGATTCTGATTCACAAAAAGTATGAGAACCACTTCGCTAGAGCAACCTGTCAAAACATAATCAGAAAAGGTGTAATTAAAAACCAATGTGATAATTAACTTGGAATACTAAGGTAACATTCAATATGCTATGAAGAAATCAAGAAAGGAGGAATGGGACAGGGGAGATGGAGAAAAAAATCAAAAACAAATAGCATAATTGCAGAGCTAAACCCAGAAATATCAATAATTTCATTAAATGTGAATGGACCAAAAGTTTTAATTAAAGGCAAAAATAAGCAGACTGAGGGAAAAAAAAAAAAAAAGAACAGAAACAAGACCTAAGTATATTCAGTTTACAAAACACTTACTTTAAATAAAAAGGCATAAATGGATTGAAAGCAACAGAATGGAAAAAGATATATCATGCAAACATCAATTACATGAGAGTTAAAGTGCTATGTTAGTATAAAGCAAAATAGACTTCAGGATAAGGAATCTGAGATAAAAATACACTTCATAATGATCCGTACACCACAACATATAGCAAACGTGAATGTGTGCGTGTGCCTGAAGGTGGAGTTTGAAAGTACATGGAGCAAAAACTAATGGAACTAAACTGAGGAACAGGTAGAGCCATAAGCATGGTTAGATCGTAACACCTCTCTCATTAAATGACTGAGCATCTACACACACACAAAAAAATCAACCAATAAAGAGAACATTTAAATGACATCATCAGCTTGCTTAATCCCATTAACATTCACAGAACATAGCACCCTACAACCGTGAAATACAAGTTATCTTCAGGAGCACACGAAGTGTTCACCAAGGCCAACCTTATGTTGAACCTTAAAGTAAGCCTGGATAACTTTCAAAAGATGTTCTTACAACAGAGTATATTCTCTGAACAAAATAGAATTAAATTAGAAATCAGTGCATAATACAATACACAGAAAAGCTCCCAAAATGAGTAAATTAAATAATTCACATGGAATAGTGCTCATGGGTCAAAAAAGTTACTGCTAGATAAATTAGAAAATAGTTTAATATAATGACAGTGAAGACACAAGATCAAAATAGTGGGGTTCTAAAGTAATGCTTAGAGTTACAAATTTATAGCTGTAAATGTGTGTACTAGAAGGAGGACTGATTAAATATCAACCACACACATACCACAACATCAGTGCCACCATCGCCATCAGTTTTTGGAAGTAGAAATACTCAACAAAGTTCTCTGCTCTAAAATATCTCCTTCAGCAGCTTTAAGAATACCTGAACATAGTACCAGAAAATTGTTTCAACTTAAATACTTCAAAGAAGCAACACTTTGAGCTTTTACATCCTCAGTTTTTACAATAAGTGAATCCATAGCAGCCAAAGCAAGATCCAGTGTTAAGAGTCCCTGGAAAACAAAGACACGAGGAGAAGGAGCGGATATCAAAGATGGCGTAGGTGTGGGGCACGTGAATGATAAACCTTACACACGTCGTGCTTTGCCTGCACGGAGGCGTAAATTAGTCATATTCCAGATAAGGACAAGACGCTCAAAACTCAGACAGAAGGTGCAAGTAGAGCCAAAGGCCTTGAGTTTTCTGTCTGTTGATAGTAAATCCTACAATATGAGTCGTCAAAAAGTTTTGTAGGACTTTGGTCAAGTACAACTAATGCTAAGTGATAATCTAAAAACGTGTCTGTATTTAGAGGCAAAATACAACACAGATAAAGGAGGGAGAATCTCAGACAGCTGCCAAAACACAAAGTCCATGCCATGATGGGAAAACCAAAAGGCAGGGAGTCTGTGGACGGCGAGTGCATGAGAGGACCCAGGTGCGAGCACTGTCGCTGCTGCCATCTGTCTACCAAGTGCAGAAGTCACGGCCATCTCCCTTCCCTCTCCTCGGATGAGACACCTGCGAGGGATGGCAAGCGGGCTGTGTGCCTAAGCAGGATGGACTGGACACGAAGCTTCTGCACAGCCCTGCCGCAGTCAGCTAGAACGTCCTGGTGACAGAACAAGAGCTGATCCCGACCCCACAGCCCCCCAGCTGTCAAGGCCTCCTCTCCTCTGTCAGCCTGTGCTCTATCTGCAGTGACCATGAGGTCGGCTGTAGGATGCAGGGAGCCACAGTGAGGAGACGAGCTGCCCACATTCCTAAGAAGTGAAACAGGTCAGCAGAGGCTCGCAAGTTGCACAGAAGAGGTTAAGGGGCTGTGGATCCCACAGCGCATTAGCTTCCGTAGTAGTTCACGGCCAGATCCACCCATCCATAGGTCCAGGCCCCCATTACCCTAAGGACTACATACCACTGTCCTACAGAGACAGACGGGAAACACTAGAAACACATCTCGCCAGTGCAGGTTTTGCTGCAGGAAGGGCCTCACAAACCCCATGGTCCCCTTCTCTGCTCCTTAGAGACACGCGCTGTGTGCTGAGGGGACGCGCCTAAGCGAGGGAAGGCCAAGCAGGGTTGCAGTCCCCCACCTGGGTGCTACCCTTGATTGCGAACAGCCGAGTTGCACCCTGCTGGGCTGGCCCGAGTCGGGCTAAACGGCTGGGTGTGCCCCTTGGGCCGGGCATGCCATCGCCACCGTGACCAGCAGTCTGTGCTCCCCATCTCCACAGGGCTGTGAGAGTTCTTGCAGACAGATGTGTGGGGACAGCAGCAGCAGTGGTTCAGGAATGGCCGTCAGCCCTGTGGGTGACACCACAGCACATCACTCCTGTGTCATGGCCCGGCATCTCTGCCATCAGGCCCACATCATCCTGAGGAGTGCAGGGTCACCTCGCAACATGGGGGTGTGGCAGTGTGTGCTAAGGAAAGCCAGCACTGCATGGTGAACTTAGAACATCGTCCTAAATGAAATGATCTTCAGGCGTTTCGGAGACCTCAGTGTGTCCCACGCCTTTGCTGAGACCCGAGAGAAAGGTAGATGGTCTCATCCAGGTTGGGATGGCGGTGAGGCAAGGGATTAACAGAATTCTTCCCCTTCTGCTTGAGAATTTGCCCTGCAGTTAACTTCTGGGCTCAGCTCTCCTGGAAACAGAAGAAGATGAGCGTGTAACTTGTCTGTAGGGGGTATGGCTGAGGGTAGAACCCCCTCAGGTGGTAACTAGCTTCGGGACTGGCCTCCTGACAGGAGCCACGTCCTCAGGTCTGGCACAGCGGGGTGGTCTCCGCAGGCGTGTTCCTTGACAGCTTCTGTGGGGAACAGGTCTTCTGAGGCAGGGCAGCCACCACACCTACCAGTGACAACCTCATCTCTTTGCCCCTGAACCATTCAGGGCAGGAGACCAGCCCTGATTAATGGCAGTAGACCTATGGGGTCCCCTGATGTTGCCTGACCACCCTGGGGTTCACCTCCCACACGCCCTGCCTCCTGAGCAGCCTGGTGCAAGGCAGCTGAGAGAGGAGGCCTTGCCAGTCTGCGCGTTTATTGGCTCTGACAAGACACCCTCCTGAGCATCACATCTCATCGAGGTGTTAAATGATTCATTTGTATATTGGACAGGAGCTCTCCAGCAACCACTGACTCCTGGCTACTAACCCGGGAGTGTTGTCTAAGCACCCCATTCATTAAAAAAAAATTTTTTTTTGAAAGGCAGCTGTCCAGTAAATACCAAAAACATCAAAGTAACTAAGCTCTCATGGGTCTTAAATAAGTTGCTGGGCCTGAATAGATAGAAAATAAAAATAGCTAGAAAATGTTCCATGGGAACATGCTGAAGATGTAACATGCACTAGGTGCCTGGCAGATTATGAGCAGTGCAGATTTGGCCTTTTATGTGAAGTTCGACCACCAATCTAAGCAAAGACGGGAAGCTGGAAATCATCTCTAACAGCTCCGATGTACAGCGGCGTACAGGGAGCATTGTTGCTTCCCACACACGGCTGCCTCCCGAGTTCCTGGGGTGAGGTGGGGCGGGGAGCACTGGGCTGGGGAAGGAGCGGACCCAGCCCCTCACCTGCCTGGACAAGTCTCCCTGTGTGTGTGGCACAGCCGCGGCCTGTAAATAGCTGTTGCGTGGAGAAACAAATGAACCTTCCTGAACCTTAGCTTCTTCCCCTATACAATGAGAACAGTATCTACTTCGTCTCCTTCTGAGAATTGTTTCCCAGTGAGATCAAGCTTGTGAAAACTCTTCATAAACTGTAGAATACTGACGGCTGACTATGTATTGGCACAAATAACGCCTCCCCTTCCACCGTGAGTAATGTGCGAATGCGTCGCCTCCTGAGAGGAGGGCGCCCTGCCGCCCGCGCCTCCCCTGCGGGGGACCTGCGCAGCGGGTCAGCCACAGAGGACACCGGGGCTCACAAACCGGAGCCTTCATCCTCACATCACCTCCCCAGCGGAATGGAGCTTGTGCTGGTTCCCTAGTGCTGTTCACTCAGCACAAGGTTAGGAAATAATGTCATTCCTTACACCGCGCTCATACAGACTTTGGTGTCAGCAATCAGAAGAAAGTGAATTTCGATTACATACAACAGTACTGACTGAAATCTTATGCCCATGGAGTTGCAAGTTTACAGGGATGATTTTCTAATACAGGAAGCGTTTTCTTTAGAATCATCAATTGCATTGAGAAAATGGGTGCTCAGTTCAATTTAACAAATGTTCATTGAAACCCTCCTGCATACAAAGCACTTTATTAGGTGTTGGATGCTACTGCCGGGACCCAGGTGCTAGGTGTTGGGTGCTGGTGCTAGGTGCTGGGAGACATAACGATGATGTTTTTGTCTTTGGTCTTTACTTAAAAAGCAAGCAAATAAACCTCCCATATAACATATGGCTGGATGATCTGAGTACTAAATAATTATGTAAGTAGGCAATCGGGGGGAAAATGTTCCTTATTAATGAGAATCGAGAAGAGCAACCTCTGAACTGAGCCCTGAAGAACAAGAATGACTTTTCAAGATGATAAAAGCAAAACACAAATTGAAGGAACAGCACAAAGACACCGTGTGACAGTTCCTGTCTGCTGTGTATGAACATCTGGGAGGCGAAGGCGGGAGGTCAGTCTCCAGCCCGCAGGACGCACTAAGAGGTGGGGACATTGTTCTGTTGACCACACAGAAGCACTGCAGGGTACAAGCAGTGGAGAGAGGGCACGAGGCTGTTTTAGAAACGCAACTCCAGCAGCAGCGGAGGAGAGGAGCGGACACCATAGCCACAGTCAGCTCATTGGGTTCTTACTGACTGACATCCTCTTTGCCTTCAAGGACCTCCCTTTTGCTGTCAACTTAAACATCACAGCTTCTGGAACACTTTCCCTGAACCCCACAGACTGGTTCACTTGCCTCTCTTCCAACTTCAGCATGCCCTGACCCTGCCTTTCGTAGCCCTCATCATCCTGCGCTTGTTTGTTACATGCCGCTCTGGCCTGTGGGGCCATGGCCGGTCCCCACCTCAGGGCAGGGCTGTCAGGATAGCCATGTCCAGGACGTCTCACTCTCGCTGACACTCCGCATGTGGCTGCTGACTGAAGGAAGTGAATGAAAAAATTAACCAGGGCCTGAATCAAGCCACCAAAAAGATGGAGAACAGAGACAAGAAAAATCAGAAGAAGAATCTGTGCAGTGGCCGATGGAGGGCAAGGGCAGCAGCAAAGGATCATGGAGTTTCTAGCCAGCAGTGGGCACCGAGGACTCAGAAGAAAGAGTGGATGGAATAATCCTCCAACTTTCCTCGCCTTTTTACTACTCATTGTGCTTCTCCTTTCTCCCTCCCTCATTCCCTTGCTACAAAATAAAGTCCAGCATTGTAAGTAACTGCTCCAAGTCCTTACCTCCTGCGCCTTCCCATTCCCTGGCTCTTGTGGAAAACTAGCACCCGGGAGACAGATTACATCAAACTCTTCACTCTTCATCTGCCGTGGGACATCCTCACCCTGTTCAAGAAGGCGAGCAATGGTTCGCAGTCCCTCCTGACCTGTCTGTCGGAGAGGCCGTTACAGCGTGTGGCCACACAAACACAGGGTGTTTATGGAGCTATCCGTGCCGAGCTGCCTTCCTGACACCATCTGGGACAGCACCAGGTCCAGGACGTAATCTGGGTGGTCAGCATTCAGACAGAGCCTGATCCTCCCTGAGTCTGAAATAAGAGATGATGCTGCCAATTGTCTTAGCTGGGCCAAGTTTTAGATAAAGATTCAAAAGACAAACAATGAGACATAATCTTATTTTATCAGCTAAAACAGAGGATCACATCTGCCTGAATTCTTTCAGCTCTAGGCTTTGATGCAGATGCCCAAGAGGATGGGTAGTTTAGGCAAAGTCTTAACAAAGGGCCCCGGAGGGTCCAGGCCACTGAGCCAAAGGCAGGTTTGATTCTGCAAAAACAGCAATGCCTTGGTTCACAAACTTGATTCTTTCCATGATCCTGGTCACAGACTGGATTGGACAAGAACTGAATCAAATTCAATGATTAGGATCAATGTTGACCCTGTGGGGAAATCTGATACAGTCCTCATCCAGTTCCGTTTGCAACCAGAATCACGGAGAGAACTGAGTTCGTGAATCGAAGTACCACTTGCCCGGCTCACCTCTCAGCTCTTTTCTTGAATGAGCATTCCGTAGATGGACAACTGCCTGAATCCACTTTGCTCCTCATTAAAGAAGTCAGTGTTTTGAGAAATCCTATCCTTCAAAAGTGGGATATGAACATTGACAGAAGTTTTAAAAAGACCTATCTCTGGGTCTGCTTGCTTCCTATTCTTGGTTGATTTGCTATAAAAATATGAAGCCCTAAACCTTCTAACAAGCTACAACATGGAGACCGTAATTATATAATCCTGATTATGGAGCCCAGAGCAGCCTTTGATACACAGGTAGAAGTGAAAGGAGGCACAAATGATTATTGGCATGTTTTAAAAACCGAATGGACAATAGCTTAATGCTTCCCAGCTCAGCCTTCATCGCTCACTCACTGATTTATATAATATGTGCTAAGCATAGAACATAATGATTGTTCAAATATAGTGGCACCTTGGTACATGAACTTAATTCTTTCCACGATGCCAAATTTCCCCATCAGGTCAACACTGAACCTAACCACTGAAATTGATTCGGTTCTTGTTCAATTCAGTTTGCAACCAGAAACATGGAAAGAGTTAAGTTCGTGAACCAAGGTAACACTGTATTTCTTGAACTGCTCAAAGAGAAAATACAGGAAACAATGTAATAGAGAACACATTTATTCTGTTTATATATAAAGGGTATTCCTTATGGAATATTCTGCTGTTAATTAATGTAAGACCTGAAGCTAAAGGACCAAAGTGTTTTTTTAATTAATAGATGTTATTTTTGACAGCTGTTTTGCATTTACAGAAAAACTAGTACTATAATATAAAGTTTCCATATACCCCTTCTCCTGCTATCTCCCCTACTGCTAACATCTTACATTAATGGAACATACTTGTCACAATTGGTTCACCAATATTGATACATTATTATTCACTAAAGTCCATGGTTTACACTACAGCTCACTCGGTGTTGTACCCTCCCTCTATGGGTTTACACAAGCGTGTAATGACATGTGTCCACCATTACTATATCATTTCACTGCCTAAAAATCCTGTTCTTCACCTGTTCATTCTTCCTCCCCCAACCTTCTACATCTATTGATCTTTTTATTGTTACCAAATTTTACCATCTCCAGAATATCAGATATTGTTGGAATCGTATGGTATGTAGCTTTTTCAGGCTGACTTCTTTCTCCTATGATTTCTCCCTGCCTTTTCATGGTTCATACCTTATTTTTTAATTGCTGGACAGTACTCCATTGTGTTGTACCACATTGTTTACTCATGCACCTATGGAAGACATGTTAGTTGTTTCCAAGTTTTGCCTACTAGGAATAAAGCTACCATAAACGTCCTCTACAGGTTTTTGTGTAAACATTAGATTTTTTACTTTCTTGGGCAAATACCAAATAATTCAATTGCTGGATCACATGATTACTATGTTTAGCTTTGCAAGAAACTGCCAAACTGTTTTTCAAAACTAGCTATCCCGCTCAGCGCCCCCTCCAGCAATGAGCAGGAGTTCCTGTTTCTCCTCATCCTCGCCAGCAGTTGGTGCTGTCGCTGGGCTTGGGCCATCCTAACGGCCCTGCGGTGGATCTCACCATCACTGGAATTTGCATCTGAAGACCAATGATGGGGCATCTTTTCATACACTTATTTGCCCCCTGTAAATCTTTGCTGAGAGCACTCTTAAGGTGTTGCCCTTTTGAAAACTTAGTGGTTGTTTTTCTTCTTGTTGAGTTTTAAGCATTCTTTACATATTTTAGACTTTTGCCCAACTGTGGCTTGTCTTCTCATTCCCTTCAAAGTATTTTTTTGCAGGGCAGAAGTTTTTAATTTGGTAGAATAAAAAAAGTTCTGTATTTTATACTTAGGTTTATGATCCACTTTGAGTTAATTTTGTGAAAGATGTCACCTTTTCTTGAAGACTATCCTTTCTCCAGTAAAGGATAGTCTTTGCTCCTAAGATCTAAATCTGTTTAAAGACAGATAGATATGCTACTTTAAGTCAGCTAAACCTAAAACAACCAAAAGGAATAAGGATTTATTCTGAAAAAAAAAAAAAAAGTGCTTGCAAATAATGAAGGTGCTAGAAACTAGTGGGACAGCTTTGCCCCCTAAGGCCAGGACTGCAAACTTCCCCCCGCCCCTCCCAGCTGCAGCCCGGCCTCTCCCTGGACGAACTCTCTGCGACCCTGGGGATGAATGAACGGGCGGCCTGGGCACACCTGAGAGCAGGAGGCAGCAGTGGTCCAGCAGGAGCTCAGGGGCTGAGTGATGCCACGAGGAGCCCAGGAACAAAGAGGCCACCAATCCCAGCACGACACCAAGCTGAGATTAGACACTGTTCCCCCAACTCGCATCATGGTGACGCCATCAAATTACACCCTGGCAAGACAAGAGAGAAATGGACAAAGGGCTGGAAACACGATGCAGGTGGGATTGTCAGCAGCTGTCTTGGGTTCCGCAGGAAATGTCACTAGCAACACGAGGCAGAGGTGGAGACTTAGCTAGTGCAGACACTGCACTTGGTCCTTCAGAGACAAAGATCTCCTTTAAGATTCTAGCAATTCTGTGAGACACTTCAACATCCCTACTGTGCTGAGGAGGACCCTGAGGAGAAAGGAGTCAGAGGATAAAACAGAGAAGAAAAGGTCAGGGAGCAATGTATCTCGGGGCGTGTCAGCAAGGTGCCCAGACCAGCAGGAGCCTGGCTGAGCCTCACAGGCGTGGGAGGCGTGAGGCGGCAAGTTGGCTTGTCTGGCATCTGTTGCTTGCAAGAGCTGGGCCACAGCCTTCATTGGGTCCCCTAAGCCCCATAGAGCCCAGACACCAAGGACAGGGTGCCAGTGAAAGCCACTTGGATGCAGCCTCCGGCGCAGAGTACACGATCGTGGAGAGACAGCGGGTGAGCACAGGCGCTGGAAGCAGCAGTGCTGGGGACTCAGAGGCTGGGAACGGGCCTGAGCTCAACCTGGATCTGCAACTCTTAAAGTTGCAACAACCCCCTTATAAAATGGGAAAGGTATTACCCATTACTCCTTTTGGGATGGTTGGAAAGTAGAAATAATGCCTAAGCTATGGTGTCTATTAATACATGGTAAGAAGATTATATTAGATTCTCATCACTGAAGGACATTTGGATCTGACAAGGAAGCTGAGAGAAAGAAGGCGTTCTTGTTACTGGGACTTTTCCTCCTTCCTTCCTTCCTTTCTTTCTCTTTTTATTTGTTTGTTTGTTTGTTTGTTTTTGAGGCAGGGTCTCACTGATGTTATTCAGGCTGGCTTCAAAGTTCTGGGCTCATGTAATCCTCCTGCCTCAGCCTCCTGAGTAGCTGGGATTACAGGCATGTACCATCATGCTAGCTTATTTGCTAGAACGTTCAAGGAAGAATTTAAGTGAGGAATCTGGCAGGGCGTGAAGCTCAGCTGTGTCATCCCTCTGCTCCTCCCTGGCAAGGCTCGTTCCCCATCTTCTTACACCCATCCCCTAACACCCAGAACCGACTGTCAGAGCAGTTTCAGACTTGCTGCAATTGAGTTAGGGCCCCAAAGCCAAGGGCCAAGGAACCAAAAGGACCCCAGCGCCATGCAGAAAACACGCTGTGACTGGCTTAAGAGAAATCTCAGGTGTAGGAGTCTTCACCAGGAAGAGCTCTGCTCTTGACAACAGAAGGTGGAAAGTAAGTTGCTGAAGCAGCTCACCTGGAGGGGAGGGGGTGCAGCCCAATGATAGAGCACTTGCCTGGCCTGCGCAAGGCCTGGGTTCTGCCCCAGCAGTCACACACACACAACACACACACACACACACACACACCACCTGGAAACTAGGAGGAGAGCCCAGGGTCGACTTGAAATACATGGCCTTTTTCACACTGACTGCCACAGCAGTGTCCACCACTGGTGCTTCCTGATGTTCTCCACTCAGATCCTTAGCTCCTGTCTTCAAGTCTTCGATTCAAACAAACTCCCCTTGTGCCGTGTGCAGCTCATGCCCTGGTGACACACACACGCTGACACTGTCAGCTACTGTACAGTGAGACTGATCCCTTCGAGAACGGGCAAGGAAAAGAAGCAAACAAAACTCAAAGCTGGGCATGGTGGGGTACACCTGTAATCCCAGCACTCAGGAGGCTGAGGCAGGAGGATCACTTTGAGTTCAAGGCCAGCCTGGGCTACATAGTGAAACCCTGTTGTTGGGGGGGCTCAATACAAAAAGGTCATTGCTCTAAAAGGATGCATTTGTAGTTAATGAACTTGACATGTGTTGGCAGGTAATTTCTTTATTTCCAAAGGGCATACTCATAGGCAGATATCTCCAATATATTCTTCATTATTATTAGAAAAAAAGACATTTTAAAAAGTTGTTAGAAAAAAGATGCAGGGCCGGTGAGATGGCTCAGCAGCGTAAGCACCTTCCTGGCAAGCTCGAGGGCCTGAATTCGACTCCCGGAACCCACATATGAAAAAGGGGCCGGTGATATTGCTCAGCGTCACGGGTGCCTGCTGGTGCGCAAGGTCCTGAGGTCGACCCCCCGGTACCCACAAAAAAAAAAGAAAAAAGATGCAGATAATCATACTCAAATAGTCCAAGCCTCTTCTAATTTATTCTTAACTTTCTTTATGTAATAAATGTATCACATTAATTGCAGTGAAAAATTAAAATTACATGTATAACCACCTACAACAGATCAGTGATTCTGGGAATTCCTTTTTGTCTGCATACCATGCACAAAACGGGGCCTTAGCAAGTCTCCTCTCCATGCTCTCGTGGGCTGCGGTAACCCCAAAGCTTTGCATGTGGCAAGAATCAGTTAGCATTGGCTGGGAGGATGAGTGAAGCTGCTCGGGGTTAATTTTATGTAAGACCTGGGCAAGGCCTTGGTGCCTGGATGTTTGGTGACACACCAGTCTGGATGTCACCGTGAGGGTACCTCTTAGATGTGACTGTTCCATCTGAGTAAAGCAGCGTGTCCTCCTTGAAGTGGGCGGACCTCATCCAACCAGCTGAAGTCCACAGGGCAGAAGACGGCGCTGAGGTCCCTGAGGACGAGGGAACTCTGCCCCAGATTGTTCTAGTCTGCCCTGAATCACCAGCTCCTCCCTGCTCCCCAGCTGGCCCTGCAGATTTCTGATTTGCCGGTTCCTCAAGATGAATCTCTCTGAACACACACACACACACACACACACACACACACGCAAACTTCCTCTTGGTTCTACATCCCTTGAATGCTCTGACTCACTGACGCACCACCCTCAGGAAATTGTCCTGACCCGGCCAGCAATGTCACCCTTGCCTCTCCCTACTGTGGCTTCCATTCATGATTCCAGAATCAGGCAGCCCAGAGCCAGAACAGTTTCTGAGAACTCCAGGGCAACAATGTGTTGGCCCACCCTATGTGTGGACAGAAAGCGGGACTGATACGCAGAGGCCGCTGACCTGTGACATGACAGCGTTTTGTCGTATTTGAGTCAACTGGCCCCTGTGCTTGAGGCTGAGCGCTGACTGACTGACAGATTGCTGCCTGTACTAAATGAGGTTGTGGTTCGTTAGATGAGGACTCAAGTACCGAGCCATCCCTGAGTCTAAATTCAACTTGGAGAACGCGCTCTTCCACCGAGCGGCTGTGCGCTGCCCCAGTTCCACTCCCACTCCGCCGAGTGGGCTGTTTGGAAGGAAGCGTTTTCAACATGAGGCGGCTGTGGCAGGGTTGAGAAGGGCAGCGATACAAAGACAAATAAGGGGCTCTGCCTCGACATCTGTGAACAGCTGAGAAACAAACTGCAAGGGGGTAGAGCAGCATGCATTTGGTGGTGAAGAGGGAGGGGAGGCCAGTGACGGGGTGGACGGTGGTACGGAGAGTTGGGGAAGCCATCTGAGGCTAGAAAAGAAAGTTGGGGTGCTTTGGATGTTTGGGAACAGACAGGGATGGGGGGAATCAGGGAGAGTCTAGATGATCCGGGGTTCTCAGATCTGGATCTCCCCACCCCCCACCAACTTTCCATCCCATTTCACAGGAATGTTTCAGCCGCAGCCCAGGGCAGGGTCATCACCACCACCGCCGCCCGAGTCGGCACTCTTGGTCGGCATCTCTCTGCTAGGGTGGAGCGCTGCACCGGTTGGCTGGCTCAGGATGCAGACCGGATCTGACTCAGCGTCGTCCCTTCCCGATGGTGACGGCACCTGCTATGTCTCTCCTTCCTGGTTCCCTGGACTGCCGCCTGGAAGGCCACTTAGATGTCCTTTAGCCGCCTGTATCCCGCAGCCCCATTAGGCCGCTTCATGGGCCCCTCACCTGATGGGCTGTCGCTGCCACTCTGTTTGCAGTTTGTGACGAAACGGTCTTGCAACGTGGCAAACCCGGTGGACCCGGCCAGCTTGGGACAGAGCCTCCACCTCGCAGAGACATGAAACCATCTCCACTGCCCAAAGGTGCAACGGCTGTGGCTGCATCTTAGGAGAGGCTGTGCTACTTGCAGGGAATACGACAGACTGCGGGACCGACGCTGAACACAAATCCCTTGGCTCTGTTCCCGAGTCCTCAAGGTCCAACATGGAGACTCAGGCAAGTCTGACGATTCCGGTTCTAAGATGGGGACTAAGCACTTCCTGAGTGTGGAGCAGGAGCGGGTGGGTGAGGAGAGCAGCGGGGGCCCAGCTCTCCCTCTTCTAGGGAGCCTCCCGTCCTAATCACCTCTGAAATTTCTGAGCTCCAAATACTCTCAGAATAGCGGTGAGTTTTGGAAAGAACACTCAAGCCATCACCAGCAATCAGAACACACTTGCTCTTACTGAGCACAGACTTCGCGAAAGTCTCCGGGTTCAGTTTCAGCCAAGGGCTGCCTATCCATGGTCCGCGGGTCCTAGCGAGTCTCAGTACCCGACTTGCAACCTGTGGCCTGATCCCAGATCTCTCTGTGCCCCAGCACGGGTTCTCCACTCCAGCCAACAGCCTGTCTCCTCGCACTCGCCCACACACCACATTCACCCAGTGGCCACCTGCCGTCCCCGGACACTCCAGCCACCCTCCTCCACAGCCAGGCGCTCACACTTTCCCCAGAGCTCTCCGCCTCACTGACCCCTGCAGAACAGAATAAGCTCTTTTCTGTCTCCTTCGTCTTTGTATTGTGAAATGATATCCCGTGTGATAGCAGTCCATTATAAAATATATTCTTCTATAACCAGCACAAGAGTTATACTAAGTCACCATAGGATTTGCATTTAAAGACATAAAAATGCCACCCAAAAGTTAATGCCCAAAGAAGTTACTGATACATTATTGAAGAAACCCTGGAAATACTAAAAAAGAAAAAAATATTATTTATTAAAGAAAACACAAATAGAAGAAAAATTATATATATATATAGAGAGAGAGAAGTGAAGCTGTGTTTAAGAACTGTGCACTGAATGCAGCTTAGAAAGCAAGAAGTCAAAAATAGAGTCCAGCACTTGTCCGGGAGTGACCCTGCCTGATACATCAGACTCTTCTCAGAGAAGTTCAGTTTCTCAGGCCGCCATATTTGATGGAAAGAGCCTTGTATGGTGTCCACCTCTGTGACACTGATTCTACGCTCAGCAGCAGGCTGGTGTGGGACTGCACTGGCCTCTCGAGTGGCCTTCCTACCAAGGGCACACCAGGCAGGTGTCGTCTCACCGAAAACCATTGCAGTGGCATGGTGGCTGAGCACCCAGCCTCTTCTGATCGATGACGTGGTTTCTGGGCCTGCGCAGCAGAAAACCACAGTGCTATACTGTGTCCCTCACTGAGGATGCCTCTGACCTCTGGCTTGGATGGGATGGGGCACCTCTATATTTCTCAACCCCTTTCCCTCTCACAGTGCATGTCACTGTTCCTGTTGGTTTAAGCATTTTGAGAGCCTGCACAGTGCTCCATGCTTACTCAGTGGCTTCCATCCTGCTGAGTAGAAGGCATCTGATTATAAAACATGGTGGAACTACTGTTTTCCCCATTTTCACCAGGCAGATGCTTCTCCTAAGGTTTGCAATTAATCCACTCAACAAATACTTCTTGAATTCATTCCTTCAAGAAATGCCTGCGGAGACCCCAGAACACATCACGCTGGAAATCGCAGCAGGGCCCCTCTCAGCAGGGCGTCTGCAGTCAGGGGAGAAGGAGTGAAAAGCAAGCACAGTGTTCTCCAGTGCAGGCGCTCTGGGAAAACAGCTGATTCCAGGACCGAGATTGGGCAGGATGAGCCCGGAGCATCTTACAGTGCCAGACAGAGAGAGAGAGATCTCAAAAGAGAAAGGAGCCAATGAGAGCACTTTCAGTGGCCAAAGTGGAAACAGTTTGAACAACAAAATAATGAAGTTAATATTGTATTGCACCCAAAGCATAAAGTAAATATGCATGAGTCCTTGCTGGTATAAACACTCACCGACTAAATTGGGTGGCAGGACACCCCCATGCACAGAAGGCTAACAGATGATGACGCAGATGCTCCAGCTTCAGGGAGGAGGACCTCACTCCTCACCCGTGAAGAGTAGGCTGAGTGGAGCAACTTTCTTCCAAAAAGCAAATGCGAAAAGTGGGGGACAACAACTTCGTGGTGGAGAAACCCAACAGGCTCTGCCTCAGCCAGGTGTTCCAGGTGAACATCATCAGGGACAGGCCGTGTTGGTTCCAGCGTGTGCCTTTGATAGGACATGAGAAAGCGGCTCTTCTGTGGTCTTCCTCCCAAAACACATAGTCCAATCCCAAGGGAGACATGAGACAAACCCCTACTGAGGGACACCCTACTACATACAGTATGGGCTTTTTACTGAATGGATAGTCAAGTGTAGCTTTTATTTCAAAGGAGCACACACTCTCCTCTCAGCCAGGCCTCAAGGACCATGTCAGGTTGGACACTGAAGGCCTGAGCAATTGGACTCGAGTCCCTCCTGAACACGTGGCCGCAGGCCGGGCAGCAGGGAGTCTCCTCCTCCATGCAAAGGCGTGAGAGGCCACTCGGAGAACTCGGAGGTCTTCAAAAGACCACACTCGCCCTTCCCTCACACCTCCTCATATTGCAGAACTCACGCTGCACACATCCTGTGCCTGATAAACGTACGGCCTCGGACATCGCCGTTAAGATGCAGAGAGAAGATATTAACCTGGCAAATTTCTCGTCACCAATCACAACCAGGACCGTAAACTTCTTGATTTCAGAGTATGGTAACACTGCTCGCGTACAGCGGGGGGGTAACTGCTCCTGAATGCTGTCCAAGTCTGGCACGTGAACTCAGAACAATCCACTCAGCACTGTAGATGACTTCAGATCATAAGAATAAAACGTTTAATTCATTTTCCAGTTTTCCAGTGAACATCTCATCAAATCCGTAATTTCATAAAGTCCACATTTAATTTCTGCCACAATGACGAGACACTTGATGAGCGGTGAAGACTGAACGATGATATTCAATGTTAAGAAACAAATGAGAAAATAAAAAGCCAACACCTTGGGCTTCCACAGATAATGTGAACAAGAAAAGAAATGACCTGCCGAGTTGAGGTGGGCCTCTGAGTAGTAATGCCTCCCCGCACTGCTCTGCTGCAACATTCCTATCCGGAGTGGGCCCTGGGGCAGCTTCCACGGGTGCAAAATGCAAAGCCTCACATATCATTTTGCTATTTTTGCAAGGAATCAGCTGCCGGAGTGAGATCACAGTATGCTGTAGAAAACCAAAAGCGATTTCGAAGATTGTCTGCTATGCTGGTTCAGCTTCTATTAAATAATAGTGATGGAACAAACAGCACCTACTATGTGCGCCTACTTTCTTACTGTAGGAATGCAAGAATGAAAATCCTAAGCTGGTTATGATTCCCAAAGAAGTTTACAATCTGCTTAGAAAATCTATTTTCCCATGAAAACAGACGAGCCCGCCTGGAGGGAGTGGATAGGGGCACGAAGAAGAGGAAACGGAGGTGCACTGAGCTCCGATGGTGGAAATCAGAGAGGAGAAGGAGAGGACTGAAGAACTGGGGGCTCCAGGCAGCTCGTGTCTGTCTAATTCATGTTTTCCCACCTCTGGGTTCAAGGCCATTCCAGGGACCACCCCCACCACCACCAAACTGTTCTAACCTTGTTTGGCTCCCTGAGAACCTTGTACTTTGAGTATTTCGGAAGGTGGGATTTAATAGTCCTTAGCTCAAGCCTCATGACCTGGAAGAGACATTTCAGGGACCCCCTTAATCCTGTTTCATGAGGGAATATGACCCGACACCACATTTAGTTACGAACCGATTTTGTGGAATAAGTGCGTTACACATCTCTCCTCTGATGCAGGACGGTCGGAACCTGTAAGGCCGGGCCCCTGAGGAGCTCCCATGTTGCCCCCCACCCCGCCAGCCCCTGCAGCCCGCTGCGCCTGCCCTCAGCTCCCCAAGCCTTGTCTGGGAGCAGAGGGGACCCAACGGGATCTGCGCCCGCTCGCTTCCCGGAGGAGGCTGCGGAGGATGGAGGCGGCTAATAAAAACACCCGCCGTGCCTCCTCTAAGTGGCAATTAGTGAATAAAGAGCCTCCCAGCTGCGCTCAGGAGAGCGGTGTCCTGGTACCCGCGGGCTGGAAAGGGTCGGCGGGACGGAGAGGAGGCTGCGTCCGAGTGCGAACACCGCGCGCCGGCCCCAGCGCGGCGCCTTAGGGACCCGGGTCCTGCGCCAGCCGCGGGCTCGGCCCTGGACCGCACCGGACCGGCTCGCCCCTGCGTCTGCGACCCCGGACACCTGGGGGCCCGGCCTGCGCCCCGCCCGCAGGAGGCCCCCGGCCCGGGGCGGCGCGCGTCGTTGGCCGCGCCAGCAGCGTCAGGGCAGAGGCGGGGAGGGGTGCAGTTAAAAGGCGCTGCAGGTGGGAGCCGGGCCTGCACCCGCGCTGCGACTCGCTCAGCCTCGGGAGCCGAGGGCGCCGCCCCGCGCCGGGAGCCCCGATCCCACCGCGCGCGCAGGTGAGCGGACGCCGAGACGGGGCGGCCTCCCCCCGGGCCGTGGGGTGGGGGCTCGGTCGCCCCGCGCCGCCCCGCCCCGGCCTCGCCCCGCAGGGTGGCGGCGAGGGTGGGCACGCGCGTTGCCGCCCGCGTCCTCCCCGGCCCCGCGCCGCCGCAGGAACCGGGCCGGACGGGTTCGCCCCCGCGCCCGTCTTCTGGGCGAGCTCTGGGCGCGGCACCGCGAGAGAGTGGTCCGCGGGGAGCCCGCGGCCTTCGCCCCGCTTCCCCGGCTGCCGCGGGGCTCTGCGCTCCGGGATTGCGCAGCGGGCCCGGCGGGACTGGGGCGCGAAAAGCCGGGTCGGGGGCTGCTGTGTGAGGGCAGCGAACCCCGCCGCGCGACGCGGGCAGCCGTGCCCTCCGAGCTGAGCGGTGCGGGCAGCGCGATCCAAGTCCCAGGAGCTTGTGCCGTGCAGTGACAGTCGTGGGCAGCAGTGATTAAACTCGGTGGCACCTCGTAGTTAAAAGATGCAGACCCCGTGGGCACCTCCTGCGGGGCAAGGAGTCGCCCGGGGGTGCGGGGGTCTCTCTCGGCCTGGCGGAGCCGGTCGGGTGAGTGTGGCCTGCGCCCAGCTGTGACCCCCGCAGGGGCGGGTGCGGGGCGCCCGCCGGCGGCCTCGGTGTCCCCAAAAGGGAAGCTGGCTGTCAGTCTGTGCCTGAGTGTGACGACACGATGCGCGCTCTTCCTTTCCTCAACTGGGCTTGATGCTTTTCTCGTCCCAGTTTTAGCAGAATCTAACCAGTGTTCTGGAAGAAAATGTCCTGCCCTGGTGCAGACTCCTTAGAATTGCAGGATGCCGCTCACAACGGCGCCTGTGGCGAGCTTTGTCGCTTGTTGGATCGGGCAGAGTCTTTGGGGGTGTTGTTCGGACAGTGCCAAGGGCGAGGAGAGTGTAGTGAGAACAGGAGGCCTGGCCTGTCCCGTAACTGGGGGTGTGAAGAGCCCCCCTCTGCTGTCCTGCAGGCACTAAAACGCAGAAGACACTTGTTCTACTGGTGGGGTTTTGTTTTTTTAAGACAAAAAAAAAAAAATCTGATACAGGTAATGGTGCCTTTGTCCTCTTTTTCTTACCTTTTTCTTCTGTGTTATATGAAAGGTAAGAAGGAAAAGGACCACATAAGCTCTGGCTAAACAAGTTCAGTAGACTGAGAAGAAAGTTCTAGCCTGCATGTCCTCACCATGCATCTTTGAATCCAGCAGAGCATTCCAGGAGCTAGGAGTAGTCTGTGGATGTTAGGTTAGATGTTGAATAAAATTGTAGGAGAAATTTTTGACTCAGTTTTTGGTCCGTGAGTCCTGAGCCTCCCATTGGCCACATCGTCATAGGTGAGGGTTTCAGTGTGACCTGCCTGGTCCCTGAGAGGGGGACTGGCAAGATTCGAGTTTTACTTTGGTGCCTGAGAGTAGAACTGGGTCTCAGGGAGCTGTTTTTCTCCTTCTTCCCAGGGTTATTAAAGTGTAGTTGAATTTAAATATTTGCAAAGGACAGAAGGTTGCCTGAATGAACAGACAGGGCTAACAGATTATCCAGGTGCAAGAAGTTGAACTTAAAGGAAATTATTTTGTAACTTTGAATTCTAAAATGGAGTAAGAGACATGTAAGCCTATGCATTGTCTGCTTTTATATTTAAACTCATATGCAGAAAAACTGGTCTCATTTTTATTGAGTTCATTCTGAAGACATATGAATCCCACATCCATTGTCATCCTTAGTCATTGCTTTGAAAGCGCTGTTGCTGAAGTTTTGCGTCTTTGCATTTGAAAACCAACTATCAGGTCATTCCTCAGGTGACCTCAGATTTCTGGAGACGAAAGACACTGATTCTTCTTGATGAAGGAGTTTGAGAGTTTTTTTAACGGCTGAGCTGATGGAAAGGATGGATCCATTTTCTCGAACTTTGCTGTGTCTATTTTGTGACGCTTGAGTGAGCCTGAGGTTTAGGAGGGATATTAAGATGAGGAGGAGGAGGAGAAGGAGGAGGATGGGAAAAAGATCTAGAGAACACCTTTGATTTTTCGCATGTGTTTGAAGTAAGAAGCATTAAGAAACAACAGTACCCAAACTTACCCCATAACGGTCCTGGGGATGATGAAAACTACCCACAAGGTTCACTTAATAAAAGAAGGTGACAGTATTTTTTGCTCAGCAGTGACATCCCTCTGGCTTCCAGAGGTAGAGCCCAGGTTTACAGCTGAGTTGGCACCGCGCACTGCTGACGTCTGGGCAGGAAGGGGTGCGGGAGAAGCCCGGAGGGACCTGCCATCACCCTCCAGGCCTGCCGCGCTGGGCGTCCGGGCCCTGCTCGGGTGGTGGTGGCCGCTTGTGTCGCATCTCCCTTCATCTGCACAGTCCCCGAGTGGACACTGTGGGGAGTGAGCTCTCTTGCTGAATGACTTTGAAAGGGTCATTCAAGGGGAGCACAACCACCCAGAGAAAGAAAGATCCTTTCTACTCCCTAGCATATGCTATAATTTTTAGGTCTTTAGTTTAGTTCTGTCTTTGGTGTAATTAAAATGGCATTGTTAAACCAGTTGTAATTAAATTCTTAAATAAAAAGTTTTTAAACAATCAAGAAGTACCCTGTTGTTAGAATGCCAGTGGACGTAATTGAATTATGAAAGGGAAGAACAATCAATCTTCATGATGCTGTAAGTAAGTCACTCGGATCCAGATGTGGTGGTGCATGCCTGTAATACCAGCAGTCTGGGAGGCTGAGGCAGGAGGATCCAAAGTTCAAGAACAGCCTGGCCAAGACTCTGTCTCAAAATAAATAAAATAAAGGAATGTACTCAGCACAAAGGACCTGGGTTTGATCCCCAGTACACAACAACAACAACAAAAGGTACTCCAAAGTAAGATAAGATCACTACATTACTTATTTTTACAGTGAAATATTTAGGACTGGGGCTTTAATACAGTATTAAGAGTCTGGCATGGAGTTACTTACTGTAATTAGATGTGCCACAAAACTAGATACAATTTACTTTCTTAAACTTTTTTTTCTTTTTCTTTTTTTTTTATTTTAAAGAGAAAAAAATAGAACAAAATTTCAAAACAACATAATAGGAGGGTAACAATGGTTAATACATGCGTATTGTTATCTTTAGTTTCTTAAGCTTAAATGTAAACACTTTCTTATAAATGATGACTACTGCAGGAGCTATTTTCTCCTAACAAGGGAGCTAGGAAGGTGAAACCTTTCTGGTTTACAAAGGAGTTAATCGTTTCCTTTTTATTAAAAAAAAAAAAAAAGAAAAGAAAAAAAGCTCCTTCAGTTGACCCCAGCCCTGTTGAAGCCTGAAAGCAACGAGAGAGATTTTGTTTTCTGCAGTTCAAAGGGTGCAAATGGGTGCAGTGGTTTTGGAAAGTAATTTAAAATGAATGACAGTTTCACTACGCATTGGGCCTTCCAATCTTCTTTAAGCAAAGTGTTGAAAGATTACCTGCAACCCCCACCCCACTGTGTGTTTTTATAAAGAAAATCTGAAACCCAGAGCATCCGAGGCCCACTGTGGTCGATCCCCACCCTGGCCAGTGCTCCTGCCCATGACATTGCTGGTCAGTAGGGGTAAAGGGATTGCTGGTCAGTAGGGGTAAAGGGGAGCCAGTGTCCTTTTGAAACTAGCTGAAAATCCACTTCCATCCTCCTGCGGCTCCTCTGGTGGGGGACAGCCAGGCCTTCCCAGTGACTGCAGCCTTGTGTCGGGAAGTTTGGGGCTCAGTAGCCCCCATGGGGCTCAGTACCCTGACTTGTCTCCCAGTGGTTGTGAAGTGAGCTGTCCTTTCAGAGAGTGACACACAGGAAAGATACCCAGGGCTTCACTGGTGACCTCCCCAGAAATGACGTCCCCTAGACAGAGAAAGGTGTTTCTCTGTCAGGAAACATGGATTAGGGTCCCTGACAGACTTGGAGCAGCCCCTTAGGGCCCAGGTGAGTGATGGGGAAAGTAGAAATAGCCTGTCCTCCTAGTCATCTCAGCTGTTAGAAGTAGCGAGGCCTTTGTCGCTCTTGCAGGAAGATTCTTTGGATCCACATGGTTTGGTTTCTTGCCTGATTAATTGCCTCAAGGGACACTAAGCTACATACTTGTACCAGGGTTTAACCTCATTTTTCATCTTATTTTTCTAAGCATCTTATTTTTCTTCCTTCAAAGGTGTAAGTAAAATTACTGATTTTTAGTATCAAAGTCAGTGAGCATGGTGAACTAGATTATTTTCTGGTCAGCTTAGGAAGCTGGGACCAATATTCTTGTGAGGAAATTGTGATCCCTTGACCTCTTCTGTGACTTCAGATTTCATTCAGGTCCTGTTGTCTTTGATACCTTGATCCATTTGCTTACTTCCTGCAAGGGCAGGTGACAGGTGACGACACATGTGCTGTGTTCAGGCAGGGAACACGACAGAAAACACAGGAAACAGCCTTTTTACCTGCCTGGGAGTTTAAATTCTACAGACTCGGAAGCATTTGGGAGAATGCAGAGTTTTCATTTGATAAATCAAAAACTTGCACAGTGTGCGTGTTTGGGGGCAGACTGCAGTGGGTGATGCTTATCAGTTACATGAGGGAATACCTTCCTTTCTTAAACAGGACCAGCCCCATAAGGAACCACTGATGTCAAATATGATTAAACGTCAAGATGCAAAGTTGTGCATCCCCGCTGGCCACACCTCGAAATGCCTCCAGGATAGAATGGCAACAGTTAGGGCAATGTGTTGTAATGCCTTTTATCAGGGACTTAGAATTAATTTTATAATTATTATTTAAATGAGTTTTAAAAGTCAACAGTGCACTTGCTGTGGACATTGAAAGTCTCTTTGGGTCATGGAATAAGTAGACTCTGAAAGGAAGGGTTTAATACACAGATCTGAATTCCAGAGCCTCGAGACGACCGCTCCCCAGTGAGTCCCCTCTGCCCAGCCCAGCAGAGCTCACCGGCCTCTGATTAGATGCTTGGAGGGTTGAGAATCCATAGCTTTAGAAAGCCCATGTCATTTTTCTCTACTTTAAAAAAAAAAAAGCAGATCCCACAGCGCACAGTCTTCCTCAAGCGAGAGTGCCCCCTTCCCTCCGCTGCTACTCTGGTGACATAAGAGGCTCTCATTCCAGACTCTACCACCTGTTCACACCACTACAGATCCCCCAGGTGGCCGCCGGTGCCAGCGTCATGGTTACTGTCACCAAACTCTTACGGAGAAGTGTAATGATGCTGCTTTAGGACTCTGCGAGGGATTAAACAGAAGGTCCCAGCTCACACGTGTAGACTTTCTCTTCTTCTGGAGATCAGGGTATTTGTCTTTCTCGAGGCATTGAGGTGCTCTGTGATTCGGAATGAGAGTACTCTGATTGCCTATAGAAATCTTCAAAAAATTAAAAATAGAATTCTCATAGGATTCAGAAATCGCATTTCTGGATATACACTCAAAAGAAATGAAAGTGGGATTTCAAACAGATATTTGTAAAATGTGTTCATAGCGGCATTATTCCCAATAGCCAAAGTGTGGAAGTAACCCAAGCAAGGGCCCACTAACAGGTTGAATGGATAAGCAAAATGCAGTCAGTCCACTTGGTGGAATATTACATAGCCTTAAAAAGGAAGGAAATTTTGAACATGAATGAACCTTGAGGACATTATGATGAGTGACAAAAGCTAATCACAAAAAGATGATATATGATTCTACTTATATATGACGTACCTAGAGTGGTCAAAATCACAGGCACAGAAAGTAGACAGATGGCTGCTAAGGGTTGGAGGACAGAATGGAAAATTATTGTTTAATGGGTGTAGAATTTTCATTTGAGAAGAAGAAAGGGTTCTGGAGATCTGTTTCACAGCAAGGTGAGTGTACTTAACACCACCAACTGGATTTTTAAACTAGTTAAGATGGTAAATTTTATGTCTATTGTACCCACAATTAAACTTTAAAAAAAATACTTTAGTAACAACAGAAACTCAATGAAGCTTCTAAAATATGGGGGGTGTGCTGATCCCATTCACAAACTTTTCTGTGCTCTAAAATTTAGTTCTAACATCTTATTGTTTCCCTAGTGTGAGAAGCTGAAAGAGTAAGAAAGATCCAAAATGTACAATAGATATTGAGAAATGGGAAGAAACTGTTCAAAAGGAAAGAGAAACGGGGATGGGGGAAAGGAGAAAAGAAAGAAGGGAAAAGCAAAAAATACATATATGTATATAGATATATATACACACACACACAAGATAGTTAAGATGGTTATACTACTAATTGCTATTTGTTCATTGAAAAGCAAGGTTTGGGCCTATATTCTTTGATCGATTTTTCATGCCTATATCTTGTAATATGAGCAGATACTTTGAAGATAACAATACACAATGTACTAACCATTGTCACTCTCCTACAATCTTGTTTTGAAATTTTGTACCATTGTTTTTGTTGACGTTTTTCTCTAAAATAAAAAAATAAAATAAAATTTAGTTCTTTGGGGAATGTAGACTGGAGTTCATCTCATAATGTAGGCTCTAGCTCAATACTTCTATTGTATTTGGAGAAATAGTTCTTTTAGAAAAGTATATTTTGGATAATATAGGGGCTGGGGGTATAGCTTAGTGGTGGAGCCTTGCCTAGCCTGCGTGAGCCCCCACACCCCAAAAAGAATTTCTATATTTTATTGGTTCTCAGTTTAAATTATACCATTTGACGCAAGGATGAAAACCACTGCTTTTTCACACTTTGGTCCCAGTTGTGTTATTTTTAATAGCCTTATTTTTATGTGTATGTAGGTTGTTTAGGTTTGTTTTTGTTTTTTTGTAGGTTTCAGCTCACATGGTACTTTCACTTCCTGAAATTTTTCCAGGTTTGGGCCACTCCATTTGGGGTAGAGAGCCAAGTCCTTTGTCTTCCAGCTCTCTAACGGCTTTAAAATCTTTTTAGCATGCTGGGGAAAGCAGATTATGTCATTCTAATGAATTATTTTGTTGGCTTAGTAAACCACTCAATGAATAAAAGCTACGGTGTAAGTTCTGTGAGCCCGCGGGCAGAGCCACACCGACATATGTGTATAATATATTCACATAGTGATTGAAAAACAGCTTAGACACAAATTTGTTTACCTGTGGTCCTCGGTTAATGGAATGCAGCAACCTAACCTGTAATCTGAACTCAGCTGAATCAAGATGATCTTAAACCTTCCTCCCAAAACAGTTAGTTCTGGTCAAAAGCGACAGTGTTCAGAATGAGCCTTCCTTATTAGAAAACCTCCTTCTGGCAGACTGGGAGGTGAACATTATCAAATATCACAGCCTAACTTAAAACAAATGTGCTTGCATCTACAGGTCCCTGTGATACTGTTCTATCAACCAGAGGCACTTTCCGCAGCCTAACCTCGCTCCTTTCTGTCTGCACAGGACTAAACCAGCACCATGGATTGGGGGACACTGCACACTGTCATCGGGGGTGTGAACAGACACTCCACCAGCATTGGGAAGGTGTGGATCACAGTCATCTTTATCTTCCGGGTCATGATCCTCGTGGTGGCTGCCCACGAAGTGTGGGGTGATGAGCAAGAGGACTTCGTCTGCAACACTCTGCAACCTGGCTGCAAGAACGTGTGCTATGACCACTTTTTCCCAGTGTCCCACATTCGGCTGTGGGCCCTGCAGCTCATCTTCGTGTCCACCCCCGCGCTGCTGGTGGCCATGCACGTGGCCTACTACAGACATGAAACCACCCGCAAGTTCAGGCGTGGAGAGAAGACGAATGAATTCAAAGACCTGGAGGACATTAAAAGGCAGAAGGTGCGCATCGAGGGGTCGCTGTGGTGGACGTACACCAGCAGCATCTTCTTCCGAATCATCTTCGAAGCTGCCTTCATGTATGTGTTTTACTTCCTCTACAATGGGTACCACCTGCCCTGGGTGCTGAAGTGTGCGATTGACCCGTGCCCCAATCTTGTCGACTGCTTCATTTCCAGGCCGACTGAGAAAACTGTGTTTACCATTTTTATGATTTCTGCGTCTGTGATTTGCATGCTGCTCAATGTGGCTGAGTTGTGTTACCTGCTGCTGAAAGTATGTTTCAGGAGATCCAAAAGAGCCCAGACTCAGAGAAATCACCCCAACCATGCCCTAAAAGAGAGTAAACAAAATGAGATGAATGAGTTGATTTCAGATAGTGGTCAAAATGCAATCACAGGTTTTCCAAGTTAGGCGTTTCCAAGTGAAATGTGGCTGAATCCTGAGAAAACATTTGTCTTCCCTGGGAGGCAGTGCCAGCCTGAAAATTCCTTTCATAGGCTGAACAGTTTGTCTTATAAATGACTTTCATAATAAACAGATAGTTGAGTTCACTCTGTAGAATACATGCGCCATTCACACGCAACATAGTCAAACACATGGTCCATCTCTGAAAACGAAGCAGTTGTTGATGACTAAGCCTTGAAGCCACTTAACAAGCTCGTTCTCCATGGACTGTCTGACCTAGTGGGTACTTCCCGAAATTTTATATAACCCGTAGTTGATAAAGATCACTTATCTAAAAACTGACACTTTTATTAGTAAAAGATATTTTTATAGGATTGAATGTTTTAGTTCTGACTTTGAATTTATGGAAAGTATTTTTATAATGACCAGCCATCCTTCCTTGGAAAAATATATGATGTTAGTTTTAGAAGTATACCACAAGCATCTGAATTTTGAACTTTCAAAGGGTGTGTCTTGTAAATACTGTTTCGCATTGTCTATTGACAAACCGATGAACTGTCACGATACTGTTACGGTGGGAAGGGTTCATTATACAATATATTTTTACTGTCTTCTGAATGAAGACAGTGCTATGCAGAAGTGGGACACGTTTATAAACGAGCCTCTTTGCCAATCCTTGTGAACAACACAGACACGAGTGTGGTCACCTCAATAAAGCTGGGCCCGTTGCTGAAACCTTCTTGTGGCTGTGGGTTTCTGTTCCATCCAGGCTGGGTCACAGTGGCGCAGGTGCCTGGACCTCGGCGGGGATTCTCACGTCCGCCGTCAAGGGAGCAGGGCTGAGGTTGCAGCTGACCAGGCTGTGCACGTGGAGAAGGGCTGGGGGTCCGCTCAGCTCTGGTAAAGGGGGTGAGGGGAGGCTTACCCGGCCGCCTTAGTCCACTCTGTGTTGCTGTAACAAAACGCCCGAGGCCGAGCGACACAGCGGTCTCTTACCTCTCGGTTCTGGAGCGCGGCACTGGCGTCTGCTCGGCTCTGGTAAGCACCGTGGATAGTGCCACAGAAGCAGAGCATGACGGTGGCAGAGATCACCTGAGCAGGCGGGAAGTCAGCCAGTGACCGGGCCAGGCCAGGTCCGCTGGTAACCACCACTCTTCCTGAAAGACCAGCAGGAGGCCCTGCCGAGCACGACCTGATTACCTTCCGTAGGCTCCGCCTCTTCGAGGATCCCCTCTCCTCTCTCTTCTCTTCTCCCTCTCCCTCCCCATCAGCTTTATTGAGATATAATTGACATACACACACCTGCACATACTCAACGTTTCTAACTTGATGAACTTCGACCCAGAAAAATCCTTGGAATCCCATCACCGACTCAAGGTAGTAAACGTAGCTGTCACTTCCAGAAGCTTCTTTGGGTCCCCTGGCTTTTGTCTTTGGGTGTGCGAGAACTTTTAGCATGAGACCCACCCTCTTCCAGTGCGAAGCGTAGGGTGCTGTGCTCCTAACTCCAGGCAGGACGTCGTCCAGCAGACGTCTAGCATCACTGCACCTTCACACTCGCTGGATAACACCCCCTCATGTCCCCAAACACCCCAGAGCTGGACACCACCCCTGTATTCTCTGCCTCTGCGAGTCTGGCTATGTTGACACTGTGCGTAAGAGGAATTACGCAGTCCTTGTCCCTCTGCGCCTGACTGATCTCACTGAGAGTGCTGTCCTCCACATTTATCCATGCTGTAGCATAAGACAGTATTTCCTTCCTTTTTAGGGTTGAATAATAGTCCATTGCGTGTATATGCTGCATTTTCTTTACTCATTTATGTCAAAATTACAATGAGTTATAACCTCACAGCTGTTACCAAAAAGCAAAACAGGGCTAGGGATGTAGCTCAGTGGTGGACCTTTGGCCTAGCACACCAAAGGCCCGGGTTGGATCCCAGCACTGCATTAAAATAAATAAATAAGTCAATCAATCAATCAATAACCGAGGGAGTTAGGAAACTGCTATCTTGACTGGAGATCAACTAGGCCAAGCCCCAAGATTTTGAGGGAGTTGAAGAGGGAGTCCAGCGGTCACGGAGAAAACACACATAGGCACCACGGTCCAGTGATAACGGACCACAAAGCAAAGCACGACCCCTTTCAAGATAGCAGTTCCCTCCTGTGAACCCATAAAAGCCCCTCGGCCTGGAAGAGGGGCGCGGCGCTGACCCTCATGCCAGCTGTCCCTCTCAGGTTTGTTCTACGTAAGCCTGCCCTCTTCTGCAGAGCTCGGTTCCCTTTTCTTTGTTCCTAACAAGAAAAAAAGCTGGCAAGAATGTGGAGAAATTGAAGCACTTGTGTTCTGCTGGTGGTGATATAAAATGGTGCAGCTCGATAAAACTGGCGTGAAGTAGATTCCTCCAAACATTAAAAACAGATCTGCCGCGTAACCCGGCGATCACACCTATCAGGGTGCTCCCGAGTGAGCTGAAGACAGGCTCTCAAAGAGACATTTGCACATCTGTGTTCAAGGCAACGTCCTTCACAGTGGCCAGCAGGGTCAGCAGCCTTCGTATCTCCAACCGCTTCTTTCATTCCCTCCTGCTCTTTAGCCTCACTAGATAGCCCTTCCCTGGGGCCGCGGGCCTCCTGTCCAGGATCTGGGGATGGCTGGAACTCCCTTCCTGTCTCCACGATACCTCTCAGCACTAAATCTGGGCCCATCTTCTCCACTCAACAGAAACCACTGTCAGCACCAGTGACTTCCTGAAAACCAAATCTAACGGCTGCCTCTCAGACGTCATCTGCCTCACCTCTCTAAACTCTTCTTCTGGATTCCATGATGCTGTCTGACCTAACCCAGGGCTCCTAACCGGCCTCCACCTGTGCCTCAGCCCCCGCTGGCTCACCTCCTCTCCCCTTTCATGGGTGAAGTTACCTGAGAACCTCCCTCTCCTCACCTATACTTTCCTCGGTAATCTCATTTGTCCACACAATTGTCCCGTGAGATGTTAGCCCATAGGGAAAGAGAAGTTCGATGACTTGCCAAAGTCACACAGCTAATAAATAACAGGGTTGAGATTCCTGTGGGGTCTGCCAGTCTGGCCAGGACTTCACCAACTCCCTGCCCTGCCTCCCCCGCTCCCTGCAGGCGAGCATTTGTAAAGTACAGTGCTCCAAACCGTCACATCTGTCTCCCACTTTGACAGTTCGTGGACAACCAACCCTACCTGCTTCTCCCTCACTCTGGATTCTGCTGAAGCAAATCCCCAATGTAGCATTTCATCTGTAAATATTTTCCTTTGGATCTTTTAAGAATGTCAAACCAAGGCATGAAATGGCAAGTCCTGCGCTCCCAAAATCTGTTCAAGTTATTTTGAGAATGCAGGTGCTGAGCCCTAGGATCTGAGCTAAAATACCTGGAGAGCCTGCCTGAACCAAACATCTCCAAGGGTGAGCAGAAGCTGAGGAAGGAGAACAGGGCCTCAGGGCCTCGAGAAGTGAGGGTGCCTCCGCAGTGGAGGGCCGACTAGAATTATCTATACACCCCACCGGGGCTCTGGGTGTGCTGGGGCAGACTCCTCCACCGAGACTGCCGCTGCAACCAACCAGCCCTCTAGTTCCCCATGGCCTGGGCCAGTTCCATGCTACCGACCAACTGGGAAGACAGACCTGAGCAAGCCTCCTGTTTCCTTGGCTGCTAACCTACAATAAAGCTTTTTCTTCTTGCAAACAGTGTCATCATATTGGCTCCTACTGCACTGGGCAGTAAGACCTTACTTGGCAATAAATATCTTTTAAAACAAAAACATAATGCCACCACCACACTGAAAACTCTGATCAGTCAATACTCATAATTCCCCTATTTTTCTATAACTATTTCTATCTCGTTCTAAAAGTTAAACCTGTTAGAGCCGGTGATATCATTCAGCGGCACAAGTGCCTGCTGCCAAGCGTGAGGTCCTGAGTTCGACTGCTGGTACCCACACACAAAAAAATTAAACCTGTTATTTGGGGATAATTATAGATTCACATTCAAGTAAAAGGAATAATGCAGAGATTCCATGTGCTTTTTGGTAACATCTTGTAAGACTACTATACAGATGTCCCTCTAATTTCAATGGAGTTGTGTTCTCTTGAACACACTGGAAGCTGAAAATATAGTTGCCACGCAGCTCTCAAGGTTCCCCGGTTGGGGGTGGGGGAGACAGAGAGAGGACGGAGAAATAAAGAGAAGAGACAAAAAGCTGAGGTCAGGTGGAGCCCTCTCTCCTGACGGGAGGAAAGGAACTGCTCAACCAAAGCAGTGCGTTTATTTACACATTAACAAGTTGGCGTCAAGTGACACCCTTTTCCTAGCAGCCATTGCTCGGCGTGCCTTGGGGCTGGGTGTTCTCTGGGCTGGAGCAGCTTGTTTAGTAGCCCACCTCGGCTGCTCTTTGTTGCTCTTTGTTTTCTGGCTGGCCTTGCCTCACTCTCCAAACATGTGATCAATTTCCAGCTTCAGCCGCCCTCCACATATAGTAAATTAAAAATGTGTTTAACCCCTACCTCCTGAATCTCACAGCTCCATGGCACAGCAAGGGGAGCGTGTCAGTGGCCTTCCCGGCATGGGCGCAGGACTGACTGGGAGCTGTGGTCGCTGCCACTGCCCAGCATCCGGAGAGGACTGGACCACATAACTGGGAGCCCACAGAAAGATCTAAGTTCAAAACTCAAAATATGGTTTCTTCTGAATATGTATCACTTTAGCACCATTTTTAAGTTGAAAAATTGACAGTGAAACCATCAAAATTGGGGAACTTCTATATGAAATCTCAGTCAGGGAATGCAAACATCTCTATCCCCATAAGGCCCCCACGCTGCATTTTTAGTGCACTCGGTTACCTCCTTCTCAGGCCCCCCCACACTCCTCCTTAGCGCTGGCGTCCACGAACACGCCCAGCACTTGGGTGTGTTGCCATTAGGAGAATGTTATATAAAAGGAATCACGCAGTATGCAACCTTCTGGATTGGATTTTTCCCTCAGAATAATTCTCTGGAGATTCATCCAGGCTGCTGCATCTATCAATAGTTTTGTTTTTATTGCTGAGTAGTATTCTGTGTTACCTATGTTTGTTTAATTATTCACCCATTCATGGGCATGTGGGCTTTTTCTGGCTTTTTACTGATACGAATAACATGAACATTCATGTACAGGTTTTTCCATGAACAAAATGTTTTATTTCTCTGTTTTATGACTTTTATGTTATGGATTGTGTTTTGCTGTCAAGCCTAAAAGTTCTTTGCCTAAAGCTTTTCTCCTATTTTTTTTCTAAAAATGTTATAGTTTTACACTTTACCTTTAAGTATGGTCACTTTTTTGTTTTGTTTTGTTGTGGGTACTGGGGGTCGACCTCAGGACCTCGCGCACCAGCAGGCACCCGTACCACTGAGCGATGTCACTGGCCCTTTTTCTCGTATGTGGGTAATGGGAGTCGAACTCGGGCCCTCGCGCTTGCCAGGCAGGCGCTTACGCCACTGAACCATCTCACCGGCCCAAGGATGGTCAGTTTTTTTTTTTTTTTTTTTTTTTTTTTTTTTTTGGTGGGTACCGGGGGGACGACCTCAGGACCTCGCGCGCCAGCAGGCGCCCGTGCCACTGAGCGATATCACCGGCCCCTTTTTCGTATGTGGGTTCCGGGAGTCGAACTCGGGCCTTCGCGCTTGCAAGGCAGGCGCTTAAGCCGCTGAGCCGTCTCACCGGCCCGGATGGTCAGTTTTAATCTCCTTCCATACCTGTTTTCTTCAGGGTTTTTATCATAAATGGATGTAGGACTTTGTCAAAGGCTTTTTCTGCATCTATTGAGATGACCATGTGATTTTTGTCCTTATTTCTGTTTATATGATCTGCATTTATTGATCTGCATTTATTGATCTGTGTTTATATGATCTGCATTTACATGATCTGCATTTATTGATCTGCATATTTTGAACCATCCCTGCATTCCTGGGATAAAGCCTCCTTGGTCATGATATATGGTCTTTTTAATGGTTTGTTGGATTCTGTTTACCAATATCTTGTTAAGGATTTTTGTGTCTGTTTCATTAAAGAGATTGGCCTGTAGTTTTCTTTCTTGGTTGGATCCTTGTCTGGTTTTGGATAGTGCTAGCTTCTAGGAATGAATTTGGGAGTCCTCCTTTCCTTTCGGTTTCATTAAAGAGTTTGAGGAGTGTTGGCATTAGATCTTTCCTGAGGTTCTTGTAGAATTCAGGGGTGAATCCCTTGGGACCTGGACTCTTCTTAGTTAGTGGGTTTTTTATTAGTGCTTTAGTTTCCCTGCCTATTAGTAGGTAATTCAGGGTTTTTACATGTTCTTGGTCAGTTTTGGTAATTCATATGTGTCTAGGAATATATCCATTTCTTCTGAATTCTCCAGTGTATTAGGGTACAGTTTCTCAAAGTAATTGTTAATTTCTGGATTTCTGCAGTGTCTGTCGTGATTTTGCCCTTTTCATTTCTAATTGCATTGATTTGTGTCTTTTCTTTCCCTTTTTTGTAAAATTGGATTGCATTTAATCTTTGAAAGCATCAGCTCTTCAGTTCATTGGTTCTTCATATTTTTTTTAAAGTCTCAATTCCATTAATTTCTGCCCTGATCTTTATAATTTCCTTCCTGGTACTAGCTTGGGGTTTGGATTGTTCTTGTTTTTCTAGGACTTCGAGGTGCACCATTAGGTTGCTTAATTGGGCTCACTCTGCTTTCGTGATGTGGACATTTACAGTTATAAACATCCCTCCTAGGATTGTTTTCATTGTGTCTCATAAGTTCCGGTACGTTATACTGGCATTAGTATTTGATTCTAGGAACTGTCTAATTTCTTCCTTGATTTCTTCTGTGACCCACTGATTATTCAAGAGGGCATTGTTTAATTTCCATGCATTTGTATAATTTCTGTGGTTTTTTTTGCCATTGATTTCTAGTTTCATTGCACTATGATCTGACAATATACATAGTACAATTTCAGTTATTTTGCATTAACTTAAGCATGCTTTGTTAGCAAGTATGTGGTCTATATTGGAGAAAGTTCCATGTGCTGCTGAGAAGAATGTGTATTCTGTTGTTGTTGGGTGGAACACTCTGTAGATATCTATTAAGTCCATTTGTTCAAAAGTTTGGTTCAGTTTTGTTTTGTTTCATTTTTTGGAGTTTTCTTTTTTTTTGTCTAGCTGACTTATTTGTGACAATGGAGTATTAAGATCCCCCACTATAATTGTGTTGATGTTTATCTGACCTTTTATGTCTAGTAAGGTTTGTTTTATAAAGTTGGATATAGCCGTATTCTGTGCATGTATGCTTATAATTGTTATCTCTTTGTCTGAGTTACTTTTTTCTTGTTGCTGAGACAAAATATCCAACACCCAAAGTTAAAGAAGGAAAGGTTTATTGCAGCTCACAGTTTGTAGAGGTTTCAGTTTATTGTCAGCTGGCTCCAAGGCAGGGCAGCATGGCAGAGGAGCATCACAGAGGAGAAACAGCCCAAGGCAGGCAGAACCCTGGAATACTTTGCGGTTAGTATGGAGACCTCTTTAGTTAGTATGAAAGTCTGCTTTTCAGTGATGCACCATGGACGCGGCTGACTATAGGCCTTTGCCTGTGTCCCAAGACCCATCACCTCCTGAGTGCTGGGATTACAAGCTTGCGCCACCATTCCCAGCTTAAAATTCTCTTTATATACTATTGAACTCCATTTTTAATATTTCATTGTACTTTTCAGTTCTAAAATCTCCATTAGAGCTGGGTGTGGTGGCGCACACCTGTAATTCCAGCACTCAAGAGGCTGAGGCAGGCGGATTGCCGAAAGTTCAAGGCCAGCTTGGGCTACATAGTGAGTTCAAGGCCAGCCTGAATTACAGCGCGAGACCCTGTCTCAAATTTAATTAATTAATTAATTAATTAAATCTCTACTTGATTCTCTTTGTATCAAAAAAAATTTTTTTTTTATGCTGCAGATGGGACCTAGGGCCTCATGTGTGCTGGGAAAGCGTTCTACAACTGAGCTACGTCCCCAAGCCTTATAATACCTATATCTTTGCTGAGGCTTTCTACGATTTCATTTGTCTCAAACATGTTTGTAAACGCTCACTGAAACATTTTTTATCATGACTGCTTTAAAGTTTTCAGATTCTTCTAATCTTTGTCATCTCTGAGTTAGCATATATTGATTTTTTTTCTCCCTTTCAGATTGCAATCTTAGTTTTTGGAATGATGAAAGATTTCCAATGGAGAACTGGACATTTGGGCATTATGTTATGAAACCCTAGGTCTCATTTAAGCCTTCTGTCCTAGCTGGCTTTCTCTGCCATCACTGCAGAGGGCAGGGGCAAGTGCCCCATTGCTGTCAGGTGGAGAGGCAGACTGGGCACTTGGCCTCCACTGACATCTGAGGTGAAGGAGACTCCTCCTACTGCTGTGGTCATCATGGCGGCCTGCTTTCCTTTGGCAATGGCAAAAGTCCTGACTCTTGGAGCAACCCTGGAGGCGGTTTTCCCGTCGCTGCTGGGCAGGTGCAGACGCCTCACAAGGTCTCTACTGCTAGCAGGGGCAGTGGAGCCAGGTTTACGGCTGGTGTAAGAGTCCAAGCTCCTGTGTGGCTGCACCACCCGGGGTGTGGGGGGGGTGGTTACGTCTCAGACCCCTTTGCTGGCATGGCTGGTGTTTGGGACACAGTTTTTTCTGGGATATTTGGCTGAAATAGATTGGCTATTGTCCAAAATGTTCCTGTCTTGCTAGGATCCCCTCTACTGGTCCTTGAAGTCAAGATAGAAGGCTTTCTTGGGTTGTTTTTGGTTTTTAGTCTGCACTTATTGGCATTTGGGTCACTGGCTTCCCAACCTCTGGCCCTCACCACAAATTTCCCAGTTCTTGCTGACTTGGGCCTCAGAACTCTCTGTTCCCCTCTTTCTCATGGCGCCTGCTGTTTCCCAAGGGTCATGCACTATCCCCGCGTCTGGGTACTGCACAGGCTCTCTCCTGCCTCACCTGCCATCCTCCACCAGCTCACCCTAGATTTGTTCAATGTCTTCACCCCGGAGGTTCTCCCTGCCCGCCCCTGCTGTCCTGAGAGCTTGGCCCCTCCACAGGGCAGGGCTCCTGTCAGAGGAGAGTGGATCTCCCTCCCTTTCCCACCGTCATGCGCCCCCCTCACAGCACTGATCAATGCGCACTGGACTAGCTGGGCCTGGGACACCGGTGCTTTCTCTCCTGACTCTGGCCTGGCCACTGGGAAGGGAAGCAGGTTCTTTAGTTTCCTTCCCTATGCCGCTATCTGAAGCCCAATGAGCAGCTTTCCTGAGGCCAACCCTGTGGTTGCCATGGCTCCCCACGACCAGGAGCCGCTGGTGAATGCTGATGGAGGAACAGAGCCGCGCTGCCCAAGACTTTTCAGGTCATTTTAATGGGAAATTGGCGAAGTCACAGACTGCCTTGAATCCATTCAGATGGCAGTGTGCGATGGGAAAACCTCACCAAGATGAGAAAATAATTAACTGGGAAACAACAGCCAAGAATCTCTTTAAAGATGATACTACAGATAGCAGAGATTCCACCGTTCCTCAGCCTCAGAACCATGAAGGCATTTGTCAACCTAAATTATTTCTAGGTGTGATTTATTAGACAGGCATAAAATGAGGTATTTCTACTTTTCCTAACATATTTTTAAGGTTATGGCTCCAGGGTTGATGAAGTATTTTAAGTGAGAGTTAGCAGTAAGCTATAAGAAATTATTTCTTTGCATGTTGTGTTATCCTTACTCCTCTCTCACTAAGAGGTTAGTTTCCTGCTCAGAACATACTCATCCAGCCGGGGACCATCTCTTCTAAGTGGTCATCAGTGGATACTCAACTTTTCATGCTCAGGAAAGGGGAGGCATAATTCCAGAGGGGAATTGATTGCTTCTGGCTTAACTTCAGCCCTAAGAGAGAACCATGAATGGTCTCCCAGGCTGCTCATAATGAAGGCTGCTCAATACTTGTCAAAAATTACCATTTGGGTTCAGCCCAAATACCAGAAATGCTGTCAGCTGAAAATGTGCCACTCGTACCTGCTTACCAGATGTTTGGGATCTGAACCCTTCTCCGGTTGTGCTCCCCAGTTCTAACACGAACAGGAAACCGGCCTCCCTCGGTTGGAGCTCACACTAATGCGGTAGACATCTTAACCCAGGCCTGCCGCCCCCAGTACCTCTGTCAAAACTGTGCTGTCAGTGCCGGTGAGAAGGCTCAGCAGCGTAAGCACCTGCCTGGCAAGCGCGAGGGCCCGAGTTCGACTCCCGGAACCTACATACGAGAAAAGGGCCGGTGATATCACTCAGTGGCATGGGCACCTGCTGGCACGCAAGGTCCTGAGGTCGACCCCCGGTACCCACAAAAAAAAAAAAAAAAAAAAAAAAAAAAAAAACTGTGCTGTCTTTGCTTGGGCTACTATAACATAATACCACGGACTGGGTGGTGTAAACGACGGAAATTTACTTCTTACAGCTCTGGAGCCTGGAGTCCAAGATAAGGCACCAACAGATTGGAGATCTGCTCAGGACCTGCTTCTGCAGGACTTCATGCTGTGTCTCCACTCGGGAGAAGAAGCGGGGAAGCGCGCTGGGTAAGAGTACTCGGGTAAGAGTACTAATTGCATTCCAACTAACCACTTCCTGAGAATCCCATTCCACCTCACACCATCTCAGTGGGAGGGTTAGAATTTTTTTTTTTTTTTTTTTTGAGACGAGGTCTCATTATGTAGTCCAGGCTGACCTTGAACTCACAATCCTCCTGCTTTAGCCTCCTAAGTGCTGGGATTACATGTGCATACCACCTCACCCAGCTAGATTTCAACATATGAATTTGCAGGGAGGCAGCACAAACATTCAATCCATAACAAATGCTAAGCCCAGTTATAAGATCGCAGGATCAAATTAATATAGACTACAGATCACAGATTTCCTGAGCCTGCTAGATCAGAATTCCTGATCCCATGACCCAGACATCTGTACCATTTAACAAACTTTGCACAGACGGCTTCATTCCAGGTTGCCACAGAGTAGGCAAACTTGTTGATTTTGGTGGCCTAAGAATCACCAGGTGGTGCCAGGGCCACTCTGAGTCTCATGCACCAGCTGTGTGAGCTCGGCATCTGGATTTTCACAAGCTCCTCAGGCTATCCTCGCACTGCTCTCCACCAGTCCATCCACACACATGGCTCTCTCAAGCCGGCTCCTTAAAGTAGCTGTCTCTCTCTCTGAAATGGTTCTGCCCAGAAATGCACCATAAAATTTATGTCACCGTTCAGCTACAGGGTGACAAAAATGAATGTTTAAACTCTACAGATTGACTCCAATCATTTTGGCCCTATGGACTAAAACTTGAGTTCGGTTTCCCTGCAGGGAAGAGGGCGGAGGTGCAGTCGGCAGCCCCAGCATCTCCAAGCACTCCTGGCATCGGTCTGGTCTGCAGGCTCTGGTGAGTGGAGAAGTCCTCCGTCTCCACTCACCCCACAGGGAAGCCACGTGAAAGGCCTCTGATCTGCTCTTTCAGGATCCCCTTTCCACCTCTACCCCACTTAGCTTATTCATTTCTGCTTCCTTTGGTGCTGCAGCCCTCACTGCTTTTTCTGCCGGCCCCTTTGCTCTGTTTTCCTGGAGCTATCTTCTTTGTCCTTTCTTTCAAAGTGTCCCGTCTTATCTTCTCTAATACTGCCAAAGGTCAGGAGCCAAGCCCATCACAGGGATCCAGTGTTCCCGTTTGCTCTGTGCCTGCCAGACGTACTGAGAGCCTTGGATGGACACGAGGTGAGTACAGTCCCCATGCAGAGATCTGAGGGAGTGCGGTAAATCCAACTGCGTCCCTTCTTTGCCGATGGGACACATGGCAGGGAGCCCTCGGGCTCCTCCAGTTCCTCCTTCCAACCGTGACTTCCTCCATCATGTGGCAGGAATCTTGAAATGGGAGAGTATCGCTTCTCACAAGTCCACCCACTGTCCATTCTCCCCTCACTCACAGGAGCGGAAACAGATGCAGTGGACTGAGCTGTTTTGCCTGCAGTCAAAGAACTGATTAGGGGAAGAACAAAGGCTCAGCTTCCAGAGTGCCTGATGCTTCTCCATCACATTGCCTGTGGAAGATGGGGAGGGCGCAGACAAGTGCCTCAGTCCTTCTTGAGGCCTCTTCCAGGTGCTGGGTATACCCTGCCTGCAAACACGCATTGCAGTGCGTGGGCCTGGAAGAGGAGGTCAGACAAATCCAGGGCTGGCGGCAACGGGCACATTCTTGTGCACAGTGGCACAAGAATAAATACCCTGGGCTAAGGACATCCGCCCCACCTGCCTGTCCCCTCTATCCCTGATCTGTCATCAGAAGTCCATCCCTACAGTATTTGCCAACACTGTGAACACATGTCCTTGATGACCCTAGGGTCCCAGAGTAAGGAATTACCCTACAGAAAACCTGTAGTGCACAAAGATGCATATCCAAGGGTCTTTTCCCAAAATCACTTATAATAGCAAAAAAAAAGGAAACAACCTATATATCCCTTATTAAAGAACAACCCAGAGACACCAGTTAGCGTTTACAAAACGTTCACTCATTCATGTGAAGAACAACTGGCAGGGAGCAAACAGAATTTATAACAGGAAGGGAATGGGGAGACCGAAAAAAGTAAAAGAAAAACATCAAGTGTGAGAACAGGTAGTGCTGTTGTCATCGTTTGTACCAGAGACACACTCAAGTGAAATAAATCGGACACACACGTGTAAATACCGCAGTTCCTCTGGTGTGAGAAACTGAAAGTGTAAATAAGGATCAAAATGTGTAATAGGTGTTGTGAAACAGGAAGAAAATGTTCAAATGGGGAGGGCAACTGGGGAGCGGGGAGGGGGGAAGGAAGGAAGGGAAAAGAAAAAATGAAAAAGAAGGAAAAAATGGGAAGAAAACTTTTATAAATGAGGGAAGGAGGGGCTGAAGGGAGGGGAGGGGAATGGGGAGAAAAAGAAGAGTTAAGACGTATCATGCACAGGTACAAATTCCTGATGATGAATGTGATCATACCTAAAATGGACCAATAAACTTAATTAATAAAAAAAGAAAGAAAAGAAACCCTTGAGAGCTTCATAAGATGTCTCCAGGTGACATCTGCCAGTGACCTTAGGACAGCTCCCGCTCAGCGAGGCCCCGCCAACACCGCGCCCTCCACGGGAACCTTCACTGTGGGCAGGGAGGAGGTCAGACACGCCATGGCTGGACTGTGCCGGGGAGTGGCAGGCGGTGTTAAACAGAGCGAGGTAAACCAGCTGGCACTGGCAAAAAGGGTCCGTACGCACGCACGCACACCCCTCGGTACACTCGGCACACCTAGGTGACCACGGACAAACTGCTCAGGGAAGGAAGGACAGCTTTCACTTTTTTTCCTACATGATTCTGTGGTTTGAGTTTTCATGTTGATCACCTAGTTGCTATTTTTAAAATTAGACAATTAGCAAATGTGGATGGCTCTCTGTATCTGAGATTTGATGTTTCTGCATCTGCAGATCAAAAATATTCAGAAATAGGGCTGGGAGTGTAGCTCAGTGGTTCAATCCCCAACACAAGGGTTTTTTTTTTTCCTGATTTTTTAATCTTCTTTGGTGCTAGGGAACGGCTATATCTACAGTCTTAAAAAGACGACTTAGTGATATATTATTTGGTGCTGTAGTACAAAGAAAATTTCTCTTAAGGGCAAGTTAATTCTGTTTTAATTTTTTTTAATTTGGAAAAACATTCCAGAAACTTCCAAAAAGCAAAATTTGAATTTGCCACATGCCAACCACTATGCTGAAACCACATGAATGAGGTGATGTCGTGGGGCCTCTCCTCAGCACGATATTTGAGCACTGTTTGCCTGGTGTCTTGTACTATGTCATTACATCTATGATGGGGTGTCTGTTCTAAACACATGCATTTTTCTTGTCACTATTCTCTAAGCAATATGGTATAATAACTGCTTACACAGCATTTACATTGAATTAGTTACCACCAGTCACCTAGAGATGATGGAAGTTTACGGGAGGAGGTGTGCAGGCTCTGTGAAAACCACACCATTTTATATAAGGGACTGAGTGTCCTTGGATTTTGGCACTGGAAGGGGGTCCTGGAACCTAACACCTATGGACACCAGGGTACAACTATATATCCTTATCTCCCGTCTACGTTACTTTTACTTAATATTTCCGTAAGTGAAACAAACCTCAACACTACCTACTTTTCTGCTTATTAAAAGGTTTTATGAAACATCTTCTGGGGGAGAGATCAGAACACAACTCCAACATGGGTGTCGAGAAACTTCCCCCAAGGACTTATTTCCTCGGACACCAGACACTTGCCTCACCACGCCATCTTCACTTTAATTGTTGGACCCATACTTAACAAGGAAAAAGTGAAGGACACGGAAGTAAAAAGGCTACACATATTTTCTGAAAGTAAAAGCCCTAGTGAGAAAAATCCTCTATCATCCATTTCACATCAGCATGTTTCATAACTACCAGTGAAAACTTTTATGAATTTTTAAGAAAACTATAAACCCGTTGGCAAAGTTGCAGAAAAACAGGCACTCTTGTTGCTGACAGAAATGTAAATTGGTTCAATGTCCATGGAAAGCAATTTGGCAATATCTATTAAAATTACACTTACTTGCGATCCAGCAAGTCCAGCTTGGGGACATTATCCTACAGAAGGACCTGCATGTGTATAAAATCACATATTATAAGGCTAATGACTACAGTCTTCTTGGTATTATTTATTACTTAAATGTCAACAAGGTTCACCAGCAAAGCCATGTGGGACCTGGAGATTGTTGTTTTTTGTTTGTTTTTTGTAGGAAAGATTTTTAATTACAAATTCAGTTTTCTTAATGATCTATTTTATATTTCTTTCTGTGTCCATCTTGATAATTTGTTTTTTTTAAGAAATTTGAATTTGCTCAAGTTATTAAATTTATTTGTACAGTATTGTTCCTAACATTTCATTATTAACTTTTTAAATATCTGTTGTATTTACAGTGATTTCCCCCTTATCCTAGGCAACGGTGACCGGTGGTTTTTCCTCTTTTCTTGATTGGTCTGGCAAGGAATGCCAAAGACAGATGGGCACGATGAAACAGAGGCTCCCTCCGAATACAGCACCATGGCTCCAATCACAGATGCTGTCGTGAGGGTGGGGCACTCAGGGAAAGATTAGTGCCTCGCGCGAAGAGTTGGTTCTCCACTCTTTCTCTGCCATGCGAGGACACAGCAAGGAGGTTCACAGCTGCAAGCAGAGAGAGACCTGAGAACCTGACCATGCCGGCACCCTCCTCATCTTGGATTCCTATTCTCCAGAACAGCAACAAAATTAATTTCCAGTGTTTAATCCACCCAGCCTATGGTATTTTGTTACAGCAGCCCAGGCTAAGACAAGGAGTTAATTAATTTTATTTTATTAATATATTCAACGCTAAACTTTGGCTTTGTTTGATTTTCTCTATTATTTATTTTCTAGCTCACTGACTCCTTTGTTATTTCCTTTCTTTTGTTATTACATTTCTAGTCTTAGACTGAGTTTCGCTGGTTCTTTATTTCAAACTTAAGGTGGAAATGTAAATAACCAATTTTGAATCTTTCTTCTCCTTAAATGTATGCATTTAAAGCAAGATATTCTCTCAGCGCTGTTTCAAGTGCACCCTCAAAATTTTGATATTTGTTACTTTATTTTCATTCATTTCAATATTTTAAATTTCTCTTATGACTCCTTCTTTTACCCATGGGTTGTTGGTTTGATTTCCAAATATTTGGCAATTTCTAGGTATATACATACCTGATTTAATTCTGTAAATTAAAACTTAATTCTTTAAATAGAAATTCTGTGTGAGTCTCTACTCTTTGGAGTTCACCAATACTCATTTTATGATCCAGCAAACATTTTATATTCACTTGAAGAGCCCGTGTATTACGCAGCTGCCACACACAGTCTCCTATTAATGTGAGATCAATCTAGTTGATAGCGTCATTTAGATCTTCCATATCCCACTGATTTTTGCGTATGTTTTCTATCAGTTACTCAGTTATTATAACTATGAATATGGGTTTGTCATTTTCCCCCTTGGTGCTTTCAATTTTGCCTCTTTTTTTTTTTTTTTTTTTTTAAGCTCTACTTAGTGGGTACACATTGAGAAATGATGTCTTCTTGATGTAATGACCCTTTGACCATTTGAAATGTCCCTTTCGTTCTGGTAATCTTATTCTGAATTATGTTTTGTATGATTGCTTTCTCACCATCATAAAGCCAAAAATCTAATTAAGCCATCATAAGTCAAGGACCATCTGTTTATAGGAATTCTGAAGGTACAAATAGAAATTAGTAAAAGTTGTTACTTCATTTTACATATAAATAAAGCCAAATGTTATACCACTGAACTACAGCCCCAGACATATATCTGTGTACATTTATATTTATATGTAACATAGAGTCCACCAAAAAACATGTATACACACTTCAGGAAAAGAAAAACTTGTATAAATATTTTAATACTAAATTTATTGAGACATCATGAGATTAATTCAAGTTACCTTTGGCCTCTACGGTTACTAGAGGTGCTCAAAGTGATGGCCACTGGCTTCGGCATTCCTTAGCATGGTGAACTGCTGCTTGGGTGACCTCGGTCGTTGAGATTGCTGCACACGCATTTTCAGTTTCTTCTCTTAGGGCCACAGCAGAGTGGGTTTTCTGCGATATACGGCATCCTCTAGGGTCCCCCCATACAAAGGTGACAACATCTGTTGAAAAAACATCATACTATTTTTCTTTTACTGCAGTGTGTACATACTTTCTTGGCAGACTCTGTGTGTATGGTTTCTGGGTTCCTAAGATTCAGTTTCTACTTCTGGCGAATCAGATTTAAAATACTTTCTTCATGAAGTTTGCCAATAAAATACAGAGCACCTAGCACACAGCTTGTGTCTGATGGCTACAGACACCTTTGCATTAGATTGCACCCAGAGAGCCCTTCATCACGTGTATGCGCCTTTGTGTGTTAGTTACACAATATCAGTTTAGTCTTTCAACTATGTTACATCTCGAGCAGTGGTTTTGTGTTGTTTTGTTGGTAACCTGTAAGCAGCAAAGCCTATCGCCTAGTATCCTACCTGCAATTTTGCGTAGCCTATAAAAAAAAAGTGAATGTGGGCGGGGATATAGCTCAGTGGCGCAGCGCCCACCTGGCAGACTCAAGGTCCTGAGTTCAATTCCCGGTACCAAAAAAAAAAAAAAAAGTGAATGTTTCCCGTGAAATGGTGACTGAGATGGATACCAAGATCTTGCTGACTGCCCGATACCATTTCCACCTATGTAAGCCAGATTCACAGGAGCCCCTTGTCAACAACGACAATAGCTCAGTACTCTATAAGTTCCTCCCCATCACAGATTCATTTCAAGGCCAATACAAGGTATTATGTGTGTTGCCTCTTCTTTTCCAAAGCACAATTATGCAGGTCCTCTTTTTTTTTTTTTTTTTTTTTTTTTTTTTTTTTTTTTTTGAGACAAGGTCTCACTATGTAGCCCCGTCTGGCCTTGAACTCATGGCAATCCTCCTGCCTCAGCCTCCCAAGTGCTGGGATTACAGGCATGCACCACCACACCTGGCTTGGAAGTCCTCTTTCACGTTTTCAGTTGCACTGTGTGTCTTGCCTCTGTGTCCTAAATCAATCCAGAATTTTTACCTTCCATGCTCAATCTGACTTTGGAGAACAGCCGGAAGTTGCATAGTGTCAGCTCTGGTGACTAAGGTGGATGAGGACGCACTGAAATGTTATTAAGAGCCTGCCTTTCTGCTGGATGGCACTCAAGAGCGGCATTCATTGTATTTCTCATCACATCTTGTAGACACTCATGAAGAGGACTTCCACAACTGCTTCAGAAAGCCTCAAGAATGATGGGATGTGTGTACAAAGTAAGTGGAGATATTGCAAGTGAGATTAATGGTAATGTGCCTTTTACTGTAATAAATTTTTTAAAATTTAAATGTTTAGCATATTTCAATCACTCCTTGTATAGACCTTTTTAGACAAATAATTTATTTAATTAATACAAGATCTAGGGCCAGTGAGATAGCTCAGCGCCATAAGCACCTGCCTAGCAAGCACGAGGTCCCGAGTTCGACTCCCGGAACCCACATACAAGAAAAGGGCCGGTGATATCGCTCAGCGGCACGGGCGCCTGCTGGCACGCGAGGTCCTGAGGTCGACCCCCGGTACCCACAAAGAAAAAAAAAAAAAAGAAAGAAAGAAAAAAAAGACCTAACTAGATGTTGTTACTGCTTCTCAGATCAGAAAGAGGAGTTCCTGGGGAAATGATTCTAATGGTAAGATGTCTTTTTCCAACCTGAAATAAGGTTCCCAGACAGCCTGCCCACAAGAACATCTTACCAGACTGCGGCTTGCTGGGATCGCCAGGAATGAGCTTAAAGGGGTACAGCAGAGCTAGGAGGCTGCTCTTGGGGCCCAATATCTCTCCTCTTTGTAATAACATCACCTCACCTGCGGCCACGGGGTATGCGTTGTTGCGCTGGAAATGGAATAGAACCGTGGTTTTCCAAGTTTTTTGTGAGACTCCTACACTGGTCCCCGGACATAGGTAGGCAGGTTTCACAAAGCGTTATTACCCTTGCTGGGAGGAATTCACTCTGGCAGTATTTTCTAGTTTGCTTCATTTCAGAAAGAGAAGAGAAGAGAAGAGAAGAGAAGAGAAGAGAAGAGAAGAGAAGAGAAGAGAAGAGAAGAGAAGAGAAGAGAAGAGAAGAGAAGAGAAGAGAAATGTATTTCCCAGCCCTCGGAGGGGGTCGGGACCAGCAGCACTAGGCTAGAAGAAAGATTACCCAACAGCTGCGCAGGCCGGAGCTTCCCCCAAGTCTTCCCAGCGCCATCTACCGTGCGCTCCGGGTATTACGAGCGCTGCTTCCCCGCGGGCCCCCTCCCCCAGACATTTGGTTTTTGTTTTCTGAGATTAAATCTAAGATTAAATCAGATTTTCTGAGATTAAACGCTTCATCCGAACTGGAAATGGCTCTCAAACAGTTCAAGGTGAAGTTTCCATGAACAGCCAACACAGAAACTGGATTCTGGATTCTAAGCCCAAACACTTCCTATCCTGACCTCCAAAAGGGCTTTTGCAAGTTACAGAACTACACACACACACATACACACACACACACACTGCGACCTCAGGAGCAAAACTGACCACGTAATCGCTGGTCTCCAGAAAACAAAAATTTTAAATTTGGGGCATTCTACACTAGTATTCACGCAAAGCTGCTGTAGTCCATCAGATGTAATGTAACAAGGGACTCGAGAGTCCTTTGTCAGACGGTGTGACTACATTTTTCCTATAGCGGCCTTTGATTGTTTTCCCTAACTTGTTCCAAAACTCTTCAGGATAATACAGAATGCTGTTGTGACACAAGATTGGAATGTAGAAATCTCTTTTGCTTCTTTATAAATGATGCAGGATTTCAATGTTAACAAGGTTATAGAATTTAGTTTTTATGCTCAATATAAGTAAACCTTTCCTACAAGCCAACCTGAATTCATTTCTGATGAATTTCTTTTGATGCAAATATATTTAGCAGGATCTTTGTAATTTCTCCTCAGTCTGCTCAAGAAATCATAAAAGCTACACTTACGTATTCGCAAGTAAGAGCCTGCACTCATCCAACAAAGTCAAAGAGAATGACTTACTTCATCACTGCCTGAAAACTAAGACACATGAAGCAATTTTAATTTCCCTGTAATATTTATGCGTGAAAATAAAAACAGGATGAGAAACACAAAGGTATAGCTGTTTGTCCCGACTTAAATTTGGAGTTTTATATGCAGTGTCTTTAATTTGAAAATGAAGGACAATCAAATTTATAAATTCTGAAATATTTTTTCCCTTTGAATGAAACAACTGACTATTTTCCCCCTAAGTGATTTGACATAAACAATTTTCAAAAATGTAGCACGGGTGTGATTCAGCGATGCAGAGAGAAACTGTTCCCTTTAATAACCACTCACAAAAGTTAAAGAGGACCCAGCAGAGTCGCCTGCGCTGAAGTTCCAGGGTCAAATGCAGGCTCTTATTCATTATCTACAGCTGCCAGAGGCGCTTTGGTTTCCAACTGCTATTTTGGGAAGGGCTAATTTTTTGCCAGTTATTAATTAATATGATTACTATTTCAACAGCAGAGTCAAAAAGAGGGTGTGGCCCAATCGCTAATGGCTCTCGAAGAGCCGATTCCATGGCTCCAACTTGCCCTGACACTCCCAAGGGGTAGGAGGGGGCTCCATGCTGTCACATGTCATCTTGCAACATTTTCTGCCATCACATACATATGATTTGTGAGTCAGAAATTTTTAATGTGCGCTCAGAGCATCCTTCCCAAGGGCCGATTCCATGGCTCCAACTTGCCCTGACACTCCCAAGGGGTAGGAGGGGGCTCCATGCTGTCACATGTCATCTTGCAACATTTTCTGCCATCACATACATATGATTTGTGAGTCAGAAATTTTTAATGTGCGCTCAGAGCATCCTTCCCAAGGGGAATTCAAGAGGCTGTCCCAGTAGGCAATTGGTAAACAATCACTCATCCAAATGTCAAGAACTATGATTTATCTTGCCCTGGTATCTTGCACGATAGCCAGTTCTTTCCTTTTTGGTTTATTTCTAAAACAACCATTAAATTAAAATATCAAATAGCTTTAAATATTAGCATTTTCACGTTATAACCTCATAAGTGCATCATTGGGAATATTTGCATAAAAGTTCAGCTCAGTTACAATCACCTCAAATAAAGCAGCCCTCACATGAGTCCCTGACACTTTGACACGTCCAAGTGTGGCCGACGCACAGGCTCGTCACATCATCTATAGTTACTCCTGAAGGCCCTGCTCTTCCTTGGCCACTACTTATTCTACTAGCTTCATTCACGATCAACCAGAGAGAAGCCAGTGTTTTGCTTAAAGCCCAATCAAAATCTGTGTCTCTCTCGTAATCCCTACAGGTTAATGACAGGAAGGTGCGCCAGGCAGCAGCCCGCGTGCTCTGAGTTGCCACTGCCTTCCACTGTGCTGTGGGGAAGACAGATTGGGTTTGGGCTTCTCTAGGGCCAGGATATTAAAAGACTAAAACATGTGAAAACAGGGCAAGAAAATAAGGTTTATTCTTAATGGTTACATTTACCAAAGAAATGCTTTGAACAGAAAAAAATGCAGCAGTATGAATTCACTATTTACAAAATTATTATGAGATTTATTTCAAGCGAAACATTAATTTGTAGTGTGATCTGCTAATTGGGTACATGCATAAGCTCATTTGGAGGAAATTTCAAATATCCAAATCTCATCTTGCTTCACCTCTCTTCCTTTCCTCCTTATGCTGGAGTATCTATATAGCTATATCTATATCTATATCTATATCTACATCTATAATCTATGTATCTTCCTGCCCTAGTCTAGTTGGAAGAAATACAGCAACACAGAGAAGCATAACAGAAATCACACAAAACAGAATAAAATCAAATGCTTAATTTAAGACTTCCGAGCTGTAGTTCTAACTGTGAATCCTAAAATTACCAAGTGACTGACAATTAGCCAACAACACGCAGTCATTACACAAATCCCCCAAGAACCACGTCAGGGAACACAAGGAAAAGAAAGCTGAACCTGTAATGGATCGTAACATGGGCACTAAACCCTAAGACGAAACATTCTCAGAGGGGAAAACTGAGTCAATATTTAATTTCCAAACCATCTTCATCAGCCAGCTTCCTGCAGTGGCTCTAGAGCCTTCCCTCATTCTAAGCCGACCGGAAGTCCGACAGACTCCTAAACAGCACTGCCCCCCCCCGCGCCGCCCCGAAACCGAGCAGGGAGGCCCCCAAGTCAGAGCCTTCCTGGCGCTCAGGTGCGCTGGGCCCGGGAACCGCGCGGCCGGCCGCTCCGTGCTCCGGAGCCGATTCAGCAGGTCTCTGGCCCAGGCAGGGTTCCTCTCTCCCGGGGCAGACGCTCCTCTCCCTCTCAGGCTAGACGCGCAGCTTCGGGGGCAGTAACCCGGCACAGCACTCAGTCCGCCCGGCAAGAAGCGACTCGGTGTCTTCCTCACGCTAATGATAGTAAATACTGGGAAACGCATTTCTGAGGCCAGATCTGCCGTCTCAGGGTGAATCATCCTCATATAAAACTGACCTGACAAAACCTGGCGTGAGCGCACAGCCCCTCTGCAGTGCACGAGGCTGGACACGACGTCCCCAGGCGCGGCCTTCTCTTCACATTTTCACTGCGAATCCGATTGCTCTGTGAATGTCCACTTCCTGCCACTCGCAATTCTAGGCATCAGAATACCCACCCAGATACGAACCCTGAGACCCCACGAGGGCTTTGGGGAGGAGCCCAGCTGCGCGGTGCGGCACGAGCCCTGGCAGAGGGGCCGGCGACTCCAGCGCTGCCCTCTGTCCCGGGCAATCGGGGCGAACCCCACCCCAGCCCCGCACTCCCCAAGTGTAGCCCGAGAGGTCCAGGGCGGGTTACACAACACTCGCGGCCACCGCGGCCCAGGCGCAGTTAGCCTTTGGCACACTGTTCAAAGCGATCGAATTCAATGGGGAATTCGGGGAGATGGAAGTGGAGACGCGGCCAGTACCAGTGGCACCAGCTGCCCCCAAATTCCAGAGGCCCTGCGCCGGGGCCCCAGACCTCCGGCTGGCACCGGAGTCTCCGCCGTCGGAACGCCCGCTCTCCTAACCGCACCACAGGGCTAAGGACGGCTTCGGATGCAACGCCTTCCCCGCGCCGGTCGCAGCACAGTAACAGCGGCGACGGACCGACGCGGGGAGCCGGGCCTGGGGCTCAGGGGCCGGCAGGCAGGGGGCCCCGGGCAGCGGGAGGCCTGGACTCGGGGGAGCGCGGGGGCGCGAGGGCTTCGGGGCCCTGGGGCCGGAGCGGGGCTGGGGAGGCGGGCGCGCCCCGCCCGCGGCGCTGGGGGCGGCGCAGCAGCCGGGAGCCGCCCCCCGCGCCCTTTCCCAACCTCCCGGGAGAGGCGGGCTGCGGGGTGCGGTTAAAAGGCGCCGCGGCCCGGGACAGGTGTCGCAGCGCAGCGCCCGGCGCGCTCCTCCCCGCGCTCCCTGCACTCGGCGCCCGGCCTGCAGCGAGCGCACCGCGGCCGGCGGAGCCCGAGACCACGAGTGAAGGTGAGGCCGCCGGCCCCGCGCTGACCACCGCCAGCGGCTAGGCGGCCCGGGCCGGGCCGAGCAGAGCTGCAGCGGGCTGGGGGACAGGTGCCGGCGGGTTTCTGGCGACGGAGCGGCCGGGCCGCGCTCCGGAGCTCGAGGGGGCGGCGCGCTGGGCAGGGGACGGCGGCACCCCGGGCTGGACGTGGGGCCGCGGGCGCGGGTCCCCGGTGTTCCTTCGGGGGCGTTTCCCCCAGCGGCCTGGAGGCTTTATGTGCCGCCACCAAAAGTTTTAAATTAACCGAAAGTTCAGCAGGAAACCTCCCCGGGAGGAGACTGACCTTTACCTCCTCGCGCTGCCTTTCCAAGAAAGGCGCTGGGGTAAAGCAGGGGCGACGCAGCTCCTGGGCGCGGGGAGACCGGACCCCATTCTGGGCCGAGATTTGCTTTTTCAACTCCTGGGCGCCTCCAGGCGTGACGCTCTGAGGAGGGAAAGCTCGCGGGAGCCCCGCGCACGGATAAAGGGCGTCAGCTGAGAAGAGCCCCGCAGGAGCGCGGCTCGCCCCTCTGTCCCCCTCCCTGGGGGGTAAGCTTGAGGCTCGCATTTTCCAGCTTCTGAGAGCTGGGTTCGAGGACCGCTTACCTGGGACTGCCTTGAGAAGCACGTCCTCATTTGCCCTTTGAGTCCATTTTAAAACTCTGATGCTCTGTGAGTGGCAGTCACGGGGGACGTGAGAGAAGGGTGGGCAGCAGCGTGGGGACCACCATAAGGTAAGGGTGTGAAGGCAATGGGTAAAGAACCCTCTTCTCCTTTCCTGGACCGAGTGACTCACCCAGTGCCTTCCAAATAGAATCAGGCAGCTCCTCCACTCACTCTGGCGGTGCTCCAAGGGTTGCAGAGTGACCTGGACCAGGTGACAACCTGCGTGTGACAGCCCGGGTCAGGAGGCCAGGAGAGCCGCTTCTCCCTGATTTAAACATTGAGGACAGTTGCACCCTGCTCGCTTAGCCCATCTGAGCCTCTTGCTCCTATCCTGCCGCAGGTTCAAGTTTTAATTTACTCCTCTTCCCTAAAGGACCTTTGAAGCTGTTGCCAGTAGGGTCCCACTAGCTGAGGAGGCGAGGGCAGGATTGAGTCCAGGAGTTCAAGGCCAGCCTGTAGTGAGACCCGGAAGACAGAGAGCTGCACTCAGGCTTTAAAAAGCAGCAATATAGGGGTTTCTTGGAACTATGTTTTTCAAAACTGATGGTGGTTGGACTGGCCTGTGGCAGCATTGGATGCTACAGAGGAGCCAGAGGCATCAGTCGCTCCCCGCTCCACTCCCTGGCCAGCGCGTGGCTATTTATTCCTGCGGGTGCACCGTTTTTCACTGAGAGATGAGAGTTCTGTGAGATGGTTTTGTTAAAACCTGAATGCTTGCTTTCTTCAGTGGGTTTGCTTTGGGGGCAGCACTAGATTGAACGGTGGGACTTTCCTCCGGACACCTAAGGCCCTCTGGACAGTCTGGAGCAAATGGGTCAGGGCTGAACCTGGGCTAACCCACTCTTGTTTCCAGTGGTGTTTTTTTTATTTTTCGAGCTGTTGCATAGGGATATACGTTTCACCAGTACATTTCACTCTGACCTAACTTTCGCGCACATGGCTCTCCTGCTTCCTCAGACCAAGGTCGCCTTCTCGTGGCTTCAGCAACTGTGGTAATAAGAGCATTCATTCTGAGGCTACCTCAGCTCAGTGGGAAACAGGACACAACTCACCTGAAATGAGGAGAGTAGGGTGCTTTTAAGTAAGAGAAAGAGGATTCATTACATCCGAGAAGGAGTGGGTAACGCGTGACTCATCAGGACCGTGGGGAGCGTGGAATCCTGTTTAGAAGAGGGGCCGATTGTGACAGACAGGGTGTACCTGTGAATTGGTGGGGACAGTTCCTGCCCTGGATGAAACAGGGTGGCCGGCTGGTGGAGGATCTTCCAGGGCCTCTGGGCACGCACTCTCCCCAAGGAACTTGTCGCCCCGCCAGCTTTGGTTCTGAGCCGCAGCAGTGGTGGAGTGCAGCTGGCCGGTGGCTGAGGAGTTGGGGTCCCCCACGAGTGCAGGACTTGGTGGGTTGTCAGAACTCATGTGTGCTTTTAAGCTAACAAGTGCTTTGCTTCGGTAGAGCCCCCTGCCCCAATTTTACTCAGGTGAATGAGGTGCTATTTATCAGAGAACACACAGAAATCTATTCCAGATGGTTTGGGAGCTATACATTTAATCCTATGGCAAACTAAGCTGCTTTTTTAATGCTCGAACTAAGGCATTTTATTAGCTGATTGTACAGCTTAAACAGTATCTTGGTTACCGATGGACTAGCCTCCAATAATTCCAAATTTTGCTTTCAAAAGGTGACTTGTTGGAGGAACATTTTTATGCTCAATATAAAATACCTTTATTGTAACTTTCAGCAAATCCTTTCTTACAGTTACCTTTGAAACATTTCCAGGTCAAATATGAACTACCTCAAAAGCCCAATTTAGTTGTTTTTCCTAAGAGCTGTACAGTACAATTGAATGAAAAGAAAAAACTGCAAATATTTTTGGCTTGACATGATGGTGTCAATAGCTTCTCATACTATTTCTGATACTTTCCATAAATTTCAGCAAAGTAAATAAATCCACTCGCTACCGTTTTGAAGTTTTGTGGAGAGGTTGGGTAAGAGTCAGGAAGAGATTTAAGAATACTTTCTTACCCAAGCAGAGAAGTCACCTGGGTTCTGTCCAAACTAATGACTGCTGTGTTGTGTTCATTTGTCTTTTCCAGAGTCAACCACCCAGCGGACAGGATGGATTGGGGTTCACTTCATGCTATCCTGGGGGGTGTCAACAAATACTCCACCAGTATTGGGAAAATCTGGCTTACAGTCCTTTTCATTTTTCGAGTCATGATCCTCGTGGTGGCCACTAAGGAGGTGTGGGGAGATGAGCAGGCCGATTTTACCTGCAACACCCTCCAGCCTGGCTGCAAAAATGTTTGCTATGACCACTACTTCCCCATCTCTCACATCCGCCTGTGGGCCCTGCAGCTGATCTTCGTGTCCACGCCGGCGCTGCTGGTGGCCATGCACGTCGCCTACCGGAGACATGAGAAGAAAAGGAAGTTCATTAAGGGAGAAATGAAGAGTGAATTTAAGGACCTTGAGGAGATCAAAAATGAGAAGGTCCGTATAGAAGGGTCCCTGTGGTGGACCTACACCATCAGTGTCTTCTTCCGGGTCATCTTTGAAGGCGCCTTCATGTACGTCTTCTACATCATGTACAATGGCTTCTTCATGCAGCGCCTGGTGAAATGTAATGCATGGCCTTGTCCCAACACGGTGGACTGCTTTATTTCCAGGCCCACAGAAAAGACGGTCTTTACTGTGTTCATGATTGTGGTGTCCGGCATTTGCATCTTGCTAAACATCACAGAATTGTGTTACTTGGTCATTAGATATTGTTCCAGAAAGTCCAAAAAGCCAGTTTAGCATTGCTCAGCTGCAGATAAAAGATTGTGTAAAAGGATGAAGCAGCCTGTGCTTAGCTATCAAGGCTCAGTGACTGGCATTTGCCAGGACAAAGATTCCCATTTTAAATTCAACCATTGGAACCCCTGGGCCTCCCATGAAACTCCAGTGCCTGCGATGGGGCGCCTTGCTCCCAGAGCCCCAAAGCAAAGGCTAAGTCTATGACTGTGTTAATTTTTACTAAAGTTAGTTCCAGTGAGACCCAAGCTGGTAGGGGTTATTGGTGTAAGATACTTTCATATTTGAAACCAAGCCTAGCATCATGTTTCTGTTTCTCTGAGGACAGGACGTAAAGGCCTGGTCCCCTAGAAGGTGTCGAGAAAGTTCCAGTGCCCCCCTTAGACACCCTCTGCCAGGTTCCCCCAGTTGAAGGTAAACCTGGAGAATCATGGTTCTTTTATTTGCTTTAGAAGTCATAATCTGTTACAGTGGACCTAATGCTTCAATCACTGCTGTACTTTTTTTAATGAAAACTTTAAAATAAGACAGGTTCTTTTGATCCGAAGATGTTCTGAAAACCATTATACACTCCTCCTATGCCAGCCTCAGATGATGATGTGTAAATGGTATGTGGTTAGATCCTCTAATTTAAAAGATGGCCTTTTGGTTATGAGCAATTTGCAGAGTGGCTGTGTTAATAACTGTGGTGTATTGCACACGCCCTCGAAGCCTCTCTCAAATGAGACAAACTAGAAGTTCCTCATAACAGCTTAGGAGAGCAAATGCCCTCATTTCAAAACTATAAGTATAGTTTTACATCAGAAATGCAAACTGGATTTACCACCAACTGCAGCGTACAATGAGGTGACTCCATACCACCACCCTGTTCCTTTCCAGCATTTGCCCTCCCTGTTGCTATGGGACATGGTACCCAGCATCAGAAGGAACACAGTTTGGAGAGGTTGCTTGGGAATGAGGCTGCCATGGCACAGTTTAATGGTGCAGAACAAAATGGGCTGGGGGTGGGAGGATTTACTGTTTTCAGAGAAGATGGAAAGACCACACTCTAAATTCTGTTGATTAAAAATGAGTTTTTTCTACCTTGAAAGTTTGTTTCACTCTTCAGCATCCAGTTTTTACATGAAAATATAACTAATGGACATCTGAAAAAAGTAGAAATAGGGTTTAGGTCAGTAGGTAGCAGCTCTGTAGGACAACTTAAACTCTAGTATTACTATTATGCTTGACATATTTTCCAAAGAATGGTACCCAACATACTTAAGTGAGGGGAAGCATTTTCTATTGCTAAGAATAGCATCATAAAACTATTTTGCATAAATAATAGCATTAATTACATGCTTGCAACTAAAATAATTTTTGTAAAGTCTCGAGTATCATTGAACATATTAAAATATAATTAATTCATATAATTCTTTAAAATCTAATAGCTTTTAATAGAACATCAAATTTTAATTTCATCTGTAAATATTTTTTATAAGTACATTCTTATTTTATATCTCATCACACCCGCAGGTATGTTAACAGGTTACTGCCCACCATTTTGGGATTCTTCTATCCCAGTTACAGAAAAGCTTCTGTGACCAGAAAAACTGGTAGCAAATGGAGGGGGAAAGATTATTTATGCCCAACCTTATGCCATCACTAACAAGTTTTGACAAACACCATTCTAAGAACTGCACAGTGTGCAGGTTGGAAACCTGTCTTGGGGAATGCTAAGTGGAGGTCATTTTATGATCAGTTTGGCTCCTGGTGAAAAGCAGAAACTGACATTTTAAAATGTTCTTCATATTTAAAAATAAAAATATTAAAATTTCATTCATGGTGAATACTGGGAGAGGTTTGAGAAAAATCCTTTAAGGTGTCCTTTCTATGGGGTTTTCTATTAGTCTGTAACCAAAGCTGGTTTTCTGAAACTGCTCTGTCCTCCTCCGTGCCCACTTCTGTGGAGAATAAACCGGCCAGGTTAGCCCATCCCTGTGCGAGGGCTGCGTGCACACAGCTGCCCCGAGACAGTCGCCAGCACCCATGCCCTTCAAGATACAGGCTTTCCTACCAAATGTGAAAGCATTTTACACACCAATAATTATTTTTATGGAAGACAGGCACTTTTTAAATGAATTTAAAAGGATAAAAACAAGCCCACTTTCACCCACATAGTAGAAAAAAAGTAAATCTTTACCTACTTTCCAAGGTGCCCTGCACATACATAGCCCATTGAAACAGCTCACAACTTTTTAAGTAGCTGGGTTCACTCCTGCAACTACACAGATTATTATTCTCAAGGTATTAAAAGACAAGGCCAAAATAATTATAGACCGCCAACAACTACTTTATAGAAATGGTGGAAAGTTCTGGCCACTTGCCTGAAAACTAAAGCTCGAACCCTGAAAATGATCATCCTGACTCTGTATCTCGAATCACAGATTTGTAATTTGTAAGAGGGCAGAAGATTCCTGCTCAGAAGGCCTCCATCTGGCTAAGTGCTCGGAATGTGTGGCCTTTGCAGTTCAGGAGAAGTGGACACAGCCCCACTGCCAGTGCTACCTACACGACCTTCATTGGCAAGCTGGGAAACACGCATCCAACAGTTCCGTGCACCTGTGAAAAGCTGGGCATGCAAGTGGCCAGGAACAAGGGGTCAGGTCCACTCAGAGGGCCAGTGGTGGTTCTGCGGGCATCCAGGGCCTGAGTGGGTCCTGTTCACTGTCCCTGACCAAGCTATACTCCAGGGAGCAAGAGCTGAGAGGGTCAAGGTGGCGGATGGGCGCTCATTCGCTTACCTGCCCTCAGTTTCCTCCTGTTAAAATGGGCCTCCTGAATATTTCCCGAACTTGGCAGCAATCTAATGGGTTCATTTATGGAAAAGCTGAAGGAGAACACTAAGATATTGTTGTCCTGTTTCCCCCTCCATACACAGGTCCGAAGCTGGAAAGGTGACGTATGGTATTTTAGGAATGACTCCAGCAAAGCTTGATTAGCTTGAAGCTTGAAAACAACACACGTTTACAGAAACTCTGAAATCAACATGACACAGGGGCAGGAAGGGTAGGCCGCATCAGTCAGGGGAACAATGAGTGGATACAGATACGGCATCAGAGGTGGGTGTGGTGGCAAACACTTGTAATCCTAGCACTTTGTGAGGCTGAAGCAGGAGGATCATAAATTCAATCCCAGCCTGGGCAACTTAGTGATTTACTGAGACCCTGTCTCAAAATTTAAAAAGAAAAAAAGAGCTGGGGCTGTAGCTCAATGCCCTGGATTCAATCTCCAGTACCATCTTACTTTTTCTCATTGCTGAGACAAAATACCCAACTCTCAAAGTTAAAGGAGGAAAGGTTTATTTCAGCTCACAGTTTGTAGAGGTTTCAGTCCATAATCGGCTGGCTCCAAGGCAGGGTGGCGTGGCAGAGGGGCATCGCAGAGGAGAAACAGTTCACAGCAGGCGGAAGGCAGCAAAGCATCCAAGCAGCAAGCAACTGCAACGGCAAGCAGAAACACTGAAACGACACCCAGGATTTGAAGGCAGATTTATTTACGTCGACGGGCACTGATCAGGATCATTCCCAAAATATCAGGCCCTGACCTCTGCTGGTCTAGGGCTTATATGGGGTAAGCAAGCAGGAAGTACAGCGGCAGAATGGCTTGTCAATTGGAGATTGGTTTATACAATGTGCACCATAGTGACCAGCTGTGCATCACAGTGACCAGCCGATTCTAAGAGACAGGAGCAACCGGATCTGGAACAGGAGCTATTACCTGGGCAACTAAGAAACTGAAGTATACTGGCTGGGGGGCATTTTTGTTACACAACAAGCAACAAGTGATTACCTTCTTTCTGTCCCTTATGTCTTCTCTGGCCTACTCACCCTCAGGGTGGGCAGCATTCACACCCTTCATCCTAGCATCGCATCCTTCATCCCAGCACCACACAGCCTAGATCCAGCCACCTCTGCAAAGCCCCACCTATGACCACAAGAGGCTTTGGGGGACACCTAGATACAAGCCATAGCAAGTACAGAGGTTTAGATGGTAGATAGATACATATAGATAGATAGATAGCTGGAGACAGAGATAGGTTAGATTACAGATTAGATAGATAGGAAAAAAGATAAGGTGATGACAGCTATTTCAAGAAAACCAATACTGTAACAAAGTTATAAGACTGGCCACAGTCTCTGCCACCTATCATACATGTCACCAAATACTTGGCATCTTTTACTTCAGCCCTCACGGTGGCACCAGAAAGAAGTGGGCCGTCTAGATTCCTCCGTGGGATGGATTGGGAAGGCACAGATCAGGGAGGTCATACAGAAAGGCCAACACCAAGGACATGGACTGGACTTCCACAGTTCCTCGGGTGCATTCAACTCTCTGAGCTGGAAGCCAGTAGGGACCCCATCTTTTCCCACGTTGACGGGGTCGGCTGAGAGACTCTGTTCCAGCCCTGCATGTCTCTCCCTGATGATTCTTTCTTCAGCTGAGTTATTGAGCATCAGCTGAGTGCCGGGAACTACTGGGCACCAGAGCTGGCGCCATGCACGAAACAGAATCAGAGCCTTCATGCTGCAGCAAAGCCCGCAGACCCTCTCTGCTGGGGGTGAGCGACATGAAGGAAAGACAGACCGGAGTAGGGGAAGCAAGAATAGCTGGTGGGAAAGTCACTCCAAGATACCTAAGGGAATGCGATGGCAAGGAGAGGCACGGGTGTCTCGGGGGATGTCAGAGTCCAGCTTGACCAGGAGAGACCAAGGAAAGGGCAGCTGGGCGTGGGGCTGAGATGTGCGGTTGTAAGACGTGGCCCACGCTGTGCCGCTCCCCAGCGTTTGCTCTGCCCTGTTTGATGCACCAAAAGGAGGGCTGTTTTCCACATGAGCACATCGCCGAGGACAGGTCCAAGTTCATCCGGGACCTTACTCTCCAGCTAAGCAGGCCCCATGGCCCATCTAGCTGCTGATTCACTCACCGGACCGTGGGCGGCCGCAGTGTGGGCCCAGCAGGTGCCGGCGGCCTGGAGCTCCCTTCTCTAAGAAATACTACGCTGGACAGCATGCTCTTGGCAGTGGAGCATTTTAACTGCCCTGTCGCTTTTGCTAATGTTAAAATGAAAACGCGAACAATGTGATTTGTGTAGTTACGGACTTAATATACAAATACATTTTCATTTTGAATTAAAGAACAGAGCAGTACACAAAGCCACAAGTGAAACTGTCTCATTTCACCCCCAGCTCAGAATCTCAGTGTCCACGTGGCGATGTGTGTCCTTGCAGCCCGCGTTCCATGCCGCTGTTTACTTTATAATGGTGCAAAAGTGACAGACATGTAACAAAAACTGTACTTTGAATTTTGAGTTTGGAACTTTCTCCCAGCTGGCACTCCATGGTCAGATGCTCTCTTGATGCTCGGTGGCATAAGGGACAGCAGCTCCCAGGTGGCCCTGTGGCGTTAGGTTTAGGGGACCATCCACTCCACGTGTGTGTGCCGAAGCCAGGATGTGGGGTGGACTCAGTGCATTCTTGACTTACAATATTTTCGATTTACAATAAGGTTATAGGATAACCCCATCCTAAGTTGAGAAGCATACATATACAGATACACACAAGCGTACACAATGATTTTGACTTGCATTCTTATGTCATTTTTTCTCTTATCATTTCCTATTTCATAATATGCCTTGGAAATCCTTCCAGGTTACTATGAATATTTATTTGTCCTTTTAAAATGTGCAATGTCCCATAGAATGAGAGTTACGTTATTTAACCACCTCCTTGTTGAGGGACAGTTGCATTGTTGCCAGTTTTTCAGAAATGCTACCACTCCCGCCCTCTATCCAAACAGCTTTTCCCTTTGCAGCACACGTCAAACAGCTCTTTCTAACCTACATTCAGGGCTATTTTCCTGTTAAATCCCATCTTACTGGTTCTGGCTCATCCTTCTGGTTCTTCCAGATCTTTTTGAACCCTGTCTTTGGTTTATTAGCAGTTCTTTCCAACTTTATGACACCTGTTAGTTTAACGAGCATGCTCTCCCTGTGGTCATGGAAGCCAATAAAGATATTGAACATGGAGCGTCACCGGAGATGTCGTCCTGCCTCACAGCAGCTCACTGACCCACGGAGTCAAGCCAGGAGTGTTAGGGTCAGTGTAGTTACCCGTGGCTAATTTGCAAGTTTCCTCGTAGTAGGAAGGAGATTACAGCAAACTCTGTCAGATGTTTTGCAAAAATATCTAAGCATGTGTACCATTTCATTAGCCATTTTTTTAAACACGCTTATTGAGATCTTCATATATGCTGAGCATTATTCCAGGCCTCTACAGCACACAGGTGATTTTGGAAAGAAGGCCACAGTGTGGGTGGCAGATGTGTATATAGTGGCCACTTTGCAAAACAGGACAGTGCGTGTCCAGCTGGACGTGAAACGAGGCACACCAAAGCCCGAAGGAGGACAGGACGTGAAATAGCCGTTTTGTTTGTTTGTCAGTCTCAAGGAACTACTTCATGAAAGCTACATCGTGAAAGACCACACAGGCTTTGCCAGGAAGAGACCTCAGAATAGCGCTTAGTTTGGTCTTTGTTGTTTCTTTGAAAATCTAAATAACTTACCAGGACTCTTTTCTGCCATCTGATATTATAAGTGGCTGAAAGCTTTCTTGGAAGCCCTTGTTCCAGGCCAGAGCCTGCAGCGATGTGTGACGCTGCTCTCTGCTGCCATCTGTTGTGCAATACGAGTAACTGCAAGGCACTTTATCCTTTCGATCCCCTGGGGCATCTCTCAGACGTTTCTCTCCCTGAACAACCACATTCACACCTCTATAAAAACCTCCTTGTGCCCATTGCTCTGGAGTTTCTACTTCCAAATTGTGCACACTTAACTTATGGCTGTTTTGTTAGAGTAACCCTAAAAAACGAAAATCACAGACACACTGTTTTCTCCCACAAACAGTATAATAAACTTCTATAACCTCATGGATACCCTTAGTGGCTTTCCGCAGGTCCTTATGTAGGTTTTTACTCGGGCTTCACTAAGAATTCCGTCTTTGGATTTACCACCTAGGACCACAAATGTCAGTGAGGTCAGGATCCCTCTTCCTCAACAGTCATCCGTGGGGGGAAACTCCACATTTAAACACATGCTTGAGTGATTACCTAGTACTAATATGGCAGCTGTCTAAATTGTCAGGATTATTTGGTTTTTTTTTTTTTTTTTTTTTTTTTTTTTTTGTGGGTACCGGGGGGTCGACCTCAGGACCTCGCACGCCAACTGGCGCCCGTGCCGCTGAGCGATATCACTGGCCCCTTTTTCGTATGTGGGTTCCGGGAGTCGAACTCGGGCCGTCGCGCTTGCAAGGCAGGCGCTTAAGCCGCTGAGCCATCTCACCGGCCCCAGGATTATTTGGTTTTAACTCAGTTGTATTCTTTTTTTTTTTTTTTTTTTTCTTTTTGTGGGTACCGGGAACCTAACTCAGGCCCTTGCGCTTGCCAGGCAGGCGCTTATGCCGCTGAGCTATATCACCAGCCCTCAGTTGTATTCTTAAGGAGGGAAATTACCACTCAAGAATTTCAGGCTAGGGCTGGTGAGATGGCTCAGCAGCATAAGCGCCTGCCTGGCAAGCGCAAGGGCCTGAGTTCGACTCCCGGTACCCGCATATGAAAAAAAGGGCCAGGGCCGGTGAGATGGCTCAGCGGCATAAGCGCCTGCCTTGCAAGCGCGAGGGCCCGAGTTCGACTCCCGGATCCCACATACGAAAAAGGGGCCGGTGATATCGCTCAGCGGCATGGGCGCCTGCTGGCGCATGAGGTCCTGAGGTCAACCCCCTGGTACCCACAAAAAAAAAAAAAAAAGAAAAGGGCCAGTGATATTTCTCAGCGGCACGGGCGCCTGCTGGTCCTGAGGTCCTGAGGTCGACACCCGGTACCCACAAAAAAAAAAAAAAAAAAAAAAGAATTTCAGGCTATTGCCAGGGGTGGTGGTGCACGCCTGTAATTCCAGCACTTTGGAGGCTGAGGCAGGAGGATTGCTGAGAGTTCTAGGCCAGACTGGGCTATAAAGTGCATTCAAGTCCAGCCTGAACCTCATGGCGAAATCCTGTCTCAAAAAGACAGGATTTTTTTTTAAATAAAATAAGAATTTCAGGCTATTTATGAATTGTGACATCTTCTTTTCAAAACCTAAAAAAAATTGATTTGAGAGGATTTTGCATCACAATAACTCAAGAAAGGATTTTTCCCATTTGCCCTCCCTTTTCCAAAAGAGAGGAATCCTCAATTTGAACAGATTTGTACACCCATGTGCACAGCAGCACTCTGCACAATAAACCTAAAATGGAAGCAAGCCAGCGTCCGTGATGGGTTAGCAAAGGTGGATGGATTAGCAAAGTGAGGGATCCATGCAGTGGGCTATTGTTCAGCTTTAAAAAGAAAGGAAATTCTGGTACATGCTGCGACCTGAGTGAAACGGAAGGACATCATGCTAAATTAAGCCAGACACAAAAGGACAAATACATGATTCCATTTATATGAGGTACTTAGAGTAGTCAAATTTATAGAGACAGAAAACTGAGTGGTTGTCGGGGCTAAGGGAAAAGAGGAATGGGGAGTTGCTGGTTAGCGGGGACGGCCTCAGTCCAGCTCAGGAAGATGAAAGAGCTCTGGAGATGGCTGGGGTGACTGCTGCACGGCAGTGACACAAGCGAAACTGTGCACTCGCCTTAAATGGTCAGTATGGGAAAGGTCGTGGTGTGTGCATTTGTACCACGGTTTCTTTAAAGGGAGAAAAAGATCTCTTTTCTTAACATGAGAGAGAATAGATGGTCTGCATTGGAAGACATATGATTATAAGCATGTTAAGACGTGTTCTGAACCCCGACACACATCAAATACTGTGAACATTTCTGTCTTGTTTTATTAGCACTACAATGCACCAAAATAAATTCTGAAGCCCATCCAAATTAGCCATAAAGGCCGGGGGTATAGCTCAGCGGCATAGCGCCTGCCTGGCAAGCACAAGTTCCTGAGTTCGATTCCCGGTACCAAAAATAAAATAAAATAAATTATCCATAAGCATTAATAGGACACTTCTGAGCACAGTGCTCAGTCTTACCCTACCTCATGAGAAACAACCACGGCCAAGTCTGGCCAAGTTATCCGGGAAGGAATACCAGAAAATTACTGCTCAAACCCACGTGGCCTGCCAGAAATAACATTTTCTGGTCTCGAAAATACTGACAGTACTCTTGATCGCCCATAGTAGGCAGAATGTGATAAATATAAGTTATTCTTAGGAAAGGTAATAAAAATGGGAGCTTTCTTCTATGGTAAGCTCTTAAAAACTCTTATTTCTCTAAGTCCCTGTGTTGTTAAGCCCCCAGCAACTTATTTCCAAAGATGGTATGAACTTTCATTTATTTCAATGAACTTCTTCAAGAGTTTTCATTTCCATCTGAAACAGAAATTGAAGTTTTAATCATAATCGCGTCCTCTATAAGCATAAGCACATGGGAGATGGCAGCATCTGCTCCCAGGGGCCAGCAAACCTCCAGCTGTGTGAATGGTATAAAAACGCGAGGCTGGGAGCAAGTGTACGTCAGTGGTGAAACACGGGCCTGACACACAAAAGCCCTGGCTTTGATCCCCAGCACCACAAGAAAAAAAGTTAAGTCACAAAAAGGATTTTTTTCATGGAGATTTTTCACCCTCAAGATTTTTTGACTACCTTTGTGTTTCAAAAAATGTACTGCCACACTCATAAGTGGCCAACAGTCTTTATGGCAAACAGAAATGGACACTAGAGCTAGTATTCCTCTTCTTCCTCTTCCTCTTCTTCTTCTTCTTCCTCTTCTTCTTCTTCCTCTTCTTCTCCTTCTTCTTCTCCCCCTCCTCGTCCTCCTCCTCCTTCTTCTTCTTTCCCTTCCTCTTCCCCTTCTCCTTCTCCCATGATTTCCCCTTGGCTCATTCTGCATTCTGAAGGGGAACACAGTTATGGTAATGGGCCCATCTTATGGGAGAATTATATATTCTTCTCCAAAAAACAGAAAACTAAGAGTGACAAGTGTCAGTACATTGATTCTCTGAGTGACTTATGTGTTGATAATTTAGTAAAATGACTTTATCTCATCCATCCAGAGAACTATATAGGAACATTTGGAAGATATATGAGAAAACTCAGTTGAATCCAAGGACGACCTAATTGAAAGAACACCAAATAATTCTAGACTCACAAACTCAAACTGTCAAGGCTCTGAAGGAGTCCTAAACCCTAGAACTCAGGCCTGGGCTCTAGAATTTTCCAGAAGGAGATGAGAGCGAGAGAAAGTGAGCTTGCCCACACACTAGAGCTGAGCCAGCCGGGGTGGGCGGGGAGGGTAGTGGTGGACAGGGGGAGACTCCTGGACGCTTCTGAGCAGAAAACCACACGGTCAGAGCCAGTCTCCAGAAGGACGGCTTTGACTTAAACACAACATGCATAGGAAGCTGGACTGGAAGAAGACAGGGCCATTATTTGGAAGGCTACTGGAACCGGCAGATATAGAAATATGTAACCAAGCTAATTTGGTGACAGAAGAGAGAGACGCATGCTAAATAATGCTTTCATAGTAATAGCAATTTGGCAAAAGATCAATAGCAGAGGGTGAGAGAGAGAGAGAAGACGTGACGAAGTTTTCACGCCTGGGCTGTAAGAAACGAAAACAAGAAAGTCGGCAGGGTGCCTGTGTCATACGAGAGTCTGACCTGAAACAAGTTGAAAATGTGTTGTGAGCAAGATGGGGATGAAGCGGCTCTCCAGAAAGGCCTGACTAAAACTCGAAACAGGAAGGGCTGGGGCGTGGCTCAGCAGAGCGCTTGCCTAGCACACGTGTGGCCATGGGTTTCATCCCAGCACACACACACACTCACACACACACTCACACACACACTCACACACACACACACGCCAGCACTAGAAGCAGTCACACAGGCAGATTACAATGGCTGAGGTCATGATAGGAGGCAAGATCCTGAAGGGAGGAGAAAGAGCAGGGGCGCCCACAAGGTCCCTGTTCCTACTGTGGGGGACCAGGGCCAGCGAAGGGCCGGAGAGTGCCAGGTAGAATGACCTCTTCCTCAGGAGTCAGGAAAATCCCCTGGGCTCCCATGGAGAAGAGCCTGGGGCAGGTCAGAGGGCTCCTGGCTTGTTGGGAGTGTGGGGAACAGCGACAAAGGTAGGGGGCCATCTGCAGGAGGGCGGGCCAGCTCCATCCCTCCCGGAAGCTCTAGAATCAGCAGAGCCCAGCCGCAAGGCCTGGGTCCGGGCACTTTCACCCCACACCTGCACATTGTTAGTTAAGCTCAGTGAGGGGCAGACAGTCACCCCAAGCAGGAATGGCCCACGGTGCTCAAAGGCAAAGTCCAACAAAAGGCAGGTGTGCGGGGCAGTCCAGCCTGGGAACCATCCAGGATGTCGTGGGCAGAGCTCAGACGGCACCTGCCAGGAAAGGAATGAAGTCCGGGTGAGGCTGGGGGAGGGTGCACGAGCCATCGTAGGACTGGAGGCCACTGGGAAGGGAGGTGTGAGGAAGGGAAGGTGTGGGAGGCGACGCCATGCTCAGCATGTCTAATCATCAGGGAACTCCAAATTAAAAGCACAGTGAGAAAGCACCTCACACCTGCTAGAATCGTATTATCAAAAAGACTAAAGACAATAAGAGCCAAGGAGGATGAGAACCGGCACCCTTGCGAGCTGTCGATGAGAATGTAAATTAGTGCGGCCACTGTGGAAAAGAGTATGGAGGGTTCTCCAAATATTAAAACCAGCACCACCACGCGATCCAGCAGTCCCACTCCTGGGCATGCACCCAAAGGTAATGAAATCAGTACCTCAAAGAGATATCTGCACCCCCATGTTTATTGCATCATTATTTGCCACAGCCAGGGTAGGCAGGCAGTCTGCCGCCCATCAGCGCGGGATGGGTAAAGAAAGGTGCAAGGTAGATGTGCAAGCGATGTTACCCAGCCTTAAATGGAGAAAGGGTGCCCCTCAGATACGTACAGTCTTTCCATTCTTATGTATCAGTTAAAATAAATCTTATTTCAATTTTTGAGCAATTAATTTTTAGAAAGGGAAATCCTGCCATGGATGAATCTGGAGAACACTGCGTTAAGTGAAACAAGCTGGACACAGAGAGACAAGTAGCGAATGAGCTCACTTCCATGTGGTGTATTTAAAAAGTTGATTGCATGTAAGTGAAGAGAATCATAGTGGACCCCAGAGCTGAGGAGGACAGAGGTGAGGGGGAGGTGAGGGTGGGAGACGAGGTGAAGGTACAAAGCCAGTGTGACAGGACAAAGACGTCCTGGTGCCCTGCTGTACGCAGGGTGGCTGCAGACAACCACGTCGGGGCTAGAGCCGTGGCGCGGGGCAGAGCACTCGCCTAGCGTGACCAAGGCCCTTCATGCAGTCTCCAGCACCACAGAGACCAACCAACGAGCCACACCGCAGCAGGCCGTATCTGTCGTCTTTCACAATAGCTAGCAGAAAGGATTGTGAAGTTCTCACTACGAGGAAATAATAGCTGAGGTGATGGGGAGGCGGATTACCCTGTACCCCATAAACACGTACAATTATCCTATCAGTGAAGAATAAAACCATTTAAAAAGATAAGTTAGGAGAAGAAAGGGTCGGGGACAAAGGCCAATATGAGGCAGGGTAAGGCACACGCTGTCCCTCCCAGAGCTGCCTGGGTGTGCCCCATAATCGTGTTCCCAGGCTGCCCACTCGCTGCCAAGGGACACAGCTGCCCCAGTTGTGTCCCACACTCTGCCTCTACGTCGCCCTCCGTGCGAGCTCGGGTGATTTGGGCTTTTCCTCCCTGGGGCAGCAGCTCCTCGAGGCTTCACCTGGGGGACATCTGTTTCTCCCCCATGACACCTGCATGGCCTCCAGTTCTCTGGGATAGGTCGTGTTTCCAGTCATGGGCATGTGGGGGGCAGCGTGGCTGTCTCCGAAAAAGGCTGCCCAGGGGAAAAGAGGAGCCTGCGCAGTCCAGAGGAGGGTCCCCATGCCTCCCCCTCCTCAGGTGCTTGGGGCCGGGGAGCCTGGCCTCTCTCCACAACCCCTGAGCAGCAGCCCCGGGCATTTCCCAGAGAACAGGAAAAAGATGGGCAAAACCTTCCCAGACACTGCCAGGCCCTGATCAAAACTGAAAAGAGATGACAAGAACGCTGGCCCCAGCAGCAGCCTGGAACCACAGCTCTGACGGAAGTAGCCACCGACCCAGACCAGCTCAAACCTGGAATGAGTGTTGTCAGCAGTTGTCCACTTGCCACCAAGGTCCGGATCACCGCAAACACGGGTGTTTTCGTGCCTATGTACTGCATTTCTGTGTGTGGCCCAAACCCATAACGATCTCTATACAGCACCTACTCTGTCCGCCCTGAGCTTACTCAGCCAGCAGGGCCAGTGGAGAAGGACTCCGGGCCAGGATGAGGTCCCGCCATGCACGGGACACCTCGAGCGCCTCCCTGAAGACAGGGATGGCACTGGCGCTGGAAGACAGCTTCAGCTCCTCCTGGGTGACTCCCTAGTGCCAGGGTGGCTGGCTTTTCTCACCAAACTGTCAAGCAGTAAGTAAGATGGGGTTGTTTCCCACCAGCACTTCCTTTCCACAGGAGGCGGAGGAGCCTTGTAACCTGCGTGACCCTTTCTGCTCACCCTGCCACCTCCCTTAAAGGTGGCCGAAGCTGTTCAGAATCTCGTGAGTGACCGCACGTGACACAGGATAGGTCCAGCAGGATAGGTCACCTGAACGATGGCTGCTTTACTTTCTTTCACAACCATTATGATTTGTAAGGTAAGAGACCCCAAAGTTTCTTTGGTCTTAGGAACAAAAAACACAAGCACTGAAAAACACTCCTGTCGCTCTCCCACAGGAGAGCGCCTTCCAGAGTGTGGAGGGGGCTCCAGGGTGCAGCCAGGTGTGGGTCTGGGCTCTGAGTCCTTCCTGAAACCGACAGCGCGATCTAATCAGAGGGTGTGTTTAGAGTCGGGCGGGATGGGGACGAAAGGCTCCAGAGACAGCCCGGCAAGCTGTCATTAGCTGGAAGAGACCGCCCCGACTGGAAAGTGAGCCCTTCCAGCAAGCCTGGGGAGATCGCTGCCAAGCAGTGGTTTGAGGAACTTATCACCAGCTTCATACGAATATCTAACGTGTGTGAGCTCCTTTGCAACTTTTCCCTGGCCTCGTTATCTCTCTATTCACGTCTATGACAAGCCTGCGAGTTTGGTGGTGTTATTCCAGGTGCAGATAAAGAAACTGAGTTCACAGGGACTCAAGCTGCCCAAGGTAATTCCATGTATAATGATACAACTTACAATAACAGCCGACACTTGCATAACTTCTTGAGTGTTCAGACTAATTTTAAGATACCAAGATGAGAATGTGCTTGTTAGAGTATCTGACACACAATGCTGGCCCCGCTGGATCTAGCTGCCTCTTGTCTTGGCCAATGTTTTCAGCTCTATAATGCCAATAAAGGAGTGATCGTCCCCTCATCGTTATGCTTCAAAGAACCAGAGGAGCTGAGCGTGGTGGCTGCAGCCCTCGTACAGCACACCTGTAACCCCAGCAGTCTGGGAGGCCGAAGCAGAGGATCACAGGTTTGAGCCCAGCCGGGGCAACTTAGCAACTCAAGGAGACCCTGTCTCAAAATAAAAAATTAAAACTGGCCTAGGGATATAGCACAGTGTGAAGGCCCTGGGTTCAGTCCCCAGTACCACTTTAAAAACAAAACAAAACAAAACAAAACAAAAAAAAAAAAAAAAAAAAAAAAACAGAAGGCTTGTCCAAAGTAAGACAGCACGCAAGTGGTCGAGTCAGGGTACGGAAGACCGCAGCCTTAACATTTTATATAATTCAACTTGTAATTGGTTTTATAATTGAATTTGCATGTATGCCTGAGAAAGATTTTATGTAACTACTAAATTATTTCAAACTTTCCTAGTATTTCAACAAAGGGCACTTAATCTAAGTGCATTCCCTGCTTTCAGAATGGTTGCAGGGGGCGGGGTGTGGCTCTGTGGTACGGTGCTCACCTGGATTGCAGGAGGCTCTGGGTTCCAGCTACAGCACCACCAAAAATAAAAAGTAAAATGCAATAAAATGGTAACAGAAAGGCTACCAGGAAAGGAGGGGACTCAGGGTACCCCTAGGCCCTGTGTAGATCCACACAGAGGAAACAGTGCGACCTAACAGAGCGGCTTCCCCTTCCTGTGGGCATCACAGGACCACGGGATCTCATGGAACAAAGGGAGGGGTGGTTCCTTCCGCCCCGGGCCTGCAGATGCTTCCCAGTGCGGAGGGCCTGTGAGCAAGGCCTGGAAGACGCTGGCTGAGGAAGAACGGGATGCACTAAGCAGGGACAGAGGCCCACCGGGCCACCAAGTGAGACCATGTGCTCTCTGGGCTGGGCCCAGACCCCTGGCCACCAGACCCATGGGAGACCCACACTTTCCCTGGACCAAGGTCAGTGTTCTCCAGCGGAAGGCCACAGCCTCCCTCCCTTGTGCCCACGATGGCCACGGGAAGATCCTCTTTGCCTTCGTTTCCCCAGTTTTGGGTCACTATTACTGGATGTCTCCAGGTCTTCCTCTCCATCAAATCCCCTCCTGTCCCAGAGATGGGATGACCTGCCCAGGCCTTGAGTCACACGAGGGCAGGTGCCTGCCCTCAGACCTCCCCGTGTCCTGTAGGGACCCATGGCCGCACAGCTGTCACAGGCCCCACAGCCATGGCCCGAGGGAGCGGCGCAGGCCCAGGTGCATGGCTGAAAGGAAAAGATACTTTTTTTTCCTTTGTGTACTGGGGATTGAACCCAGGGTCTTTACACTGAGCTACATCACTAGCCCAGATCATTTTATTTAATTTTGAGACAGAATCTCACTAAATTTTCCAGGCTGGCTGTGAAATTGCTATACTTCCTTTATTGCTTCTCGGACCCCGAAATGATGAGATAGTATTAATTTATCTTCCTGGAAAGTGCCAGGGCCTAGGGGTATTCATGAGAGTGAGGGCCCTTCTGTCGTTTCCTGTTGGTAGAAATAAATTCCCGCTTTACCGGCCTGTTATCCAATGGTCTTCACATTCCAGCCCAGACTACACTTCCATGTAAATTTCTTTTTTTTTTTTAAGTTTTTTTGAGACAGGGTCTCACCGTGTAGTCCAAGCTGGTCCTGAACTCACTATGTGGCTCAGGCTAGCCTTGAACTCATAGCAGTCCTCCTGCCTCAGCCTCCCAAATGCTGGGATTATAGGCGTGCGCCAACATGCCCAGCCTGGACTGCACTTCCGAGCTCCTCTTTTCTTGCTGCCTGAATGAATTCTCATTGGAGCCTCGTAGTCTCCTCCTGGGCCTGTGGGTATGTCCCATTAGCTGCTGTGTGTGCATGGTGGTGAAATACTTGTACAGTTAAGGTGGTGAATTTACACCTTAACTGCTTTCGTGTATAGTACACTGGCGTTAAAGTACGTTCAGTTTTGTGAAACCATCACTATCACTCATCTCTAGAACTTTTTCATCTTGCCAGACAGAAACTCTGTGACCATTAAACAACCATTTGCCTCTCTCCTCCTAGCCCTGTGCAACCACCGCTCTACTTTCCATCCTTGCGAGGCCCCTCACAGAAGCAGATTGCAGGCTCTGTTCTTCCGCGGCTGACTTCTCAAGCACGCCGTCCTCACAGTCCATCCATACTGCAGCGTGTGTCAGAAGTTGCTTTCTTTTTAAGGCTTAGTGACATCCCCTCCACGCCTGGCTTATCCACTCACCCGTGAGCTGCTTCCGTGCTTCAGCACCTGTGAACACCACCATTAGGAACAGGGCTGCACAAATATCTCAAGATGCCGCTTTTAATTCTCCTGAGTGCACACCTAGTTGTGGAAATGCTGGATGATACAGTCATTCTGTTTTTCATTTTTGAGGAACCACCATACTGTTTTCCACAACTATCCCACTTTACGTTCCTGAAAATAGCATGAGTTCCAATTTCTTCACCCCCTTTGCCAAAACTTGTTTTTTCCTGTTTTTAACATTAGCCATCCTAATGGACGTGAAGTGATGCTGCACTGTGATTTTGATGTGTTTCTCTAGTTATTAGTCATGGTGAAACTCTCTTCACGTGCTTTTGGCCAATTGTGTATCTTCTTTAGAGAAATGTCTATTCAAGTCCTTTGCCCTTTTTGAATGTAGTTGTTTGTTATTGCTGTTCAGTTTTAGGATTTTTCAATCCCTTCTGAGATACCTGATTTGCAAATATTTTCTGTCATTCTACAGGCTGCCTTTTCACTCTCTTAATAGTGTCCTTTGATACACATTTTTAATTTTTAAGAAATCCAAATTGTCTATTTTTTTCTTTTATTGCCTGAACTTTTGGTGTCCTCACCAAGAAACTGTTGCCAAATCCAATGTTGTAATTATTTTGCCTTGTGTTTTCTTCTACAAGGTGATCTACTTTGAGTTTATTTTTATAGGCAATGTATGGTTAGGATCCAGCTTCATTCTTTGACAGGACACTATTTGTTGAGAACACTGTCCTTTTCCTATTTGAATAATCTTGGCACCCTTGTCAAAAATCATTTGACTAGGGCCTGTGAGATGGCTCAGTGGCATAAGCATCTGCCTGGCAAGCGCGAGGTCCTGAGTTCGACTTCCGGTACCCACATACGAAAAAAGGGCCAGTGATATTGCTCAGTGGCATGGGCGCCCACTGGCCCACGAGGTCCTGAGGTCGACCCCTGGTACCCACAAAAAAAAAAAAAAATCATTTGACTGGAGCCAGGTGTGGTGGTGCAAGCCATTAATCCCAGCACTCAGGAGGCTGAGACAGGAGGATTGCCATGAGTTCGAGGCCAGCCTGGGCTGCATAAGCAAGTTCAAGACCAGCCTGCACTACATAGTGAGACACTGCCTCAAAAAAAAAAAAAAAAAATCATTTGACCATATATAAAAAAGTTTCTTTCCAGGCTTTCTACTTTGTTCCATTGGCTATATGGCCAGTGTCTTTGTTACTTTTCTCTCATTGCTGAGACAAAATACCCAGCTGTCAAAGTTAAGGAAGGAAAGGCTTATTTAACTTACAGTTTGTGGAGGTTTCAGTCCATAATCAGCCAGCTCCAAGGCAGAGTGGCATGGCAGAGGGCAATAGTTCATGGCAGTGGAAAACAGCATAAGCAACAACAGCAGAAAGGGAGGCGTGTGAGAGAGCAAGTCTCTTTCCCTCCCTTATATTGTACGCAGGCTGCCTGCCCCAGGGTGGGTATAGCTCTCACACCCATAATCCCAGCATTGGACCATGAATCAATCAGGAACTCTAGAAGCCCGCCCCCATGACTGCATGAAGTTTTGGGGGGACATCTAAACACAAACCATAACATTCCTCCTCTGGCTCCCCAAAGACTCATGCATATCTGTTTATGCAAAAGGCATTTTAGTCCATCTCTAAGAGTTGCCAAAATCCTAACAGTTTAAGCATTGCTGAAAAGTCTAAGTCCAAAGTCTCCTCCAAGATCTAAGGCAAACTCTTAGCTATGAGCCCCTGTACAAATGAAAAGAAAGTTAAACACTTCCAACATTCAATGACACAAGATAGACATTGCCATTCTAAAAGTTACAAACAGTGGGATACAAAGGAATGGGACCAGAGCAAGTCCAAAATCCAGGATTAATGTTTAATCCAAACATTAAATCCTGTAGTTCCACGTGCAGCATCCAACGCAACCTGTGGCAAGTTGTGAGCTCCAAAGGGCTTGGCTGGCTCTGTCCCTATGACATTGCTGGTGGTTGTAGCTCCCACAGCTTTTCTCTTGAGCCTACTTTGATACCTCCTCACAGTTTTCCTTAGATGATCGACGTTCCTTGCTTCTCCAAACTTCTGGGGTCTCCACTCCACCTTTGGCTTCACCCTCACAGCTTCACACACTGCCTTTTCAGGGGCACACTGCCTGGCCTCCCAGGCCTTCTTCTGAAATCTGGCTGGAAGTCTTTTTATCCTCAGAACTCTTGCATTCTGCATGCACCTAAAACCAGTGCCACGTGGGTGATGCCAAGGTCTGCTGCCAGCTGGAGCAGTAGCCGGGCTTCCCTCTCTCTTGGCTGTAGGGGTCAAGTACCTGGATCTCTGAGCACTCTGAACCTGATTCTGAGGAATAAATTCTCTATGCCACCGCCATTCTAGAGCCTGGTACAGCTGCCACTGTTTTGGAACCTGTTGCTGCTGTGACTGCCATTCTGGAACATAGCGTGGCCACCGCCATTCTGGAACATGCTGCTGTGTGGCTTTCTCCACAAAGCAAAGTCTTTCACTTTTGCAGTTTTGAGGCTGCAAAGGGTGGAGACTTGCTGCTTCTTGTGATGCCCTCAGGCCATCTTTTATATTCTCCTGTTTCTTCTCAGCAATCGAGATCTCCTCTGCTCTATCTTTGTAGTCCACAGATTTACTGGAGCTTATTTTCTGGCCAAACTCACAACATTTTAAATCATCCTGCTGGGCTCTTTGCTCTTGATTTGCAACATAAATCTGGCTAAAGGCCCCCAACAATAGCCATGCCACCACCTCAACTTTCAACTGCCTTGAAATTTCTTCTGCCAGTTTAATTATTCTGCCACCCTTAATCATAGTCTCAGGCAAAGTCTCTGGACATGAGCAAAATGCAGACAAACTTTTTGCCAAGCCATAACACACATCATCTGGAGTCCAACAACCAATGCAGTCCTTCTTCCCAGCAGAAACCTCCTGAGCCTGGACTTTATCAGCAGGATTTCTATCAGCCTTCTGGTCTTCTGAGCTCTGACCAGAATCTCCCATACAGAGCAGCCTAAGATGTTCCAGCTCTACTCTTTCAGGTGACATCTCCAAACCTTTCCAAACTCTTCCCACAAGCAATTCCCATAGGCTCTTGAACCACATGGTCAGGTATAGTCACAGCAACTACCCCACTCCTGGTACCAAATTCTGTCTTAGTTACTTTTCTCTCATTGTCAAGACAAAATACCCAGCACCCAAAGTTAAGGAGGGAAAGTTTTATTTAGCTCACAGTTTGTTTCAGTCTATAATTAGCTGGCTCTAAGGCAGGGTGGCATGGCAGAGGAGCAACAGTTCATGGCAGCAGAAGAGAGCAAAAGCAACAAGAGCAAAAAGGGAGGAGCAGAGAGCAAGCCTCTTTCCCTACCTTATACTGCATGCAGGCTACCCGCCCCAGGGTGAGTGTAGCACTCACACCCATAATCCTAGCATTGGACCATGAATCAATCACAAGCTCTAGAAGCCCACCCCCACAACTGCATGAGGTTTTGGGGGGACCTCTAGACACAAACCATAACAGCCAGAATGGCTGATACCAATCGTTTTGATCAATGTAGCTTTTTTTTTTTTGGTGGTGGTGGCTGGGGATCAAACCCAGGGCCTTGTACATGCAAGGCAAGAGCTCTACTACTCAATTAGACCAGAGAAAGAAATAAAAGGAATAATGATTGGAAAGGAAGAAGTTAAATTATCATTATTTACAGACGACATGATACTCTACATAGAAGACCCCAAAAACTCCACTAAAAAATTGTTAAATTTAATAAGCAAATTCAGTAGTGTAGCTGGATACAAAGTCAACACTCAAAAATCAATAGCCTTCCTGTACACGAAAAACAAACTCACTGAGAGAGAAATTAGGGTAACAACACCTTTCACAATAATATCCAAAAAAATGAAATACCTAGGAATCAACCTCACAAAGGAGGTAAAAGACCTCTACACTGAAAACTACAGTACTCTGAAAAAGGAGATTGAAGAGGATATCAGAAAATGGAAAGATATCCCTTGCTCTTGGGTAGGAAGAACGAACATAGTGAAAATGGCCATACTTCCAAAATTGTTATACAGGTTTAATGCAATTCCAATCAAAATTCCAACAACATATCTCACAGAATTAGAGAAAACAATCCTAAAATTCATCTGGAACCAGAAGAGACCTAGAATACTAAAGGCAATTCTGGGCAACAAACACAAGGCAGGGGGCATCAAAATCTCTGATTTGAAATTATACTATAAAGCTACTGTGATAAAAACAGCGTGGTGGGCCGGTGAGACGGCTCAGCGGCTTAAGCGCCTGCCTTGCAAGCGCGAAGGCCCGAGTTCGACTCCCGGAACCCACATACGAAAAAGGGGCCGGTGATATCGCTCAGTGGCACGGGCGCCTGCTGGCGCGCGAGGTCCTGAGGTCGTCCCCCCGGTACCCACAAAAAAAAAAAAAAAAACAGCGTGGTATTGGCAAAAAACAAACAAACAAACAAACAAAACCAGACCCGAAGATCAATGGAACAGATTAGAAGATGCAGAAACAACTCCAGACATACTAAGCCACCTTATCTTTGACAAAGGTGCCAAACACATTCACTGGAAGAAAGATAGCCTCTTTAATAAATGGTGCTGGAGGGGCTGGTGAGATGGCTCAGCTGCATAAGCGCCTTCCTGGCAAGTGCGAGGGCCTGAGTTCAACTCCCGGAACCCACATATGAAAAAAGCGCCGGTGATATTGCTCAGCGGCATGGGCGCCTACTGGCACGCAAGCTCCTGAGGTCGACCTCCGGTACCCACACACACACACAAACAAAAATGCCCTCTATACTCTTAATAGCTACTAATTACTTATAAACTAGTCCTTCCACATCAAATAAAATAAATCTTGGCTAAGCAGGGGACTACATTTGTCGCATTATGCGGCCACACTGAGTGTCTGGTGCGGATTAGTGAGCAGAACACAGCAGGAGCAGCCTGAGCCCCTGCGCAGATCCTCCGGCAACCCCACCACTGGGACCAAAAGGAGCCTCACAGAAAGGAGCGAAAGAGAGAGGGAGGTGTCACAGAAAGGAGGCTTTTCATTTCTGCTTATTCTTTCCCCAAAATAGGAGGCCTGTTTTGCAATGGATTCTTTCAAATTTTGAGGCATTCCTAATTATGTAAACGTCTCTATTTGCATGCAGCTTTTACAATGAAGGAAAAATTGTGCAAGATCTCCCCCAATCTCTTGAAAACTGCTACTTTTGTAAATTACAACACAAATGTCACAACAATGTGAAATTGCTGTTCAAGTTTCTGAGTAACAAGGACTATTTTTTGAGCACCAGCTGTATACCAGGCACCGCACGACGTCCCTTCATACCCCTGATCGCATCAGTTCATCTTCACAAGGGTCCTGGGGGCTAGACGGTAAAGCACTTGCCCAGTGGCAGAAAGCCAGTGAGAGCAGACCTGCGGTTTGAACGCAGACATTCTCTTCATTATCCAGAAGGGCGTACCGCTTACCCATGTGATAACCTCGCTGATAGTAGGGAGTGTGTCGCAAGACTGAGAGCGGGGAGGCTGCTAATTCACTGCATCACGGCGGCAGGGGTGGGGGAGAGGGATGAAGAAAAAGAACCTTGCCATGGAGGGGCTGGTGCTGGCAGACAAGAGCAATGGGCAATGAGGTCTGAGGTGGGGGAGAAAACATTGACACACAGCCAGCCTCCCAGACCCACAAATGCTGCATCCATGGATGCAACCAGCTGCAGTTGAAAAATATTCAAAAACAAAATTACATCCGTATTGAACACATACAGACTTTTTCTTATCGTTATTCCGTAAGTGATACAGCATGGCAGCTATTCATTTGGCATTTACCTTGTGTTAGGTAGTATAAGTGATGTAGAGATGATTTAACGTACGCATGAAGATGTACATAGGTCCTGTGCTAATGCTATGCCATTTTATAGAAGGATTTTGATACCCACAGAGGGTCCCGAAGCCCATTCCCCAGAGACAACTGTATTAGACAAAAGCAAGATGAAAAGGAAAGGACTAGAAAAAGCACGTGAATAGAAAATACAGCTCGTAGAAGCCCAGAAGGGAATGCGTAAGGAAGGAATGCAAAGTCACTGAAGAACAAACCCTGGTTGATCAATGCCACCAGCGGCAGCACCTGCCAGCCTCGGTCCCAGTGCTACAAGGTGCGATCTGCCAGTCTCTCCTTCCTGGAAGGGCAAAGGTTCTTTTAAGGAGCAGGATCCTTAAAGTGAGCTCAGGATGCACACAACCTTTCCAATCCTCCCAGCACCTGCTGGGCAAATCACCTAAACCCTGACTTGGAGATACACTCTTCTCCTTCCCTGCACTGTACCCAGGATGGCTCAAGCAAGCATTTGACAAGTTTCCAAAATCAAGTGGGGCATCCGATAGGTTTTCTTCAGTGCTTTGACTGTGCTAATATCCAGTCCTAATTAAGTCTAAGCTCCCAGCAGGCCATCCTCCATGGTCACCTCTGCACACATTCCCTGGCCACCGCCTCAGGGGTGCACAGGCCCCAAACACTCCCAGCTACCTCTGCCACCTCCCTCCAGAGGTGGGACAACCACAGCCTGGAGCTATTTCTTTTTGTTCTGTTTGTTGTTGTTTTTTGTTCTGTTTTGTTTTCCTTCTTTGGTGCAGGAGATGGAACCCAGGGCCTTGTGCAGGCAAGGCAAGCGCTCAACCACTAAGCTATACTTGCAGGCCTAAAGCCACTCCTCGATAAATCTGGTGGGGTGTATGTGACAGATTGAGGCAAAAGTCCATAGGTGATAACTCTCCCTTCAGAGAATATACAAAGCCTAAGCTTTTTTAACACACACTCTCTGAAGATGATGGATGGATGGATGGATGGATGATAGACAGATAGATAGATAGATAGATAGATAGATAGATAGATAGATAGAAGATCTTGCACCACATAACATGTTTCTGACAACAGATCAATATACAATGGTTGTCCCTTAAGATTATCACGGAGGGCCGGGGATATAGCTCAGCAGCACAGTGCCTGCCTGGCAAGCAGGAGTCTGTGAGTTCAATTCCTGTTGCCTCCCCATCCAAAAAAATTAAAAATTAAAAGTTTTAAAAAAAGATTATCAGGGAGCTGAAAATTTCCTATTGTGTAGTATTTCACTGTTCTTTTTCTATGTTTCCATATGATTAGAAGCATAAACACCATTGTGTTACAGTTAGTTGCCTGTGCTGCGCAGGCTCGCAGTCTAGGACAGCCAGCTGTACCACAGAGCCCGTGGTGAGGTAGGCTGGGCCCTCTAGGCTGTGTCAGGACTTGTGAGTTTTGCACAATGTCAGAATCGCCTAAGGACACATTTTGCGGAAGATAGCTTGGCCATATCTACATATGTGGCTACTTAAGTGCAGGGCTTGGGGCTACTAGATTCGCACTGCCACTTATTGACTGCCTGGTCTTGGACAAGTTCTTTCACCTTTCTGAGCCTCCGTTTCCTCATTGGAAAGCTGGGGTCCCTGTGAACCTCAGTGTATTGCCAGAGGGCAAAAGTCTCAGCCCAGCGCTTGGCACGTGACAAGTGCTCATCCAACAGTCTTCTCCAAGTTCTTTCAGGGAAGTGTCCCTACAATGTCAAAAGTTCCCCATTGTTTGTGATTTTGGTCCCCCTCAGTCCTTGCAAACCTGTGGTGTCCCACCATTTAAGCAGAAGAGATTTTAGTTTGCGTCTGTCCCAAACAAAAACACCCTCCCTGAAAGGCAGCTTGCAGGGGGCAGTGTGGAGATGCCGCACTGCCGGATGCTGGAGAGGGGCCTTCGTAAACAGCTTCTGTTGGCAAAGCTTTCTGCATCAATAGTAGCTATTAGTACACACAGACCTGTGCTGCTGTGATTTATGATCCACAAACCTGAGTTTTTGGGTTTTTTTATTTTGGTTTTTGGAGGTTTTTTGTTTTGTTTGTTTTTTGTTTGTTGTTTGTTGCGTGTGTTGTTTTGTTTGTTTGTTTTGTTTTGTTTTTTGAGACAGGGTCTCACTTGGTAGTGCAAGCTGGCCTTGAACTCACTTATGTAGCCCAGGCTGGCCTCAAATTTCCAGTGATCCTCCTGCCTCAGCCTCCCATGTGCTGGGATTACAGGCATGCGCCACCATGCCCAGCCGTTGTTTTGAGACAGGGTCTTGCTATGCAGTTTAGGCTGGCCTTGAACTCACTATGTAGCCCAGGCAGGCCTTAAACTTGTGATGATCCCCCTGCCTCAACCTCCTGAGGGCTGAGGTTACAGGCTTGTGCTACTGTACCCAGGGTAAACTGAACTTTTGTAAGACATAAATGAGTAAGTTATGCTTGCACCTCCTGAAAAGTATCTTTCATGGAGTGACTGTCCCCCAAGACTGAACAAGTCTGAGCCTCCTTGGGTGGTGTTGGACTGGGGGGAGTGGAAGATTTTGAGCGACCAGCCCAAATGCTGACAGGAGCTGCAGGCCTGGGGAAAGGAGTGGCTCCCCCACCTGAGACAGCCGAAAACTGTTCCCAGGAGAGGGGGTTGAGTAGAGGCAAGGAGCTGGGGAGGCCATTCACAGGGATCACAAAACTCCAGGAAGGGGCTCGGCATGGACGTCACCAGTGAAAGTGGGCAGATGGTGACCGTGAGGGGTGCCCAGTGTAAGTCCTGGCACTGGCTGAAGGAGGGTCCCCATCCACGCAGCCAGACAGAGGTGACCAGATGGGCCTGGAGACCTTTGGGTGCTTGCCAGGAGTTTGGAGGGGGCAGAGGCATTTGTACCCGAGATTTAGAAGTCCTTTGCAGGAAACTCAGAACTGCCGCTGGGGCTGAAGACAGAGGCAGAGCCAGGGTGGCTTTCTGTCCCTCTGCCTGTCCAGTGTGACAAGCCCATCTCAGCACATGCATTTGAAAACACACAGAGGAGCACACACCTGAACAAATCACACCAGACACCAGCAAGGACGAAGGAACCAAAATGGAAAACAGCCCCTCTAAAATAACTCTTGGAGGGGAAATGCCATGGTTCTGCCTAACTGTCCGGGCCACCCTCCTCCCAGTGGGAGAGGCCTTCAGCCAGGTCTCCATTCTCCACCAAGGCACCCTGAGCTCCCAAATTAGCCACTTACAGCACCTCTAACTTGGTTTCCTTAATTTTCAAAGGAGACTTAATAGTTTTCACTGTCTCTCTGAAGATGGTTTTTCAAAAACTAAGAAATGATAATACACCAGCTTTCCTCTCCCTTTTTCTTTAAAATAAAGGATTTCAGTTTCCAAAGACCAACAAATTTAGACACTGTCACTCTGGACCCAAGGGAAAACAAATACTCAAAACCCTGTGAGGCTGGAGCGGCTGGGCTGGGCCACATTGCCCTTAGAGTGAGTTGGTTTCCTTGGCTGTGGGTGTAGCAGGCACTCCACAACTGTGGCATCATCTCAACCGCAGTCTGCAGGCTTAATATCCCCAGTGCTAGCCCTCCGTCAAAGTTACCAAGACTTCCTGATTTAACAGTGTTATGGTTTGGGTCTAGATGTCCCCCTCAAATCCTCATGCAGTGTTAGATGGGGCTTTTTCAGAGATGGATAAATCTAGAGTGTGTGATTGATTCATGGTCCAATTCTGGGATTAAGGGTGTGAGTGCTACACACACCCCAGGGTGGGTAGCCTGCATACAATATAAGGGACAGAAAGAAATATGTCTCTCTCTCTCTCTCTCTCTCTCTCATTGCTTTTGCTGTCTTCCACCACCATGAACTGTTGCCCCTCTGCCATGTGCCACCCTACCTTGGAGCCAGCTGATTATGGACTGAAACAGCCACAAACTGAGCTAAATAAACCTTTCCTCCTTTAACTTTGGGTCCCATGTATTTTGTCTCAGCAATGAGAAAAGTAACTAAGACAGAATTTGGTACCAGAGAAGTGAGGTCATTGCTGTGACTGTACCTGACCATGTAGTTCAGGAGACTTTGGAACTGGTTTGCAGGAAGAGTTTGGAAAGATTCAGAGATGTCGCCTGAAAGAGTAGAGATTTTTCTTTAAGCTAAACTGTATGGGAGTGTCTGGTCAGAGCTCAGAAGATCAGAAGGCAGATAGAAATCCTGCTGGTAAAGACTGGGCTCTGGAGGTTTCTGCTGGGAAGGACTGCCTTGGCTGTTGGACATCAGATGATGTGTGTTATGCCTTGGTAGAAAGTTTGTCTGCATATTGCTCATGTCCAGAGATTCTGCTTGAGGCTAAAATTAAGGACAGTGGACTAACTAATCTGGCAAAAGAAATTTTAAGGTAGTTGAATGTTGAACCAGTGGCATGGTTATTGTTGGGGGCTTTTAACCAGATCTATGTTGAAAATCAAGAGCAAAGAACCCCACAGAATGATTTAAAGTGTTGTGAGTTTGGCCAGAAAAGCTGTGGATTCCAGTAAAGCTGGACAACAAAGATAGACCAGAGGAGATCTTGATTGCTGAGAAGGAACAGGAGAATATAAAAGATGGCCTAAGGGCATCACAAGAAGCAGCAGGACTCCACCATTTGCAGCCTCAAAATTGCAAAACTGCAAGACTTTGCTTTGAGAAGAAAGCCCCAGAGCACTATGTTCCAGAATGGCAGTGGCCTAGGGAAGTTGTTCCTTGGAATTGGGTTCAGAGCGCTCAGCAATCCAGGCACTTGACCCCTACAACCAAAAGAGAAGAAAGCCTGGCTACTGCTCCAGCTGGCAGCAGACCTTGGCGTCATCCTTGTGCTGCTGGTTTTTCAGGCATGCAGAATGCAAGATGTGCAGGGTCAGGAAGGCTTCCACCCAGATTTCAAAAGAAGCCCTGAGAGGCCAGGCAGTGTGTCCCTGAAAGGGCAGTATGTGAAGATGTGAGTGTGAAGCCCAAGGTGCAGTGGAGACTCCAGAACTTTGGAGAAGTCAGGAACATGGATCATCTGAGGAAAACTGCAAGGAGGGAGCAGAGCTGGCCCCAGAGAAAAGTCATGGGAGCTACAACCACCAGCAGTGCAGAAGAGACAAAGCCACCCAAGTCCGGAGTTCACATCTTGCCACGGATTGCCTCAGATGCTGCACATGGAACCACAGGACTTAATGTTTGCCCTGCTGGATTTTGGACTTGCTTTGGTCCCATTTCTTTGTATGCCCCTGTTTGTAACTTTTGGAATGGAAATGTCTATTTCATGCCATTGAATGTTGGAAGTGTTTAACTTTCTTTTCACTTGTACAGGGGCTTGCAGCTAAGAGTTTGCCTTAAATCTCAGAGGATACGTGGGACTTAGACTTTTCAGCAATGCTGAAACTGTCAGGACTTTGGCAACTCTTAGAGATGAATTAAATGCCTTTTGCATAAAGGAATGTACATGAGTCTTTGGGGGGCCAGGGGCAGAATGTTATGGTTTGGGTCTAGATGTACCCCCAAAGCCTCATTCAGTTTTAGATGGGGCTTCTTTGGAGGTGGCTGAATCTAGAATGTCTGATTGATTCATGGTCCAAAGCTGGGATTAAGGGTGTGAGTGTTCTCTTAATTGCTTTGGCTGTCTTCTGCCACCATGAACTGTTGCCTTTCTTCCAAGACACCCTGCCCTGTACTGAAACCTCTACTAACTGTGAGCTAAATAAACCTTTCCCCCTTTAACTTTGGGTGTCAGGTATTTGTCTTAGCAATGAGAAAAGTAACTAAGACAATGGCTGACTAAATCGGGTGACTGATCAGAGACCCCTCTAAACCCCCCCTTCTAGTACAGCTGCACCTGGTGACTCATATCTTTATCAGCCTTGTTATTGATATCAACTCATCATTATTCACTCCTGCTACTCCCTGCACATTCCCAAGCCTCATCCTTGACTTGTTCTCAAGCCATGTCCTTGGGGAAGCATCCTTGACAAGTAGTCCCAACCCCCTCTCACTGAACTGCCCCTCATGACCCTATAAAAGACCTCATACCCTGTACAAGAAGGACTGGTCTAGTCTCTAGTGCCAGAGTGGTCACTCTCAAGTTGTTCTGAAATAAACCTATCCTGTACAGCTCATACCTCTGTTTCTTTTCCTCCTTTATTCCTAACATTATGGTGGCCCATACAGGGAAAAGTTGAGGGTACTATTCCAGTATCTCCTCCCTCTTGTTTTTTGTGAGGCCTCCTTCTCTCTCTCTCTCTCTCTCTCTCTCTCTCCCCCCTCTTCCTTATGAGCTCTAGGAGATCATTTGCCATTTCCTGCTAACATTCCACCCAACACCAGACCCTTATTCATTACCCAGCCCAGGACTGGTAAGATCAGCCCCTGACTTCCCCAAGTACCCAGGAAGTATAGGTCCATCCCAGGCCCCCTGGGCTCCCATAGGACCAGGCTCTGCAGTGGATTTCCACGGAATTGGAGCAGGACACCTGTCCAATCTCTTGGAAAAGCCTTCTCTGATGTGGCCAGGCCACATAAAGAATCCCAGACTCCCAGGGGCCCCTCAGGGCTGGGCTCTGCGGTGAAATTCTGGAGATATTGGAATGAGAATTTCAAATGGACTGTTCAGCCTATATATCTTATATTCATTCTCTGTGGCCTGAGTTTGGCAGGTTTGATTTCCAAATTCTTTGTGACCTTCATAACCTGCAGGGAAATGGCAAGTGACAAGAGGTCCCTTATTCCCAATCTTCTTTGTTTCTTTGTTCCTCTCTCTCTCTCTCTTCCCCACCCCTCCCCCTCTCTGCCAAAACTGCTCTGCTCACACCAGAGATGGGGCCCTACAAGGGAATTCTAAATTACAACGTCGTACACTAATTGGAGCTATTTAACAACAACAACCACAACAACAACAAATGGGGTGTAGTGGTTTATGTACAGGTGAGGACAAAGAGACCCCATAGGCTCCTATAAAGGAGGAGGAGGCCTCCCTATCCTCCAAGTCCTGCTGAAGTTATCAAAGTCCCCTTGGGGGAAAAATGCTCATTTGTACTTTCTTCATTACATTAAGGAAGGGCTAAAGGCAGCAAAAGTCAAGCTGTAAATTATGCCAAACCAGGACAGATTTTTCAGGAAAGAAAGGGAACCCCCATCAGTATTTTTGCAAGGGCTCAGTGAAACTCATTATTGATACATCTAAAAGTACACTTTGATTTAAATGCAATTGTCTTCTGCATGTTTGACCCTCTATCTCTTCAACTGTGCTAGTAACCAGTTATAACACCTACAGCCGCTTTATTTCAGCTCAACAATTTCTTTTTCATTTTTTGGCTCCTTTTGAGATTTCCATGGAAAGCTGTATATAAGTTTTCAGGACAGCCAAACTTATTAAAGCCTCCCTTCTGCTATCTCTGGAATCCCATTTGACTCTAAACAAACAAATTAATTTCTAAAAGGGAAGTAAAAATTTTAGGCCTAGGGAAACAAAAATTGATAAATTTACATTTAGCTTCTAATTTGAGTGGGCATTTTTGTTTAATTGATATGTTTAAAACATTTCTTGTACATTGTAAATTCTCAGACTAAAATTACAGGGTTGACTTGCTCTTCTTTGTGCTTTCTGCTGATACTAAGATAATTTTTGCTATTCAAGGTTACTTGAAAGTCAGTTGGCAGCCATCAAATTTCACAGAAAAGAAAAAAGTCATTTTAAAAATCCAAGTGGCAACAGTGAGTTTATTATTAAAAAGGTTATAGTAAGTAGGTTATAGTAGAAAATGGAGAAAGCAGGGAGGGGAAAAGGAAGGAAGGGAAAAGAAAAAAATGATGAGAAAAGAAGGAAAAACTGGAAACAAAGCTTTTGTAAATAAGGAGGGGAAGGGGGGTTGAAGGGAGGGTAGGGGAATGGCAAAAAAGAAATCACGTTCTATCATGTACAGGCACAAATTCCCTATAATGAATGTGGCCATTATGTATACCTAAAATGTACCATTAAACATAATTAATAAGAAAAAAAGAAAAGAAAATAGAGAAAGCTTTAAGAATAAAGATACAGGGCTAGTGAGATAGCTCAGTGGCATAAGCGCCTGCTTGGCAAGTGCAAGGTCCTGAGTTCAGCTCCTGGAACCCACATAATGTAAAAACAGGGCCAGTGATATTGCTCAGTGGCACAAGCGCTTGCTGGCAAGCATGAGGTCCTGAGGTTGACTCCCGGTACCCACAAAAAAAAAAAAAAAAAAAAAGAATAAAGATACATTTTGATGTGAGAGGATTTTGTATGGTAAGGGGGTGTTTTTGCTAGTGACAGAACTGGAAGACTCAAGTATGTCAAGAAAAAGTTTGTGGAGGATGCAATTTATAGAAATATATGTTTGCTTATTGGTTTGCTGGAGCCCAGGCTGTTCCTTCTAAAAGCTCTTTGTTGCTCAGAAAAGAGTAGGAGGGCTATGGTCCCTACTCTCAGATCATCAATTACTCCTTCTTAGGTCCCAACTCTCCTCTTTGACCTAACAAGTGCTTTCCGAGAAAGGCTTTAACTCTCCATTTCTAAGATTGATACAGGAAATGAGCTTTTCTGTATGACTAGCAGGGAAATCTAGACTGGTCGATGACAAAAGACAAAACAGAACTGCCTTCTTGGGCAGTTCCAACCTGGCTTGTGATGCTCACTGTTGCTAACTTCATGCCGTATTAAACTTATTTGTTTCTGAAGTGTGCAGGTCTTCAAAGATGCAAAGCTGAAAAACATCTCATTATACCAATAGCTTCTAGGCAAAAGTTACTTATGGGGTAAACTTTTAGGCTGAAGCATCAGGCTTTCTCTGACTTGTTTTCCAGCTGCTTGTGACAAGATGTGCATGCCAATCTTATCACAGCATGAGACAGCCATATTTCTATGTGTAGGCCATATATGTGTTACAACACTTAGAGATGCTCAAACACTGTGCAGTCCAGGCAATGTACAAATTTAGGGATTCAACTCCTAAGACAACAATATTGATAAGGATATAACAGTTCCCTGGTCATATATATTTCAAGGTACTTCTTGATATCTAGATAGCCAATCCCTGGATGTTCAACAACTGAGGTTCAGAGACCAGAGTTAAAAAGATAACTGGGCTAAGAGCCAATATTTTGGTCCTGGCCCTCCAAAGCCAACAAGGACCCAGGACGTGAGGGGACTTTTTTCTACAGGATTCTACAAATTAGTTGAGTCCACCAACCTCCTGAACAGGGAGATTGTTGGACTCCAGAGGACAAAAGTTAACCAATGTACAGTGTGCTAAAAGGTAGGGTCACCAGAAAGAGAAACATTTTCTATGCTTCCAAGGAAGCCACATGATCAAGCAAGACCATGACCCATCCTGGCAGCTGACACTGACAGAGGTGCTGAGAGGCTCTGCACATGGTTCCAAAAGTAATGCCTGAGCAGGCTTGACTGACCTTGATAGATAGCAAGAGGTTAATTTTTATTAACACAGGCCTCACTTTAACTAAGTCATGAACACCCACCAGAAAAGTATAACCAAAACAGTATAACCAAAACCATATTAAAATAATAGTAATACAGGCTAGAAACAAAAAGGGGGCTCCCTGCTGACAATTTCCCTGCTGACCCCTGCTGACAATTTCCAGCTACATCTGCAGACAAGTCTAGGAGCCAGCTAGTTATAATTGCTATTCCAATCCCTTAAGGGCAGTGTCTGGAGGTGGCTCCTCCCCAATCTCTCTTTGCATTTTAGTGCTCATGCTTTGGTCATGCATGATTTAATCTCTTAGTAAAGTTTGTTTATTCTTTCCTAGAGACTGCCTGATGCCCAGTGATCAAGCAGATGGAAGCAACAATAAAAGTGCCTGGGGTCAATTGCTCCCACCCAAAGTCTGCCCAACGGGCATATATGCCATGCTTCATATGATATGTACTTCTGTTCCAGAATATCATGATAATACAACTGCATCTCTGCAGGAGATAAACATGGAGGTTCAGGGAGCACAACAAATGTCTCAGGACACCCCCAAAGAGTTCATGGTATTCATGGGAGTCCACTATTCTATCTTGGATTCTACCCTGTATAGGGTATTCTATCCTATTCTCTTCTTTTTATTTGCCTGTGTATTATTGCCATGCCTAATTAATCTGTTTCAAAGATTTATTACCGACAGGATTGTGGTCATTTCACAGGTAGTTGCCAAAGATCATGTCAATATGGCTCTCCTTCTTCAGTCCAGACAAAACCTTGACAATCACTGCCCCTAATCAGCAGGAAGTAGTTAAGAAAGAGATATGCTGCCTGTTTTCCTTATCTAAGCATGGAATATGAATGAAAAATCTGACCATCCTGATCAGAGACCCCTCTAAACCACCCCCACTCAGTATAGCTGCACCTGGTGACTCATATCTTTATCAGCCTTGCTATTGATATCAACTCATATCATTATTCACTCTTGATACTCCCTGCACATTCCCAAGCCTCATTTTTTTTTTGTGGGTACCGGGGGTCGACCTCAGGACCTCACGCACCAGCAGGCACCCGTGCTGCTGAGCGATATCACCGGCCCTTTTTTGTATGTGGGTACCAGGAGTCGAACTCAGGCCCTCGCACTTGCCAGGCAGGCGCTTACGCCGCTGAGCCATCTCACTGGCCCCCGAAGCCTCATTCTTGAACTTTTCTCAAGCCTTCTCCTTGGGCAAGCATTCTTTTTTTTTTTTTTTTTTTGTGGGTACCGGGGTGTCGACCTCAGGACCTCGCGCGCCAGCAGGCGCCCGTGCCTCTGAGCGAGATCACGGGTCCCTTTTTCGTATGTGGGATCCGGGAGTCGAACTCGGGCCCTCGCGCTTGCCGGGCAGGCGCTTAAGCCGCTGAGCCATCTCACCGGCCCTGGGCAAGCATTCTTGGCAGGTAGTCCCAACCCCCTCTCACTGAACTGTCTCCCCCCCTGACCATATGAAAGATCTCATAGCCTATACAATAGGGATTGGTCTGGTGTCTAGTGCCAGAGTGGTCCCTCTCAGTTTTGTTCTAAAATAAACCTGTCCTATTAAGCTCATACCTCTGTTTCTTTTCCTCCTTCTCTCCCAACAACTGCCACAAACTACTTGCCAGCTGTGACAAATGTTCACAAACCCTTCTTGCCATGTCTTCATTTCTTCTTCTGTACAATAGGAAATGAAATGGCCCCTCCTTCCTCACATGTTGGTGTAATGCTTAAATAAGATCAAACACCTTGAAAACTTTTTTTTAAACAGGGTCTCACTATGTAACCCAAGCTGGCCTCAAATTCCTGGTGATATTCCTGCCTTGGCCTCCCAAGTGCTGGGATTACAGATGTTCACCACCACACCTAGCATACCTTGAAAACTTTAAAATAGCAAGCAGTTGGGATGTGTTATTTTATTATGATCAGAACTAAGTTAGCTGGGCATGATTACAGGTGGCACACATGGGCATGATTACAGGTGGCACACACCTATAATCCCAGCACTTGGAAGGCTGAGGCAGGAGGATTGCTGTGAGTTCAAGGTCATCCTTGGCTACATAAGTGAGTTCAAGGCCAGCCTGGACTACATAGTGAGACCCTACCTCAAAAAAAAAAAAAAAAAAAAAAAAAAACCTTAAGTCTGTTCTCAGCTCAGGATGTCTTTGAATCTTTTTTTTTTTTTAATGTCTTTGATTCTGAACTATATGAAATACTAAGACAAGGCTTGCTCCCTCTAAAGATAACCCTGCAGGAAAGGATTCTCATGCTCTTGGTTGTCTACTTTTGTCTACAATTTCTGACCTGCTTTAGAAATCACTGTCTTCAAGAAATAGAATTCAGGTAGGTATGGTGGCTTATGCCTGTAATCCCAGCACTCAGGAGACTGTTGCAGGAGGATTGCCCCAAGTTTGAGGCCAGGCTGGGCTACAAAGTGAGTTCAAGCCCAGCCTGAATTACAAAGCAAGACTCTGTCTCAAAAAAAAAATTGAGGGCCGGTGAGATGGCTCAGTGGCTTAAGCGCCTGCCCGGCAAGCACAAGGGCCCGAGTTCGACTCCTGGAACCCACATACGAAAAAGGGGCTGGTGATATTGCTCAGTGGCACGGGCGCCTGCTGGCGCGTGAGGTCCTGAGGTCGACCCCCCGGTACCCACCAAAAAAAAAATTGAAAAATAAATGAATAAATAAATTAGAATTCAACTGTCATTCAAGCCCAACCCCTCCCAGATGTTTCCATTCACACTGGGGCAGAGCCCCTGAGCTCCAACAGGAAGCTACCTTTCCTGCATAGCAGGCTTCTCTGGCATTGTTTTTCTGGTGTGGTTTACCCAGCCCCCTTCATCCTGACTAGCCAAGCAAGAAGTATGGAATCTTAGAAAACGGACATCAAAAGGAAAAACAGCTCTGAAGGATCATTGCAGCAAATTAAAATTTCTGGGTATAATACACAACTTTCATCAAAGAGAATTCAGTCAATATACTTGAAATACTTCTAGTAGTTGGGCATAATTACTTGTGCAAGAACAATGCAATTCCTATGAAATCATGCCACAGTAATGTGGTCAATCATGCCTGACATATTTGCCTTAGCATTAGTATGTTAACAAAGCAAACTCAGAGTGGAACCTCCAGTTATTGGACTTGACTTTCTTCAAGAAAGGACAAGATTCTATATAATGCATATCTCCTTGCTAAATAAATGATAATGTTTCTGGGTAGCTCCTTCTACAAATTGGCTCACCAAATAAATGTTATTAGGTTTTGCAGTGCTCACATCTCCTTCTGGAGTTGGATTCCAAGTTCTTCTCATCTCAAAGAATTGAATAAAACAAGCAAAAAATGGTGACAAAGTTTATTTGAAAAAGTAAAAGTGAAGAGTGAGGGAGAAACTGGCTCTGCAGAATAAACTTGGGCCAAATAAAAGAGGGAAAAGCAAGATAAAAGTACACCCTAGAGGACACTGTGCAGTATCATGAGGAAAGCCACAATAGTGAGCCTGTCTTGGCATCTGTGTCCTTTTATGTCATCCAAGTCTCAAGGAAACCCACGAGAACTTCTACACATGAGTCCTGAGAGGCAGCACTGGGATCCCATGCCTCTCTTCCCAGCCAGTCTAAGCACACCCTATCTCCTATGTCATTTCCCCTGAGAGACATAAATCCCCATAATTCTTTATAGGGTGCTGAAGGAATGGAGGCCTCTGTCTTCTACATCTTCTTCAAGTAGGAATGGGCTGTAGACCCTACCTATGGGGGATTATGTGCTCTCCAACTTCCTTGGGGTGTTGTGGCTCACTGGCTGGGTTAAAGAAAGAAAACAATGAGAAAAGAGTTAGTAACCATTGAGCTGCCTGTTTGACAGGAGAAAGAAACTTCACTATTAGCCTAAATATGAGGAGCAGGTCAGATTTCCACACTTCCTGTAGCAGCCCCAGAGTCTTGCTTTTTGAAGAGAAATGTCAAGTCTTCCAGAGGCTCACAGGAGAAGCTTGCTCCTTTTGGGTGATCTTGTTTTTCAGACAGTTCAGGGACTGAACTCTATTCTAGAAAAATGAACCCAATTATCCATCTCTGCCACCTTTCCTGACTGTCTGATGTACAAATATGGGAACTGATTTTAAGGGTGGGATAATAATGGCAAAAACACACACCTGAATTATGCTTAACCCATTAAGTAGAAATTCTGAGTTTAATGTTATAGCTTGTGTAATTAAGAAGAGGTGTTAGCAGTTTATCTGGCTGGTTGGCAGAAGTTTAGATCAAAAGATGGCCCACTGTGAATGCGTTAGAGATGCCTGATGTTCCATGGTTTACTGTTGATGAGGGGATTCAGAGGCTTATGAAAATGGGGATGCTAGAGTGGATTTGTCATGTTAAACCTAATGTGCCACACTGGGATGATCTGGAAAATGTACCCTTCACTAACACCCTAAGAAACAGATTCACGACAGGGAGCACTGGCACCCCTGAAGAGGCCCGTCATTGCCCTTCTCTGGGTGGCAGACCTTACAATGGTGACCACAGTTACTCAGAAAACTTAAGGGCCACGAGTTTGACTGGATCCTGGAGTGGCAGGGATCAGGTGGTACTTGAAGTGGCGGTGTGGCAGGTGGGGATGCTGTTTGGAGTCTCTGGCAGCCCCCACAGGTGAATCACAATGGAGACCATTAGGATTTCGGAGCAAAGTTCTGCCATCATCTGCAGACAACTACCCTCTTTCAAGAACAGCTCTTGGCCTGCTACTGGGCCTTAGTGGAAACTGAATGCTTGACCATGGGACAGCAGGCCACCATGCGACCTGTGTTGCCTATCATGGCCTGGGTATTACCTGATCCACTGAGTCATAAGGTTGGGTGTGCACAGCCACAATCCATCATTGAATGGAAAAGGTATATTCATGACCAAGCCAGAGCAGGTCCAGAGGGTACAAGTAAGTTACATGAGGAAGTTGCCCAGGTGCCTTGACTCCTATGGCCTCATGGGGTGCACCCTATGATCAGCTGTCAGAGGAAGAGAAGGTGAGGGCCTCGTTTACAGATGGTTCTGCATGTTACGCAGGCACCACCCACAAGTGGACAGCTACAGCATTACAGCCCCCTTTGGGGACATCCCTGAAGGACAGTGGTGAAGGGAAATCTTCACAATGGGCAGAACTTTGGGCAGTGCACCTGGTAGTATATTTTGCCTGGAAGGAGAAATGGCCAGATGTGCGACTGTATACTGACTCATGGGCTGTAGCCAGTGGTCTGGCAGGATGGTCAGGAAATTGGAAGGAACATGACTGGAAAATTGGGGACAAATCTTTGGGGGAAGAGGTATGTGGATAGAACTTTCCATATGGGTGAGGATGTAAAGATATTTGTGTCCCATGTAAATGCTCACCAAAAAGCCATCTCAGCAGAAAAGGAGTTTAACAGGATAAGCTGTCTGTAGATAGCAATCTCTTTCTTCAGCCACCTCTGTCATTGCCCAGTGGGTCCATGAACAGAGTGGCCATGGTGGCAGGGGTGGAGGTTATGCATGGGCTCAGCGACATGGACTCCCACTCACCAAGGCTGATCTGGCCACAGCCACTGCTGAATGCCCAGTATGACAACAGAAGAGACCAACACTGAGTCCCCAATATGGCACCATTCCCCAGGGTGATCAACCTGTGACCTGGTGACAGGTTGATTATATTATTCCACTTGCATCACGGAAAGGACACCACTTTGTCCTCACTGGCATAGACACTTATTCTGGGAATGGATTTGGCCTCCCTGTACATAATGCTTCTGCCAAAACTATCATCCATGGACTCACAGAATGCCTTATCCAGCATCATGGAATTCCACACAGCATTGCCTCTGACCAAGGAACACATTTCAGGGCCAAAGAAGTGAGGCAATGGGCTCATGTTCATGGAATTCACTGGTCTTACCATGTTCCTCACCATCCAGAAGTGGCTGGATTGATAGAAAGGTGGAATGGTCTTTTGAAGATGCAGTTACAGCACCAGCTAGGTGCTGTAAGGCAAGGTTCTTCAAAAGGCTGTATGTGCTTTTTGTGTGTGTGTGTGTGGGTTCTGGGAGTTGAACTCAGGCCCTTGCACTTGCCAGGCAGGCGCTTACATCGCTGAGCCATCTCACCGGCCCAAGGCTGTATGTGCTTTGAATCAGCATCCACTATATGGTACCATGTGTCCCATAGCCAGGATTCATGTGTCCAGGAATCAAGGGTGAAGTGGAAATCACACCATTGACCATTGTTCCTAGTGATCCACTAGCAAAATTTTTGCTTCCTTTTTCATGACCTCATCCTCAGCTAGCTTAGAAGTCTTAGCTCCAGAGTGGGGAAGGCTTGTATCAGAAGCACAATGATTCCACTGAACTGGAAGTAAGACCACCCCCGGTCACTTTGGGCTCCTCATGCATCTGAATAAACCAGCTAAAAAGAAAGTTACCGTGTTGGCAGGGGTGACTGATGCAGACTATCAAGGGAAAATTGGACTCTTATGGCACAGGGGAGGAAAGGAAGAATATACTCAGCGTGCAAGAGATCCCTCAGGGCGCCTTCCATGTCGCCATGCTCTTGGCAGGAGGACAAATGGCCCAGAACCTTAAGGAAGAGAACCAAGACCTGCCGAGGTGCTTGCTGAAGGCCAAGGGAAAACATAATGGGTAGTAGAAGAAGGTAGTTATACATACCAGCTATGACCACATGACCAGCTACAGAAATGAGAATTGTAATTGTTCTCTTCTACTTTGTTAATATGTTTGTGCAAATATACACACATATTCAGCAAGTATCTTTCTGTTCTTCCTTTGTAATATAATGTTTCTTTTTGAGACAGGGTTTCACTATGCAGGCTGGCCTTGAACTCACAGTGATCCTCCTGCCTCAGCCTCCCAAGTGCTGGTAATGTTAATAGACTTAATATTGGTTGTTAAGTATTATGTTTAAGTTATGAAATGTTAGGTGTAATTATGAACTTGTTATTGTATCTGGAGACTAAATATCATTTAAGGAAATGTGTCTAGTTGTCAAGTTGACAAGGGGTGAGTTGTGGTAGTTAACTGTGGTGTCGACTAGTATAGGCAACACCTAGCAGATGGGTTTTAGCACAGTTCTGTGTGCATCTGAGTGACTGACTTACTGAAGAGGGAAGACCCAACCTGGGTGTGGGTGGTACCCACCAATAGGCTTGCAGCCTGAATGGAATGAAAAGGGAAAGAAGGAGGAAATCTCACTTCTGCTTCTTCAGAAGAGCACTACTCTTTGCCATCACCTCTGGCTTCTAGTGCAGACTCTTCAGCCTTCCAGTGCAGACTTCCTGATATGGACTCACATAGGCCTTGTCAGTGAGCTCCCGGTCTTTGAAATTTGACTGGATCTTCCAGCTCTCCAGTGCACAGATGGCCCTTTTGCATTCTGCACACCTGACTCTGTAGGCAGCCATTGTAAGCCTACCTTGCTAATATATATATATATCCTCAGTGTGTGACTGTGGGTGAGTGCAGAGGATGAAAAACACTACTTGGAGTTGAGATTTGGTTCAGTCACCGAGAGCCTAGCGTAGCTGCTTCTTCAGCATGAGAGAGCCTCAGGGAAACAGTCCTACACTGAAACCTCCGCAGTTATTTATTTGTAACTCAAGGACATGAGAACAAAGGTGTAGAAGAAAAGCATTTGCAACATTTTTGTATAGAAGTTTTGGTCAGGGGAAGGAAAGGACGGGACAGTTTGTTATGTGACACATGTTGACCTAGTTTAAGCAATCTTGTTGAAGAGACACAGTGGCCAAAGCAAACATCCCTGAGAGAAGCTGCTGTTAGTTCTGCTGACTGTTGTCCTGCAGATCTGCTCTGAACTCTAACCATGCATCCCAGGAGTCCTGAACTGTTGTCTAGAAAGCCCCTTCCTTTTCCACATTCACTTCAATCACTCCTCTGGCCAGAGTCTCCCCACAATTCCTCCTTCTTGTGCTTTATAATTTAGATTGGGCAGAGGGAGGAGAGTACAGGGTAGAGGGGTACTGGGCTTGATGCAGGAAGTTCGTCATGGCTTCTCCACAGAAAGTCCATTGGAACAGCATGCAAAGCGCTCTTAGGACTGCAAGAAAGGGCAGAAAAAAGATTATTCTGTTAGCTGTAAGAATCCAAATGCGAAGGCTGAGGCCTAAGAACCAGCGTTTAGGATTCCGCCAGTGGGCAGTATCATTGGGAAGATGCAAAGTAATGTTGCGAGTCTTCTTTGAAGTTTATGATTGAGCTTGAAGTTGGCTCTGGAGACTGGTGATATCTCTGTCCAGATTTGCATGACAAGCACCAGGGAGAAGGTGCCGGACCTCCCGAGATTTAGAATGATTAAAAGGAAGAGGAGTCACGCACACTGAGCAGTACCCAGCGTCACAACCAAGCTTACTACAAGTCCATAGGGCTTGTTGGTGTTTGCCAAGCCAGTGGACAGCAGCCTCAAGGACGCCGAGACCTTGTAGATAACTCAGTTCTGAGGCAACATTTTGGAAATAGCCATTCATAGTTTGAGCAGTTTAGATTGAGTGAGTCAAGGCGACCACCGCAGTCAACACAGTAGTGTCAATGCAGTAGCTATGGTAATAGCTGCAATTACAGTGCCCAAGAAACATTTTTGCCTGATATGTTCAAGCGCTAAAGTGACTTGTTCAAGAGCGGAATTTCCCACCCACTCTCATGTGAGATTGGTGGGGGGCCGTACTTCAGCTCGCTCTCTGAGTATCGTAATGTGTGTAATATTCAGCTGAGAAATATTATTGTTTGTAACAGGTGGCACTAGCAGGCAAAGAGATGTTAAGTACTTCGAAGGGTCTGTAATGATGATTAGAGGAATTATATTTGGTTATCTTGGGTTCCTGGTTAGTAAGGACTAGAATATATGGACAGGAAGTGCAGATCATAATGCAGTCAGAGGTGTTATGAGCAATCCATTCAGCTTATCTATGTGTAATTATCAGTTCTAATAATGTGAGGGAAGAAGGGAATAGCTAGGTGTCAGAGGTATTTCTTGATGGGGAAAAGGTAAGAGCCTGAGGAGAGGTGCAACAAGGGTCCAGCAAGCCCAGGATTCCATGAAGATAGGCTGCCATAGTAATCAAAAAGCAAAACATAATTCCAGGTAGAATTATGAGGTCCCTCATTTTCTAGGGTTAGGTTATAAGCAAGATGAATAATGAAGAGATTGGTGGACCGACAGGAAGTCCACCCCAAACTGAGGTACCCATGGACGAGAACGTACGGAGGAATGTTGGGTTTTCAAAGGTGCTTGCCAGACATAGAGGAACCTGGGAGTCCAGCGATATAATAAAGATCTGATGATGGATTCACTCAACGTGGTTGGGCCCAACGAAAATATGTTTCATGCACTGTGCCATTGGGGCTGGAAAGGAAAGCAACAACTACTCCCAGTGGTATTGGTGACTATGCGTAATGGAAATTTTTCTGTCGGGAAATACCATGTGGGGTAACAGGTATTAACCCTTGGAATAGCCAGAGCAGCTGTAGCGTCTCCTGCAGTGCCTTGAAGGGCCGGGAGGTGGTGGTTAAGCTGCACCTGTATATGAGGTGTCATTAGAGGAAAGAGGTGGTTTTGGATCTCCCCATGTAACCATGTCAAAAATAGGTGAGACAGGAACACGAGCCCAATAAATCATGTCACTTGCTAAGTGCAGGAGATATCTCAGGATGCCTCCCTAATATGTATCATACATATGTATCACGCATATCTGTTCCTCTAGTGAACCCTAACTGATACAGCAATTATCTCATGGATTTTTATAATCTTATAAGAACTGGAAAAGAAAGCAAGTGTTAGAGTCCATTTTCTAATGCTAATGCCACACATGAGCTAAGTTGTAAGAAAAGTGTATTTTGCTTCATGGTTCTAGTCAAAGATTTAGGGGTTGCACCTGTGATAGCTTTTGTGCAGGCAGAGTCTTGAGGGGGCACAAGTCATCATACAGTGACAGGAAACAGAGGACTCGTGTGCCTCTTCTGGTCTTTTTCCCTCTTCTTACAAAGCCACCAGAATTCAGTTGTGGGACTCCACTCTGATGATTTATCGAACCCTAATCACCTTCCAACAGCCCCACCTCTAAATATCACCTTCTTAGTACCTCACAATGGAGATTAATCTCCAACATGAATTTTGGGGGACAAACCATGTTCAAACCATAGCAATGTGCTGAGGAAGCTGAGGAACTAACTGGTGGTGAGCTAGGTTATCAGATTATTAGGGTGATTTGACATGGAATCGCGCACACGGCAGAAGCAAACCTCTTTCTGCATGCCTTTGTCACATGTAGCCTGGCTATGAGTCCTCCACGGAGACAGAAACTGTGAACCATTATTAGCACCATTACTAGCAAGGCGCTCCTCCACCCACCCCTGGCTCCCGTTGTTCACTGAGAGCTCACTGGCCAGAGGAGCCCAGGGGCGGGCTGGGCTGTGGGGGTCAAAGGCAGAACAGGCACAACCCCGACTTTTTTTTTTTTTTTTTTTTTTGAGACTAGGTCTCACTATGTTGCCCATACTTAATCTATCCTCCCAAGTAGCTGAGATTGGATGCGAGGGCCATCTGGCTGCGACATCTGTCATCCCATTGATCGCCAGGGTTGATTCAGCTGATCTGACTGGCGAGGCCGGTGTCCCCTTCCTCCCTCAATGTTCCATGTGTGCCCCCTGAAGCTGCATGCGGTGGAAGAGGGAGACCACCCCCAATAGAGGAGGACTATTCCTTGGTCAAGGGTATCCAAGTAGCTGCGCTCGTCTGCTAGAACCTCCAACGAGCTCCGGAGTAGCTGAGATTACAGGCATACACCACCACGCCTGGCTGTAACGCGACCGATCTTCATGCACGTAGGAAGATCTAAAGAGTTTGTCCCAGACGCTCACTCCTTACATGGTGGATCGCTAAGATCTTGGCTCTCTCAGGAGATAGCCTCAGGAAAGACTAAACTACCAATTATAACGCTGTACAGTCAGACATTTTTGCTCTGGAAGTAGCCTGGCAGTGTTTAGGGAGGAGTGGCGTGAAGGTGGGGGCTCCCCAGGTGACTGATAAGATTTCTGAAGGAAATAAGCCCCTTTGAGAAGATGGTTGATACACTGTGTCAACTTGAGAAGTTGAGAAGTTTAAAGCTTAAGCGACTCAGCAGGAGACCAGGGTTCTCACTTTGTAAACACCCTCATGCTGTGCAAGAGGAGGGCAGGGAGATGGTGTGAGTGCTACACCCGCCCTAGGGGGTGGTAGTCTGCTTACAATCTAAGGGAGGAAAAGAGGCTTGTTCCCCGCTTTTGCTCTTCTGCTTTTGCTGTCTTCCGCTACCATGAACTGTCACCCCTCTGCCACACCACCCTACCTTGGAGCCAGCTGATTATGGACTGAAACTGTGAGCTAAACAAACCTTTCCTTCCTTAATTTTGGGTGTCGGGTATTTTGTCTCAGCAACGAGAGAAAAGTAACTAAGACAGGTAGGTTTAAAATATGTGACACTGGCTGTAAACTTTTGCCATGAATATCACCTGATAGAAATAGGCTAGTTTGAGGCCGGGCATGGTGGTGCACACCTGTAATCCCAGAACTTGGGAGGCTGAGGCAGGAGGATTGCTGTGAGTTCAGGGCCAACCTGGGCTATAAAGTTAGTTCAAGGCCAGCCTGAACTACAGAGCAAGACCCTGTCTCAAGAAACCAAAAAAACAAAATTAAAACTATGTCATTATAAAATTCAGTAGGAGGGCCGGTGAGATGGCTCAGCAGCTTAAGCGCCTGCCCGGCAAGCGCGAGGGCCCAAGTTCGACTCCCAGATCCCACATACGAAAAAGGGGCTGGTGATATCACTCAGAGGCACGGGTGCCTGCTGGCGCGCGAGGTCCTGAGGTCGACCCCCCGGTACCCACAAAAAAAAAAAAAAAAATTCAGTAGGAAATTACACGGATGTAGCAAAAAACAAAGTCCTACTCCTACTGTTCCCTTTAAGAAGGCAGGTAACTTGCCTCCACACTATGCATTTTAAAACATTTATGCAGAACATTTACAATCATGTCAGAATAAATTTAAATTGTTAAGCTTTAGGCCTGGAGGCAGAGTGACAGAGTGTTTGCCTAGTATGCATGAGGCCCTGGGCTCCATTCCTAGCACTGGGGGTAAACAAACAAACAGAAAACTATGTTTTTTTCATTGACTACAAATGTCATGTTAAGAAATAGATGTTTCAAGTGCTTATTTGTGAATACTTTGTAATTTAGAATGAATGGACTCTCAAATACCCCCATGAACAGACACTAGCATAGAGCTCAGCACAATAACTTATTTAAGTAGAGAAAATAGGACCTTTTCATTTCCCCCAACACACAGCCCAAAGCCTCCTGTAAGAAATGTTCAATAAATAGTTGGGTTAATTACATAAGAGATATGATAGCCCACAAAGTAACGGAAATACTGTACATTCCCAATTAGTATACTAAGAGGCAGGCAATGAACAGTACTACCTACACTAATTTTAAACTAAAAGGAAAAAAAATCTAATAATCATTTTTTTTAATTCACCTTAAATGTTGTTGCTTAACAAAAAAGCACCGTTAAAACCTGCCCTTACGTGATCACATACAAGATTACTGTTTGCTCTGGGCGGCCACACGAGGCAGGACGGATATGTTCAACAAATATTTGTATAACTGCCATTATGTATGCAAAGCACACAGATTCATTCAAATTTAGTCCTGAGAGGCAGTCCCTGCCCTCACCGCCAGGGGGCGCCCGAGGCAAGCACACAGAGGCGCTGCGGTCGCCGGAGAAAGGCGGTCCCTGACGGATCCAGGCCCGCCCCCTTCTCTGACGGAAATGCAGCTAGAGCACCGCGCTGCGAACCATCGATGGGGAATTCAGCTCGGATCAGTTTGGCATATGTGTAGGCGTCTAGATAGGTAGATGGATGGATGATAGATAATTTCCCCTGAAATTATCCTAAATAAGTCTTTCTTGAAACCAAATGAGAAGCAATGCATTACAACTAAAGCTCAAACACAGTTCTCATCTAAATTGTCTACCTAGAAAATATACACACCAGGTGCCAGGAACCTTTATCTTCTGTTTGTTTGTTTTTAAGACAGGGTCTCGCTGTGTAGTTAAGGCTGGCCTTGAACTCACTGTGTAGCCCAGGCTGTCCTCGAACCCGCGGCAATCGTCCTGCCTCAGCCTCCTGAGCGCTGGGATTACAGGTGTGAGCCACCACGCCCGGTATCTTCTCAGTTTTGCTAGTCTTTCCCCAGTACTGTTTCATTTTCAGCGGTGCACAGTTCTTGTGGCCTTAACGCATCCATGTGTTCCCGCAGCTCTCTGCGCCATCTGTTTTCATAGCCTTTTACATCTTCCCAGACTAATACCACCGGTAAGCCCTCATGCAGCCTCCGCGCCACTTTCTGTCCCTAGGGACCACGGCAAGGCCTTACGTCAGCGGAATCGTACAGCACTTGTTACTGTTGTGACCGGTCATTTCATGTAGCATTTTTTCATGGTTCATGCGTGTTGTGCGTTTATCAGAATCTCATTCGTTGGGTTTTTTTGGGGGGGGTACCAGGAATCGAATTCAGGACCTCATGCTTGCCAGGCAGGCGCTGCACCACTGAGCTAAATCCCCGGCCCCTCTCCTTCGGTTTTAAAAGCCAAGCAATATTCCACTGCCGCAGGTACAAACCGCATTTTGTGCGTCTGTTCTCCACCCATGGAAACTTGGGGAGCTTCCACGCGGCTGCAGTGAACAATGCTGCTGTGACAGCAGCTGTACAAATGCCCAACCGAGTCACCCAACATCACTGTACATCTATAGTCTCAATGAAAAGTTGTACATCATCACAATAGTATTTTTACTTTTTATCCTTGGAATACGGTAATTCATGACTGTGAAAGAAACTGCAAATATTAAAAAGTTTTAGTGCTCCTGAGAAATAAAAATAAATAAAAACCATTCCTGAGCTTCTTGGAGAATAAAAAAGAAAAACATTAAAACACTTATAAACCAGGCTGGTGAGATGGTTCAGCGGCGTAGGCGCCTGCCTGGCAAGAGCGAGGGCCCGAGTTCGACTCCCGGAACCCAAAAAAAAAAAAACTTGTAAACCTTTTAGAGTAATATTTCTCGAATTTAAAAAACTACGTCTACATAACTGTCTACTACATAACTACGCTTCCGAGTTCCCAAAGTGGAAAGACAGGCCATCTGTGCCTTCACAGCGCCCTCCTCTTCTCAGAAGCCAGGTTCTTTAGGGCAAGTACCGTCCGCTGCCCGGCTAGTGCACCTGGACCCTAAAGGCGACCGCACTGCGGCAATAGGCCGACCTCTCAGAGAGCTGCGAAGTCGCTGCTCCCCTTTACAGCGGTCGCCGACGTCAGCGAACTGTCACTCACTAAACGCCCGCCGGCCGCCACCCCTGCGCGCCAGAGCGGCACGCGCTGCCCACGCCCAGTCGACGCAGCGTGGCCGGGCCGGGCTGGCCTCGCTCAGGGGCTCTGCTCACAGTGTCGCTCTCACAGGGCGCAAATCAACCCCCGGCAGACGCCTCGCACCTTCGCGCCCGCTGAGCCAGGGGCGGCGGGACCCAGGGACCCGCGGGGACCAGGCCCGGCCGCCCGTCGAGAGCACGGGACGGAGGCCGAGGGTGCGCGACGCGAGGCAGGGCCGCACTACTTACAGCCCCCGCCGCCGCCGCCTCCTCCCCCGCGCGCGCACCCTGCGCCCCGAGCCCCGTGGGCCGCGCGCGACGAGGCGCGGGTGGGGCGCGCACGGGCACGGGGCAGGGCGGGGCGCTGTGGGGCGGGTGGGCGGGGGCGCTGCGGGCGGGTGGGCGGGGCGCTGCGGGGCGGGTGGGCGGGGCGCGGGCGGCGGGGGCGGGGCGCGGGCGGCGGGGGGCGGGGCGCGGGGCGCGGCGCGGTGCAGGCGGCCCGGGCGGGGAGGCCGGCGGCGCGGGGCTCGCGTGGGGCCGGCGCGCGTGCGAGCGGAGCGCTCAGAGCGGCGCGGCGGGCCGGCGCGGCGGAGCGGGTAAGGCTCTAGGGGTCCCCGCCCCGGCTCCGCGGGCGCCCGGCGAGCTGGGCGAGAGCCTGGGCGGGAGGTCGGGTCTCGCCGGGCGCCTGTTACCCGACGCACGCCCGGCCGGACCGGCGCTGTGGTCCCGGGGATGCTGTCCCGGGTGGGCGCGCGGGGCCCGGGCGCGGGGCTGAGGCCGCTCGGAGCCGCGCGGTCGGGGGCAGGTGGGCGCGCCTGCTCTCTCTCGTGAAACTTTGGAAGCTTTTCCTTTGAAGGGAAACTTCAGCTGTTGCTGTGCGCGCTCGGGATGGCGTGTGCGAGCGCGAAGGGTTCGCGGGGTGGACGGACACCGGCCCGCGCCCCGCAGTGCCCCTCTTAGGGTCCGCGCGGCGGAGTACTGCGGCCGCGGCGGCGTCGGCTGCGCTGCCCCAGGCTGGCGGCACGGTCCCTCCTGTCGGGCACGGCTCCTGGCTGTGACTGGGACTTGTTGGAACTTAGTTTTTATTTTCTCAAAATGTCTCCAGAATGTGTCAATTAAAAGTGATCCTCTAACAGACGGGCGTGGTGGCGCACGCCTGTAATCCCAGCACTCAGGAGGCTGAGGCAGGAGGATCACCGTGAGTTCGAGGCCAGCCTGGGCTACAGAAGCGCGTTCAAGGCCAGCCTGAACTGCATCGTGAGACCCTGTCTCAAAAAAAAAAAAAAAAAAAGTGACCCTCTGCGGACAGCTGAGAAATACACAGTGGCTCTCGCCTAAAAATTCAGAACAGTGGGCCGGTGAGACGGCTCAGCGGCTTAAGCGCCTGCCTTGCAAGCGCGAAGGCCCGAGTTCGACTCCCGGAACCCACATACGAAAAAGGGGCCGGTGATATCGCTCAGTGGCACGGGCGCCTGCTGGCGCGCGAGGTCCTGAGGTCGTCCCCCCGGTACCCACAAAAAAAAAAAAAAAAAAAAAAAAAAAAAAATTCAGAACAGTGGCGTTGCGTGCGGCGCACATCACTTCACTGGTGGGCTGTGCACGGTGCTCGGAAGTGGGTTACAAAACAGACGTGGGAAAAATGGAGAGGAGAGGGGGAGATTTAGTTCCCAAACAGCGAATTTGGCACCAATTCCGCCGCCTCAGCAGCTCTTTCCTGTTGCGATGAGGGCCCCGCGGTGTGAAGCAGTTCACAAAAGTGCGCGAGGGCGACGAGTCACACAGTGCTCTTTGTCAGCCAGCACGTGGAGGAAAGTTGTCTTAGGATAACGACAGGTAACGAAGTGTCATTCTTTGTCAATGAGGAAAAAGGTTATTGCCACCATTCCCTTGAGTGTCACTTACGTTTTAATTTACTGTGTTTGCTTCTCTTAACTAAACTTTGATACTGTGGGTTTGAAGCTTAAAATTATGTGTGTTCTAGAAAGCTTCATGTGTGTGAAGAACTTAAGACGTGGCCGTGACGTGATAGTATATGAATTAGCACGGGGCTTTTCTAATGTGCTAAAATAGTGTCAGAACATCCCAGAAAATGGAATCCACCTCAGTCATCGCCTTGATCATCCTGCACGCTATCAGGCCAATCCCCCTGCTCGGGAGGACAGGCTGTGCTGACATTTTTACCCCCTCTTTTTTTTTTTTTAACAAGTCTGCCTGTCCCACAGATTGCAGATGGCCGCCCTGAGGGGTAGGAGCGGATCATCAGTGCCCCACGCAGGATAGGTGTTTAATAAACATTCACTGAAGTGAAGAGGGAAAAGAAACCCAAGCTTGTACATGTGTCCGTAATAGCGTATCTGTGTCTATAAAAACAGTATTTGGTTTTTTTTTTTTTTTTGCAATTTTGGTGTAATGCTTAAAGGCAATAAAATAATAATAAAGTTTCATCTCTGTTTTCATTTTCACAGTGGTAGAAAGTTCTTCATCATGGTAACTAGGTTAGTACCCTAATGCTTGCTTTTCAAAAACTACTGCAGCTCCCAGAACTACTTAGTAGTTGATGTGAAGTTTCTGCACTCTTGCATTTTTCTTTAACTTGAAGAATTAGTGGTTTGTTTTAAATTTACTGTTAAACGAATGATACTAAATACCAAAATCGCTTAGTTTTTTTTTTTCTTTCATTCAGTCCACCTGAGTATCTCCATAAATTATTGCTCATTTATTCATGAAACTCCATTTCCTGTTAGTTTTTAAGTAAATCTTTTCTTCTGGACTATAGAAAAGAGTTTGGGTTGTGTACTAACAGAAATAGATTTCAGTAAGAAAATTGACATTATACCTGTACCGTAGGAATTTTTCCTGCCAAAAAAAATGGAAAACATTTTAACACGTAATTTTCCTCAGTAATGTAATTGGAGTAGTAAAGTATGTCATTATTGAGTTGGGGGTTTTGTTCACTCAACAAGAGTAACTGTATCTGAACTTGCTTTTTAAATGATGATTCTGATTTATATAATGAAGTCATTGAACGGTCCTTAACATATAAATCATAGTTAACAATTTTTATAAAAGGTGAAAATGTCCCCTTTAGTCACTGTCCCTGGAAGAGTAAAAGCTGAAAATGTAGGGGAACCTATGTTCTACATATACACACTAAAGATGTTAGAAATTGAGAGAAGCAAAGGGCAGCTGTAGCCTGACACCCCGTGGGAGGGGGAGGTCCGCTGCGCCCACCCGGTGACAGGAGGCAGGGGTGTCTTTGCAGGCTTGGGCACTGTGGGCTGTGCAACCCAGGAGGAGCTCAGTGCCCTCTCTGGGCCTCCATTTCCTGGTCTGTAAATAAGGAAGATAAACTAGACCACTTCTAAGTTTCTTCCAGCGTTACAAAGCTGTGATCCTGTATTTCCTGCACGGGTAATAAGTAAGATTCCCCATGAGGTCATGTGGGATAATACAGGGAAATTATATTTATGAGGTCAGTTCTTGAAATACTATTCAGACTGCCTGACTCGTGTTTTAGATGTAGCGTGTTCACTAGTATGCTAAAGCACCTCTGTAATTTTCTTTATTGCTGTTTACCCTTGTCCTAAGCCACCCCTCAGGAAGTGGGGTACTGGTATGTTCCATTTCACGTTAAGGATAGTGACTTTCTTTTTCATTCTTTAGTTTTTAAAACCTGGAGGACTAACATTGAAGTAAGTACATTAACACCAACACACCACTAAATGTCTAAATGAAATGGTTGGGTAAGTGAACAGTTCCAGTGGGATTCATAGGTCTTGAATGCCAGACATTTTAAAGATTTGCAGTGCCGTTTAGTAAGTGGAGAGGAAACCGGAGGGCTGGGCAGGGTGAGGAAGAGAGGCTGTCTGGAGAGCCAGGGAAGCCACTGACGGGACGATGGTGACGCTAGCTGTGCTCGCTGGGGACTGTCCCACCTCCTGTCAATAAAACTGCAGCTGGGACAGCTGGCGCTTCTCCGGCTTAATGTTGGAGGTCTAATTGTGGAAACGACTTAAGACTGATTCCAGAGGGAATATGTATTTTATTCAAGTATTTCAAGAAGAAAGACTGGATAGAAAGTTGGGTATACAGTAGTACTTCAGTTCCTGAACTTAATTTGTTCTACGATTTTGGAAAAGATGGCCACGTTTGTGTTCGTGTGGGAAAGATGGCCATGGCCATGTTTGTCACTGGATGCAGAGTTTGCAAACAGAAACAAAATTTTGTCGAACACTTCTACTGGCAAACCAAATTCTTTGCCAACATAAGTGTTCGTGAACCAAGGTACCACTGTATTGTTCATTTTGCCCTTCTCAAATATAAAATATTGAAGGCCTTTATTTTTAAAGAAATTCATTTGTTTAAATTACTTCCAAATGAAAATCAGCCTCCTCTGCGGCCGGGCACGGTGGCTTGCGCCTGTAGTCCAGGGCTGCCAGGAGGCCACCTAAGCAACACAGCAAGACCGCCTCAGAAAATAAAGATCAGCGCTCACCGGCTGCAAGTCACGACAGGTCAGAAAGAAGAAAAACTCTTCTTTCTTTTGACTAAAGATTAAAAGATATTGACTGTATTTAGCTTAAATAGCCAAATGAAGACTGAGCAGCCTAGGACTTTTGGGTGCTCACAGCAATTAAAATCCCCACGTGAGAAAGAGCAGGAGGAGGGTGGTCCGCACATAGTGCACGCTATTATAAGAACTTCTGATACATTCTTATTTCCTAAGTAATATAAGTAAACTAAGAGTATAATTTAAAAACAGTTTTGTGTTTTGTTTTATTTTGTTTTTGTGGGTACCGGGGGGTCGACCTCAGGACCTCGCGCACCAGCAGGCGCCCGTGCCGCTGAGCGATATCACCGGCCCTTTTTTCGTATGTGAGTTCCGGGAGTCGAACTCGGGACCTCGCGCTTGCCAGTCAGGCGCGTACGCCACTGAGCCATCTCACCAGCCCCTAAAAACAGTTTTGTGTTTTTGGAGATTTAGTCTCTGGCAATAAAAATATATAAGCCTAGCAATACTTCAGAACTATTAATACAGAAGTTGAAAATTAATGTTTTATAATTTCACTAAATCACCTGATCCCAGATGAGAGCAATGTTTCCTGTCAGAGCATTAGATTATTAAAGAGTTAAATGGTAGAACATGTATTTTTCCATTTAAAATTAGGAATAAAAACCCCTGAACTATGTAATAGTAATTTTATACTAAGGTTAAGAATGCCCTTAAATTATACTTATGTATATAGTAGTATTGGCAAATACTGAAACCGACATCTATTTTAAAGGAATTTTTTGTAGACTTATTCTGTATACCATGAATATAGCATACATGGTGAGACATTGGAGGAAAAGAAAAGTAAACTTGAGGTGATTGTCCCGCCATGGCCTCCCAGGTGCTGGGATTAGAGGCACGTGCCACCATACCTGGCTCAATCATTGTTTAGAAAATAAAAACAGCACAAAATCCATAGCAAACAAAAGCTGGGAGTAAACTTCCTTAGCCTGATAAAAATTAAAACATGATGCCGAATATTAAAACTTTAGGGGCATTCATATTAAAGTCAGAAGCAAAATGTCACCACACCGTATTGTGTTAGAAGTCCTAGCTGGTCCAAGAAGATGAGAAAAATAAGAATAGAATGAGGGAAGAAAGAGACAAATTTATGCTTCATAGCAGATGGTAGGATTGTGCGTCTACACAGAAAACCCGGAGGAATCTCTTACTGGGACTGTTAAGAGCGCTTCCCAGGCTGCTGGACACCAGATCAGTATAAAAATAATGTCCGCGCTGGGGGCACGGCTCGGTGGTAAAGCGTTTGCCTAGCGTGCACAAGGCCCCGGGCTGATCTCTAGCACAAAAATAATGTTCTTCAGCACAGTAATAACCAGTCAGGAGAACTGAAAAACTGTTTCGAACAACTCCGAGGCACCTAGGAATAACCCTGACAAAAGGTGGGAGGGACCTCCAGGGTGGAGACCCAGAAGACAGCTGACTCAGGGGAGACATCTGCGTGAGGGAAGGGCGGTGCCTGTGGGTGGGGAAGCGAGATCTGAAAGAGGTAAATCTGATCTATCTATGAATTTAATGAACTCCCAATCAAAATCATAGCTCAGACTTCTGTGGAACTTGCCAAGCTCTACCCAGATTTCATACGGGGGAAATAAAAGGCCCAAGTGGTTGAGACAGGTTTGGGGTACTCGTCCTGCTGGACATCGAGCACAGCCATACCTAGGGGTCCACTGGGAACTGGCTCCAGGACCCCCTGTGGATGTGAAACCCAAGGATGCTCAGTGCCTCACGTTGTAGTAACTTCATCAAACTTGTGCACAGCCTCCCCTGTACTTTGTTCATTTAGAGACAAAATGAACAGCTGGATTTGAACTCACTGTGTAGCCCAGGCTGACCTCAAACGCACAGCGAACCTTCTGCCTCAGGCATGCTGGGATTAGAGGTGTGTGCCGCCACGCCCAGCCTGCCCACCACACTTTAGATCATCTCTCAATCATATCTAGTAACTAGTACAACGTAAGTGCTATGGAAATAGTCCTTATACTATATAATTTTGGGAATCATAAGAAAAATGTAGGTACTCAGTACAGATGCAATTTTTAAATTAATTTTAAATATTTTATTAGTACATGTTTGCAGTACATAGTGTTTACATTCCTTGTGTGGAGCTGGTGCATGTACATAACACATCCTAATTCTTTTTTCATTCCCTTTCCCTCTCCTCCATCCCCCTCCCTTCATCTCTCGATCCCCTTCCCATTTGACAAAGATCTATCTCCCTACTTCCTGTTATCTATTTTTACTTTGTTTATGTTTATAATTTGGGTTTCTTGTATAAGTGAAACCATGTGATATTTAAGTGTCGTGTCTGATTTCACTTAACATGATTGCAAGGTACATCCATTTTCCTAAAAATAACTCAAGTTTATCCTTCTTTGTGGCACAGTACTACTCCATTGAATGTAAACACCACATTTTCTTTATCCATTCATCTGTTGGTAGACATGTAGGCCATTTCCAAGATTTAGCATTATGAATTGTACTGCTGTAAACATGGTATGCATGTATCGCTGTAGTATGATGTCTTTAACTATATTGGGAAGATACCTAGAAGGGAATGAATAACTGGGTCAACTGGAATTTCTACTTTTAGTTTTCTGAGGAATCTTCCTACTGATTTCCACAGTGGTTGTACTGTTTTACAATCCTACTAACAATGTAGAAAGAGTTCCGTTTCACCACAGCCTCACCAGCATTTGTTAATATCTAGAATATATAAAGAACTCAAAAAATTAGACCCCCCAAAATAGAAGATCCAATCAAAAAAAGGACAAGTGAAATGAATAGACATTTCACAGAAGTGGTACAAATGGCCAATAAGTACATGAAGAAATGTTCCACATCACTGGCCATTAGAGAAATGCAAATCGAAACAACAGTGAGATTCCATCTCACCCCAGAAAGAATAGCCATCATCAAATTAATTATTTATTCATTTGCAGTACTAGGGATTGGAACTAGGAATGTTGTACCAGCTACATCCTCAGCCCTTTTTATTTTTTATTTTGGGATAGGGTCTCACTAAGTTGCCCACGCTAGCCTCCAACTTGTAATCCTCCTGCCTCAACCTCCTGAGTAGCTGGAATTACAGGTGTGTGCCACCTCACCTGGCTTTTTAATTTTTCTGATTGGAAATTGGTTGAATCTGTGGGTTTCATAGGTGTGAAAGTTTGAACTAGACAGGTAAGGTATGAAAGAAGTGAATGGAAACAGCATTTCTCCTAGTAACAAAGCTAACTAGACGAGGCCATTGTCATTGTATCATGTTTGTGACTAGCTCAGCCCACCCTGTCCTTTTAGAAACGTGTCCAATCAGGGATGGCAGATACGGGCACCTAAGCCACCACTCCATGCCCCGCTCCAAACCCAGGCCCACATTTCTGATTGGGCATGGAACTCTTTCTGACTGAGCCTACATGTGAGCCTCAAAATTGCTCTCAGTAATACTCCAGGCAATCACGTCCGGTCGGTACAGAATGAATCTGCCCAGCCCCACTCCACCTTGTATTACCTCTAATTCCTAATTAATAAATGCAGTAACAGTGTTTCTGTTCTCAAGATAGTATTATACTGAGGGAATTGAGTATAATGCAAATTATATCTTTAGACTCTTTGCTCGCCCTACAGATGCTGGGTGCCCAGGCCTCCAAAACCAGCCCCTTTTCCTTCTCCCCTGCCCTGGTGCAGTCTTTTGGTTTTAAATACCATCTGCTTAGGTAGTCATGGTGTTGTAATCCCAGCACTCTGGGAGGCTGAGGCAGTAGGATTTCAAGCTCAGCGTGGGCAACCTGGCAACTTAATGAGACCCTGTCTCACATAAAATATAAGGAGGGGCTGGGGAGATGCTATGGCTTCAATCCCCACTACTACACGGTGGGCACCTCCAGCCCTGACACCTGCACATCTCAGGCATTTCAGCCCTCACATTTCCTAGACAGAATTCATGATTGCCGTGCTTCTCCATACCCTGGCCCTCCTCTGTCCTTGGCGCTCCAAAGAGGCCACTCCATCCCTCCAGCTGTAGGCGTGAGTGCTGGCTCCTGCTCAGTGCTCCCCACTGAGCCCAGGGCTGTGTCCTGGGGTGCAGCCCGTAGATGGGCTTCGCCATCCCTCGCCATCCGCCTGCCAAGCACCACTGAGCATAGCTCCTTGGGATAGCACCCAGCCTCCTCGCCAGATCAGCTGGCTCACCCTGCCCCTCTGAACCCAGCCCGCAGGGCCCGCAGGCAGGCACAGTGGTGCTGTGAGCCATGTTCTGGTCCCCGCCTGCTGTGACCTGGCCACCTTGGCCCGCGCTGCCCCCCATGCCATCCCACCAGGGCAGCCCCCAGCCCCGCCCGGACAACCGAGCCCTCTGTGTCGTGTGCCATTAGGTCCTGCAGAGTCTTTGGGGCTAGAAGTCTCTGCGCAAGCAGCGACATGCGGTCCCAAGTGAGTGGATGTGAGGGGCTGTCTCAGCCTCCATGTCCTGTCCCCTTGGGCTTTCTTGTTTCCTGCAGGCAGAGTCCTGGCCTGAGGTGGCCTTTCTGACCTCACTGCCAAGAGTCTTGTCAGCACTTGGCAGAAGTTTTCCTGCCACACCTGCCCTCCCATCCCCAGCCTCCCTTCCTGCCCTGCGCTGTCACTCTCTGAGGTCCCCTGCCCACGCCATCACTGGGCCAGCATCCCTCTTCAACCCTGCATGACTCTCCTTCCTGTAAGCTCCAGATTCACTAAGCAGGGGCTCTGCTCCATGACCTGAGTGTCCAGCTCACCACTGCCGCCCTTGCCCGGTGCGCCTGCTGGCCCCATGCGGACCTCAGAAGCTGCAGGAGCTTCCTGACTGCACGCTCCCCCGAGACTAGACGTTTCTAAACTTCCCAGCTGCTCAGGAGGCTGGGCCAGCAGGACTGACTGAGCCCAGAAGTTCAAGGACTGCCTGGGCAAGGTGGTAAGACATCGTCTCTTAAAAACAAAGCCAGGCACAGCGGCCCATGCTGTAATCCCAGCTACTCAGAAGCCGAGGTAGGAGGCCTGCAAGCCCAAATCTTGCCTGGGCAACTTGGCGCGAGACCCTTTCTCAGAACAAAAAAGGGCTGGGGGTGTAGCACAACTCCTTGGGTTTAATCCTGGTACCACAAACAAGCAAAAATAAATGAAGTTTCTGAACTAACTTCACTACGAGACTGAAAAATGACAAAAAATAAAATGTAAAAAGATTGAAAAATAATTTCTTGCAGCAGAAACTCCAAGAACATAATATAAATGTGATGACCCTTGTGGGGAAGTTCATCCCACACCCCCAGCATAGGGCACCCCTACATCCGCACCCCCAGTGCCTCTGGGCTCAGCATCACATTGATCTCCGTCCCTTCCCCACCCTGCCAGCCGTGGGCCTGTCCGGGCCATGCCTGTCCACGCGGCCAGAGGTCCTTCTCCCTGTCTTCTTTTTGTGCTGGGTTTTCCATGACATCTGTCATAAAGCCATTGTCCTTTGCTCTTCGCCCGCCAGCCCCAAGGCCCCGAGGTGAAGGTCCAGCTCCACACAGACCTCCCAACACTTCCCGCACTCGGAGAACCGCACCAGTGGTTCATTCTGCCACTGAGCAAAACCCAGAGTGTATCACCAGACGAGAGCCCCGTGGTGTCCCTGGGTGACCTGGTCTCGTGGGACACCCCCCATCTGTGGCCCATTACTGCTTGAAACATTGCTTTTGCAGCTGTGGCTTTATCTAAAAGTGCTCCTTAGGTCCCACGCGTCTTACGCAGTTAAGTAGTCACACAGCTTCCTCCAACACCTGTCCTCTTGCATCTTCCACCAAGACTTTCAACTCAGACCATCCTGGGCCAAGGCCTTCATCTTTTCTGCCAGTTTCAAATCAGCACTCCGCCCCCATTGTCTTTCCTTTAAATGACCTGTGATTTTCTCAGTCACCTGGCTTAGAGATGCAGGCTCATCTTTCATCCCAACTCACTCCTTGTCAGACACCACGCTTGGCCCTGTTTTTTGTCTTCAGGATGTGTCCACTTTCTGTCCCTCCTTTTGTCCATTGCCCACCTACCCTCCCGAGGAGCCCCTGACACTCTCTCCAAGATAGCCACACACCTCCCTGATCCCCACAGCTGCCAGGGGTCTGCTTTTTTGAATACGTCCCACCTCTCCCACTCAACCGTTGGCGAACCCTGTTCCTCTCCCGTGTGCGCCTGCGTCTACGGCAGGGCGCTGTGTGCGCAGCAGGCCCAGGGCCGGTTCTGTGCAGGAGCAGCCTTTGGGAATCGTGCTTTCTCACAGGAGTCCTGCCACCACCCCGCCTGGCCACACCTACCCCAGCTCCAGGCATTTGCCCAATGTTCCCATTTCCACAAATAGATTTTAAAAGAGAAACTATACTTTAAACTTCTGCTGAGTCCAGCAGACCCTATGACTCAGCACTGAGCCCAGATCGTCACTGAGTGAATAAAGCCACTGGTCGTTCTGCAGAACTACTGCAGGAAGGAAAATAGACCAGTTTCAGTACTAGGAAAGTGGCCCTATCCACTCTGAAACCTGGCATCTGTTTGTTACTCAGTAGTGTAAGAATCAAAATTTTCGGGGCCGGTGAGATGGCTCAGCGGCTTAAGCGCCTGCCCGGCAAGCGCAAGGGCCCGAGTTCGACTCCCGGAACCCACATACGAAAAAAGGGGCCGGTGATATCGCTCAGCGGCACGGGCGCCTGCTGGCGCGCGAGGTCCTGAGGTCGACCCCCTGGTACCCACAAAAAAAAAAAAAAAAAAAAAAGAATCAAAATTTTCATGGGGATGAAAACAAAAATATCAGTTGCCACCTCCAGGAGATAAATAACATCCCACATCCAAGTAATAGAGAACCCCACTACCAAGTCTTTAAATCGTGACATCCATGCCTCCCCACAACACAGACACATCCTGAGAGTGACATCGTCCATAATTTCAGGTTGTACAGACCTCAGTGGTTGTTTGTTCATTCGTTTTGTGACAGGGTCTCGCTATGCAATTCAGCCTGGCCTTGAGCCCACTACGGAGCCCAGACTGGCCTTGAACTCAGCAATCGTCCTGCTTCAGCCTCCCGAGTGTTGCGATTACAGGTATGCGTCACCACGCTTGGTGCAGTGTGTTTGATGCCTGTTGATACTAAGCAGTGCAGTCTCGTGGGACCCCCCACGTGGTGAGCATGTGACCAGATGTGGTTGTGCGGTGCATGACTGCGTTTCAGAAGTGTGCGGTGAGGCCGGGGAAGGGTTCTGACCTTGGCTCAGCTGCACCTTACAGAGTTACACAGTGAACTGTAGGCGCGGCCACCCATGACAAGAGCAGACCCACGCTGTCCTGTTAGTCCAGTTTGCATTACTGTAAAGAAGGACCTGAGGCACACTACTTATGAAAAGCGAGGTTTATTCAGCTCACCTTTTGGGGGTTCCAGAGCATGGTGCTGGCAACTGCTCAGCTCTGGTGAGGGCCCTCTTGGCCAGGAAGCAAGAGCAGCCGGGGTGCCCAGCCCCATCCACGGACCTGCCCCAGTGACCCACCCTGTCCTCAAAGGCCACCAGCTCTCAACACTGAGGATCCAGCTCTAACGCAGGCACCTTGGGGGATGAACCACATCCAGAGCACAGCACAATTCAGGCAACCTCCACCCGAGTGCGCGCACACACACACACACACACATACACACACCATGCTTGCCCCGCCCCCACCTCGCTCTGGGCCTCAGGTCCCGTCAGCGTTCTGCGTTAGGACTTCCTCAGCAGGGTCTTGCCGGCCGGGGAGCCTCACAGCTCTGCGCCTGGGCTCTCTAACTGATACTGCGGAGATGCACAAACAGTGGTGTTGACAGAAAGCCTCCAGAGCTCTTTGTGCCCTCTAGGGCTGCCTGAAGTCTGACGGCTGTAAGGGAGGCGGAGGCCACTTCTGCATCTGTCTGGGTCTGACCCGGATGCATGGATGCATCTCAGACTATCGGCTCCTGAATACACAGAGGCATTTCACACATTTGTGCACGCATTTAACAAGCCAGCCCTGAAGGGAGCCTGGGGCTCAACCGTGAGGAGTAGGGACAGTCACCCTGGCCCTAGGGCCTCAGTGTCTGTGGGGTAAGCTTGCTCCAAACACTACGGGGCAGGAGGGTGGAATGCATGTTAAGCCCTGTGTCATCAGCCACAGCCACTGTCGGGGTTGCTGATGCACCTCAGTGACCCCAAGACCATTATCTTCCACCATCGGGCTAATCGTGCACAATGTATTGTGTGTGTCTTTTGTGTGCTTGCTGCAGACACAATTAAAGGAAAGAAAAGAGTAGAAACCATAACGAACAATGAAAAGGCAATCAGCTGAGTTTTTCTTTCGAACACTAGAACTCGAAAACATGGAAGTCATAGTCATGAATCCTTTATGGTGTCGTGTCATTACGGAAAACGCAGAGATGGGTAAAAGAAGAATCTCCATTCTCAGGAACACCGCTGGTAACATGTCAGTGTTCACCCTCCTCTTTCTGTGTGCAGGTGTGAGTGTGTGTAGAAGCGCTGGCTGTAAGAGCCTCTGACATGTCGTTCACCATCACGGCATCATTTCTTCATGTCACGGATGTGCTTAAAATTATACTTAATATGCTAATATATACTTGAGTAGTTACAAATTATACAGAGTACTTACGTTTTAGAATTTATGAATGAACCACAGCTTTTCATTTATACTCGGCCTTATTTTGTAAGGAATTTAAAATAGTCTATCTGAGCCAAGCATGGTAGCACACCCCTTTTATCCCAGCTACTCAGGAGGCTGAGGCAGAAGGATCACAATTTCAAGTCCAACCTGGATACTGTAGGGAGTTCCTGTCTCAAAATATAATTTCATAAGGGTCTGGGGATGTAGTGAGTATTGGCTTAGCATGTGCAGGACCCTGGACTGAAAGCCCTGTACCCCTGGAAAGGGGGTTCAGTTAGGAGTTACTTGGTCTGTGAGCAACATGAAATCTAACTTGAACAATAACGCTTTTCCTCAGAACACTCAGTCTGGAAGTGGCTGGCTGACAGGGTTGATCCAGCGGGTCCGGTGTCACAGCAGTGCCCAGGTTTCATGACTCCCCTCGTGCTTACCAGCCCCTGCATGCAAGGTCGCTGTCTGGTGCCAGGCACTATGTCTGTGCATAAGGTGAAAGAGGGGAAGAGGCAGCAGAAGTAGCATCTGCCTTTTTTTTTTTTTTTAAGAGAACCAGAGTTTTCCTAGAGTCTGCCTCTGTGTGGGCTGTGGGTCTGGGAATTGACTCCAGGGCCTTTATACTGAGCTTCACCCCAGCCCTTTCTTAATTTATTTTTTATTTTGAGGCAGAGTTTCACTAAGTCGCTAAGTTGCCCAGGCTGGACTTGAACTTGTGAACCTCCTGCCTCAGCCTCGCAGAGTGCTGGGATTACAGGGTTGCACCACTAGGCCCAGCTAGCACTACCTTTTATAGTTACCTCCAGCTAAAGAGGGTGGGAAGCAAAGATTTCTCTTTCCAGTCACAGCAGAGGCGGATAAGGGAGAGGACGATGCGAGCCGAATTGGCAAAAGTGGTGTCACCCACCTTAGCCACCGTGCTGTTAACTGTGGTCCCTTAGTGGAATTTATCTTCCAGCTGTTCCTCCATTTATTTTCTGGTTTTCTTTTTTATTAGTACATAGTGTTGCATCCTTGTGTGGAGTCGGGGCATGTACACAACACGTCTTAATTCCTTTTTCATCCCCTCCCACTCAGCGCGCCGCTGCGCCTCCATCTCTTGGTCTCCTTCCCTCTTGCAGAAGATCCCGCTCCCTGTGTCCTGTGATCTTTTATTTTGCTCTTTATTTAATAATTTTGGGTTTCTCATATAAGAGAAACCGTGTGACGTTAAAACTTGTGTGTCTGCTTTATTTCACTTAACGGTCTCGAGGTGCATCCGTTTTCCTTCAAATGACTCAAGTTTACCCTTCTTTATGGCAGAGTAGTACTCCACTGTGCGTAAATACCACATTTATCCATTCCTCTGCTGGTGGACATACAGGCCCCTTCCAAGCTGTGGCGATTATGAGTTGTGCTGCTGTAATCGTGGGTATGCACGCATCTCTGCAATGTGATGTCTTTAGCTCTTTCGGGAAGATACTTAGATGGGGAACCCAGCTATTCCTTCTTATAAGTGACATTACATTAAGCCGCATACAACATTCATCCAAATCTCTGGTTATTTTCCTAGTGTGTTGTCCTAGAATTGGAATTCAAGGTCAAAGTCGCTGTCACTTTTACGTCTCTCATGTGTGTCCCGAATTCTTTTCCAGAAGGACCTCGCCCCTGTGCTCCGGCTCACACGGTGCGGTGGCGCTGGGGCTCCCACTTAGGACAGGCTCCTGCTCATCCTTGTCAGGGTGTGGGAGGCCTGGCTGACGCAGGGCACAGACACAGAGTTCGATGGCAGCGTGGCCTCATTCTTGTGGGCTGCACCGAGTCCCGTGCGGTTCCAAGAGCACACGCTTGAGATTTCTGAGCCCCTGGGCCTGATGCCCCTGGAGAGGGCTGAGCCGGCGGAGGAGCAGGAAGACTGCAGCCGGCTTCCAGTGAAATAAGCACTTGTTTGGCCCGTGTTCCCGCCAGGTGACGTGGAGGGCACTTGGGATGGGACAGTCCTTGTTGTGAGGTTGCCCTAAGGGCTGTAGAGCATTTTGCCTTGCGGGGTCCACAGGGAAATGCTGGGGCACCATCTGGTCTGTGACGAGCAGAAGAGCCCCTGCCTCGCCGGGTGCTGCCAGCCCGTGCAGGGAGCGCACCGGCTCTGGGTTCTAGCAGGCCGCAAGTGGGAACTTGTGAGCAAGCACTCGACGGCGTGGCCACCAGCCTGCGCATCAGGAGCGCAGCCTGAACGCACAGCCCCGCTCTCCTCAGACGCGAGCCTGAATGCACAGCCCCGCTTCTGTCTGCAGATGTGGGAAGGGCGTGGTACCCTCTGGCGGGGACAGCGCCTGCAGCACTCGGGCAGCCTCTGCCGACCAGAGACTGCAGTGTCCTAGGACCCGAGGAGAGGAGACACCACAAAGCTTAGCCAGTGGGCATGTGGAGGACAGAAGAAAACTCCCAGAACAGAGGGGGGAACCACAGCCAATAATGCACCGCGGCCTGGAGAAGAGAGCACTCGACAGCTATGGTGGCCTGCCCCGGCCACCCAGAGAGCGGACGAGAAGTCAGCTCAGCAAGAGAAACAGCACATGTAGAAGCATCACGGTGGCGTTTTAAAGGCTGGGGTTGGGCATGGTGGCCCATGCTTGTAATCCCAGGTCTCAGGAGGCTGAGGCAGGAGGATCGCCACAAGTTCAAGCCCAGCCTTGTCTACATAGTGACTTCAAGACCAGCCTGCTCTACTTAGTGACCCTGTCTCAAAAAACAAAAAAATAAATAATTAAGGCTGGGCCAGTCCCAGTGGGCCATGCACGCTGCCACGGTTTTGTGTGCAGCGTTGCCCAGAGGCCTGACGGCTGCGCTCAGGACTGTACATTAGAGGGTCTCGGGACGCGAAGAGGGGAGGGCCAAGGGCAGAAGCACCATGGGAGTGTTTTAGCGAGCTTTTTGCCACTATAAGGAATAGCTGACATGGGCTCTATGTGAAGAAGAGGGTTACAGTTTTGGAGTTTCAACAGCATGGCACTGGCATCTCCTCGGTTCCAGGGAGCACATACTCACGTGTTCATCCTCTTTCTCTGTCCCCCTGCACCACACCCCCTGCAGTCATGGTGGGTGTGTGGGTGTGTCTAAGAAGTCTAAGGCAGAAAGAGGTTGAATCCCACTATTCCGTCTGAGGGCATCCTCCCATGACCTAAAGGCCCTGCCCCTTAAGGGTTCCACCACTTCCGCCACCACCACCCGGGGAACAAGGCCCAGCGCTCGAACCACACTGCAACCTAGCAGGGAGGCCTGCGTGCCCATCATCCTAGGGACGGTTGTGAGGGCCAGCTCAGTTAGGACTGGTGGCTTGGAGGAGAAGCAGGAGGTCATCTAGAAGGTTCCCCAACATCCCCCCAGAAGAGTGGGTTCCTCGCGCACAATAATTAACTTTCTAATGTGAAGTGTCTTACCTGCTAAAAGCATGCAAAAAGATGCCAGTCACAACATGGACCAAGGAGACGGTGCGCTGCATAGTTAGGTTTCCCTAACTGAAATCGCAACTGAACAAGCAAAACCTTGGAAGTGTATTTGAAGAGAGGATTAACATTGATCTATTTCTTTAGATTGCTGACAAGTAAAGTTTTATTTACCTTTAAACTTATTCATAAAAATTTATAATAAACATTGTAAAATTTAAAGTTTACACTTATAATGAGCAGCATCCGCGTGGCTCCTGAGACCCGGGCTCACTCTCACGGCTTCGAAGAATGGCGGCGAGGACCTGGAGCCGTCTCTGCCAGCTCACAGTGCCCAACCTATTTGAGCAGCAGCAACTTGGGGACACCTTCTGATCCCTGCCCCGTGTCTACAGGGCACTGCCACCTCCTCAGGGCCCACGTCTTACCTCCTTGCATCACTGTATGACCATGAAACTGTCGCCCCATGTGCATAGCTCAGAGAGAGGACACCTCCTGCCCGAGGACGTGGCCTGCAGCCAGCGCTGTCCCCAGATTGGGCCCCGTCAGCTGTGGCTGCACCTGTGCACCCTGCCCAGTGCCCTCGGCAACCACAGCCTGAGGGCCCCTCTCCCTCTCTCTCTCTCTCTCTCTCTGGCAGTGCTCACTGGCACCCAGGCTGCATCTGCTGTGCTGCACCAGCACCCAGCACAGCGCTGGAGACGCCTTGGTGCCCACTAGTGCTATTCCGTGACTGGTGTGCCCTGCACGGCCCACTCTGCCAGACCGGAGCCCAGGTCAGCGCAGGATGACCAGGGCCAGCTGGGCCGCGCCTGCAAGCACCACCCCAGCTAGCTCTGCCCAGTCGTTTCCATCCTGGGGAGGTCTTGGGAAAGGTCTCGGTTTGCTACCAGAACAGTCGGCCCTTTGTATCTTTAGAGTCAACCAAGGATCAAAAATATTTAGAAAAAAATAATGTCTGGACAGCATTACAGACTTTTTCTTGCCATTATTCCCTAATGAACACAGTATTGACTATTTACGTAGCATATACACTGTTAGACGCTGTGTTACCTACAGATGTTTTAAAGTGTACAGAAGGTGTGCATGGGTTCTGTGAAAACACTGGATCACTTTATGTAAGGGGCTTGAATATCTGCAGATTGTGGTGGCATAGGGGTCCTGGAATCCATTGCCTTTGGGTGCTGAGAGACAACTGTTTTAACACCTCTCTCATCTTCCTAATAAACCCTTTAAACAAAATGCTTATGCTCAGAACTTTGGCAAACAATATCCAGTGATATGTAACTTTTTTCATCAGTGTATTCTCTTTCCTTTTTTTGGCACAGGGAATCGAACTCACGACCTTGCGCTTGCCAGACAGGCGCTGTGCCGCTGAGCTATATCCCCAGCCCCCTCATCAGTGTATTCTGAAAGCTACCGTATATGGTACCAATGCTTATTTTTCTTTTTACAGTAGTGACGTAGCATTTCCTATTTAAGATAAATTTAAGCAAATGAAAAAAAGTAATAGAAGTAGTGAGTGAGTGTGGCAGAAGCCATGCAGCAGCGTGGCAGTGACAGCAGTTAGGGTAAGGTTGCTCTGTTCCCACAGGAGCTAACGGAGATTCGGAGATTCGGAGCTGTCGCAGCTGCCTGCAGGGTCCCAGAGCTTGTGGGAGGCCTGCGGGCTGGGGGAGGGAGGGATATGGGGAGGAAGAGGCCAGGAGGAGGCGTTTCTCCTAGCTCTGGTTTCCAGGCATCTCATCTCTGCCAACCAGGGCCTGCCTAGGGTGAGCTGCCACTAGTTCCCCTGTGCTGTGGGCATTTGTTTCATCCTGCAGACCGCGATCGTGGGAGGTGAACACAGTTGGTCCTTGGTGCCTTTGGGGAAGTGGCCCCCGTACCCCTGCAGGTACCAAAACCCAAGGATGCTCTGAATTTGCATGGGACCCAGTGCACCCTTCTATATACTTAAGATTGTCTCTAGGTCACTCACCACAGCTAGTGCCACAGGGTTGCTGTGGAAGTGGTTGTTGCCCTGTATTGTGTAGAGAATGATGACAAATCTGTACCTGCCGAGGTCGGATACCATCTCACCCCAGCCCCAGTAGTTTTGATCTGAGGGTGACTGAACCCTTGATGGGGAGGACACCTTTGAAGAGTTTCCCAGTGAAGTGAAACTGTTCGGGCACCAGCGTGCCTGGAGCGCCTGGCGTCTGCAGCCTGCCTGCGCTAACCTCCCTGCAATGTCCCCTTACAGGTTAGGAATTTGGAGCAATGGGCGACTGGAGCTTTCTGGGGCGGCTACTAGAGAATGCACAGGAGCACTCCACGGTCATTGGCAAGGTCTGGCTGACGGTGCTGTTCATCTTCCGGATCCTGGTGCTGGGGGCGGCGGCGGAGGAGGTGTGGGGCGACGAGCAGTCCGACTTCACCTGCAATACCCAGCAACCAGGCTGCGAGAACGTGTGCTACGACCGTGCCTTCCCCATCTCCCACATCCGCTTCTGGGCGCTGCAGATCATCTTCGTGTCCACGCCCACGCTCATCTACCTGGGCCACGTGCTGCACCTGGTGCGCATGGAAGAAAAGAAGAAGGAGAGGGCCGAGGCGTCACAGAGCGGGGACAGCCCGCAGCCCGCGCGGGCGTGGGTGCTGCAGGCCGGGCCGGGCGCACAGGACCGCGAGGAGCGCGGCCGGGTGCGTATGGCCGGGGCGCTGTTGCGCACCTACGTCTTCAACATCATCTTCAAGACGCTCTTCGAGGTGGGCTTCATCGCCGGGCAGTACTTCCTGTACGGCTTCCAGCTGCAGCCGCTGTACCGCTGTGACCGCTGGCCCTGCCCCAACACGGTGGACTGCTTCATCTCCAGGCCCACGGAGAAGACCATCTTCATCCTCTTCATGCTGGCCGTGGCCTGCGCGTCGCTCGTGCTCAACATGCTGGAAATCTACCACCTGGGCTGGAAGAAGCTCAAGCGCGGGGTGACCAGCCGCCTCGGCCCCACCGGCCCCACAGCCGGGCCGGGCTTCGCGGAGCCCCTGCCCCAGGCAGCCTGCCCCGGCCCGGCCCTGGTCACCGTCGGGGTCCCGCCCTGCTGTATGCACTCGGGCTACCCCGGCGCCCCGCCGCCGGCCGCAGACTTCAGAACGGCAGCACGGGGCGAGGCGTGCGTGCAGGGCCACCCCCTGCCGCTGACAGCGCAGAGCTGGGCGCCGCCGTCCCCGGCCTGGACCCCCGCAGTCCCCGGGCCCGCAGGCCGCACCCCACAGCCGGCACAGGAGGCCAGGGACGGCAGCGGCAGCAGCCTGGCGGGGAGCGCGCCGGCCGGCACCCCAGAGGTGGAGGCGCCCGCCTTGCTCCCCGAGGACCCCGGGAGGTCCAGTAAGGCCAGCAGCGGACGGGCCAAACCGGGGGACCTGGCCATCTAGCCGTGGTCGCTGCAGGCAACTTTATGACACCCTTTCTCTAGAGGCCCAAACCAAAGTGCAGTTGAAATCCTCATCTACAGCCTGAGCCGGAGAGCGCGCGAGAGCCCCGGGAAGGAGAGGCCGGGAGAATCGGTTGGTCGGGTCTGTGTTTAACGCTTGCTGTTCTTAGCACTGTGAGTTCTAGCGGGCTGACCCGGCATTGCTGAGATCGGGAGGTCGGGCAGAGGGCCGGGGCCTTTGAAGATGCGCATGGCAGCGGCGGCCTGGCTGTGAAGCCTCTGCGCTCCCGCGGTCTCTCTGGGTAACTGTTCTGTTGTGATAAAGCGATGGGTGTCTGCAGCCCTTCAGTCCCCGACAGTTGGGTTTTCTGTCCCTAAGCTCGCTAAGACTCTGGGCAGCCCAGAGCGTTCCAGGGGCACTTAGCCCTATCTCTGCTTGATACTTAAGAGTTGTATTTCATTTGGGATATTTGCCAAACTGCACTAAAAAAAGATTTAGAGTGAGTCCACGTAGTGTCATTTGAATTTCTGAAGTCGCATGTGAAGCTCAGGATGACAAACTGCAGGCTTCTGACAAGGGACAAAGAGCAGGCACCCTGTGGAGGCAGAAAGGACAGGGCCACGGGGGCTGCTGGTGGAAGGCAGGTGGGGACGCAGGGACCCTTGAGAGCACTTTGCAATGCTGAGGAAACTGACGTAAAAGTGTGGCAGGTATTTATTTTTTAAAATATTTTGGGCTTTGATCTGAATGGTACAGGTATGCCATTTCCCCCGCTTCCTTTCAGGAACAGCGGCACTGTTGAAAAATGACCCTGACTCAGAGGTTGGTGGTTTGCCCTAATACTAAAGACTTGAACTTTCTTTTAAAAGAAACTCCAGAAGTCAGCTAAACTCTATGAGAATGCGCCATCCAAAATAGAAGCAGGGGGAAATTTAAGTTGTGAAATACTAGAAGTTGTGAAATTTTTCAGTGAGCGGTTAAAAGTTAACTACTGTTGCCAGGAAAATCATTTATACAAATGCATCAAGGATGATCTACTTTTTAAAAAAAAATAGTACAAAATAAAACACTTCAAGTTTCCTAACCATTCTTTGTGGGCAGCCTGTTTGCTTTCTACAGCGTGGATAGAAGTGTCTGGGTTTATGGCCTGTGTGAGAGTGGTGCTGGTGGCAGGGTCGCCCTGCTTTCTCCCCACGGGCGCTGTCCTGCAGGGGCTGTTCCTGCCTGGGGAGCTGCGGGGGGAGCAGAGGTTTCCGCAGGGAGCCGGTGTGGGGCATCGTCATTTCCTGACGATTCGCTGGGGCCACGTTCACGACCTGCTTCCTGTTCTGTCATAAGGGTGACACACGAACAGTCTGGTAGTGTGATTGCCAGTGCGCAGATCCGTGTACGCAGCTGCTTTTGTTAGTGCATCAAACACAGATCGCTGCCTAGCGTGATCTGCTCGCCACAGGACGCGCTGTTACAGTCAGCCGCCTCGGCCTCAGAAACACTAACTCGCCACACGCGTCCTGGAAGCAGAGTGAAGCCCTTTGGAAAAGAATTTGCATGACTTTCTGCAGTTCTCCCGGCCCGGTGCGTAGCTCGGGCCGCTCCAGAGGCACACAGGGACGCAGCAGGACTGCTCTCCCCGTGCAAGGCGTCGGGTGCAAACCTTCCCTCGTCCCGGCAGCCGGCATCGGGGAGCGCGAGTCAGCTCGCAGCGAGCATGCGAACACCTCCTTAGTTCTCCAAGCTCTGCTGAGATAAATGTGAAGAAGAATAAGCCTCCCATTTACCCACCATTTAATTTTGAGTGGGAATGAAGAAGAGAGTGACAACTATAACTATTTAGCTTTTACGTTTTAAAATTCCTGCTGGCAAAAATACCAGTTGTTTAGCTGAACACAGCCTAGTTGACCCATTTCGTCCCTGGGTACAGGAACGCAATATTAGATTCACGTACTCAAAGACCACCGATGTATTAAGATTTCACCACAGAGCACTGCCTGTGGAATTTGCCTGGCACACCGTATACTGATTTCAGGTCCTGTGAAAATGGTGATGCGCCCTGCACCGCGTTGCTGCTTGAAGCAGGGCGTCCTGAAGGCGCGGCTCCCCGTCCCCCAGGGGATGTGGAATTGGTCTCTGTTTCTTGAGTCATTTTAGGCATTGAAATGTGCAATACAAACAGAAATTGCCTTTCCCTATGGACAAGATTCCAGACATATTTTTTCTAGCCTGTTAAGGATTTGGACATTTTACTGACACTGATTTTCTGTTGAGTTAATAAAAAAAAAATGTAAATACCTAAGTTTAGTTTAAAACTCAGGTGCTGTACCTACCATATTTACACACGATATCCAGCCCGTATACACGGCTACTTCCTACGTCCCTGTTTTTAAAAGCGTAGTCATGTTGACTGTGACACAATCTATGGTGGTTACCAGATGTTAATATCACTATAGTCACAGGGCCCAAACCCATTTTTTCAATTCTAAAATATTTATTATCACTCACTTTCTAAGCTTTATTTTTCTGAGTTTTTTTTTGTTTTTTTTTTTTCATAAAATTGACCCAAAAAGTTACCTTAAGTTTCCCAAGAAAAGGGAGAAAAGAGCAAGCCAGCATATTTCTGGTGTAGTTTGGCTTCTTTGATCTGGATAAGTAAGTTGATAGATCGTGGAGTTCTTATACAAGAATACCTAGGATGGAAACTGTGAATATAATTCAAACATGGCTGTACTTAAAATTAACCTGTGGGCTGGTGGGGCGTCGGTGCCCAAGCACTTGCCTAGCATGTGTGAGGCCCTGAGTTCAATCCCTATCACTGCGGAAAACACAAATTTAAAAAGTGGGGTTTAAGTCTGTTTGAAGTTTGGTTACTATTATTACTAACACTTCCTGTAGTTCTTTATTTTAGTATTAGTTAATAAAGTCTTTTTTTCTGAAATTTTTTCTTCTGATATTTGAAACATTATTCATGGATTTCACCACAATAAATACTTCTAGAAAGTACTTAATGATTTAAGAGGGTAAGTATTTTTTTTGCAAAGATCTATCAATTCCTGCCATTAGTTCAGGATATTTTAGATTTAGTGTATGAACATTATATGTTTAAAGTCAGGAAACGGTGCCTGGGGATGTAGCTCAGTGGTAGAGTGCTTACGTAGCATGCATGAGGCCCTGGATTCCATCCCCAGCACTGAAAAAGAAAACAAGAAAAGAAAAAGTCAGGGAATGTATTTCTCTTCCTATTCTAAGATTTCTTATTGTCTAAATGATTTTTCCCCCTTCATATTACAAAGTGTCATAAGGCTTTTCCTGGTCAGCTATTTAAATTAAACTAAAAGTAGTGAACTGTTTCTAGAAAGTACTGTATTTGAAGATATTTGTTGTGTAAAACTTATCTCCTATATTTATAAAATTCTTACTAAAATTTTGATTTTTGTGCCATAACCATGTCTTTCGCAGATTACACCATAACTGAAAATAAGCATTTTTTTCTCTTTTTTTGTCTTTTTGAGACAGGTTTTCACTGCTGGCCTTGAACTCACTTTGTAGCCTAGGCTGGCCTTGAACACAAAGCAATCCTCCTGGCTCAGCCTCCCGAGTGCTGGGATTACAGGCATGTGCTACCACACCCAGCAAACATTTTCTAAAATAATAAAAAGTGGCCTTCAGTTTAAATTGATAGTTCTGTAGTTGGTTAATTATTTTTATTGATAGGATCCCTGAGCAAGTTTTCATAATAAGGTTTTGTTTTGTTTTGTTTGAACCAGGAATCGAACTCAGGACCTTGCGCTTGCCAGACAGGCACCGTGCAATAAGTTTTTATTAAATAAGTTTTTATTAAAATAAGAAGCAAAAACCTTTTTCCTATAGAGACTTAAGAAATTTTTGCCGACTGTTCCATCATTTCTCAGGCTCTTCCCAACTTAAAATGCAAATATTCCCAGGGTTCTTTTAGCATCACTGACTCAGTCTTGCAGGGTAAAAGTTCCCCTCCTCCGGTCCCACGAGGTTCCCCTTGGTCCCAGTCCTGCTGAGTTCTGTGGAGCTGACGGGAGCCAGGCTTGAGTTCAAGGTACCCGGGAAGGCTTTTCTGTGTACAATGATAAGTACTCAGAGAGCTATGACCTGGCTTTGGAGACACTGTAGGCAATGCCTGGAATGTGTCTGATTTTATCTCAATTACAAATACAGTTCCCACTACACCGTGCCTGCTGTACAAAGCACAAGTGGCATCATTTCCAGGGACACAGAATAACAGCATGAACCAGCCTGGGTGCTTTGAAGGCTCTCAGAAACAGCACTGGAAACCCAAAAACCTGCCGTAATGCACATTTGGTGAAGGCAGCCCCAGCCATCCAGGCCACGCTTGGTGGCTCGGTCAACAGTGGCGGGCAGAGTGACCCAGCTTGGTGAGAGCACTTGGGGTGATGGTGGAACCCAGCATTGTACCCACCAAGAGAGGCCATGGTGAGCGGGACAGAGTGGCCCTGACTGCAGCAGATCGGACAGTTCCCGAAAGAAGACTGCAAGGGCAGAAAGGAGGCCACCTCCGTGGGGCTGGGGTGGCTGCTGGGCCATGCAGACAGTGGGACATGGGCCTTAGGAGACTGCTGGCAGAGCGGCGGACTCCTCTCCTGTGTCTCTTCAAACGCATGGCCACAAATGTAGCAGCTTAAAACACCACAAACTGGGCTGGGGTGAGGCTCCGCTTGCCTAACGTATGGCAGGCCCTGGGTTCAATCCCCAGCATGGAGAAAAACGAAAAATACCAACCAAACAGAAACCACCACAAGCCAAACAATTCTCCTTTACTTCTAGAGGCTAGAGGTCCAAAATCTGTTCCTCTGGACCAGGGTGACATAGGTGGCATTCGTTCTTTCTCCAGGCTTGGGGAAAGGGACCCCGCAAAGACCACGGCGTGCGCAGCTCCTGGCCATCTCTGCAGACTTTGTGTCCATGGTCGTGTCCTTCCCTCACTGGTCACGCTGCCTGTCCCCACTTACCACAAGAGGTTAGAGGGCCCGCCCAGACGTTCCAGGATGCTGCCCTGCAAAGCCCTCTTTCCATAGACGGGTTCCTTCACAGGCTGCAGGGATGAGGCAAGGACACAGTTGGGGCCGTCCATCAGCCCACTGCAGAGGGTGTTGGGATTTCAAGTTCAACAGGCTCTTTTTATGACCTGCCCTAAAGGCAGTGCGCCTGGCCCTGCCCTTCCTTGGCATTTGTATCCAAGACAATGAAAATGTGTTTACTAAGTAGCCAAGCAATGCCCAGTTGGAAGGGTCTTGCTGAGTGGGAGACCTTGGTCTCCAGCACCGGGCTGAATCCAACTAAAGAGTCTACACAGAGAGCCAAAGGAGAACCTGCACTTGGGTCCAGAAGCCAAGCTCGGTCCCTGCAGGCTGGACTGTGACAAGCATCAGCACGATGTCACTCAGCTGGCAGATCGGGGCCAGCCCAGGCAGCACTGAGGAACCAGAGTCCTCCTACCCCCGGGGGTACCCCGTTGTGTGAGAGGGACTAACATACAGGAGCCACTCTAGAAGAAGGGCTGACCATCCAGGGGACAGTGCAGGAAGCCCTGAGGGGGACAAAGCCGCACTGTAAATCGCAGCACTGTGTTGCCGATATCCATGGAGATGCCCACACAGTTGGGCACCAAGTGGGAGGGCTTCGGCAAGTCCTTGTACCCTCAGTGCTCGCCCTTGCCATCCTGGCTAGGCCACTGACCCGCGGGCACTGCCACCCAGTGATCTGGGGATGGGTGGCCGGCACTCAGCCTGCCAAGGCCCCGCTGACCTGGCTGCCACGAGCCCCGGCGGGACCCGTGGAGACACAGCGGCGCCCTGATGTTTCCCTGGAAGGAAGTCAGAGATGATGCACCCGGACTGCGGGCAGGCTTAGCTCACAGCAGCGGCAGATCCCGCACACAGTCAGGTCCAGGCTGAGCGGGGCTGAGGAGCCGATGGGCCTGCAGGGGCTGCAGAAGCATCTCGTGCTATGAAGAAAGGCAGCTGGAGGTGCAGTGAGGTAGGGGACAGGCGAGAGGTACGGAGGACAAGAGGGCATGAAGCCTGGCAGCACCTGGCTCCTCAGGGCAGGTCACCTTCGGAACTGCAGGGGCTGCTCGGGAGCGGCTCTTGGTCTGGGTGCAGGGGCCGCACTCTGGCAGGTCCTTCTGCAATGCCCTGCACCTTGCAAAAAGCCAGGTGAGGGAATCCAGGATGAGCCCAAGCAGGGCTGCTACCTGTGTTTGTGTGCACCAAGCCCTTCTAAAGCTGGAGACGCCACTGCCCAGGATGTCATGGTGGCCCCATCTCCACTTGCAAGAGAATCACCTACAGCCAGTGCCAGAAGGGGGCTGTTAGCCTCGAAAGTGCTAAAAGTTTCACCATCACTGACTAGAGTGTCATCATGGAGCCCAAGTATTTGCATTTTTAGCAAGCTTATATGTGATGTCAATGCCACTCGTGCAAGGGCCACAAAAGTGCTCTTTAAAAACAGCCTCCAGGCCTACACGTGGGAGGCGAAGCCAGACTGAAAAGATGACAGTAACTGATGTCCATTATCGTGAGCAGGGACAGGCAGAGATATACAGGCACACCTCAGAGAGATTATGAGTTCCATTCCAGACCACTGAATAAAGTATCACAACAAAGTAAGTCCCGCATTTCTGTTTGATTTCCCAATACAAATAAAATTATGCTCATACTGTAGTTTATTACGTTGTGGAGCATCATGTCTAAAAAAGCAACATGCGTGCCCTCGCTTTAAAATACCGTATGACTAAGTGTAGGTCTGCAGGGCTGCCACAGACATGGGGTTTGTAAAACACAGTAGCAGCAAAGTGAAATAAAGCACAGTAATAAAACAAAGTGGGCCTGTTCCTGTGACCTGCTCAACCCCAAAGGCTACTGTCTCTTTTCTAGGTGGCTGGCCGCCTATTTTTGATGGAATGACTACAGAAATGCCATGCGCCCCTCCATACAGTGCACCGGGGCTGCTTGGCCCCCCTGACTGAGCGCTGGTGACAGTGGCATCTGTGGCCGGGTGGGGCAGGGTCTACCAGCTTCTCCACGAGAAGCACCCTGGGACAGCCAGGTCCTGATCTCGTGCTGTCACCCTGGATCTGAGCGCCCGTCTGTGGCTCTTGGCTGCAACAGTTATTCTGCTGATTTTCCATTGCTCTCTACCCCGGTGAACGGGGCTCGCCTTGTAACTGCTGTGGTCTCAAAGGTGGCTCCTAGGCTGGCAGACAACAAAATCGCAAGACTTTCGCTGATGAAATGTGTACTGTTTGTCAATCTGCAGTTCACCTAGCGCTTCTACTTACACCACTCCCTTCAATTTACTCGTGTGAGCAGCTGCACAGGGCTTCCACATTCCTGGACCCCCGCCTGATCACCTGGCTTCTGCTGCGCCCCTGCCTCCTGACAGTCTGCTCCCAACACAGCAGCAAGTCAGCTCCTCACTCCCTCCCCATGAAACCCGCCAGCGGCTCCCCTCACTGTCAGAATTCACAGAGGCCCCTCAGGCCCCTGGTCTGGAGCTGCTGCCTCCCAGCCCTGCACTCTGGCCACAGCTGCCAGGTCTGGACCCTGCTTCCCCTACACAGTGCCCGTGCCCCTCTCCCCTGCAGGGTCTGCTCCGCATCACCCCCTCAGGGGGCCTCCCCTGACCACTCCCCACCTTGTATACCTCTACAGGTTCTGTTTCTCTCCACAGCATTTGTCACAATCCAGCATATCATACTCCTGGTTTATTTTGATGAGTGTCTTTGTTTCCTCAATAAAAACATAAGCTCCACGGGGCAGTAATTCCAAGCTATTTGTTCAGTGTCCTTTGCTTGCTCCCTACAGTTAGCACACGCCTGGCACATAGTAGTAAGTATGCATTTAATTAGTGAATCAAGAGTTATCCATTTTCATATTTATAAAGTATTTTTGAGATCCTTCGATTAGCAACACTGAAAGTCATCATGTCTAGTCCTAAGCTTGGCCAACACAGATTAAGTATCTATTTGGAAATAGATAGTTTTTCTATTTCCCCCCCCCTTTTTTTTTTTTTTGTGGGTACCGGGGGTCGACCTCAGGACCTCGCGCACCAGCAGGCGCCCGTGCTGCTGAGCAATATCACTGGCCTTTTTTCATATGTGGGTACCGGTAGTCGAACTTGGGCCCTCGCGCTTGCCAGGCAGACGCTTATGCCGCTAAGCAATCTCACCGGCCCCCTTTTTTTTTCCCTCTTGAGAGTCATTTTTTCAGCAGAAATATCTCCAGAGGTACTGAATGGTTTCCTTGAAGTAAAATCACACAGATAAACAAACAACAACAAAAAGGAACAGCCCAAGAATAATGGGGAAAAGGGTATCAATCTTTTGATAAGAATACACCCCATTTTGTGCCCTAGAATTACTAGAAAATTCTTCCTGCTTGTGTGCATTTGAGCATGTACCATAGTTGAATGCAGAACGTGGGTCTTGCATAAACACACCCGAGAATACCCTGATTACAAAGCATATCTTCCGGAGTGGAGCTGTAGTTTAGTGGTGGAGCACTCGCCTTGCTTTTAGGAGGCCCTGGGTTCCATCCTCAGCACCACAAGGAAGTGTGTGCATCTCCTGCTGGAGGAGAACAGGGAGTCACGTGTTCTGGGAGCTCCCTAGGGATCAGGGTGGAATAAACCTACTGAGAACAGAATGGGAAGGACAGCGTCACACAATATCCCTCTCCCAACACAAGGGTATACGGACAATGAATTTAAATGTCTCCACTCTCCACCACCTCAGAGGGGCTCTTCCAATTCTTTGCTCAAGTCTGAAAAGCATTCCATAGGTTAAAAGTTACATGACTCCAGAGAGAGGGCTCAGCCCACAGAAGAGGAGAAAATATTTCCAATATCTCACACGAGGCTAATGTCCAGGATATAAAAAGAACTTAACGACAACAGGACACGTTACGATGGATGCTAGGTCCCGGCTGGGTTTCTAGGTTCTTGGGCGAGATGAATAAAGAACTGGACATGGCCTGGGTCTGTAAGGAAACAGCCACGAACTTTAATTAGGTGATAGTACACTCAGGGTGGGCGGGCTCATGCCAGCAGAAAGGCAAATGGCAGGAGTACTGAGGGCGTTGGGTCAGGACGCCTCCAGTGGGTCTTCCAGAGCGTTATGGACAATGCGACTGACAGGGCGCTGAGTCGCGTCAGTTGCATCAGTTGCACGTGACCTTTCCCATCATCCGCTCTGTTACAGTTGGCTGTCTGACATGCAGTCCATCCACATGAACCTTCAGTGAGCTCCCGGTGAAGAAAGGTTACTGTCGGCCATGCAGGAGGGTTTGTCACATGCGTCCTGGCTTGGAATTTTGGAATTTTCTAAGGCCAGCTCAGGTGTCTGGTTTTATCTCTGACTCTGGGAGTAAGCCTTAGGACAAAGGTGTGTGTGTGAAGGGGTTCGCCCTGGGGCGTTGCCCAAGTTCAGGTGAGTGAGGGGAGTGGCCCTGTGGCCCCAGCTATACTGTCTGTATTCTACACACGCAGTCTCACCGCCCCGCCCTCGACTTACAGGAAACTGCTTCAACTCAACCATAAAACAAAAACAAAAACAATCTATCTCTTCATCTCCCTCTCCCTCTTTCACTGTTTGAGCAAGAGACCGGAATAGACACGTCTCTAATCACATGAAAAGATGCTCAGTGTCACTGTGGTGAATTAACTAATGGTCAATTTGGAAGCCCAGCTGAACTGAGCGCGGTTCTGGGTGTGGAAGACCCACGTAGGGGTTGTTGCCATAATGACATAAAAGGAGACTGGGAGGGGAAGATTGCATGCTGCTCATGTTCCTGAAGAAGCTGCTTTCCAGCGGTTTTTCTTCAAAGGAGCTTGGGCTGCTGTCTTCCTCTGGGGGAGCGTCAACCCTCGTCTTCATCTTGGACATTGTCTCCCAGCTCCAGAGCAGACCCCTCAGCCTGCTAGCACAGATCCTTCACCCACCGGCGCAGACTTTCTAGCTTCCACCACTGGTCCTTGGGCCTTTCCGGTGCAGATCCTTGATACGGACTTGCATGTGCAGACGGACGTTTGCACTCTTCTGCATCCAACTCTACTAAGCAACGACTGATACAATCACTGTCAAATGCAAATCAAAACCATGAGAAGATACTGCCTCACGCCCGTTAGGATGGTGTGGTATAATAAGAAATGTATTTGGTAGACAAAGAAATGGAGCCTTGAGGAGAAGAAGCTGTAAAAAGAAATAAGATATGGCCTGTACGTGTACTGACAACCCACAACAAATGTATTCTTGATGTATCACAAATATATACTAATAAAATTAAAAGGGGAAGATAAAACTATAAGGTCACCAATAAATGATAGAGCAATGTCATTTGGCAGTGAAAATGAAGATGGTACTGGTATAGAAATAATGTGTGATTTCTATAAATTGCCTGATTCTATGCCCCATAGCTAAAGCAATGAACCAACCCTTTTGGGATTTAGCTCACTTCCTGAAAAAGTGGTCCAAGTATATAATAAACATTTGCTAGAACTATGATTTTAACAAAAAGAAGGAAGGAAGGAAGAAAGAAAGGAAAAAAGGAAGAAAAGAAAGCAAGAAGGAAAGAACATATATTGAGTTTTTGTTCCCAGGCCTGACACAGAGCTCCTGAGACCATTGGAATTTTCTGAGTAATAGGAGCCTTTTGCTATTCATAATGAGCTAGGCCTCTTATTAAATCATGTAAGCATTTATACTGATGGATGACTTAGGGTGGGGTCTGTAGGTGGCCATAGGATAGAGCTGTTACCAGGAAGAAGAGGTTAGAGGGTTGGAACTTCAAAGCCCACACTAGTGGTTAAATTCTATAAAACTTTTGAACAGGAGATTTGATGCGTGTCCCAGCTGTTGAACACATGGAGGTGTTATGAGGGGATGGTGCCTACAGAGGGCGCCCCCATGCCTTCCCCTTTGTGTCTGTTCTATCTGGCTGTTCCTGGGTTACATCCTTTATAGTAAATGAGTAAATGTAAGTAAAGTATTTCCTGGAGCTCTGTGAACCACTCCTGCAGATGATCCCAGAAGGGGTCATGGAAAGTCCTGATTTATAGCCAGTTGGTCAGGAGTATGAGGGGCCCAGAAATGCACCTGGCATCTGATGGAGGACAATTGTACAGCGCTGAGCCCTTAAATGTATGTAGCCTGTGCTAACTTGGGGTAGTGGCAGAATTGAACAGTAGCAGGACCTCCAATATGAGTTCTGGTAGCTGGAGAATTGTGTGGAGAGAGGCAAGGAATTTTCCCCAGAGATGGCTACATAAAAACAAAAACAAGGGCCGGTGAGACGGCTCAGCAGCTTAAGCGCCTGCCTTGCAAGCGCGAAGGCCCGAGTTTGACTCCCGGAACCCACATACGAAAAAGGGGCCGGTGATATCGCTCAGCGGCACGGGTGCCTGTTGGTGCACGAGGTCCTGAGGTCGTCCCCCCGGTACCCACAAAAAAAAAAAAAAAAAAAAAAAAAATGAAAAACAGAAAAATAGCAAGTGTTAGCAAGGATGTGGAGAAACAGGAGCCCTTGTGCTCTACTGGTGGGAATGTAAGGTGGTGCAGGTGCTATGGAAAACAGTATGGCGCTTCCTCAATGAAACACAGAATTACCATAAGATCCAGCAGTTCTTCTTCAGGGTCTGTAACTGTATTGGTCAACTTTCCTGTGGCTGGGGAAAATGTCTGACACCTGCAACTTAAAGGAGGAGAGGTTGATTTTGGCTCACAGTTTCAGAGGTTTCAGTCCATGGCGAGCTGGCCCCAAGGCAGAACCATCATGGCAGAGGTGTGACAGGAGATTAGGATGTGGCAGAGCTGGCTGGGGAAGTAGGTGTGACCACTGAATTACAAACCTGGGATACAGCGCAGAACAGTTCCCAAAGCCCTGCATGTGGACTTCTCATCAGAACGCAAGCAGGTTTTCGATAGGACGGCCTAGACCTGACGTCAGCCTGAGAAGCGAGTGATACAAAGACAACGGTCCATGGTGAGTTTTTGCCACTGTGTTCTCTCTTCCATGCTGGCCCCCCTCACCCTGTAGGTTGCACTTCTCTTCCTACTTGGCCCAAACTCTCTCTGCAGAGCCTGTTTCTTTTCCTACCTTTAATAAAACTTTGCTACTCTTTGTGCTTGTCTTGACCAATTCTTTGATCAGGACTGAAAGAACCTAGAAACTACCTCCAGAAGGAGACTCCAGCACCCAAAAACCTGGTAACAGAAGGGTGGAGAGGAGGGAAGCTGTGGCAGCTGGGAGCTGAGACAGGGAAAGAGCCAGAGAGAGAAATACACCCTTCAAAGCCATGCTCCCCATGACTACCACCTCCAGCTGGGCTCCATTTCCTAACAGCACACTCATCATGACACTCATCAACGGATTAACCCACGAAGAGGTTAGCACCTCGTGATCTAATCATTTTCAAAAAGCCCCACCTTTGGACACATGATACTTTGGGGGATTAACCAAATAATAACCGAACAGCAACAACCAGTAACAACAATAACCCAAATAATTGGCAATTGGTTTTTTGTTTTGTTTTGTTTTTGGGGTACTGGGAATCAAATTCAGGACCTTGTGCTTGCCAGGCAGGCATTGTGCTGCTGAGCTATATCCCCGGCCCTGGCAGTTGGTTTTAAATAGATTATTTGTACACTCACTTTCATAGCAGCATTATTCACAGTAATCAAGAAGTGGAAGCACACACACACACACAAAGCCAGGCATGGTGGTGCATACCTGTAATTCCAGCACTCAGGAGGCTGAGGCAAGAGGATGGCTGGGAGATCGAGGCCAGCCTGGGCTACATAGTGAGACCCTGTCTAAAAAACAAAACAACAACAAAAAAAGAGGTGGAAGCAACAGAAATGTCCATCACTACATAAGTGGATAAACAAAACATGGAAAACATGGCATTCACATACAATGGAAAATTATTCAGCATTTAAAAATGGAGGGAATCCAGGAGCTGGGCATGTAGCTCAGTGGCAGAGTGCCTGTCTAGCATGCACCAGGCCTTGGGTTCCATCCCTGGCACCAGGGGGAGAAAAAGAGAAGGGAATCCTGACAGGGCATATGCTACAACAAGGATGAAGCTTTTGAACATTATGCTAAGCAAAAGAAGCCAGGCACAAAATACAAAACACTATACAGTTTTCCACACAGAAGCAATCCAGAGCAGGCAAATCCAAAGGACAGGAAATGGAATGGTGCTTGCCAGGGGGCTGGGAGAGTGGAAATAAGGAGGTGAGAGAACACCCATTACATGTATAAAGGAGCGAGATGCCATGAGTGAGAATAAGTGAAACAAGAGACAGCAGAGACAGACTTACACCAACTTCCGACCTGAGAATTACCGAGTACAGGATGCAGACTGTTTGAAGAACTGAAAGACAAGATTAGAAATATGTGCACAGAGCAAGAAATTATAAATAATGAGCTTTAGTTTTCATGGGCATCAGGCTGGATAGAAGTTCTAAAAATTAATGCAATGAATAGAAAGAAATTTAAAAACTTAAATAATAATAATAATAATAGTTGAAACCCACATACAAAAAAAGGGCCGGTGATATTGCTCAGCGGCATGGGCGCCCCAGTACCCACAAAAAAGAAAAAAAAATACAGCTTAAGGGCCAGGGATATAGCTCAGTGGCACAGCACCTGCCTGGCAAGCATGAGGTTGTGAGTTCGATTCTTGGTACCAAAAAATATATATATATTTATATATATTATATATATATATATGGGTTAAGAAATGATCCAGAATGAAGTATGAAATAGAAAGTATGAAAAAGAGGCTCAGAGACACAAGGCACAAGGAGACAGAATCTCCCATGTGCCTAATCAATATGCTAAAAGAGAAGGATGAAGAAAGCAAGCAGAGACAATATTTGAAAAGATTATAGCTGAGAACTTGCCTGGATTAATGAAAGAGTCCAGCCATAGATTGAAAAGGCCAATAAGTCTCAAGTCAAGAAAAAAATCACAAACAAAAAAATTCCACATCAAAGAGATTTTAATCTTATTACTTCCCCAGAGGTGAGCTCTGCTAACATTTTCACTTATTTTTGATTTTTTTTTTAATATGCGGGTACCAGGAGTCGAACTCAGGACCTCGTGCTTGCCAGGCAGGCGCTTATGCTGCTGAGCTACATCACTGGCTATTTTTGATATATTTTTAAGTGTATAAAAATAAGAATTATGCTGTATATTTATCCTTATTTTTTATATTATGAACATTTGTCTATATTAATACATTTTCTTCTAAATTATATATATTTTGGGGGGGGTTGTTTTATTTTGTTTGAGACAGGGTCTCACTATGTAGCCCAAGCTGGCCTCAGACTTGCAGTGATCCTCCTGCCTCTGCTTCCCAAGTGCTGGGATTACAGGCATGTGCCACCACCCCCAGCTTCAAAATCATAATTATAAAGGCTTCATGCTATTGCACAATGTGTATGACAATCTGTTTAAGCTGAATTCAATCATTGGGTATATAAGTTATTTCCAATTTTGGGGTATTTTATTTTATTTTATTTTTTTTTTTTTTGTGTGGGTACCAGGGGGTCGACCTCAGGACCTCGCATGCCAGCAGGCGCCCGTGCCGCTGAGCGATATCACCGGCCCCTTTTTTTTGTTTGTGGGTTCCGGGAGTCGAACTCAGGCCCTTGCGCTTGCCGGGCAGGTGCTTAAGCCGCTGAGCCATTTCACCGGCCCGGGGTATTTTAAATAATGCTTGTACATAACTCTTTCCCACATCACTGATTATTTCTCTAGGATGGTTTCCTAGAAGTGACAGTGCCAGAGTGAAGGATATGAAGTCTAAGTCTTTTGGATGAATATTACCAAACTACCTTCCCAAAACACTGTTGAATTAATCACGCCCGAGTCAGCAGCACGGCGTTCACGCAGCCCTCGGGGGCTGTTCTTACGCACTGTCCAGGAAACTCACCCTCGGCTGGCGGACTCATGCCCCAAATGATAACTGACTCTTGTTTATATCCTGACATGAAAGACTCCAATGTTTATAAACTAGTAGAAGAGCCTCACTTCATATCTTGCCAAAGATCAAAAGTACCCCACTTCTTCCCGAATACAAAATTATGAAAACCATTTGGGCGGTTTTTAAACTTTGTTTCCCTGTTTTCCAAAATGGTCGTGCTTCATCTACTTGAACAAAACATTTTAAAATGCAGTTGTCATCTATTCCATGCCGCCCAGAGCTGAGCATAAATGGTGGCCTTAGCTCAGATCCCACGATGAAAGGACTCAGTGCACACCCAGCCTCTACTTGCAGCCTGTAATCTCGCTTTCACATTTCTCTCTGGTCACCCTGCCTGGCCCTGCTGACCCCGGCACTTTCATTGTGCCCGCTAAAAGGACAGGGATTGAGCCAAACAAAAGCGCAGTCCGAGGACTGTGTCTCCACCATGTGCCCATTCAGCTCTGCCGAGAGATGAATAGAAGCTATCTGGAATCCAGCCAGAGCCCCTCGATGGAAAACTCTGAGTTCCAAAAAGTATTCCTGGTGCTTTTTAAAAGCATCATGATGAGCTCAGGTTGAAAGAGAAAGACTGTCTGTTCGCAGTCAAGAGCGCAGCCTGCTAGCCAGCCAGGGACCGGGGTCCACACGCCTGTTCGGGGCTGGACTGGATGCTTGGCGCTTTCCACACCATGGGCCAAATGGGCTCTGATGCAACACTCAGTTCTGTGACTGTCACAGCAAGAAGCCACAGGCCCGACTATACCACCCATCGCTACCCCAAAAGGTGTGGCAGGATTTGGCACGCAGACAGGAGTTTTGCCAATCCTATCCACAGTCTAACAGTTACCCTTCAGGCCCCTTTCCACTTCGAATCTTTTCCTAGGTTCGACCCTTGCAGCACGCAGTAGCGTGGATTCCGGTTCCCTAGCCTCGGCTGATGATGGGGATGAGGGTGGAGGGAAAGAGGTTCTGCCAGTGCCCTGAGGTAAGCAGAAACACACTGGGGGAGGAAGCAGACTCAAGCTTCTTCTCTTGTGTTTCAGTTTGGGTGTTCACATCTGAGCTTTCTGTACTCACTTGTTAAATTTCTGTAATCGGGGGTAAATCTTCCAGCTCTGCAGATGTAACAGTCTCTTTCTAGCCTGCCTTGTGACGAGAGGCAGCCAGTGAATCCATCCCCTTCTCCAAGAGAAGCACCAGACAAAACACGAGGGACAGAAAAAGAGGGGAGGGGAGGGGACGTGGGGCAGGCTGACGCTGAGCTGCTCCTCCACAGCCTCAGAAGGGAAACTCCCCCACCCTGCCCCGGGGCCCTCGCAGGGCAGTGGAGTCTCTCTGCTCCTGGTCTGTATTCCGTCTATGCCCACCTCGGCCCCACCGCACCTGACACTGGCTTCCTCTCCTGACGCTCCCCAGCCACCCCATGATGTACCTTGGCGTGCTCCCCCAAATCTCGCCTTTTGTTCTCTCCTCTTTTGAAAACATTCTCTGAGATTTCACCCATCTCTAAGTCTGTATCTCTTTGTGATCAACTCCAACCCCTTCCCACCTTTCCCTGAAATTTCACTATTCCACCAGGATCCCAAACTCGACATGCCCGAAGCTGGATTAACTAAAAATTTAAGAATAAACATATGTTAGATTTCTGTCACTGTAACAAAACACCTGAGAGAATCAACTCAAAGGAAAAACATGTATTTGGGCTCACAGAGGTTTCAGTCCATGGTCACTTGGGCCTGTTGCCTTTCAGCCTTGTGACCAGGCAGTGCGTCGTGACAGGAGTGCGTGCCAGCGGAAGCCCCCCGGCCAGTGGCAGCCAGGAAGCAAAAAGAGATGAGAAGGGGCAGGTCCTCCACGTCTCCTTCAGGACCTGACTTCCCCCCATTACGCCTCACTTCCTCAAAGCTGCACTGCTTCCCAAAGTGCCATGAAGCCCTGGGGGAACACGTAAGACCCAAGGTACAACCAACCGCTTACGTCTCACGTACACAATCCCACACCCTATCTATTCCTCCGTCCCGGCACCCCCGTGCGGCAACCCCAGCTTCCTATTTCTGCCACCTGACCTTTTAACTGTGTCCTCTGCCTGCAAACTGGCCCTTATTCGGCCCATCTTGAACAACACTGCTCAGACTTACATTTAATGCCTCACTTTGGAGTTTCCCAGCTACCTAATAACCATCTGCGCGTTCCTATGCACCGCGGTGTGCCCCCGAGGTCTCTGCGCTTTCAACCCAGGCCCCCGGCTATGGAGGCTTTAAGGGGAAGGGCCTAGTGGGGGAGATCAGGTGGGGTGTCCTGAAGGACTGTCGGATCCCAGTGCCTCCTCTTCCTCTCTCTCTCTGCTTCGTGGCCACCGTGAGGTGAGCAACTTCCCCCGAAACGCGCTCCCGCCGGGATGCGCTGCCTCTCCGCGGCCGGAAGGCGACGGCAGCCCGGCACGGCTCAAAACCTCCCACCCACGAGCCAAACAAACTTTCCTCTTTACAGTGACCACCTCAGGTGTTTCGTCACAGGACCGGAAAGCTGACTGGCACGCCGTTTACCTTTTGAGGCCCTCTGCACCCCAGCTCAGCTGGCACCACCCCTTTCCTGACCCCCCCCCCGCTCCACCGCTGTTCCCAGGGATCCCCTTTCAGTGCGCTGCCGTTTGAGTTCCTGACAGAGCAGACACTGTCTCCTCTCTCTCTTTCCTTGCCTGTTCCTTAACTCCAGTTTAAAACCCAGTCCCTGCAGGACGCCGTCCCAAATCACTGTGGCCAAACACCGTCCCTCTGCCGTCTACACCAGCGAGCCAGCCAGCTCGCTCTCTCCTCGGCCTGTTTCATCTGCCGCCTGCTGTGGCCTCTCCCGGCCAGCGGGGGGCGCCAGGGAGCAGGTGCCGAGGGCCCCGAGGATGGACCCCATGCAGGCCCTGCCTGCTGCGGGTAACCAGTCAATATTTGATCAGATGAATAAGCACGAAGGAAGGATACCGTTTTCCCCACTCCTGAAGCCTTCTTGTTTTGGAGTCAGCTGTTTGCACCTATTTTTCCGTTGCACAGACTAGAGTAGACATATATTTCATTGGTTCCTTTTTTTTGGTAGTCATATGCAGTCCAGGCTGGCCTTGAATTCACTATGAAGCCCAGGCTCGCCTCGAATTTGTGGCAATCTTCCTGCCTCAGCCTCCTGAGGGCTGGGATTACAGGTATATGCGCCACTATGCCCAGCTTTAGGGGTCCTTAATAAATATCAAATTACTCTTAACGACGACAAAGGAAAGCAGAATGGCAGCCCCTTCTCAATGGTCTTATGCTTTAAAAAAATTAAAGGAGCTATAGTAAACTGCAGATTATTTTACATAACCAAAATTCCTCAATGAACTATGCAAAAATATTTATATGGGGGCGTGGGGTGGACTGCATTTACGTACAAGTAATATGAACGTATGGATAAGGGCCAGATGGCAGAAAGCGCCCTACGCGAAGGGGGCAAAACTTCAGATACGACTATTTGCTGTACTAAAATGTTTTCCTTTTATGCTTTTAATCGTATATTATTTACAGTTTTAAGGACTCAACGAACTTAAAAATCTAAAGCAGAATATTTTGATAAGAATGAGAATTGTTCGAGCGGTGTTAAAAATCCTAACTCCAAAATATAATTGGCCACGTTCTCCGTCTCTGCCCCAGAACCCTCCGACATCTCCGCCTCGAGTCCCGGCGCCCGAGCTCCCCCGCCAGGCTCCCGCAGCCTCCGGGCCCCGGTTGTGCGTTAACGGCACGCTCGGCCGCGGGACGGCTCGGACAGCGCCCTCAGTGCGGCGGGAGGCTTCTGGGCCACGTCGTCAGGCGGGCGCGAGGAAGAATGGGCTTTGGCACAGCCCCTCCTACTTCAGAAGGCTGGGTTCTCTGTAGAAAAGTCCCGGGGTAGAACTCACCTCCAGAGATCTGTTTAAAACACTCGTCTCCCGGTCAGGGTCCCTGTGTGTCACGTGCCGCCAGCGTGCAGGGCTCACACGGGCTCTCCCTCCACGGCCAGAGGGCTCGCTCGCTGCTCTCCACAGGAGGAGGGGCTGAGACGCCTGGCGACGCAGGCGCGCGCGAGGACCAGAGGCCGAGGCGGGGAGGTCTGGCCCCCGAGGGGGTGGCCTTCGCGGCGCCCCGCAGGGAGCGCTGCCCGGCCCCCGCCGCGTCCTGTCCCCCCGGGACTTCCTGGCGCCCCACCCTCCCGGCAGCGGCTCGGTCCCTCGCCCCTCGCCCCGGGCGGAGCCTGGCGCTCAGCCGGACCCACGCCCGCGCCCGCGCGCGTCCTCCGGGCAGTCGGCCGGCGGTGCTCCGGGGCGGACACGCGTCCTTCTCTGCAGTGAACGTGCGCCAGGGAGGCAAGGTAGTGGCGTCCAGAGGAGGGGATGTATGTGTCCCGTTACCTCGGCGTCGTGAATCAGTCTTTTTCAAATTAATGCTCGATTTACTCATTGTATTAGAAGTCATCATGCAGGAATTAAAGTTGCTTCTAGCAGAGGCCCGCCTTTCAATGCATGCATCTTATTTCTTACGGCGGTGGAGATATATACTGCCATTCTAAGCCTTTTTTTTTTAAACGAGGGTTTGAACCCAGGACCTTTGCCCTTTGCACCGACCTACATCCCCAGTCCTATTTTTATTTCCGAGGCAGTCTCTAAATTGAGCCATCTTTAAATGTAGAGTTCAGTGCGTTCACCTCCGCCCATCGCCAGAACTTCATCTTCCCAAACTGAACTGAAACTTGTCCCCTATTTATTAAAGTCACTCCCTGGTCCCCTTTGCCAGCCCCTGGCCACCGCCTCTTTTATTTTCTGTGCCATGACTTTGTCTGCTCTAGGTTTCATCCAGCATGATGTCCTCAAGTCGACCTGTGTTGTAGTATGTCAGGACTTTCTTCCTTTTTAGAGACTGAATAATACTCCCTTATATGTGCATGCCACGTTTTGCTCCATCTGTTCGTCGATGGACAAACACCAACTGGCTATTATGAATTTAAATTGTTAAAGTAATACATTTAAACAATTTAAAGTAGTACTAAAAGGTATGTAACGCGAACAGCAGTCTCCTGCCCACTGCCAGGTCCTCTCCTGTAGCTCTTCAAAGGCAGTAACTTTCACACCATTCAGCTCTTTCTTTTCTTCCTTATAGCCCTATTGCTAAACAGACTTGCAGTGCCTTTTCTTGGGTAAGTTTTTCATGTAACCTACTGACTTCTCATCACAGAAGAGCTGGCTCTCCTGCACCTCTTGCAGATCCATACACAGGTATCTCCTCTAGCAAGTATGTCACGCATTTGGATACAAAATGATGTCTGTGTTATAATACTCTCCATACTATGGTCCAGGCAGGAGACAGAAACCACACCAGTAATACGAACAGAGAAAATGTCATATAAAGAATTATTAACTATGACTAGGGAGTAAACCACTAAGAGGAATAAGGAGACTAAAAAATGCAGCCACAGCAGGTGCAGGGAGCAGCTGCTACTCTCAGAAGAGGGGCACCCAGGCTGAGCGGCTGTGCCGCGGCTTTGGGGTGGTGGAGTGAGTCGGTGAGGGCCTGTGGCCTGACCGGGAAGCTGTCCACTAAGGTCCCACAGGAGGCCTCACCATAGAAACGAAGAACCTGAGGTCCAAGAAGCCCCTTCCTCTTGCAGCGTCCTCCAGTGCCCTCTACACACAAGGCCAGACACCGTGGGCGCCGCAGGAGAGAGTTTAGGGTCCAGTTTAGGTATCACTAAGTAGGGCGCTGGGGTGGAGTTAGCGCTGATAGGCAGTGACTGAGCGCTGGAATTGTCTCTCAGTTGTCCTGAAACCCCCTTGACTACTGGTCATCTGGGTTGGCTCTCTTATTTCCTCTTTACTCATCGATAATCTCGGTGGGAAAGAGGCACTTTTTAACAAAAGTGTCTAGGAAATAAGCTTTCTGAAAACTTGCGTACCTGAAATGCCCTTACTTTCTGAGTCTGGTTAGACAAGGAATTCTAGGCTGCAAATAATATTCCTCAGGATTTTAAAGCCATTTCACCATTATTTCCTAATTTTCAGCACTACTGTTTTGTTGTTTTTTTGTGGGTACCGAGGGTTGAACTCAGGACCTTGCGCTTGCGGGCAGGCGCTTGTGCCACTGAGCGATATCACCGGCCCTTTTTTCCTTTATGTGGGTACCGGGAGTCAAACTCAGGACTTCGTGCTTGCCAGGCAGGTGCTTATGCCACTGAGCTATCTCACCTGCCCCAGCACTACTGTTAAAAAGCCAGATTGTCTGGTTATGATCTTTGTATGTGATCTGGTGTTTGAATTTTCCCCCACCTCTATGGAACCCTTCTGAATCTTCTCATACCCAGGCTTTTGAACTTTCACAATGACGTCTCCTGGTCGGAGTCTTTAATTACCCTGGGCACTCTATGCCCTCCTGCTCTGGGCAGTCCTGGGGAATTTCCCTGCACTTTCTCTGCACTCTCCCACACTTCTGTTTAATGCCAGACCTTCTAGACTGAATTTTTTTCTCTCCTACTTTGCCCCCCTTTCATCTTTTTGCTCTACGCCAGATTTTCTCAACTTTGCCAATCTAAGCTACCTAGTATTTTATTTCTGCTATCATGTATATAATTTTTGAGTCTTTCAAAAATTATTCCCTTAATTCCTAATTCTTGTTTCCTGGATATGTATCAGTTCCAACTCTTTAGAATTTTCCTTTGGTTCTTACATTGCAACTTTCTTCCTTTTCTTTTGTCCTCCTGCCCCAGCCTCCCGGTGTGCTGGGATTAGGTGTGCACCACCATACGTGGCACTTCCACTTTTTTTTTACTTTGCTTGGATCCTCTCTCATGCTGAAAGCCGCCTTCAGCCTGTCGTCAGTCTGGAAAGCCGCGTGGGTCTGAGAAGGGCCTCCTGGCTACTGAGAGTCACCACGGGGTCGCTGTACAGGACTGTGACGCCAGCAACTGCAGGGTTGCTATCTTTGCTCTGGGCTGGTCTATCCTCAAAGAAGAACCCTCAGATCTTCCAGATGGGCTAGAAGACTGAGTGCAAGGCCCCTGGGTGCCGAAGGCTGGCGCCTTTACTTTGCGCTGCAGACTTGCACGAAGCCCTCCTCCACGTCAATCTCGTCTGCTGAGTCCTACGCCTCCCGTGGCACCCTCTCTAGAGACTAAACTCCGGTTTCCGTAAGGTAAGCGGAGGCTGCCTAGGCTGGGGAGAGGATCTTACAGCTGAATGGCTCATTAACAACCTCCTGCCCCTTGTCTGCAGCAAATCTGTGTTCTAATTCCTGAAGCTCTGGAGGATTCTGGAGCACAGCTAGCTTTTCGTTAGCTCTTTGTGCAGACACACAACTTTATAGGCAATGTAGTGATGAAGTGCAGACTTGGGCCCAGTCTGGAACCCACCTGTACCACTTGCTAGCTGGTGAGCCTGCACAAGTTATTCTGTCTCTGTGCCTCCATTTCTCCATCTATAAAACAGAGATAACAATTCAACTACTCTATAGTACTCACAGCAGGGTCAGCACACAGGGACATTGGGAAAGTCTGGCCCTTAGGCTGTTTGTGCATGGCCTGTGGGCTAAGAATGGCTTTTGGATTTCTATGTGGTTGTAAAAAACCAGAAAACCACATAGAACATGCAGCAAAGTGTAGGAAGCCCATAAAGCCTAAAATACCCTCTGGCCCTTAAAGTTTTCTGACCCCAGGCTTATAGGACAGTTGTAATAAGTGGGTATGTAAGTCAGGCACTAGAACAAAATAGTTACTCATTTATCCCCCAGGTTGAAGATACGCATTTCATACACGTAATGGATCAATGGGTGTCAGTATATTGATGGCGTTTAAAGCCATTTGAGACCACCTGAGAAGCCCAAAAGACTTAAGTCAGATGAAAGAGAAGAAGCCCAAGAGCTATGCTGTGGGGCAGCACAACTTTTTTTTTGAGACAGGGTCTTGCTATGTAGTGCAGGCTGGCCTTGAACTTGCTATGTAGCCCAGGCTGGCCTCAAACTCGGGGCAATCCTCCTGCCTTAGCCTCCCAAGTGCTGGGATTACAGGCACGCACCATCATGGCTGGCTTGGGGCACCACAACTTTAACAGGTCAGGTAATAAGGAGGCTATCAGCAAATAATACTGTTAAGAGCCTTATGAATTCCAAAAAAAAAAAAAAAAAAAAATCAGCGACCACAGAAGATGCAAACTTGCTTTTTGTTTCGACATGGGGTCTCATTATGTTGCCCAGGTTGACCTTCTATTCCTGGGCTCAGGTGACCCACCTACCTCAGCCTAAGTATCTAAGACCACAGCCATGGGCCTCCATGCCTGGCTTTGAAAACTGAGTTTTAGCTGAGTATGGTGGCACACACCTGTGGGAAGCTGACGCAGGAGGATTCCAAGTTCAAGCCCAGCATGGACAACTTAAGGGACTTAGCGAGACCCTGTCTCAAAATAAAAAGGACCTAAGATGCAGCTTGGTGCAGAGGTACAAAGTTTATTCCCCAGTACCTTAAAACAAACTGAGTTTTGAAAAGTATTTCAAAAAGAAAAATATAATCTACAGTTTTAAATGTTGCTAAGGAATATGATGACTAAGAATTACTGGATTTTACAACATGGAGGTGAAGCTGTCAATGCAATGTTGGCACAAAGACCTTGAAATTTAAGAGAAAACAGAAAAGGAATTAGAAACTGTGAGGGCAGAAAATTCTTTTGAGGCATTCTGCTACAAAAGGTGGCAGACGTGGGGAGGGGAACGGTTAAGAGAGGGTTTTGAAGGATGTGTGCTAATGCAAGAACCAAAATGCTTGTAGGTACTGGGTAGAAGGGATGGTAGGATCAATGAAGTCTCTTTCAACTGCTTTAAAATGGCATTAATTTTTTTCATTCAAGTACAGTAGGGTAAGCAACTTAGGCCAGGATGGCAAACTACAGGCTGCAGGTGAAGTCTCACCTACTGCATGTTTTCCTACAGCACGTCACTGAAGAATGGTTTATACATTTTCAAATAGCTGGAGTAGCCGGCTGTGGTGGCGCATGCCTGTAATCCCAGCACCTGGGTGGCTGAGGCAGGAGGATCATCATAGTTTGAGACAGCCCGAGCTACACAGCTAGTTCACGATTGGCCTGAACTACAGAGGGAGACCCTGACTCAAACACAAGGAAAAAAAAAAAAAAAAACTAGTTGGAGAAATTTAAATATGCTGACACACAAAATTCAGATTTCCATGCCTATAAAGTTGGATTGGAACACAGCCGTATCTTTCCATTTACATATTCCCCGTAGCTGCTTTTGTGCCGCAAGGGCGAGGCTGAGTGGCTGCAACACAGTAGCACTGTACAGCCCGGCACTGCTGTCCAGGGCACAACAACTGCAGTGATGCTTAGGACAGTGTTTCAAGTGCCGGAGTACTGCTTGCAGAGTGGCATGTCAGTGTTTTTACCTGTGCAAACTCATATGAAAACAGTGTTCTTCAAACGTCACCCTGATACAGCACGTGGAAGATGGTTATGTTACTGAATTACAAGGCATTGTGTTTATTTTTTTTTTTATTTTTTTTTTTTTTTGTGGGTACCGGGGGTCGACCTCAGGGCCTCGCACGCCAGCAGGCTCCCGTGCCACTGAGCGATATCACAGGCCCCTTTTTCGTATGTGGGTTCTGGGAGTCGAACTCGGGCCCTCGCGCTTGCCAGGCAGGTGCTTGGCACTGTGTTTATTATTCAAAGACACTATAGCAATGCTACAATAACATGACAGCCATTGACACCACCAGACTCAGTATTTCTTACAGGGGAACAGCAGTAATTAGAAAGTTTAAAATGGAATTACTTATTTTAGCAGAATTTCTTTTAAAAAACTGAGAAATTCAGATAAGGCTATAACCAGAGTAAGTTTAGCCATTTACTGGGGTAAATTAATTAAATCATTATTTAACTACAGCCACCAGAGAAATGTGTACAGAGAAAATAACTAGTTACTGGCCTTTGGCAAAAATTATTTAAAATTTTAAAAACAAGGCGTATGTTTTTGAGTTTTTCTTTGCTCTTGATGAATCAAAATATTTTAAACAATATTTAGTTGTCTTTTCAAGGAGTCAATGCCGAGTTTGAAGTGAGGGAATAATCGGCTCCTCCCTCCCCCTGCTGGGTGCTGGGATGAAACCCACGGCCTCACACACTCCAGGTAAGTGTTTCCACCACTGAGCTGCACCCAACCCAAAGAATTAGCTTCTAGAAATACATCTACAGGTAACTTACATGCAGGCAGTGGGAAAACACCTCCAAGTGGAATCTGCTATGATGGATGCAACTAACACGCGCAGAGTGAGAGCGTCCTGAGACCCTCTCATCACTCGCCAGCAGGCCCTCTGCAGGGAGTACCCGAGTGTATCCTGAGCTGTCAAGACTGAGCGTCATCTGCTGGTACAGACTTTACCACCATTTCCGTGACTGTCAGGTCGTGCAGCTGAGTAACCTCACTAGCCCTACCACACAGCAGCTCTAGGGCTCAGCAATATAGTAAAGTGTTATTGTGATATTCTGAGCTCAGGGCCAAGACTGTTATTTTTCTTAGTGTGAAAAACACAATCACTATTATTGAACACCGAATAGCTTTGAAAATTAGTTTTTGTGCAGGCTTAATGTTTCATAGTGAACTGAATCTAAAATTACAAGGCAAAACAGTACTTATATGCAAACATACTGAAAAAGAAATTCCTAACAATATCACTTGAATCACAAATAACATCAAACTGCTTATACACTTCTCATACTATTCAAAGTTAAAAGCAGCAGGCAAGACCCATGTTTCCACATACACTGACAGCATAGTTTCCAACAGTGCATTTTAGAACTCAAATGCATGTATAAAGGGAAGTTCTTTATTTCAAAATCCTATTAACTGTGCAACTGAAGAGATTCCATCTAACCCTCAATGACTCGCTGAAAGGCAAAGAAAGAGAACAAGGGAAGAATTTACAGAACTGTACAAATGCTTTTCAGATGAATATACTTAAACTCATGCTCATGGCTTGATACCAATATGTGGCAGTACCTACCTGTTTGAAGAGACATTTTCAAAGAGGAAATATATAAAACCTAACACACACTTGCAATCAATTTTCACAAGTGAACTACTTCCTCACTTTGAACCCCAATTAAGCAAAGTTAAAACTCCCTCAAAGGGCATATATCCTTTGCACTAGTAGACCTGTATTAGGCAAAAAAACAAAACCAAAAAACCAATTATCTGTGCTTTGAATTTTGTTAATGTGTGGAAACTTCTTTTACATGCCTATATATTGTCGATACAGATTCCGATATTTTACAGCAAGTTTTCCACATATTAAGAGTGAAGTGTTAGCGCACAGGGGAACAGAGGCAGGGTGGGCAAGGCCAGTGCTCCAGTATGGCTGTGACTAGCTTTGCTCAGCCTGCTTCCTCGTACCCATCTGCTTCCTAGCTTCCCAGACTTTTGTCTTGCCATATGCTTACTAAACGTTTGTCCTGTCAATGAGAAGAGGTTCACGGGTGACTAGGGCAGCCAGGATTTCCTATTTCACGTCTGGCACAAAACAGCCAAGCGGCTCATGGCTTTCAGGCACAAGGACCTAAAGAGCTGTGGATCACAGCTCTGTCATTTACTACTTGTGGGACCCTCGGCATTTACTGATCTTTAAATTGGGGGTGACATCAACACCTCATGCTTGGCACATAAAATACTTCAATTGCTTTTATACCCACAGCAACTCTTGAAGAAGGCTGAGGGCACGAAACTCAAACTTAGAGAAGTTTCAAATACCTCCCCCCAGACTAGCTTTGGGAAGCTACTATGGCAGAAGGAAAAGTGTGTGTTCCATGGGGTGTGGTGGCGCGGCCTCGTAATCCCAGCTATTCAAGTGGCGGAGGCAGGAGGCTTGCAAGCTCAAGGTCAGCATGGACAACCAAACAGTTTAAAAGAAAGAGCTGGGGACGCGGCTCAGTAGCAGAGCACTTGCCTAACTAACATGCATGAGACCTCGGGTTCAGGCTTCAGTCCACCAAAATAAACAAGCTGCGTGTCCTCAGGCCCAAAATTCTCTGGAACTCACTGTAGATAAAATTAAGAAAGTGGTGAAACAAACACTTTGTTGAAAACAAAATGGGAGGCACTAATACCAAATCTTTTCTCTTTAGTGTTGAATTTCTCCTACAGGAAAGGCTTTCAAACTCTGAAAACCCTAAAAATGTGTACTTGCTTCTCAACTGCAAAGTTTCAAGAAAAAATACTTCTACTATGTTCACTCCACACCATTTTTCATCTTGAAACATTTTGTGGACGGATTTTCGGGTTGTGTAGAATTTTGGGTTTTAACCAAAGTGTTAAGAATGCAGCTCTCTAAAAAAAAAAAAAATAAAAAAATAAAAAAAAAAAAAAAGAATGCAGCTCTCTGGGACTCGTCCGGACGACGCACCAGTCTCCATGGAACAGATCGGAAATCTCCGTTTTAGTAAACTTCACAAGTGAACCACCAGGCGCTGTATCCCTACGACCTCAGAGGGCAGACAAGGAACTCAACAGGCACCAGTACGCAGGGCGCACACAGAGACAAGCGCTCAGAGGCACAACCCAAGAACAGGCACTTCTTCATACATCGTAAGTCGTATTTCCAGTGGGTCCTTTATTTTCAAAATTATTGAACTTAAAAGGTACTGATAATCACTGATTCATTCAACAAGCATTTATTAACAACTAGAATGTGCCAGGAACTTTTCTAGGTACTTAGAATACAGTAGGGAACAGAAAAATTCCCCACATTATGTTCAAGTAAAACATGTTCTGCTCTTGCAGCAAGGTGACTGATTAAAAATTGAATGGACAAATACTAATTAATAACCTCAACAGATCAAAAGCCTCCAATCTTGCAGATGTTCACTGCTATTTTTTCAATTTGCATCTTTCTGCATCTTAAAAATAGCTGGTACCTCCCCTTTGGCAGAATGAGAAACAGGTGTAAGGAGATAAAGCAGGTCTGAGAGTAAGTTCTTGAGAGTATTTTATCATACAAGGTGTGACAAAAAAAAAGTTTACATTTAAAAAAATGAATCACAGTAAGACACAGCCATTAATCCCCTCATTACTGCCCCCCAAATGCACTTATCTCATCATTCTTACCACTTTCCGAAGCAGTTCTGGAGGTTCACTTTCACAAGTGTGCTACCATGGCTGCCTTGATGTCCTGAATCCATCCAAAACATTTACCTTTCACAGTCACTTTGATTTTCAGAAAAAGCCAGAAGTCACGTTGTCAATTCAGTGAAGGACATACTGTAATGTTTTTATGAGTCTCTCATTCACCATATTATTGATCACACCTTGTAAAGACATAGAAGACTTCCAGAACTGCTTCAGAAAAGTGGCAACAATGGCCTGTGTATTTGAATCAAGGAGGTATATTTTGAGAGGAACTGACAGCAATGTGTTTTCTATTGTAATGAATTTTTTAAAGATTTAAACATTCACTGTATGTTTTGATTGCTCCTTGTACAAATGATTGTGCTCCATAAGGCAAACCTATCTTGTTTTGACATTTCACTGCACAGCCCCCGACTTATGCCATTGGAGTTGCAAACCTCCACATGTGTACTGTGTAAGACTCACTGTATTGGATAAAATGAATCCGACTTATGCTCACCCAGAACAGAACTCACTCCTAAGTCAGGGATTTACTGTATTTACTTACTTACTCACCCTCCCCAGCTAGACTGCATCGTGGAGAAGAGGGACTGGGTCTATGCCTACTGTGTTCCCAGCACCCAGGTCAAGAGCCTGGAGAGACAATCACTCCTTTTGTTGAATGAACAAATGACTGCCTCCACGACATGACTGCAGTGCTTCATAAAGGTGTGCCTTTAGGTATAATGCTAACGCCACAAATACTGAGGCATGGCAGAAAGTAAAAGGCAGTTATTTTTAAGGACTTCAGAATTCAGATTCAATGATGGTTCCAGAACTGTCACATGTTTAAGCATTACATGCATTTTTCTTAAAATCTAAAATACAAATTTTATAGAAAACAAAACAAAACAAAACAAACACCACAAACCCAAAAAACATTTTGGTTACCTCTACCAAAACTAAGCAATAAAAAGTGGGTGGGGACTGCTAAATATTTTACATGAGACCTATTAGGTTTCTCACGTAGCTTAGTAGTTCTAAGATCTAAAAACTCTGAAAACCTCATTTTTTCTTAAGCTTGTGACAGAAACCAACCTGGACTCTCTAAGGCAGTGTATTCCCGTCAGTGTGTCTGGTTTTTGCCTGCAGACAGTCTCAGGCTCCAGTGAAACTTCTGTGCAATCTACAGCATATATTTTACCTTTGAAAAGAAGATCCTGAATTTCCCAACCCCAAGGATTTCAGGTAAAGGGTTACACGATGCGCACAGCATAAAGAAAATAAAAGTGTTTAAACCTTTGTGCTGTGCTGCTGTTACCATCTGCTGACATGAATTTAGGACTACAAATATATCATCAAAACGGAAAGGTTTCACCTTACAGACAGGGTGAAGAGCTGCACACCCATAACTTAGAAAATAAGCATTTACTCTCAAAAGTAATTGCTACTTTAAAAAACCCTTAGTGAAATTACTTTTTTAACTATTGACACAGTGAACCTTGCCTGTTTCACCCACTCCACATAACCTAGAAGCTGGATTGCTCATCTTGATCAACTATCTGTGACGGATGGTAAGGGTACTCTACCTACCCACTGGGTGCTATTTTTAGCTATTCTTATATAGAGTTGGGCTGTAAGCCAGAAATAAGGACTGAGACCATCAAAACAGTATCAAAATCATCAGAAATTGCACTGCTAACCATTTCTAACACAGCTAAAAGCAATGGCAGTTATAGGAATCTTGTCCTACATACTCATAGGCAGTGGTAATCCTCTCTATAAAATGTAGTCTAAACCATGCATGGTGGTACACACCTGCAATCTCAGAACTCTGGGAGGCTGAGGCAGAAGGTCTGTTAAGTTCAAGACTAGCCTGGACAACTTACCTTATCTGAAAATAAAAAACAAAAAGGCCTGGGGAGGTAGCTCAGTTAGAGACCCCCTGGGTTCAATCCCCAGTACCAGAAAACAACCAACCAACCAACCTAGTCTAGACCATAATACCCTTTTGGAGTACTTCCATGGTGTTCACAACCTTCCCTGTTCTCAATTATGAATATAGTTTTTATCCATTCCCTAGGAGTTAAACGTATAGTATATGTTGTTTGTTCCCCCAAAAGATGTAAGTTTTGGAGCAGTAGTATCTTCTTATTTTTTCTTCTCTAGCTATGATGGAAAGCAGTAGTTCTTTTGACACTGAGGCAACAGGTAGCAAACATGATTGTTTTGTGATAATCAGTTTTTGTGTGCTGAATTTAATTCTTAGCTACCCAAGTTGGACTTTTAAAAATTGGGTTTGACATGCTGTCAGTATTAGGACTTTTAGAAAAAATCTGTCTCTTCACCAAGAAAATGTGTTTCTAAATAAATCACAAGGATTGAAACATAAATCTGTAAAGTTTACTATTGTGGCAATGTTGATATTTTACAAAGAAATTGAAGCCCAGACAGAATAAAAACCTGAAGTCTTGAAGAGAGCTGTAATTGTTCTTGTCCCTGTACTATAATAAAAAGTGCTTTCAGGATTTATATCTCCTATCAACATATCAACAATAAACAAAGCCTCTCTCTTCAGCTATACATGGGGCCAGAAATGTTTTGGATCTGAAAGTATTTGCATAGACTTTATTGGTTGAACACTCCTAACGCAAAAATCCAAAATCCAAAACCTTGAGTGTCATGTTAGCACTCAAACATTTAGATTTTAGAACATTTCAGACTTCAGATTTCTGAATTAGGGATACCCAACTTGTATTTTATTTACAAGTTAAATCTTTTGTTCTCTTTTTCAAAAGAGAATTTACTTAACCCAGTAATTAATTAGGACATCACTTGCTTCAATTTTAGGGACAACCTCCTTTCCAGTTCATTACACGGTAAGGGTACATTTAGTGAGGTGTACCTCTAATATCTAGCTTTCAACTGAAGATTAAAAAACAAAAAACTGAATACCATTTTAGCTGTTTCCATTTCCAGCTAGACTGACGCAGCTATCCTGTCCTGGACAGCAGCTTCTAAACTAATATTATTTTGTTAGTATGATACACCCAGAAACAACACAAAAGTTCTTGAACACTGGAGAATGGCATTTAAACTAGTCTAATCCTAAGAACACAGTAGAATGGAATAAATGAAATTCATAATCATCTATAAAAATAAGTAAAGGGCTTATTAAGGGGGAGAACCCAAAAGTATTATAATTTATAGAAATTTATTCTTTAAAAATACTTTCATGTACACTTCATGATTATTTTGTTTGAGGGGAACAAGATTATCCTACAGTCAATGTTAGTTTAGAACATAAGTGACATGTGTAACAACACATTTTGGAAATAACTAGCAAAAAAAAAGTACATGTTTATACTGATTTAAGACTGCAAGATATTTACGATCTCAGATTAAATGACCCACAGTAGAGTAAAATCAAAACCTGCAGTTTTCTGACCTCTCCATTAATGTAATTCGTAACACCGCAAAAAAATGAGTTACCCCCTATTTGCAAATCATAGTTGACCAAGACAAAGGGAAGTTCCATCAGAAAAAGTGATAAATTTAAATGCATAATACAATATGCATCCTCTTCCTATTTTAATGTTTAACATACTATAGCAACTCTGTTAAAAAACGAATTACTATTTCAGTAAAGAGTATTATGGGGAAAAAAGCTGAGCTTTTTGCCTAGAAAAATCCTTCAATATCTTACATTACCTAATACAGCAAAAAAGCCTTTAAAAATGTATTAGTAAAGGTTCAATCTGCATGGGAAATCCATCTCCCACAATATGGCTAATCATCTTTTCCACTGAATGAATTTAAATGGCAGAATCCTCCTTCAGAACAGAAAAATATAGCATCTTCAATAGACATCTCAAGACATAAAGTTATATTAACAAGACTCAATCTATAATCAGAAATCACCGAGAAGCAAAAATAAACTATCATTTCATTGTCCTTTTCCTCAGTAGTCACATACAACTACACAAATAAGGAGATCCAGGAATCAATAAAGCATATTCTAGATGAAATAAGTTTCACGGAACAAAAACTCTCATAAAATAGCTTTTTTCTTTTCCCCCTGAGAATCAAATTAATCTATCACTGGACTGCAATCAAGACAAGAGCTCTAAATCCTCTATCATGTCAAGATCAAAATTATGTAGATATTTCTGCTTAAAAAAGCTAAAATGTACCAATGAAGAAAATATAAATAGCAAGACATGGTACTTAAACAGAAGTACATGGCAGAAATTTATATTTGGTAAAATATACAAGTGACATTTGGGAAAAAATTTATTGCTCTTGATGGAATATAGCACCACTTGAAGAATAAAGGACGGTTAAAATTAACCACCTTTTAATTAATACACATTTACGAGAAAAGTACTTAAATTAGTAGTTCTGGAAAAAAGTAAGTTTGACAAAATTTTTGTAGCCTGTGTTTTAAATGTGTTACTCACTTTTCTTCATTAAATAATAAGCAATCTATTTCAGTAAAGTAAGTTGTATCACATTTGCCAACGTCAGTCTGATTATCACTCAACAAATACAAAATCAAGGGACTAAAACTTTTTTCTTTATAAAACAAGTTAGAACATTATAAAGTATTTCCTTATGCCAAAAATATTTCAGGCAATTATTGCTTAAATATACAGTGATTAAATCTGAAATTTTCCAAATCATGATTGAGAAAATTTCTTTAGTGTGCTAATGTTTTTTCCTAAGAGAGAAATACCTAAGGGATGTATGAATATTGCCTACCCACTGTGGAAAAGAGCCCCCTGAATAGTTTTTAGACTAATGCCACCATGGTGATTCAGAATTTAGAAATAAGGAAATGATGTGATTACACACATGCTATATACAAAGCCAGCCAGATGCTTTATAATTTGCAGCTAGCACTTTACTCAGTCTTTAGAAAGTAGAATTTTAAGTAAACTTCCTTATCCTAAAAGGTCTGAACAGATAAGTTGCTATGCAGAAGTACAGTACAAAGGTTTTTTAAAAAATGCAATCTTCTATAAGAAGTAAAATTTCAAAGCCAATCTAACATCAACAAGGATTTCCTCTGAGACAGACTTTATCCATCAATTGTTCTTTGTTCTTCAATCACCTGAAATAATCAGAATTACTATACTGGTAACCTTCATAGTAAGATGCGGTATTATCGTGTTTACAGTAGCTTGACTTTCTTATAACAACTATTTTAGGAGTGGCATTTCTAACAATTTTACCCAATGTATGCACCAGTCATATCTGGAAGCAGGCACAAGAATTCTAATAAAATTTGTAAAGGTTAAGAGTACTATGCAAGTAATAATGCAGCATGATCTGTATCCTTGATGGGGGGAGTAAATTAAAAACCTCTATGAATGAAAGGAACTACAGATACTTATAATTGACACAGAAAAGGAAAGGAGAATCTTATACTTTTATCAGACATTTTTAAAAAGAAAAATGTCTTGATTTTGTTTTCAGCTTATTCTTTTCATATATACATATATATATGAAAGATTGATTGGGGTGATGCAGAAAGCCACAAATGAGAAAAGGAAACTAAGGTTTTAATAAGGGGAACAAAAAGTTGTTTTCACCAGTATAGATTCACATTACAGTACACCAATATTGACAGCATTCTCTTGTCTATTTTTGGTACAGAAGATGGTATCTCTCTACATAACCTTGTAAGGCTTCAGTAACTAAAATGTAAAACAAACAAAACAACCCCCCCCCAAAATAAAACAAAAACCCAACCTATTAGTTTACATTTTATTTTAAAAATTCTGAAAGACACTGCAAGTTCTAAACTTTTAGTAATGCAACCCATATACAACCATCTGGTCAAGAACCCAGTAAAAGCGTCCCCTTAAGGAAGCTTTGCAACAGTAGCGTTGTGCAATATGGATGTTTCTGACTACAAGAAAAAATTATACATGGCACATTCTCATTCATATTTTGCAATGTAAAAAGTTACAAACATACCTAATCAAATAAATAATAATAAAAAAAGAATTTGAATGTATTTTGTTAAGTATCCTAACACCACTACATAGAATAATGGCAACTTTCACTCACAGATTATTTACATGGTAACACCCAGTGTGGGTACACTGCTACAAAACTCAAAACAGGAGGAGTGAACTTGAAATGTTTTCCATAGTAAAGATCTAGCAGCATGACTATCTAATGCTGTTTTATCCCGACTGCTTCAGAAATGTTTCTTTTTAGTCTGTGTCTTCATCCAGTTCATAATTGTCTTTATCATAAATATCTTTTACTAGAAGAACCCGTACGAGCATATTTTCCAAGGTGTTTCGGTCCAGTGAAGTAGATGTGTACCAGACAGGGCTATCTGTAGAACTAGAGCATTCTGGTTGCAAATAAAAAACATCCATTCTCTGATTAAGATTCTGTGGACTTTGAGGGAAAGGAGAAAAGGTCAATTTCATGAAATACATTTAAAATTCGCCACAACTCTACTTTCTTTCAAGAATAATTCACATTATGTGGCCAGATCCTTTGCTTCATTGTTTACATTAAAAGTTCTATCATTAAAATATTCTTAAAGTTATTTTGTTATGAAAGATTATTTCTCTATTATAATTCAAACTCTGTATTTCACTGAATGCAAGACCCCATTAATAAACACACCATTATTTTAATGGTGCCAATAATAATTTGAAAATGCATTAACTCAAACATGCACCCCCCACTGTCAGGGTTAGTGAAATGTGAAAAATGTGTCTTAGAATTGATGAAATACGATAATATATAAAATAAAAATCCTTATAGCATTACACAATAGAAAAAATTTAAAATACCCAAAACAGCTGAGATAGGAATTTCCATCTAACAAAGAAAGTTGCTACTAGTGGAAGATCCCAAGACTGTCACAGCCAAACAGAGCCACCCTTAAACCATGGTCAGAAATCCTACCAACTTCCTGATGACATTTCCTCTTTTTTTTTTTTTTTTTTTTTTGTGGGTACCAGGGGTCGACCTCAGGACCTCGTGCGCCAGCAGGCGCCCGTGCCGCTGAGCGATATCACTGGCCCTTTTCGTATGTGCGTTCCGGGAGTCAAACTCAGGCCCTTGCGCTTGCCAGGCAGGCGTGTACGCCGCTGAGCCATCTCACCGGCCTGACATTTCCATTTTTATGAGCTGTTAAAAAAAAAATCATCCCTAGGACCTAGTGGTGATTTTATAAAGTTGTTTACATAAGGAGTTCATAAACTTGTTCTGTGTTCATCTTAACCTGAAAATTAAAGTGCGCCTACTTAAAAAAAATGGACAAGAATAAAATAATCTGTGGTCCTTAAACATTTAAAGCATTTTAAATACATGCTGGTCACAGACTGGGAAAGTAACAGTGGTACAATTGAAAAGTACAGTACTTTCAAAACACTGCTGTATCTTTTAGAACTTCCTAAAGAACTGTCTTCTCTCAAATGCATGCACTTCATTTTCATCTCCACCCACTGTGTCCCCCTCTGAACACGCCTTCCACCAAGAGTCGGCAGAGGGCAGCTCGCCACCAGTGTAAGGTTTTAGAGTAACACAGCCACGTGCCATAAATGTACACACAGTCTCTGGCTGTTTCCAGCTCTAACAGCAGAATGGTGTAGGCTGAGACAGATTCACGCACTGAAGTCTCAAATATTTATCTGACCCTTTATAAAGTTTGTGCTCCTCCTATGCATAATCATCGGAATAGCTATAATTTAAAAGATGACAGTAGCAATAACTTTTTTAGCAGAGAGTAATTTCTTAAAACATGAGCCCTGAAATATGACGTATGAGCTGAGTACTTCATAATAATGGGACTCAAAAAGTTAACCGAGTGGATTTGGAAATAAGCAAGAAGAGAGAGAAATCTAAAGAATCGGGAAAACGGCATTTATTGGCAGTGTTAAATTCAACCAACTTACATGACCATTGGAAAAAGTCAACTATCATTAATGCTTACCTTTTAGACAAGTAACATTCAAACATTTTCACAGGGCATCTAGAAGGGTTGGTCGTGTTTTCAACTTGTTCAAATACTGGCTCATCATCTTCATGTTTTCTTTTTCCAGTAGTAATTTTATCTTAAAAAATAAAAATGAAATAAACCTCCTAAAACCAACATTAAAGAAAAATAGTACTTTTTACTTCTAGCATCTGTTTTAGCAAAACCAAACTATGTGCCCTTCAGCATTGTATGAATGCTCTGGCTTCTGATAAAGCACAATTTTTCAAACAAAAGAATGAGACATTTTAAGATATAATCTGTCTTGTCTTATAAAAGTGACATTCCTTAGGTTCTTCACAAGTGATGCAGGTGGACTTTAGCAAAGCAACATTTGAATATCCCCACCACGGAAAAACTTCAAAATAAAAATCTTGTCTGGTACATTACCCTCATTATCCGTTCCACATAAGGAAGACACTTGGTATCGAAGACAGGCTTTGTTTTCCATTGTTAAAGGATTTTTTTTCCAATGCCTAAACACAGTGCCAAAGGAAAGTCTTAAGTGTTGTTCCACTGTTTTCAGGCCAAAATACTTAGTGTTAAAGTAGAACAGGGTATTCAAAAGAGCTACTGGAGAGTGTGATCCTAGTTGTTTTATCCTCCAGAGATAGTCTTCTTCAACTCGAGAGAATATTGACCCTTAAACAGAGAGAACTACTTTAAAATAATTATAAAAGAAGTTTCCATTTAACCATCTAGAAATAAAATTAATTTAAAACAAACATATACCAGCCTTCTGTTCAACATCAGGTCAACTGGGATGAATTTTAGAATTACTTATGTAGCTCTTTAATAAAAAAACAAAACAAAAAAAATGGCTCAGAAACACATCAGACTATGGAACTATCATCTCTAGAATAAGGAACTGGATGTGTGCTTCTGTCCTTCAGTAGGACAAGTAGATAATGGTCAGAAAAGAATTTAAACCTGTAGAATTCCTGGAAAAAAAAGCAGGTGATTTCCATACATATACACTTTCTTCATACATCTGAACAGTGGTTTAAGAGAAAGTTACATCATAATCTCCATTGTAGGACGTAAGGCATAAACATCCAGTTTTGTACTCCAGAGAAAATAGGCTATATGTCTTATGAAATTCATTATAAACACTAGTTGACCATATTCATTTCTAGTCCAACAGGAAATAAACAGATGAGCTCCTGGGTTAATATTCTAAAGAATTGCCAATTTAAATTATTTTCTAATTATTTTAAATACACTTTCTGAAAAAAATAATTTCAACACCAAGTTAGCAAAACTATTTAAAATAACATTACCATCTGGAAGTATGCTTGGTTGCCAACTTCGGAGTATTTTATTCAATTCTTGCTCAAACATCTGGTATCCTGGATCAATAAATATGTTGTCCTTTCGGTTACTACCACACAAATACTATAAGAAAAAAAAATTTCTTGAAGGAAAGCCAGTTAATTACAAACAGTGAATAAATTACACTTTATATTTCTCAGGAAAAAAATAAAGCTTTATGTCTAACAAAAGCAAGCATAATAACAAAATGAGAGAGTTTAGTGGCTTCATGTATAGACCTATGAATCACAAAGAACCATAAACTGTCAATCTGTTGCTTAACAGCTGAACTACACAGCCTACAATGTAAAAACTGGACAATCTCTGACTCTAGTATTTATTAGTTTATAGAGAAAAATATAGATTTTAAAGTATGAGTAACTAAATTTACTGTCTCTAGATGCTTTTTCTCTGCCTGTGGGTCAGTCTAAATTTATTAATCTTACACCTTACTAGGACAAATATTAAATCTTCACAGTAAGGAGTTGCCACAGAATGTTTAAAGTTTGCAAAGTCTACCTCTGTGGGATTATGATAACAGCACGAACAAGGGAAGGCAAGAATTAGAAGTACACTGGTGTAACTACATGTGAAGCGCCATAATATTATCTGAAGGTGGACAATGATTAATCAAAATTGTATACTGTAAATCCTGGGGCAACTATTAAAAAAACTTTAAATAGATATAAATTATAAACTAATTGCACAGATAAGTGAAATCACAAGAACTTTTTTAAAAGGTGAAAAACCAAAGGTGACAATACAAACCAGAGAATGACAGACTTTATTTCAGTGATAGCAGTGAGCACATTAAATATAAAAGTGGTGGCAGGGCACGCGAACCAAGTGTATGAGTTGTTTTTTCTAAACTAAACCTCAGTATTCAGGTTTAATTGCAGTGTTGGCACTTAGCAATAAAAAAGTGGGTTTTGGGTTACAGTTTGGGCACTTGTTCTCTAAAAGGTTTGCCATCACTGCTGTCAACCAAGGTCAGCAAGTAGATTCTTTGAGCTATATCCAGCCCACTACCTACTTCTGTAAATAAAGTTTCCTGGGAATACAGATGCTGGTTCATTTGCAGACTCCTGCTGTCTTTACGCAGATCCCTTCCTGTCTCTGATCCAGGATGCTTTGTTGCTAAAAATGGTACACTTGAATGGTGGCTGTAGGCACAGCCATGGCCTGTAAAACCTAAAACACTTACCATCAGGTCTTTTATAAAGTTTTTTCATCCCTGGTCTAGACATACTAATTAAAACAGAGAGATTGTCACATTGGATTAAAAAACAAGACCCAATGATAAACTGTATACAAAAAAACCCTATTTTAAATAAAAAGATACATGAAGAATAAAAGGAAAAATGTACCCCGTTTATACATGAACTGGGGACTACGATGTCATCATCTGTGTTATCGAACCTTACGTCTACTAGTCAGACAGCACAATGGCTGGCATAATTCCAAGAGCAGAAAAACATAGTAACAAGTGCTTTTCATATAGGATGACAGTTCACTGACTGATAAAAGCCTGGGAATCAATGGAGCAACAATGCCAAATCCTTTCACTGCTTTTGGGTTTGTCAGCAAGCAGGAATTCTAAAAATACTATTTCCTAAACTATGTGTATCATTATAGCACTGACTAGTTAAAATACAACAATTCAGTCTATTTAATGGGACTACAAATTTTTGTAAAGTAAGGCTCTTACATTTTTTTAAAGAAGCAAACTTAGTTATATATTATATAAAAAATCTTAAAAGTAAAATCTCCAAGTTTAGAATAGTAAATCTGTATCTTTTGTTCTTACCATAAAATAACAAACATAATAAAAATGAGGGAAATAATTGAGATAATTATCTGTGAACCCAACGAGAGAATAAAAATAATTTCTATGCACATTTAGAACCTTTGCAACAAGTCAAAAACTACTAAGCTCCCAACTCTACTAAAAACAGTTCCTAAATGATGTGTAAACTCTTGGTCCTTCTGAAAAGGTTTCTCTGGCTAATCCATGATAAATTAGTGATCTGTTGCCCATTTACAGAATGAATATACTTTATTAGTCCTTGTTGTAGTCTGAGAAGCAATACCATGTAACTTTGCTGTTCTTTTCCATTAAAGGCAGTCCCAACTTACAAACACCCTACCCCCCACCCCAGGCCCTTACAATGAATGGGAACCTACAGAAGCAAAGAAAGGCAAAAGAGCAGCTGGCAAGAACAGCAGCAGCTCACAGAAACTAACCTTAGATAGGACTGTTTGAACAGCAGTTATTTTATTTTTGTTTTTTTTTGAGGTAGGGTCTCACTACATAGTTCAGACTGGCCTTGAACTTGTGGAAATCCTGAAGAGCAGTAATTTTAATGAAACAGTATCTTCAGGGCTAGAGATATAGCTTAGTGGCAGAGCACTTCCCCCGTACATGCTAGGGCCTGGGATTGACCCTTAACACCAAAGAAAGAGAAAAAGAAAAACAAAAAACAGAATGTTTTCACTTATAGAATTACTTTAACTTAATAAGTATCTTTCTTTGGTGTATGGAGCTAGAAACTGAATCTAGAAGCCTGAGCATGTTAGTCAAGCAATCCATCGCTGAGCTATATCCCCAAAACTTTTTGAGATAAGGACGCATTAAGTTGCCCAGGCTTGCCTTGAACTTGAGAAGGAACTGGAATTACAAGCACATGCCACCGTGCCCAGCTAGACAACTTAATTTTAAATCTTCTAATGGCCGCTTTTTAAAAAAGGAAAGAAACAGGAATATTGTGTATTTTAATAATATATCCAAACTATGTAATTTCAACATTTAAAAAAAATAGAGTTCTGTGAAATCTTGTATTTTTTTTTTTTACTACTTAGAACACTTCTCATTTCAGACTAACTAGTCATATTTCAAGGGCCCTGATTCTTACAGATTAAAAATGGTTTGCAGGACAAAGTAGCAAATTGGTAGATAAAAACTATTTATTTAAATAGAAATTATGATACTGGTATTTAAGAAGAACGGAAGTCTTACAAAACACAGTTAATAGGCAGCTGGAAAATCATGGTTTTACAAAGTATGTTCAGACCATTAACATGTTTGTTCAGACATGTACTGTTACCAATATGACAAATATGTATTGTCAAAGAATGTTTTGGGGAGCTAAAGAAGAAAATCTTTTATGTTTAACGTATATATATAATTATAAAATTAAATGTTGGGAATATAAAATGTTCATAATCTGAAGACACTGAGTATATTTAAAACATTTATTTGTAAGTCTCTAAAATCAGTTGTTTTATTAAACGTTATATGAATAAAGCTTCATTAAAAACAAAAATCCATTATTAATTTAGCTACAAATTAGTAGTTCTATACATCTACATTTCAATAATGTTCTAGCCTTTGCCTGCCTATGTCCTAGAAAAGTATCGAGTGTGATCTTTAAAACTACTTCAAAGCTGGACTGATGATGTAGTCAGTTGCTAAAATTCTTGCCTAGCATGCTCAAGGTTCTGGGTTCCATCCCCAGCATCACACACACAAATACAGTAATACTGAAGGGGCGGGGGAGAAGGGAAGGGGAAGGGAGCAAGCAAGCCTTCTTCACGTTTCACTCTGGATAGAAGATGAAGACTGAACATTTATCAAGGAATGTTTGTGGTAAAACTATCTATTGAATCCCCCGTTACCCCAAAACTCTCTCCACTTCTCTTTCCACATCCCAGTCATGTCGAGCAGTTCCTTGGAAAATGTACCATTGTACAGATTTCTCTTTTATTGGGATGTGATTGTCCTTCCTTCATTCTTTATATCTAGTAAATTTCTACATGTTCTTCAAAACTCAATTATATGATGGGCACTGTGGTACATGCCAGTAATCCCAGGACTCCAGGAGAATGGGGCAGGAGGATCTCAAGCTCCAGACCACCCTGAGCAATTCAGCAACTCAGGGAGAGCCTGTCTCAAAAATACAAAATAGCTGAGTGTGGTGGCAGATGCCTGTAACTCAGGAGGCTGAGGTAGGAGGATTGCTGCGAGCTGGAGGACAGCCTGGGCTACACGGTGAGTTTAACTATGTAACAAGACCCTGTCTCAAAAAACAATCAAACAAACAAACACCCACAAAATAAAAAGGCCTGAGGTAACTCAATGCAAAGGCCCTGGGCTGAGTGTATGGGTGGGAGAACACACATCAGATGACAACTCAATTAAATTGTTATGTATTTTCATACTATACATTCAGGTAGAATTTACTTGTCCCAATTCTGTGTTACTAATATATTACTGCTACCGGATTCAAGTTTATGAGCTATGTTATAACTGGGGCAAGCTACTTTACTCCCTCATCAAAAAATAAAATAAATAAATAAATAAATAAACAAATAAATAAATAAATAAAGGTAATAGTGCTAGGCGTGGTGGCGCACACCTGTAATCCCAGCGCTTGAGAGGCTGAGGTAGGAGGATCATTGTGAGTTCTTAAGCAAGTTCAAGGCCAGCCTGCACTACATGGAGAGACCCTGTCTCAAAAAACCAAAACAAAAACTAATAAAAAGGTAATAATAGTAATAGGTTGTTAAGAGATTAAATGACATGTCCAACACTTAACGTAGTACATGGAAACAATAAGCAGTTAATAAACATAATAAGCTATCAACATGCTTATCTCAATCTCCAAAGCCCATTCAAACATCCAGGATCCAGTAAATAGGCACTTAACTAATGTCTGTAAAATTAACCACTCAAAGACGGATTACCAAAACCATCTGATCACTGCTTAAAAATGTAAGCGAAGTCTTAAGAGGTCCTGTGAATAAAGAAAGTTGAACTTAAGAAGTTGTAAGTCAATTTATTAAGTACTTAAAAAACTTAGTAAGTGGAATTTACTCTTCTTTTTAAAAAATCCTACTTATAAAAGACAATATGTAAAAAAATAAAAATCTTGGGAACAATTTGGGGAAATCACAAAGAGTTTATCTAGAATATACAAGGAACTCACAAAATTAACAGGATAAATAAACCATGACAGGGGTAATTCACAGAAAAGCAAATATAAATGAGCAATAAACAAAAGACCCTCAACTTTTAGGAAAGCAACACTGTGGTGTGGTGGCACATGCCTGTAATCCCAGCACGTGGGAGGCTGAGGCAGGAGGATCACCACAGTTGAGGCCAGCCTGGGCTACATGGTGAATTCAATGCCAGCCTCAATGACATAGAGAGACCCTCTCTCAAAACAAACACATTTTTCTTATGATTCAATAATATCTTTTTTAGTAATCATATTTCAGAAATAAAAGCACCAGTTCTTGAAGACATAACTACTTACTCTTTATACACTCACAAGACTTAGTCCTTATAACTAAAAACCTTCATCTTTCAACAGACCTATGCGGTCTGCAATGGTACTGCACACCTGTACTCCCAGCACTCTGGAATTTGAGGCAAGAGGACCACACATTCAAGCCTAGCCTGAGCAATGTGGCAAGATCCTGTTTCAAAAATAATTTTAAAAGGGCTAGAATGTAGTTTAGCGCATAGATCCTGGGTTCAATCCCCAGTGTGGCAAAAACTTAACGAAACAAAAAAACTTCCTCTTTAAAATAAAATTATCTAATTTCTATTGTCAGATATAAACAAAAGTAATAAATGAAAATAGTTTCTACTTCTGTATACATCCTTGAAGTAACTTTTGCGGGGGGGGGGGGGGGACTGGAAATCGAACTCAGGACCTCACACTTGCCAGGCAGGCGCCGTGCTGCTGAGCTATATCCCCGGCCCCTTGAAGTAACATTAAACAGCACTGATTTCTGTATATTTTAGGTATCAGTTTTATGCTGAGTTTTGAGTTAATTTAACCCTTTAATGCCTACTGACCCATTTTTGGAACATCTACAACAACAGAACACCATATAATTTTTTCTCTTCAAATTCTTGTTCCTTGAATTTTTCTAGGTAACATATATGAATTTCAGGCAAAAACTTAAAAAACTGCAATATTCAGCACAAATGGGTTAAAGCTGCTTGTAAATGCCATCTGTGAAAATAAATCAAGTCTGCAAATGTGTCAGAGAAAAAATAATACACAATTTTAAAAAATTGTGGTCAACATATAAAATAAAATTTGTCATCTGAATCATTTCTACACATACAGTTCAGCAATAAATCAATTTTTGTGAGGAAACATTAGTACATTAAGAAACCTACTGAACTGGGAATAGTGGCAGAGTATGGAGGATGGCAAGGCCACCCTGGACACCTGAAAGAGAGACCCTATCTCAAAATTTTAAAAGGGTTAGGGATGAACTCAGTGAGTACTTGCCTAAAATGCCTAAGGCTATGGATTAGATCTTGGAGAAAAAACAAACCCACTCACCCACCAAAACCACGAAACCCAAGCAACTACCCAAACAAAAAAATTGTTTAAAAAAAGAAATTCTGGCATTTGCTACAATATATATAGATGAACCTTGAGAACATTATGCTAAGTGAAATAAGTCAGACACAAGAGGACAAATACTGTGTGATCCCACTTATGTGTGGTACCTACAGAGGCCACATTTATAGAAACAGTAGGATAGTGGTTGTGGAGGGCTCGTGGAAAAGGAAAGAAGTAATTATTAATGGGTAGACTTTTAGTTTTGCCAAGATGAAAGAGTTCTAGAGATGGATAGTGGTGATGACACAGTAATGTGAATAAATGCCACTGAATTGTACACTTAAAAATGGTAAATTTAATTTCATATGTATTTTACCACAGTAACAAAAATTGGTGGGTAAAAAATAACCTTTTGAAAGATACAAAAAAATCCACAATCATTCATTATAAAATCTACTTAGTTCTCAAACCTCTACAGTAGAGTTCTAATAATAAGCAATCCAGACACTCAACTTCCCCTGATAGGGTTTTCCTTGATGTAAGTCAAGAAAACTACAACATACAAAAAAATTTGTGGAATGAAGTAAATTAGCTTTAGCAAAAAATTTACAGTTTTAAATGCTTTCCTAGAAAAGAAGTTCTCAAATCAATGATCTAAGCTTCCATCTGAAGAAACTAGGGGTGGGGGAGAGAAATTTAAAAAGGACATAACAGGGCCGGTGAGATGACTCAGCGGCATAAGTGCCTGCCTGGCAAGCGTGAGGTCCTGAGTTCGACTCCCGGATCCCACATACGAAAAAGGGGCCGGTGATATCGCTCAGCGGCACGGGTGCCTGCTGGCGCGCGAGGTCCTGAGGTCGACCCCGGTACCCACAAAAAAAAAAAAAAAAAAAAAAAAAAAAAAAAGGACATAACAAAGATCAAAGCTCAAAAGAGGGAAACCAAATATAACGGATAAGACCTTTAGCTAAACAAGAGTCCAAGCAAATTTAGCCCTAGCCCCACTGGGCCTATCCCACCAACCACCTGTTTATTGTTGATGTTGTTTAATAGCCCTTGAGCTATGATTTGTTTTTTTACATTTATAAATGAGTTTATTTAAAGCAGTTAACTAAGTAAATACACAATGTCCTAGAAGTTTGCCTCTTGGTGTTCTAATGCCTAAATTATTTATTATCTTGTCCTTTAAGAGAAAGTTTGCTGAATCCTGAGCTGGACTGTTCAAAAAACAAAAGGCACAAATTTACTAACGTCAGGCATGAAAGTATGATCACATCCTATAGGCATTAAAAAAGGTAGTAAGGGAAGGTTTTCAACTTATGCTAAAAAATTTGACTATCACAAAACACATAAACTTTTTTTTTTTAATGTGGATACCGGCAGTCAAACTCAAGACCTCGCGCTTGCCAGCAGGTGCTTGTGCCGCTGAGCAATATCACCGGCCCTTTTTTTCCTTTATGTGGGTACCGGGAGTCAAACTCAGGACCTAGTGCTTGCCAGGCAAGTGCTTATGCCGCTGAGCTATCTCACCGGCCCCACATAAATTTCTTGAAAGACAAAATTGCCAAAATGACTCAAGAAACAGAAAAACCAAAACAGGCCCAGATTAGCTGAAGGAACTGACTTAGTGATTTAAAACCACTTTTATACCCCCAATCAATCCCAGGCCCATATGGCTTTACGAGTGGAATTTATGAAACATTTAAAAGAAAATAATACCAATTCTTACAAATTTCTTCAGAAAACAGGAGAAAGGAGTATTTTCCAACTCATTTTATGAGGCCAGTACTACCCTGTGACCAAAGCCAGATAAAGACAAGAAAATTATGGATCATCCCTCATGATCATCTATAAACGATGTTTACAATATATTAGCAGATCTGATCTGGCAATATATAAAAAGGATAATATATCACCACCAAGTGAAGTTTATCCCATGCAGGTAAGACTAATTTACTGTCATTTACAAAATAAAGGAGAAAAATACTGTCTCAAAAGATAAAGAAAAAGCAGTTGACAAAATTCAACAACCATTTATTATGAAAGCTCTCAGCAACAAAATAAAAAGTAAAAAACAAAAAAACAAAAAATTCTCAATCAACTAGGAAAAGAAGAGAACATCTTCAATCAGGTAATAGAAGCTATAAAAAATGAACAACAAAATAACCTGATAGATGGTAATATATCTAACAGAGTATTTCCACCTCCTGGGGAAATGGAAAACAGGGTATTTTAAATAATGTAATAAAGCAAGAAAAATAAAAAGACATGACAATGGAACAGAAGTAAAGCTGTTTTATTCATAGACAACATTATTATGTATATAGAAAATTTTAAGAAAAAAAAAAAAAAATCTACCAGAACTAAAAACTAGTACAGAATAGAAGATGAATATATAAAAATCAAATGTGTCTCTATACTGCTTGGCAATACCAAGGGAAACAGCTTAAACAGCAGTAAGTATTTGACTAAAGGTCAACTACATTGACAAAACACAGGTGTGGCAGAGAAAATCCCATATTGTTGCTGTCTTTTTAGTACTTTTCTATTTTTAAAACTGTATTATCTACATGCTAGGTTTTAAGACTGTTTCCAGCAGAAGGCTTTTATAAATACAATTTTATACAGAATCCCAAAACACAGCCAAAAAGTAGTGCTGGATTAAAACAACAACAAGAAGAGCCTAGAATTCACTCTCTTGCCTTCCTGCTGATTAACTTGGCAGAACTGTAGTGCTGTCTACAATACTTTACTACTTGGTCTGGTCAACAGAATTATGTAAGATTAAAATACATATTTTCTTTTAAGAGAAGAGTAAGATCAAGCTCCTAAATTTGCTCTTGAGGAGATTTATAGGTAGTAAGTAACTCTTTGGAAACCAGAGGATTGAGATGGCTGCACCTCCACCTGGTGCAGTATTTATAAAAGCTATTCCTATTTACTACTAGGTATAACAAAAGAGGAAGGGAGGAAATGCACACAGATCCATGATCCCTGAGCCAGAACTTCTGGGGTCAATGTTTTGGAAGTCATGTTTTTTTTGACTGTACAGAGGAAATACAGGGGATGTACATAATTACATAAACACTTGTATAGTGGTCTGGATTGGCACCCTTCTCTTATTTAGAAACATTAACAATTTTATAGTGAGTTCTACAGTGAATATTCTATGGAAAAATATTAACACTAAGTGTAATAAATGAAGACTACAATAGCTTCATGACTCTTCAAGTCAGGTTTTACTGCCAAATGTATTTTAATAATAAACTAAAGGGTAAAATCTCTGAGTTTTTTCAGAGATTTGGGGGTTTTACAATGCTGCAACTACGCCACTGAAGCAAGTGGCTCCATATGTATATAAACCTATCAAAAGAGAATAAAATCTACTATATTTCCTTTAGATAGCTACTGAAATATGTATGATAGCCCTTATATACAAAGTAATTTACAGCCATAAACTACTTCTCCAGTAACACATAATCTTAGGCAAATTTATCTATCCTAAATAAAAGGTAAATAAAATAACAAATCAAAACAATTACAGTTTTTTCAGTAATTTGTTTCAGTATTTAACATCTCTTAGCCTACAACATTACATTTTAGGCCTATAAACAAAACACTAATGAGATCTCTCCTTTCCATTACCACATTTTAAAATACAAAGGATTTGAAGCTGAAGATCCCTTCTGAACTTTGGGTTAAACCTGTAAAATGTGTTGAGAACTAGAGATCATTTTAAAACTTGATCTTCATGTTTACTGTGGAAAACACTTAGATTCACAGACATGTGGATGAAGTTTACCTAAAACCCCTAAGAATGTTCTCTTTTTATGACATGATCCCCCATGGTTATTAAGTAGTTACACAGTTTAACAAGTTAGAAACACATCAGACATACAGAGTGAAACAGACTTTCTACACAGGAAGGTAAGACATTTTTCTGTGTAAATGCAGGTCAGTACAGGTCTACAGCCAGATCTGGCTACACATTATGCTCCATAATGTGAATTAATTTATTTGCAACAGGTAAGGAAGAAATATCATCTTGGTTATCATCTATATTGGTAGCAAAAATACAGCTGTGTTAGACTGGGTACAAAAGATACATGGGTTTTCAGTAGCCTGTCCATCCTCTATACTTTCCTCACAGGTTCTTTTTGGTTTTAATGCACTGTCCTGAAGAACTTGAGGCTTTAAGAATATATGTACTATGTTATAGCAGAAACACAAAGTAGCTAGAAAAACCTTTTATAATATCCTGGTATTTCCAAATAGATTAAAGTTTTTGTCTTTCTTGGTAAGCCAGTAAGTGGATGCACATTTTTCTCTTGAAAAACTACTACAACAACAACTACCACAACAATAATGTCTTATCTGAAAGCAGTCAACAAATTACTAACCTCCTGGATTCCAAGGCAAAGATAATAGATGCTATCGGGTGCATAATTCTCTCCATTTGGCCTTCGAATCTCATTAACAAAATGCGCTAACCCATAATTAAGTTCTGATGTGGTGTGAGACAGTAGATCTTCTTTTAACTTTACTGATTTAGCTAAAAAAGATATAAAAATCAGTAATTGCTATTAAACTTATGTCTTACTTAAGGATAAGAAATTTTCTGATATTGATTTATTCTAAGAATTTTGGTATTTTTTATTAGTGCATGCATTTTACAATCATCTTGGGGAGTTGGTTCTAAGAATTTTGAATTAAAATAAAATGCAGTTAGAACTATTTTAAGCCACACTTAGGTTTTTGTATAGTTAGCAATAGGTAACAAATCTTCATTTTTTTTTTTTTTTTTTTTTTGTGGGTACCGGGGGGTCGACCTCAGGACCTCGTGCGCCAACAGGCACCCGTGCCACTGAGCGATATCACCGGCCCCTTTTTCATATGTGGGATCCGGGAGTCGAACTCGGGCCCTTGCGCTTGCAAGGCAGGCGCTTACGCCACTGAGCCATCTCACCGGCCCCAAATCTTCATTTTTGATGGGACTTAGGAAGGACAAAATCGAAATACTTACGAGATTTTAATTCGTCCAACACCAAGAGATCTTCAAGTTGCCTCGTTTTGACCCAGTGTCTCCATGCATTTACACCGTATGTATACTTGAAAGGAAAGCTGCACTCTGAGTTGTCAGAACTATCATCGTGAGACTGGTACCCTGATGCGGCTTTTCTCTTGGCTCCCTATTAGTAAAACACCATCATAAAATCCTTTTTTTAAACCCACGGTACTTCATGACTTTATGTAAGCCATCTCTCGACAACGGCAAATTAGAAAGAAATATATTTATCTGCTTTTTAGAATTGGTTGGTATTTCTGAATCTGACCATAGTTAATTACCAATAACTTTTCTTAAAATGTAACTATATTTATTTTGCACAAATCACTGTGTTCAATAAAATCAAAGTAAATTTACTGATGAGAAAATAAGACAAAAAACTAATCATCTATAATAAAAGAATTCTAAATAATAGCGTAAGAGAAAAGTAAAGAACTTTTCAACAACACCATATAAGAAAAAGTCATTCAAGACTCCTTTCTATGGAATGTATTAACCATTGTTACCCTATTATGTTGTTTCAAAATTTTGTTCTATTTTTTTTCCTCTTAAAGAAAAAAAAAAAAAAAAAAAAAAAAAAAGACTCCTTTTCACCTTTCTTTTTTAAACAGGGTTGGAGATCAAACCAGGGCCTCACACATGCTAGACAATGTTCTGCCACTACATCCCCACCCCCCTCCTTTTATCTTTTTGATGGTACTATTTCCAATGCCATCAATTTCAGTCCAATTTATCCTTCCTTCTTTTTTGGCCACTTTTTCTTTATGCTTTTGGTGTTTTATCAAAAAACTGCCTACCAGAAGGTCATGAAGGCTTAGGCCTTTGTTTTCTTAAGTGTTCTATATTCTTACTTTTACATTTGAGTCTATGACCCATTTGGAATTAATTATTGTATGCACTGAATAAGAGTTCACCTTCCCATCACAAATACTTTAAAAAATATTTTTTTTTCTCTTGGGGGCAATTTGTGAAAGGTGTGATTCTCTTATATTGTCTTTTGATCTTGACCTATGTCGGAAATCAGAAACAAAAATGCTGATACATTAAAACAATTATACCTGTTAATACACTTATATTTTGCTTATCTGAATGCTCAAGCTGTCAGACATGTTCTTTGGTGTGCTGGCATGCTTAATAAACTGCACCTCATCCTAGTTGGTTAATCTCATCAAAAGTAACTATGAGAAAATAGCTTCCTAGAAAACATCTCCCTTCCTTTATCAAAGAGTTAAGTTTACTTTTTTCAAGAACTTATTTCTATTTTCACCTTATCATCAAGATAAATTTTAAAAGAAAAACTAAGAGGCAGCCAGGTGTGGTGGTGCACTCCTGTAATCCCAGCCCTCGGAAGGCTGAGGCAGGAGGATCATCTTGAGTTTGAGGCCAGCCTAGGCTACACAGTGAGTTCAAGGCCAGCCTGAATTACATAGTGAGATCCTGTGTCAAAAAAGAAAGAAAAACTAAGAGGCAATAATATTTACTCTTCTAGGATGTAACAACTACAGCTAAGCCATTTTTATTACTTGGAAATAAATTTCTTTGTCTTTCTTAACTAGAAAACACTAACTTCCCATAATCTCGGGCACACCAAATGACCAGTGTATCCTCTGTGCCTATAGAGAGACTGCTATACACAGATATTAAGTGAATGCAAGAATACTATTAAACTTTCTACCTTTTTTTTAGATCGAGGTCTGGGTTGTTCTTCATATTCCTCTCCAAAAACAGGTGGTAATAAAAATTCATTTTCCATATCAAGCTCTTCAGCAGCTGACGAATCAGAAAAACTCTTATTTCAAATGTAATAGCACAGGCTTGTATTACATAAGGAAGCCAAAGACCTAACCACAGAATATGAATAAGCATTTGTGTATGAGGGTAACCTAAGCCAGGCTGGGAAGTGCACAGCATGCTGTACCTAAAACGGTCTGAGTTCTGATAACACTATTCAGACTCCAAAAAATACCACCAACAAATATCAACACGGAACTCTCATGGAAACGTGTTATCAGAAAAATTACTACAACCTGAAACTCAATTATAAGACCTAAAGGGTCACTGTGCAAATCTGTTTCAATCTTTTTCCAAAAACATTTTACATTCTACTCAAGTGTTCAATGGCCACTTGCAGACTCAAAAAATAATTTTAAAAAGTAACATTTCTTATAGAAGATGTGAAAATAATTTTCCCCTTGAAAGTGAATTTAATTTTCAAAAATGCCCTAAGAAAAATATTATCAATATTTTTAAATTAAAAAGCCACTTTGTTTTTTTTCTAAAACTTTCCATAATGAATTACTTTCAGAAAGTTTTTTTCTTTTTTTAAACTCAAAGTAGCTCAATTATAGAGCACATTCCAGCACTGCAGGGGGAAAAAGAAGAAATAAGAAAAAGGAAATGAAGAAATAATTATGAACACTATAAGCAAGATATGAATATTAAATGGTTAATGATCATAACTACAATTAGGGCTCCATTATGTAATTCAATAATCATAAAGTCATATTTTGAGTACCTCTGGGAAAATCTATTTCAATATCCAAATCTGGTTCATATGGTACATCAGGCATGCTGGACTGTGTCTCTGGGTCAGAGTTCTTCGTGAGGTCTGAACCAACTATATCGGTCTCAATAATTACACCTGTAATCAATCCATAATTTCATTAGGAGGCAAAATAGAAACTCCTCAAAAAATCTGTGTTTAATCTGCTAAAACTAAGTCATTTAAATGTAAATGCAGTAAAAATAAATATGTATAAGAATGTCATAAAGGGAAGTATCTTAAATGTAAATTACTATGAACTTCATAATTAGGAACATTAAAACTTTTAATCCTAGAAATTTTGACTGTGCCTCTTCAAAAGTTAATAGATGGGCTTTGACAGTTAAACAATTTCAATATGTACAGTATTACTAAAAGCAATCTCTTGTCAGAAATAAACTGAGGGTAAACAATAGCAATTATCAAACATTCTACTTGAATTTTGACCTAGAAGTGTCCATATCATTCAATATATGCTTATTTTCAAATAGCTTCTAGTGTTTCAGTTGTTTAATCCTTTCTGCTGAAGTCATGGTAGGAAATACATTTTATCCAATACTTACTACAGGATGATAGTGGGAGACAGAAAAATAAACAGACAAATACATACAAACTGAAAACGGTTTCACAAAACAGTACTTATCCTTTCTATAAAGGATTTGCATTGACATTTTTCTCCCTGATCCATGTCATTTTTTTAAAAACAAAAAATTGGCTGCATCCCACTATATTAATTTCACAACTCCTTAATACAGTACTTCAGAAACGCTACTACAATTATGAAATACTATAATTGGAAAGCTACATGTTTTCAGTGTCCTAGAGCAGTGCTGGTGAACCTCGGGCATGTGCTGCAGCCAACTGTTTGTATCACTGAAAGCTCTAAAAGGTTCGCCATCACTGACCTAGGGCAAAAGAAATTAAGCAGCTCATAGCTGCAACAAGATACTGAGTATCACCAGAGGGCTAAGGATAGAAATAAATATCTCAAGAGACTCAGAATCATCCAAAACATACTCATGTAGAATCATCTATACCAGGTAGCAAGTTATGTCCTAGTACGGGTAAAGATAAATTCTGGCTTAGATAATACAAATTATTTTACTAATACAAGGAGTAAAACAAATTGGGTACAACTATTACAAAACAAAGAGTTTGGATCATTTCTAAAGTCTACTATAAATTAGTTTTGTGTCTGTGCTACTTTATTATTAAGAATAATTTTGAGTTGACTTTACAAGTTAACACAAAGGAGCACAGGCTGGGCTGGCAGTTCCAGATACTCAAGAGGCCGCGGTAGAAGGATCTGAGCCTACGAGTCGGAGACTAGCCTGGGAACAAAGCAAGGTCCCACCTCAAACACACACAAACACGCACGCACACGCATGACAACGGAGCACAAATTCCAGCTCTGGAGGTCAGACTTGACAGAAGAGGGCACTGGAAAGACGTAGAATGGAGCTCTTCATAGAGTACACATTTTTGCTATATTTCCCCTTACTCCCATATCAAGTTGAAATACAATGATATCCCTTGAGAAGTACTCTAATAATTATAGCATTTGTTAAAACACACATATACACAGCCAATGATAAACTTATTCACAAAGTGTAATAAATACAGTGTAGCTCACTGTTGATGTTGGATGCCTCTGTTTTCCCCTCATCTTCAACCATCATATCTGTCATTGTGAGCAACTCTGTATCAAGAGGATCTGAAGAAACTTTGCTTTTTAAATCCTCAATTGCTGCAGGAATTTTCTCACTGCTGTCCAATGGAGCAGGCAGAAAAACAGGAATGGGCACCTAAATTAACCAAAGCATTGAGGGATAAGTTTATAAAACACTGAAAGGTATCTTTCCATATTAAAAATCATCTGCCCAGGTGTGGTGATACACACCTGTAATCCCAGCACCGGGGAGGCCAAGGCAGGAGGATCACTGCAAATTCAAGGCTGGCATGGGCTACACAGTGAGACTCTGTCTCAACCCCCACTCCAAATCATTCTGATACATGACTTACTTTACAGTGTCATACTGAGAAAAAGCTTTGTAAAGAACAAACCAAACTAAGATGTCTACTGTGACAAGATAAACTCAGAATACAAACAGCTACCATCTGAAATACAAATTAAGGAAATATAATTTTTGAGGTATTTCCATCCCCTAAGGGGCTACAGTAGCCAAACTCAGACACAATGATTTAAGTATTACAAGTAATTTGGGATGAAATGTAATAGTGTAATGTTATTTTAAATCAAGCTATTCTGTTTCAACTCTTAAACCTTATGTCTTCACAAATATGTTTTTGAAAAATAAAACACATGGCCTGGGGATGTGGCTCAGTGGTAGAGAGCTCTTGCCTTGCATGCACAGGGTCCTGGGTTCAGTCCCCAGCACCACACACACACAAACAAACGAAAAACAAAAATAAAACACACAATGTACACAGCAGACTAAGATATCTGCTACGACTCACTCCCAACAGTGAACACACACCCAATTAAACACAAAGCATGATCACAACAACAGGGTTCAACCAAATTTAATTGTGGACAAAACGCAGAGATGGTCTGACCAGTTTCAGTGAGCTAGTAATAGCAACTACACTGTCCCCACCTGCGCCTGATAAATCTCAAAATGGAAAGTGCTTAAAAACCTGACTTACAGGAACAGGAACTGTAGTCGGAACAGGAATATTCTGACTGTACATGTGCATTGGTACTGGGATATATACTGGCACAGGGATGGGCACTGGAACATATTCTGTCTTCCAGTCATCATCTATAAACACAAGACATGGTAAGGAACAATGTTAACTAGCACTTACATATAGCTGTTCAATGCTGAAATAATTTCATAAAAAAGAAACATTTAACTACCTCATTACCCATTTAAAAGAAATTCCTAGTTTCTGTAACATTATATAACTTAAAAACAGCGAAAGGAACAGCTGTTCTAACTTAGAACAAATAGAATTTAGGCTCCTTAAAAAAAAAAAAAAAAAAAGTCCTTTAAAGTACAATGTCTGTCCTCAGCCTCCTGACTGCTCTGATTGCAGGTGTGCGCCACCACACCCAGCTAGCATTTCTTTTACTTAGGCCAGTTCTCTTCCAAGAAGGAGTAGAAGGCCCTCTATTTGGAGACTTTTTTGGCAACAGGTAACTCATCTTCTCTTTTCTGTTTCCTCCTTCAGAAAAAAAGAAAAGAAAAATACAACGTAGGTCTAGGCTGGGCATGGTGGCACATGCCTGTAATCCCAGCACTCGGAAGGCTGAGGCAAAAGGATCGCTACAAATTTGAGGCCAGCCTGTGCTACATAGTGAGTTCAAGCCCAGCCTGGACTACATAGTGAAACCATGTCAAAAAAAAAAGCAAAACAAAACAATGTAGTTACTGACACCCTACCAGACTGCTCTCACTCCCCTCAAGGTTTTAAAATCAACTGAAATAGAGCTAACATTGTTAATATGGCACAAATACATACTTGAATTACTTCACTTCCTTCTGACAGGCAAGAAACAGATTATCACTGCAGAGCATAAAGAGATGATTTTTCTCAGAGGGACACAATAGACACTAGGCCTCAGAAAGACTGATCACAAATCATTTTAAATGATGTACTATATACCCAACATAATAGCTAAAATTAGATAAGCAAAAACCAAAAGAGAACGACAAACTGACCCAACAAATCTATTCTGTATTTATTCCTCAAGAAAAGCATTCAGTGAGGTATAAGCATAGTGAAAACCCAAAATTTCCTAAGTTACCTGTCTGACAAGATTTGGTTTGCATGTGAGGTTTACAGTAAGTAGCTTTTGTCATTGTTAAAGGTTTGCAAAGAACTGCTTTGTTCTTCATCTCTTTGTTGGGAGTGGGAGAAGGGGGTGGTGCTGAACCCTATAAGAAGGAAAGAGAAACATTTTACTCTTGCCTGTAGTTTTCATTACTTTCTAGTGCTAATCAGCATCTGTTTTCTAAGTTCTATGGAAGGAACACACAGAAGTGGAGGAGTGTAAACACACTATGCTGTTATTAGCTTCACCACAGTGTCAGTCTGGGAGAAACAAAGGGAATCTACGCTAATCACTGGCAAAGCAGAAAGAATTCCTTCTTCAGTTGTCACCTCCAAAAGGTACAGAATTGGTACATATTTTTAAAAATATAAAACGACGATTCTCTTTTAAATACAAAATCAAGGCTGAAAACTGAAATTTGGCTCTTTCAAATTTATTTAAAGGAAAGTTCTTGCAGTTACTATGCCTGATATTCTAGCTCCCTCTACTGGATAAGCATCTTAAAAATACGATACTAAATTTGAAAGGATAAACAATTAAAAGAATTATTAAAGATATTGCCAAACTTTAAGTTACTTTCTGGGGTCCAGCAACTGCCATTTTAGAAACCTAAATCAACTATAATGTAGCTAACACTGTCTACATGACACAAATACATATTTGAGTTATTTCACAGATAATCTAAATAATCTCTGTTTTGCACCAGATTCACTATTGTGGTATCTGCACTACAGACAAATCAAATCCTCATATAAGTAAGATCTGAAAAAAAGTAAACATCTGCCAATATGGGGCTAAAATATTCTCAATATTACCTACTGATAAGAGAAAAAAGTAGGTACAGAACACCAATGCAGTCAATCCTCATTATTTGGAGTAGGCATGTTCTATACAGCTGCCCTCAACACTGATCAGTAAGTATCAAACCACTGCTGCAAGGAGTAACACAGTTGAAAACCGTGTTTCACTAACTGCTCAGTATATAATCTTATTTAAAGATAGTTCAGTATTCCTTATAAACAACTATATGCAGTACTTCTTTATAATATGACAATTTTCAATCATGGCATCTTTGTTTCATGCACTCTGCTGAGACAATTAACTCTCAGTTGTAATACATGTAGTACAAATACGATATTCCCATACTGTACATACTGCACAGCACTATAGCACACACACTATAATTGCATGCAGTAAACAATACCTGAAACATACTGTATATTTATCGTAATGCAACGTGAAACACGATACTCTGAGTATATACCGTACATTAATAAAAATTAAGTTCAGGAAAAACATATTAGACAAAGATTAAGTATTTAAAGTTTTGTAAAGACACTAAGATGTTATTTATAGTGGGCAAAGTTCCAGGATCTATGATGAGACAATGTAGTGTGTGTTTTAAACTTCTCACCTTGGCGTGTCCAATGACAACTACAGAAGAAGTTAGTGAAACTAGGTTTTGTGGCTTGTTGGCAGTGTCGAGAGCTTTTCCCTAACAACTAGCTCCAAAATTTGTGTCAGCCTTGCCTCAAATCTTTTAAACATTTTTAATATAAGGCACATACATTAGGATGCTTAAATCTGAGGCTGTGCTAAAGCACAGGTTCACATTTTTCAAGGATGTTGACAATTTTTCCCAAGACAGAATTCTAGTTCAATATCATCTTCATGTTGCCAAAAGCCTTCTCCACTCATTTGCTGTGCAATACACATTGGTATTTTTTTTTTTTTAAATACTGTTCTTTATATTTTCTGTAACATCTTCAAAGCCTTTGAAATTTTTCAGTCTGCACAAACATTTCCCCAACAGTTAATTAACAGCAAACTGCTTGATGACATCTCAGGTTGTGTCAATACCATCAATAAGTTATGTAGACTAAGTGACATCAGTGGGCCATCACAGTGACTTCCTTGTTAGCATCATGTGTGTACCTGATTTAAGGGGCGAGGAGAGAAACATGGTACGGGGGGGGGCATGAAAAGAACTAAAGGGGGTGGACATTTTTAGTTCTTCAGTGCAACAACACTTTGAAGGTAAAGCTTTCAGTGCTCACCTTCTAGAATAAAATGGCTATGGAACTTATTTTAGACACCATCCATGCTTTTTTCATTCTACTTCCAACAGAATGACATACAGCTCAGGTTTTTCTTTGTGAACTAGGGGTTAGCATGTAAAGTTGTTCTTGGAATTAGTATACAATGCCAAGGCTGCACAGTGATTTAAAGCTAGGGGTTTTGAGGACTATCTGCAGGTTTGTTTGCCAACAACCTTGTAAAAATAAGCATGTATCATTAGCATTGAAAACTAGTTCTTTTGTAATACTCTTTTCTTGTATAACACTTATACTTCCACAGAGTCTCAATCTGTACAACCTATCTCCTTACCTCCACTTAACTTTTTTTGGGGGGGTTGGTTTGAGATAGGGTTTCGCTGTATAGTTTAGATTGGCCTTAAACTCACTGTGTAGCCCAGGCTGGCCTGAACTTGCAGCAATACTCCTGCCTCAGTCTCCCTAGTGCTAGGATTACAGGTGTGTGCCACCATGCCTGACCCCCTCCTCTTAACTTTTCCATATCATCTCCTCTTAAAATGTACAGGTCATTTAAGAGGACTAGTTGAAAAGGGTTTAATATTTTCCTGGTTAATGTGCTGTGAGCTGAAAGCCTCACTATGATGTTTTTCTGTTTTTTGTAAGTGGGCCATAATCCCACGCATCCACAAATTTAGTTCCTATAGCTGTCACTTCAGCTCTTGGAGTGGTCTTCGTATACAAACTAGCAAATTTCCTTTCTCTAGTTGTATTAATGATTCATCCACAGTGAACTCATACCAACAGGCATGTACATTTATACTTCAATGATAATTTTCTAAACACTTATTTTCTCAATAAGGCACATCACACCTCTCGTACCTCTAGTACCCACTAGACAGCATTTCAGCACCATACTTATAGGTCACTGTAAATGGTAAAAGTACAAAAATGCAAAAAACTATTGTGCTAATTAAGTCATAAAACATACCTGTTCACATTGAGAGCTGAAATAAGAAGGCACAGCATTGCCCTCACCTACTTAAACAGGAACACGCACATTAGGTAACTCAAATTTTGTACTATTCTGCACCCAATGGTCATTCCTGCTTCCATTACACTAGAGAGATAGAAAATAAAGTAACCAAAGCCTAGGACAGTGCTGGTGAACCTATGGCACAAGTGCCATGGCAGGATATTTTTATCACTGAAAGCTCTGAAAGATTCATGCATCACTGGTAGGATACCTCCAATGCCCTAGGTGAGAATGCAGGCAATGTTGGGGACCACAAATTATAAATTGACTTGCCCTTGTCTTGTGGGCCAGTTCTGGAATGCAGAAATTCCACTTCCTCTTGGTCTATGAGGCTCACAGAGCAGGATAAAATCTGCTGAGGACGATACAGGGAAACTAGCACCCAGGTGTGGGGATCAATCTTTTTTTTTTTTTGGTACTGGGAATCAAACTCAGGACCTCACACTTGCCAGGCAGGTACTGTGCCACTGAGTCATATCCCAGGCCCGGGGATGAATCTTTTTTTTTTTTTTTTTTTTTTTTTTTTTGTGGGTACCGGGGGGACGACCTCAGGACCTCGCGCGCCAACAGGCACCCGTGCCGCTGAGCGATATCACCGGCCCCTTTTTCGTATGTGGGATCCGGGAGTCGAACTCAGGCCTTCGCGCTTGCAAGGCAGGCGCTTAAGCCGCTGAGCCGTCTCACCGGCCCCGGGGATGAATCTTAACTCCCTTATGATGTTAAACTTGCCCATTCAACCACTACTTCTATGCTGTTCCAGGAAAAGCACTGTACCCCTCCCCCTGCACAGGCTAAATAAAATGGCGGCTAACTGGAGATTCTGGGTCTTTGTCCCCAGAGGACATGGATTATCCCAGAACCCTGCTGCACCCCTCTATCTGTGTCTTGCTCTTTCTTCCCATTGTGCACCGTAACTCCAGGCAGGAGACTGAAGTCCACTGCAGGGGTCTCCAATAAGGCACCATGGGAGATTTAGTGGGAGGCACCTAAAGCAGAAGCGTCTAGCCTTTAAATTCTGAAAGCCTGAGTTATCAGGCCCCATTTGCTGTAGCTACCTTTGATCTGTGTGCAGTGCTTTTCTGTTCCCCCGGCACCTTTCCTGGTCTGTTATACCTCTGTCTGCATGGACTGGCCCTGAGCACAACTTCCCGTGATCTTCAATAAGTGCAGCTGCTTACTACTTACTACTGAGTGTACACTTGGCAATACTTCCCCATCATACACAAGAACCTGGACTATTGTTGGTCCAGTCAACTGTAACAAAAGTGTCATAAATATTGATTTAATATTACAAATATATTTTGGTAAGTAGATAAATTCACAAATACAGAATCCATATATAACGAAGACTGACTGTACTTACAAATTTATATCAGTTAATTTTTTTTTTTTTTTTTTTTGGTAGTCCTGAAGGCTTAAATCCAGGCCCTTGTGCATGCTAGGCAAGCAAACTATGACTGAGTTATAATCCCAGCCCCTTCTGTGGATTTTTTGAAGGTCTGGAAAGATAATATAAAAGTCCTGTATTAGTCTGGCATGGTGGCACAGACTTGTAATCCCAGCCCTCGGGAGGCTGAGGCAGGAGGATCAGGAGGCTGAGGCAGGAAGTAGTAGTTCAAGTCCAGTTTGGGCTACATAGTGAGTTCAAAGGTAGCCTGAACTACACAGTGAGACCCTGTCTCAAAAAAAAAAAAAAAAAAAAAAAAAAAGCCTATATTTAGGTAATAGCTCATAAGTTACAAATAATATACACACACTCGTTGGCTCTGAGAGAGACAGACAGAGACAGATACCTGAACAAGGAGCTAGGGAGCTTGGTTCTAATGCTTCTGCGGTAGGTCAGACAAGTCAACCTCCTGTGCCTCAAACTCCTGAATTGTGCACTAGGGAGAAAAACTTAGTGAACAGTATTTACTAAACACCAGGTACTGGGTTAATCTGATCTGACCTGTAAAATACTCTGGTATCCCAGACTCAGTAAAGGGCAAGTCCAGAATCATAAATGTCCTGAGACTGCTCAGCGTCGTAGCCCTTTCCATTCTGGAAAATATTAGCTTGTGTCTACTAATTATGCCAACTGTTGGAAACCTACGCTTGACCCCAATCTTTCAGTTTTAGAATGTTTTTACTTCTCTTCTAGTCAACAGGTAGGATCTGTAGCTATTTATTTTGATACTGAAGAAGGATCTTAACTAATGAAAATTACAATGACAAAATCTACCATCTGTTGAAAACTTGCTATGTGCCAGGAATATAGTGTTTGGTGTAAAAGCACCAAATCTTATTTCATCCTAACACCACAAGAGGCAGGTCTTTTTATCTCTCCCATTTTACAGAGCAAGAAACTGAGGCTGGGAAGCTCTATAATGTGACAAAGGTCACAGATCCTAGAGTTCTGAAGTCAGAATTCAAACAGATTCATCTGATGCCAAAGCCTATGTTATTAACTACCATAGTGTCTCTACAACGTTATCATGCGTTAATCATGACCTGTGGTGACAAACCTATTCATCTTGGTTTTACAAACAAGGAAACTCACACAAAGAATAATGAAACATTGTGCACAAAATTATCCAGCTAAGCTCTCATGTCCTGAAGTTTACAGACTGAGAGTTAAAAGATTCCAAAAAACTTACAAGAAAAGATAGAAGAGGGCCTTGTAAGACAAAAGCAATAGTCATAATGCACCCTGACTTTCCTTGCCAAGTAATAATACAACTTCATCACTATGTCAGTCACATAATTTGGTTGAAGGACTATGGAAAGACAGTGATATTGTACTGAGGAGTTTCTTGAAACCTTGGTCAAAGCCATATACCTTTGTTTCATTTTTTAATTTATTTTTAATTTTTTTCTCTTCTAAGTTGTGGGGGTCAACTATCTTTTCCCAGAGACCAGGACAAAAGGAGATTGCAAACTCTTGGAGGACAAGCCTTTGTGTGTCTCACCCACTGCTGAGTCCCAGAGTCTTTGCCTAGCAAAGGGCAAGTGTCGTGTAAGTGTCTGTTGAATGAGTGATACATCAAGCACAAGATGGGCTTCAATCCAATTAAAAATAAAAGATATTTTCCTTTCCAGCTTCCCTTTTCCTGACTCCTCAGTAGATGGCTGTCTATACCCAATTATATGCAAATTTTACTCACTTGATAAATTAGTGTGTTGCTGTGTTTCTTATACCACCTGGATAGAAGAATGTTGTTCTAGCATTCATTCCCAGTGTATGATATTACTGACAGAAAATCACACTGAAGAGATAGTTTCTAGCCAGGAGTGAATGACCATAATCCCAGCACTTGGGATGTTACCAGGTTTTGGGGTGCTGGAGTCTCCTTCTAAAGGTGGTTTCTAGGTTCCTTCTGTCCTAAGCAAAGAATTGGTCAAGACAAGCACAAAAGGTAGCAAGGTTTCATGTTTATTAAAGGTAGGAAAAGAAATATGCTCTGCAGGTCGAGTTTGGGCTAATTAACAGTAGGGAAGAAGTATACTCTCTAGGATCACTGTGGAAGACAGAATAAAAGCCATATATCTTCGTAACAAGGCTGGAAGCTGTCTTACTGTGTTGCTTTACTGGTAGAACAAATATAACAAACAAAATAGGAAACAATCATCTTTATACTCCCCAATGTAGATGAAAGTGCCTGGTATTAACTCTGGTAATTCTGCAGAACACTTTAGTACTTCTGAATTCAAAATTTTATTTCCAAAAGGGAGAACAGATATGGGAAAGTAAGGGAGAAAGCACTCTTTTCTAAGCTTCTGTCCAATTATTAACATCAAAAACAAGCACTGAATAGAATAAATGTATAAACACAATTTTTCACCTACAGTCTTTGTTGGTATCCTGGGGAACTGATTCCAAGGTACCCCGATACCAAAAATATGCACGTGTTCAAATCTCTTATATAAAATGGTGTGGTATTTGTGTAGAACCAAAGCACATACTCTGTTATATTTTAACTCATCTCTAGATAACTTATAATACCTAATACAGTATAAATGTTATGTAAACAGTTTGCTATACTTTCTCTTAGGGAATAATGACAACGAAAAAGAAACCAAAAGACTTCCATACATGTTCAATATAACACTGATCATAAGACTGCACAGTACAAGATACCAGGCAAACAATGAAGGAGTGTTGGGGAGACTGAGCATATGTGAAATAACAGGAAGTTAAAGCATGGTGTGGCTAAAACATTACTTCACTCATGCTTCAGTGCAACAATTTCAAGTTTTGTTTCTTGGAACTTTCTGGAAAATTATTTCCCAGTATTTTCAATCCTAGTTTGGTTGAATCTGCAAAAGGGGAGCCCAGAGATACAGAGGGTCAACTTATATCAGTGACCAACATCTTGGGTTACATACTAATATTAAATGAAGCACTTTTCTAAAATAGGAATTTCTGTTTTAGAGCCAAGACACTGGAAGAGTCTGAAAACTTGTCAGATGATTCTTGGTGAAGCTAGGAGTAAAATTCTTATCACAACAAGAACTAACCCAGAGACTTACTGTGATGCTAATAAATGACCCCTGCAGGGCTCTCCTTGAATAAGGATGCTAGAAATCCCATTAGCAAAATACCACCTAGCAATTTCAAGAGAAACAGCATACAGAGGCAGGCAGGGCCTCACTGGTCTTTCAAGGTGTGATAAAAGCACTGCTTCCATCTTTAGTAGTCACTACAAATAAATAGACACTTGCAACCTACAAAGTCTTAGAATGCTAACAGAAAAGTACAATTTGAAGGATTACACCAAAATTAAAAAAAAAAAAAAAAAAAAGGTAGGAAAAAGGACACACTGTATACTACTGAAATTGAAAAACTCATAGATCCTTGCAACCAATATATAGATCTTCAGATCTCTATTTGAGAAATAATGGAGTCCAGCCTATCTTTCAGCCTCACTTACATTATTACAGCAAAGATCCCCTTCAAGCTTGACCTTAATGTATACAGCTCTGCCAAATATGCTGTGCTTTACACAATATTACTCCTACTTGTCATCCTTATCTACCTGGCAACCTTCTACTCAACTGCTTACAATTAGCTTGTTACTCACATTCTTCAGGAACAAATATAGTCAATCATTTCAAACATGTTATTGCTACTGTCTTAAAGATGTATCTACTACGGAAACTTCATATCAAATACCATTTCTCTGCAATGTGGAGAAGCTATAATTAATCCACCTTATATACCTTAGCATGTTCCTCTAGTATTAATAATTCAGCTGAATGTTAGACAGTCACAAAAAAGTAAAAAGATTTTATTATTATGATCAGACTAAACTGGCCTACTTATTTTTACCCCCATACTATAAAATGACAACTTAGCAATTTACTTAATCAATACTTACTGTCATTTTGGTTCGGGATGTCTGACAGCCCTGATCTAAAAAACAAACAAATTTAAAGACAAATATCACTTTCTTCAGAATTTTCTAACCCTTACAGAATTCTCATCAAATCTGACTGATTTTTAAAGACATTACTGAAGAAAATGTTTTACATTATTTTAAGAAAGAATTGCAAGTTTGAATTGAAAGTATAGAAATACAGAGTTAAATCTGTAGAATTAACTCCTTTCTCATTTTGCCCCTACAGACATATACTGCTTTGGGGGAAACACTATATTCTTAGACTTATCTCTTAAATAAAAAGTCATAGCATTTAGAGACTTTGTTATTCAATTCAGCTAACCCCAAGAATTTACAATTTCCTAAATATGGTTATCATTAAAAATTACAGATCTCACATGGTAAGTAGATGATTGTTCTTTTTACATTTTTTGTTATAATTCTATTTAGCTTCTCTCTAGCTCAAATGGATCCTGATTTTTCAATTAGCATTAATTTTTTTTTTTTTTTTTTTTTTTTGGTACCAGGAATTGAATTCAGCACCTCATGCTTGCCAGGCAGGCACGGCGCCGCTGAGCTAAATCCCTGGCCCTAAATTTTTTAAATTTTTTTTTATATATCAAACTCACGACCTTGCGCTTGCCAGGCAGGTGCTGTGCTGCTGAGCTATATCACAAGCCCTAAATTTTTTAAAGAAATAAAATAAAATGCAACGTAACTACAGAAACATCATATGGGAATCTGATATGGAGAAACTTACGGAATTTAAGTTGTTATTAAACTATCTCCAAAATTAACTTTGCATTATCAATCCTTTGGATTCAAAGCTAAGAAAATAAAGATTGATAAATAGCATTTTCCAACTGCCATCTAAATCATTACATACCATAATGTAAGTTTTCAGGTCCTTTTTGAGTTGTCAGATTGGGCTCATTTTGCTGACAGTAGAAACGTAACAAGCAGTGCTGATCACAAAAATGTTTCATCTCCCCACGCCACTGTACTCGCTCTTTAAGAGTTCCTTGAGACTTACAACAATCACATCTTGCAGCCTTAACCAAAAAAAAAAAAAAAGGGGGGGGGTGTTTTCAGGCATTTAAAATCAGATTTAAAATATCATACATGTATAAGTGTTTTTAAACATTTCTAAAAGTTTATCAGTGATAACTGCAAAACGTGATAAAATGAGTCATACATAAACAGTAAAATCAATAACAAAGTGGAATAAATGAGAGTAATTTTTCTAATTGACAAAGTACATTTGCCAGAAGTCAAAGATTAATGTTACAAAGATAGGATAATGAAATAAACATTGGTAGATCAAGCTGATACAACTGACATCATTTCTAAGTAGTTTTGAGGGCCCTAATAACACACTGACATAAGTCTACATAGACACACCAATCTCAAAATAAACAAATTCAGTAAGTAAAATGGGGTTGCCAAATGTGTTGCCATTAAACATCTTTACTATTTTAAGATTATCCAAAAACAAGTTCTCAAAAATAAAAACCTCCTCTCTGCAGCACTGCAAAACCACCACCACAGAAAAATAAACCCAATAAACAAAACTTCCTAAGCTGAATATATAATCAATGGTAGAGAGCTTGCCTAGCCTGTACAAGGGCCTGGGTTTGATCTCCAACACTGCTAAATAAATAAATACTCCTTAAAAGGAGGAGGTTCCATTTGTGTGTGTTGAACTAAAATCAAGCATTTAAACTATAGTTACATTTTCTGAGTCATTTCTCTCAAAAACACTGTCTGATTCATGGATTAATGAATCCATGTGAGAGTGTATTAATATGTTCATGCTCTGTGTACTCCTACAATCTGGATCTTGAAAATGTATTCAGAAGCAGAAGTAAAACAATAAAGACACTTTTGCTCCCAAACTGTTCACCACAATTATTTTACATACCTCTGCCAAGTAGCAAAGTTATCTCCCTCTTTTTATTTATACAATACAAGTTAAAATTCTGAGGTGTAGATATAAAAATCACACCAAGAATTCCTACAATTCTCACGGTATCATTTTAACGTCTTCAAAATGGGATCTGAATAGTATTTCAAAACATTTTACTGATTGTTTCCAAAGCAATCTCTTGGGCCAGTGAGATAGCTCAGCGGCATAAGCACCTGCCTGGCAAGCGCGAGGTCCTGAGTTCGACTCCCGGTACCCACATAAAGGAAAAAAAAAGGACTGGTGATACTGCTCAGCGGCATAAGCGCCTGCTGGCTCGAGGTCCTGAGTTCGACTTCGGGTACCCACATTAAAAAAAAAAAAAGGGGCCAGTGAGATGGCTCAGCGGCGTAAGCGCCTGCCTGGCAAGCACGAGGGCCCGAGTTCGACTCCCAGATCCCACATACGAGAAAAGGACCGGTGATATCGCTCAGCGGCACGGGCGCCTGCTGGTAGGCACATGAGGTCCTGAGGTCGACCCCCGGTACCCACAAAAAAAAAAAAAAAAAGAGAGAGAGATCTCTTACAATTTTGAAGTAATATTTGTCTTCACGTGCTTCCGAACTGTATTCATAATTAAGCTTCAGCATTGAGATGGTTTCCCCTATTCTCAATACAGGGATTAATATCCTGTTTGATATATAACTATCTAAAGTCCAAATTTACACTCATTTTTCTTAAATATATATTTAAAAAAAAAAAAAAAAACTAACTAGTACAACAGGCCAAAGGGGATTTATTATGACCTTTTAGAAATAGTGTTTTTTTGTTTTGTTTTGTTTTTTTGTGGGTGTTGGGGGTCGACCTCAGGACCTCGCATGCCAGCAGGTGCCCATGCCGCTGAGCGATATCACCGGCCCTTTTTTCGTATGTGGGTTCCGGGAGTCGAACTCGGGCCCTCACGCTTGCCAGGCAGGCGCGTAGGCCACTGAGCCGTCCCACCAGCCCCTAGAAATAGTTTTTGATAAGACACATTTTTTTTATTCTTTCAAATTAAATGATTTTGATCCCTAGTGTCTTTTCAATATGGAAGTCTCCAATAATCCATAATAAGGAAAGTAAAAAAAAACAGAACAAATTTTAGAGAAATAATGCATTCTGTTGAACTGTATCACTGAAACTACAAGTATAACCTAAGGTAATGCCTAAGCTATAAAGGGGGAAAAAAACAAAACAGTAAAAATTCTACTTCAAATTACAGAGAACTAAAATGCAATATACTTTTAATGAACAGTGTGACCTGGGCTAGGTTTCAAGTGTACACGTTTTAAAAATAAATAAGTTATATACTTGTTATGGTACTGCTACGAAGTTTTTAAAAAGATTCCTCAACTCAAGGTAGCTGCTGTAATCAAAATCTAGAGTAACTCGCCTTATAGTACCAATCCTGAAACTTTTTGCAGCAGTCTTCACTGCAGAAATCTCTAACAACACCATCAAGTTCTTTAGTTGCTCCCTTCTTACAGAGCTGAGAACAATAGTTGCAGGTAACACATCTTAATCCTAAACGTCTTGCAAAATCCTGTTTGTACAATAGTTTGCAACCTGAAAAATACAAGGTTTAAATATTAAACAAACAAAAACAAAACAAAACAATTCTGAGCTAAGACAGCTTGTAAGTCTAACAAATTATTAGTTTTAGAAAGTGTCCAATAAATTCACATAAAAAGTCCTCTTTCCTGATCAAAATTCTATAATCTACTGTAGATCAACACTAACCTATAAAAACTGATACAGAACATGGACTATATTAGAAAATCCCTTATCGTACATGTGGGTCCGAATAATCAATGCTTTAAAAGACAGTAAAATCTAGTACTGTCTCAGAACGATGGTATTCTATTTGCTCTGTTTAAATAGTATCTTAATTATCTGAGTAAGCACACCACTAATAAGGATTTGAGAGAAATGAATAATGCCAACTGCTGAGAGGCTCTGAGTAAATTCACAGATATGTTCAGCTAAGTAGGCATTTTAGCCAAATTTTCTAGCTTACCTCTCTCTGTGTCACCCTATGTGGATCCTTTCAGGAAGTAAAAAACTGGTTTACTAACTTGTCCAGTGAAAATACTTTCTTATCTATTCCCTTAATGAAATACTTCTTTTCCTACTATATTAGTGCATTATTTTAAGTGTTTTTTTACTTACCTAATGCATTCCCCACAATGCCTCTATGAGGATTAAATAATCTTCCCTACTTTTACTCATGTCATACCTTGTAAGTAGAATGACCTACCTTCTACTCAGATGCAACTACTGAAATTCTATCCATCCTTTAATAAGCTCAAATTATACCTCTACCACTGACTCTGTCCTCATAACCTAGTTTTAAGTGATGTTTCCTATATGTAAACATGAACTGCAATGGTTTTATAATTTATCTACCCATCACTTAATGTACTATATCGCTCATGTCCTGTATTATGACTTCTGTTATCTTTAACTATACCTAAAAATTTTTTGAACAATTTAACCTTCATTAGTTTTAACTAGACTTTGATACAAATACTAGGTATATGTTTTGTTATTTCTGACAGGTTCCAGTAAAAAATTAGGTGGAGTAAGAAAAAGCAAAATACATTATAAGGTAAAAATACACAACCTTTTAAGCTTTTCATTATTCATCTAAATGTTTAAGACCCTCTAACTGAAAATGATAAATGTCAATTATCTATTTTCTGCTCTCTGTTCATGTTAGTAAAATCTACACAGAAAGCTAAGCGGTTCAGATCACTGACATATGAACTATTACATCAATGCCTTCAGACTGATGAAATCAGTAAGACTATTTCTGTACAAAAAACTCAGGTGTAAAAAGAGTAATACAGAATTATTCCCTCTAACATTTTAGAATTTATTATTTTCATAATAGCTTTGTTCTCAACAGTGAAACAATGTTTACCTTCCATTCCAGGTGAAATGTATGCATTTAATGTAAATAGGAAAACCTTGTTTTTAATAAGCTGTACCCTTTTACATACAGAACATTTTTATGTGTGAAAGATATAAATAGAGGCGCTATGTAAATGGACTGATAAATATTTTAATTTTGTTGTCATTTCCTACTGCCAGCATTTAGGATTTCCCAACTTTCTCTTTTCCCAAAGTAACAGGAGAAATCTATAGAAAAATACAGATCTGGGTGATAAAAAGAAAAAAGAAAAAAAAAAAAAAATGGAAAATAAGTGAAGAGAGCAGATAAGAAGAAAGCTGAGAGCTCCGGGACTCAGGCCAAAGAAAGAACAGAACATGAAAGTCAGCTCAGAGCAAGAATGTGACACTGGGGAATACTAACAATGATGAGAGCCCAAAACCATATACACTGTAATTTTGGTTGCTAACCCTAGATGTAGATTTAGAACTAGTGTCCATTTCTATAATCTGCTATATGGCAACAGAGCAGCAGAAAGCATGAATGAGGAAAAGGGAAATTCTTAAGTTTCCTTCCTTAAAACAGAACCCAGTGTTCCCAGGCATACCACATTTATAACTTAAATTTTCCTACTGTAGGACTGTCACTATGTGATTTTCTTTCTGGTATAGATTAAGTATTCCTTATCTGAAATGCTTGGGACCAGAAGAGTTTCAGATTTTGGAACAGCCACATAGACTAATTTACTGACTGAACTTCCCTCATCTGAAAAATTCAAAATCAGAAACACTTCGAAATGTTTGCACCCAGAAATTTTGGATTTCAGATTTTCAGATTAGGGATGTTTAACTTAAATACTGAAAACCTTTATTAGGATAGGCAGTAGGCCAGGCAGGGAAAATAAAGCTAATGTAAAACAATTCTAACCCACTTGGACAACCTACATGCAGGCAACAATGTTAACTCTAGGTGGCATGGTATGATGAAACCTTTATTCTCAAAACTTCCTTATAATGGAAAAAGTTGTTACCAAATTCTTAGAAAACTTTTGAGGTCCAGAGGTCTACAAATACATACAAAATAACAAAGAAAGTCAGTAGAAAAGTGAACTCAATATTGGTCAGCTACATTAAAATGTGTGCAGTTACTCATATTTTTAAAATATTTTGGCAAAAGAACATTAAATACCAATAAAAATTATGAACACTGTATATACACTTGCCTTCACTACAGAAAGGTCTCTTAACGCCAGAGAAATTTACTGTTTCATGAAGAGTCTTCTCCTCTTGACAGTATTCGCAATATGTAACTATGCAATGCAGCTTCTTATAGTCATCTGAACAAGTTTTGCTGCAGAACTGATGCACTTTGTTCTAAATGCACAATGGGAACCTTAGTAAGTATTTGACAACCACCTTAAGAACAAGTTTAAGAAATAAACAAGCCACTTTTACAGACACAAATTAAATCATTTACCTATTTAATGTGAGGATCGTGGAGGATCCTTTTCCTATAGACCATAGACACCTAATTTAACCAATTCACTGCTAAGTTTTATAAACACGGTTTCACACAATTCAACAACCATTAACCACCCTAAAATTACTCAGTGAAAAGAGTGACAGTATCACTAAAATAAGAAGGTAGTCTGGTACTGCTAAAAGAATTGGAGAAATGGCAAAGGAAACAATGGAAGATATGATATGAGTAAACTACAGAAGATGAGGATTATAATACTAATAACATTTTAAAAATAGTCTGTTAAAAATAGTCTTCTGAGTGGAGGCAAGTAGATTCAATCATCTTCCTACCACATCCTAATCCTATTAACTTTAGTGCTGTCACACAGTGTGATTAGAAACTTGAGACTGAGTTGTTTCCCTTAAAGGGAACATATTTAGTATTCTCTTGGTCCCAAACCCACCAGAGCCAGAGCTACTTTTCAAATATCTAGCCAGGCAGTTACCAACAGGCTAAAACTTCCAAGCAGCTCTTCTTCCCTGATACTGAGGAAAGACATGAACTGAGTTTAAATCATTTGCCTAATGCTTATCAAAGATGTGAAGATCAAAATAAGGAAGGTGAAAGTGTCTAGGAATCAACTCAGTAGTTAAGGCAATCATCAGCTGAACTTGCCCCAGTGGGTATGTAACTTATAAGAGGGAAAAAAGGCAACAAAGAAACAACAACTGCCATCCATGGAGTAAAAAGCAAGAGGCCCCTGAACTCTCATTTTCCTGAGGTTCAAGACAAGTTCAACTAAGCTAACAGTGTCTCTAACCACTTACAACACTTAACAACCACTTAACAACACACTAAGGCTATAAATGTTGAGGAACACTGACTCCGACATATGAAAGGACCTAATTTTCATCTAGATTTATTAAAATTCAGTTTGTACAATCTTCATTTCTTACATAGTATTAGTTTATATGCTTTGTAATGGACTACCCTTTTCGTCTTTTCTTCTTCATTCCATCTTTAAGCCTTTATTCACTCCCTACTGGCCTTCACCTTTACTGTCACCTAAAGGAAATAGTCACCAAAAATCATCACTGAATACCAATGACAGTCTCAAACAAAAATTTAAATGCTCTAGAGATAGCAACAAATAAAATAATAAACTAAAAAACTTTCCAGCCATTAAGATAATAAAATTTCACATTTCCAAGTATTTTCGAAATCATGTGGTTCATTTCAGGGAAGCACTTTTCATCTAAGACCCAGATACTGAGTGAGGTGCCAACAATCACCAATAAAATTTTGCCTAAGAAAAGCCTGTTAGTTCTACATCTTGTACACCATTTTATCATACACTCCATGCTCCACCTCCCATACCATCCTGCCTCCAAAAAAGTGAAAAGAATGAATGACTAAAGATGAACACATGGGCCGGTGAGATGGCTCAGCGGCGTAAGCGCCTGCCTGGCAAGCGCGAGGGCCCGAGTTCGACTCCCGGAACCCACATACGAAAAAAGGGCCGGTGATATCGCTCAGCGGCACGGGCGCCTGCTGGCGCACGAGATCCTGAGGTCAACCCCCGGTACCCAAAAAAAAAAAAAAAAAAGATGAACACAACTCAAGAAAACAAGGGCAGCAGGGCCGCCTTGTCTACCTATCCATTCATTACTAACAGAAGTACACTTCTCAGAGTTGCTAAGACTAAAAGGACATGGCAAAGTAAATTAGTAATCTAGTAAAAGTAAGAAAATAAATTAAATATATTAGGATACAAAGCCCTCTACTCTTTAACTGAAACAAAATTATAAAATGTTAAATAACAGTGTGGCATATGACTAACAAATTCTAATTTTTACAGACACTGAAAGACACAAAGGTATTATAGGACACATACTACATCTATGAAGAAAGAGAAAAATGGAAAACAATTTACAGTCACTTCAGGTACGCAGCTACACAAAGTCACATTCTGTACTCTATTAGGAAGGTAATATATTATTGTGACTATGACTTCAAGAATTTCTTGTCAACCTCAAAGGAAATAGATCCTGATCTACTCCCCCTTAAGAAAATAAGCCAACTTTAAAATCTTAAAAACTTATTCTTCTCCACTAAGAAACAGGTTTCCAGATGGAAATAATAGTTTTTTTAAAAACTAGATTTTCATTTTAGCACTAGATAATGCATGTAACAAAATATGACTTGCCTCCCATTCCAGGATTTCTGGTTTCGAACAAAAGGAATTTTTGCAGTAGTTGCATTTCAACTGAATATCACTTGGTGCTATAAATGGACCATTTGGAGATGACTGCATGCTTAGAGCCTAAAATAAAGAACAAAATATGCTGAGCCTGATAGGTACTTTAGAATTTCTATTTATAACTGCTGTAAAATTCCTACTATGTACAGAAACTAGTGCACACCTTTATTAATATTTTTTCAACACAAAAATTACACTTATGAATTTTGTCTCTAAAAATTATATTAATATATTGTTAGTTTTACAAAATTGAAATTTATTTAGTTGTTTTAATCAAAGGATTATTGTTTACCTAAAATTAGAAAGTACGGAAAAGAAAGAAATACAGTGTAATTATGGCTTTTTTTTCACTCGAAAATGTAATCAAATAATGGTGAGATTAGTTGCCTAAGTTCTGAATTGCAAATAAAAACCAAAAAAGATAGAAAACATAAAACCAAGGTCCTACTGCTGCTCCCTCCAATAACTATCAGATATCTAATGATTTTTCTCACTGCATCACTGCTATAATTTTCATTCCAAGTTCATCAGTGAAAACATCCTATCACTTTGAAAAATTAATCTCTTCTTCTTCAAGGTTAGAAGAAAAAGATCTATAGGTCAATATTCACACCCAGAATTTATTATTAATTTTTTTTATGTGGGTACCGGGAGTCGAACTCAGGACCTCACACTTGCCAGCAAGCGCTTATGCCGCTGAGCGATATCACTGCCCCTATTGTTAATTTTATTAATTTTTAAAATGTTAAAATAATTTACAGAGTAAGACAGGATCTAAGCATATTTGGACCTTAAAAGGTTTTTTCCCCTAACTCTTAATAGAAATGGTGAGTACACTGGTATTTATCATTCTTTTGAACCACAGACACATTACACATACATATTACATGTAATCTTCTGAATTTATGAAATAGCTAATAAAAGTGAATTATTCAAGGCATGGTGAAGGAAGAAAGAAATCTATCATTTTTTAAATATCTATATACACTGTACAATACATTTGTGAAAAACTAAAAAAAAAAAAAAATGCAGATTTCAGACATTTACTAACCAGTGAATTTTTTTTAAAACATAAAAAATTACCCTTAGATTTTCCAAAATACTGACCCTGATTAAAGTTAACTCTTTTTTCCCACAATAATGGACTATGTTACGCTCTGAATGTTTGTGTACCCTGGAATTCATAAAGTTGAAATCCTAACCCCCAAGGTGATGATATTAAGAGAAAGGGTTTTTGGGCCACCCTCCTGATCTACTTAGTGCCTTTATTAAAAAAAAAAAAAGAGGCCTAATGGAGTTTACTCGTCCCTCCTACCACGTTATGAGAAGGCCCCATGTATGAGGTAAGGGTCTTATCAAGGTACAAGCCTGCTGGAAGTCCCCATCCTGGATTTCCTAGCCTCCAGAACTATGAAGTATAAATTTCTGTTGTTTAGAGGGCAAACCTGCCTGTTCTAAAGTATTTTGTAACAGCAGTTGAAAGAGACTAAGAATAAAATCTTATTATCTTACTTTTAAAATGAAAACAAAACAAAACAACTAATAAAGACAAAGTTCAAAATATATGATCTGCTTTAAAATAAAGAAAAAACTGTTGCCTGTTTGTCAATTTTGTTGCATATGCAGGCAGTGATGAGGCTGCCTGCAGGCTTATCTGGATGGATTCCTCAAAAGCAAGAGCCTAAATTAAGTAGTATTTTTTTTTTAATGTACAATGTAGGCAAGACCTCATCAAATAAAGAGCACTACAAATCTCAATAAAATGAAAAAGTAGTTAAAACATTTTCAATAATTACCAGTTCGGTACCCAACAAAATCCAAAAGGAATAAAGATAGTTTAACATCTTGCAAGTAGCATATCATTGACACTGTCCTCCTCTCTTCAAACTATCATTATTTCTTAACTTCTAGTTTAAGAAAATCCAACAAGGCAGAAACAACGTTCACTAGTAAGAACGTATCAATGTTTGGCCACAATCTCAACTTCTAAAATAAAAATTTAGTCTTGAATGTGGTTTATCTTCTAAATTCAGTGAGAGTACAACTTAACAAAAACAACATTCACTTGCCTGAATTCAAAACAACCTAAATTTAAATGCCATAACTGTTGTAATAACTACTGTAACATACTTAAGAAACTATATTTTCAGTTTAAATAAATTAACATAAAGCACAGTACCTGGAACAAGGTAGAACTGTTGGATGAATTAACTCATGAAGCATGGCTTTATGCACACTTGGTTTGAATCTTTGGGCAATACCCTGAAATTTTCACACACAACAGGTAAACCTACTAGTACTACCTAACTAATGCTTGAATCCCCTCTAAACTACTCCTTCCTAGTGGTCAAGCAGGTTATGTTTGAACACTTCAGTAACACTACCTTCTGAGAGTATCCACACTCCAACTTTGGAGAACTATGTCAGAAAAGTTCATTACATTTACCAAAATGAAAAAGGCTTCCCTGAAATTAACCCTATATTAAATTAAAGCCTACTATAAGTCTCATTCCCTCCTTACTGGCTCATCTCTAAGTTTACTTAACACTTCCAAGCTAAATATATTTCATTCACTATTCATAAAGAGTTCCCTTTCATATTCACATTTTATTCAAACCATCTAATAGGAAAATACTATGTATCAAGCAATGAGTTCAACTATATTAAAATTTATTTTCCCTCAAAATCTATATCATAAAAACAATTCAAAAGCCAATCATATCATCTGTGCTAAAGTAGAGAAGTGGTGAAGCCAGGTCTTCTGTGACTCACTCTAGAATCTCCAACCTCCGATGTGACCCTCCATTAAACTATGTAAAAAATTAACAGATTTGACAAAGATAAAGCATATTACACTGGGGACGAGGGTTAGACAAAATAAACAACAAACCTGAAATTTAGCCACACAACTGGAATTGCAAAAATTATACAGTTTTCCATCAGGCATTGTGGCTTGGTATTGAGGTAAAGAGTTTCGCTTACAAAAATGGCAAATAATTCCCAAACCTAGGAGAGAAAAGGTACATATCTGATTTCTTTATAAAGTAATAAAAGTTGTTTTGTAAAATCTTACCTGACTGTTGAGTTTTCTTTAAATGGAACTTTCTATAAACTACTCTTTCATTATCTGAACTTTAAATATTCAAGATACTTATACTGCAAAAAACACTGTTGCTGGGTGTGCACACCTGTAATCCCAGCACTCTGGAGAGTGAAGTAGGATGATCACACACGAGTTGGAGCCCAACCTGGGCAACTTGGTGAGATCCTGTCTCAAAAACAGAACAAAAAAAAGCCAGGCTGGGGATGTAGCTTGAGCAAAGGCCCTGGGTTCAGTCCCCAGTACTGTTTAAAAAAAAAACTATCGCAAAAGACAACTCCAGTACTTTGTCTCTAAAACAAGCATGGATACATCAAAAACTTTAGGTAAACTTTTGAATGGAACAGTTTTAGCTAAGAACATACATGGAGAGAACGTCAATAACTTAAAAATCAAAGCAGTTTAAAAATAACATAAAAACGAAATCGGAGTGGTTGTTTCTGAAATAATTAAGATTTTTTTTAACTGTCCAAATATCTGAAACTTACTTTGTGATTTTGCATATTTTGTCTTGTGACTGTTCATGCAAGCAGTTGAACAATATGGCTCCATATATCCATTAGGACCTATACACTGAGTCATATCAAAAAACCTGCACTGTGTTCGGCAGCCAGTACAAGTTGTCAGTTTCCCGTATTTCTAAAATTTGAAACATAAAGATAATTAACAAAACCATAATTTAATTAGAAATAGCTCATTTTTTATTATATCTTTTGTTTCTGCAGAACAATTCTGTTAATCTCTAATCAGTTTTAGAGTCAGGAATCTTCATCTATATACAAATTGTTAGTTGCAACATCTGCTAAATTAGGGTCAAATTAGGTCATAAGCTAATTTTAAAAAAATAGTGCTATTCTCTATCAGTTGAGTTTAACAGAATCCCTACATATAGTTTAAGTAAAAACTGAAAATCTAGGAAAGGCACGGTATTGTTTCATTTACAATGAGGACACGCTTTGTCTTTTGATGGAAGAAATTAAAATGGAGCATGAAATGTAAGCCTTAAACCGGGCACAGTGGCGCACGCCTGTAATCCCAGCACTCGGGAGGCAGTGGGAGGAGGATTGCTGTGAGTCCGAGGCCAGCCTGGGCTACATAGTGAGTTCAAGCCCAGCCTGAATTGCATAGTGCTATCCTGTCTCGGAAAAAAAAAAAAAAAGGAAATGTAAGCCTTAATAATCAAAAGTACTGTGAAGAAGGCTTATGAAGATTTAAAGCACTTCTTCCATTGAGCTGGTATGGTGCCAAGCATTATTAGTCTTCTGTTTAAAAAAATGATTTACCTTTCTACAACATTTAAAAACCTCACACAATCACAATAAATTACAGAATTTTTAAAATAAAAATGACTTCTGGTTACTACCTAAAAGTTAGCGATCAGTAGATTATAATAAAAATTAGTAGATTATAATAAATCCTCCTGCAATGAGGTGAATATTTGCCAACAGAGAGATACCTCAAGGAAGTGAGATAAAGATTATGCAACTAGGGGCCGGTGAGATGGCTCAGCGGCATAAGCGCCTGCCTTGCAAGCGCGAGGGCCCGAGTTCGACTCCCGGATCCCACATACGAAAAAGGGGCCGGTGATATCGCTCAGAGGCACGGGCGCCTGCTGGTGCGCGAGGTCCTGAGGTCGACCCCCCGGTACCCACAAAAAAAAAAAAAAAAAAAAAAAAAGATTATGCAACTAACACCAAAAGGGATACTTTAACAAGTTACTAGGAAAAAAGCATTATTGCTGAAATAGTCTTATAAAAACACAATTTAGATGATGTTTGTATTAAAAAATTAACTTCATAATCACAATTAGAAAACAAACATGAGACTTTAAGTGCAATTTATATTTATCTCCTTTCTGAAAAGTTACAGAAGTCAGTCATGAATATCCATCTTTCCAACTAATATTCATGTTCTTTAACTCCACCTTCATAAACAACAGCATCGGGCACAATATAAGAATGTAGGAAGACCCAAAAATGTTCCATGGATGCATGGATGAATAACAGATGCCATAAACCTGTGGTGGGGAACCTACGACACACGTGGCACAGCGGGCAGGCAGAGCTCTCTCTGTCAGCATGCTAGCCAAGTCATCCCAGCAGCCAAGCACTGGAAAACAGTTGCTTTTTCTAAACTAAAATCTCAGCATTCAGGTTTAATTTCAGTGTTGACACTTTGCAATAAATAAGTGGGTTTTGGGTTGCAGTTTGGGCACTCAGTCTCTAAAAGATTCACCACCACTGCCATAGAGTAGCCCAAAAATAAACACATGAAACAGATAAACTACATAGAAAAATTTCACAGACACTACTAGATTTCACCAAATGAATGTAGTAAGTTAAAAGTTAGAAAACATAAGAATGAATAGGGGAAGGAGTATTTTAGCTCAGTAGTAGAACACTTGTCTAGCACAGATGAGGCTGTGGTTTTGATCCATTGCCCCAAAATCAAATAACAATAAAACCAAACAAAATACCAAACGAACAAAAAATCCACAAGTAACATCCATCAACATCGAAAGAAGAAAATATTTTATCATCGTAGAACAAATAGAACAGGTATGAGAAAAAACAGCTGTTTATGTGCCAGGAATGTATGTTAATCATTCTAGTATTATTTAAAAAAAACCCATATTACCTTTTCCTCACTTGCTTAAATATCACATAAAGGATGCCTAAACTGTACTTTCAAAGGTGGAAATCAATTATCTGATAAATCTGAAAACCGAATACTTATCAACAGACAGCAAAGGAATGGTGACAAGGAACAGTCAAGAATGGCCATAAATATACTACATCTATGAGACGTGATTTAAAAAGTGTGCTTAAATGTTTAAAAAATGTATTACAGTAAAATTAATACACTTCAAAATACTCTCACTTCAAACATACTTATCCCATCATTCTTGTCACTTCCTAAAGTGTCTTCAGTAAGTGTCTTTAGTTGCACTACTGTGGCTGCCTCCATGTCCTGAGTCAGTTTCAAAACATTTATCTTTCACGGTGATTTCGACTTTGGGAAAGAGCCAGAAGTTGGTGGGTGTCAGGTTCAGTGAGTAACATGGATGAGGGCACATCGTAATGTTTTCAAGAGCCAGACTTGCTCTTGTGTAGTACTCATTATCAGCATTCACTGTATTTTTTTATCACTTGTCATAAAGATATTCCAGAATTGCTTCAGAAAGTGGCAAGAACAATGTGATAAGTGTGTTCAAAGTAAGGGAGATTGAAGGTAATGTTTCTTTTACTGTGATTAAAAAAAAAAAAAAACATATTCACCATACTTTTTGATCACCCGTTGGCATTATGAATCCATCAATGGTACAAGGACAGTAGAGAATACTGTTCTGTGTGTTTCCTGAGGTCTATTTGAAGACTTAAATTTTATATTAGAAGGATAACAAAAGAAAACAGATCCATAAAAAAGGGTAGACAAATGTGTTTAAAATTTGGAATCACTGTACAAATTAATCCTAAAAAAATCCTGAAAAGTTACAGAGGGACATCTGTAACTATGTTAAAAGGATTACAGAATGAAAAATAAAAGAGCTCTCAGTACCTATGAGGAATTTTTTTTACAAGTATAAATGAAGCTCAATCATCTAACTATGCATTTGATTTTTGTTATTATCAGAAATTGATTCCAGAAAAAGATGGCAGATCTGTAAGAAGCAGGCAGTGAACCTCTCCGAAAGTCGCCCTCAGTCGCCCTCAGTCGCCCTCAGACACTGGAATATAGTGACTGGAGGAGGACAAGAAAGAGGGAAGTGGCTCCCCTGGACCCAGGAAAGATCTGAAGCGCAGTTCGGGACCCACGGAGAAAGTGAAGAGAGAAACTCCAACAAAGGAGGAGGAGGTGGCCTCAGGCGCCATTTCCCTGTGTCGGGAATCCCCGTGCGACTGAAGCACTTCAAATCTGCGGACACGCAGTGACTGCTGGCGCCCCCCGGGGCCTCCGCGGAGGAACGCGAGAAGCGGCGGTGCGGGGAAGCAGGGGCCGTGGGGGACACACGGACTGGCGCTGAGTGCTGACGCCCGGCCCTCCCACCCGTGAGAGAGCAACTAGCTGGGCGCCATTGTGGGGGGGGGCAGCAGCTGAACTTGAAACTCAGGGCGGCCACCACTCCATCCATGGCTCCAGTGGGGACCTCTGCGGAGGAACGCGAGACGCCGCGATACAGAGAAGCACCAGCAGTGAAGGACATACTGACTGGCGGTGAGTGCTGACACCCAGCTGTCAGGTGTGTGCGAGAGCGACTGGCTGGGCACCGTTGTGGGGGGGCAGCAGCTAAACTTGAAACTCAGGGCGGCCGCCACTCCACCCACGGCTCCAGCGGGGACCTCTGCGGAGGAACACAAGACGCGGCAGTACAGGGAAGCAGCCGCGGTGAAGGACACACGACTGGTGCTTTTCTTCCTGGTATTCCAAGACTGAGATTGTCTAAGGATCACAGAAAATACTGTGGCACAGAACCAAAGAACCAAGGACTGGGCCAAACAGGCAGCAACTTCTTATCTCCAACAAATTGAAGAGGTAGGAACTTGCAGCAGGCTCAAAACCCAAAAATAAGCTACACCTGGAAGATACCTCAGAGAAGTAGCCATCTCCTAAGAGTTTAAAATACTAACAATAAAGCAACCTACCATAGGCAATTTACAAACAGCACCCCAGGAATTAAACTAAAGAAAAAAAAGAAAATGAGACGACACTTAAACAAGATGCAACCCCACACATCCAGTTCACCAAAGGCAAACCCAGGGGGCAACGAGGTGGGACAAACCAAAAGCCACTCACCTGGCATCTCTGAAGTGGTAACAACAAAGCAGTTGAATGAGGCTCTGGAAAAATTTAAATCAGAAATAATTTCTCAGATAACTGCAGAGATAATGTCCACGATGAAGACCATGTTTAAGGACGCTAGGGCAGACACAGACAAAAAAATAGACGCGCTTAAGAAAATGATGGAAGCCATGAATGCTCAGCGTAGGAAAGAAATGGAATCCATAAAGCAGATTCAAGCAGATATCCAGGAGAACAAAAATTCCATTGAAAGTATTTGTAGCAGATTAAGCCAATGTGAGGACAGGATCTCAGATATAGAAGACAGGCTTGCAATTAGTGATCATGAAAAGAAAGAATTCTTAAAAATAGCAAGGGACAATAAAAAATCAATCCAGCAGCTGCTAGATGACGCAAAGAATAACTTAAGATTGATTGGAGTCAATGAAAAAGCAGGAGATAGCATAAATGACATCAGAACACTGTTCACAGACATTATAACAGAAAATTTCCCTGGTAGAGAAAAAGAATTTGACGTTCAGATAAGTGAGGCTTATAGAACTCCAATTAGCCATGATCAAAAAAAAATCTTCAGCCAGGCATATCATAGTCAAGATTCCAGAAATTCAATATTATCAGAAATTTTGAAACTGACCAAGTGAGACTATCAACTGGATGTGATCCTGATGCTAGTTTTTTTTAACAAAATGATTATAATAGTTTGAAGATATCAAGTGAACAACAACTTCAGTAAATGGTCCATGCTGACAAATACTCTATAGCTGGAAAGAATGAGAAAGTACCATCAGAGAGAAGAAATCATTAGTATTGAGAATATTTCCACACCGTCAGGTTTACAGTTACTGCTGTTCCAAAGAATGTTTGCTTCGTTTCAGATACAATCAAATTAATCATATTTAAAAGTCATACAAATGTTCTTTGCATCCTACATACATGCACTTAGTAAAAGGAACAAAAGTACAAACATCAGTAGAGGGTCTACACATAACTTTAGTGAAAAAAGTGAGAACTGTATTGACACAAGATATTGATAAAGTAAAATATAGATAGGACAGGAAAGTGTATGTCAAATTGGCTCATTTTCAGTTTGCTCATTTAAAAGACGTACTTTATATTTTAAACAACTCCACATGAAATAAAAATAAGCCTATCACATGATTTAAAACTTCCTCCCTAATTTTTCCTTCTATAGGCAGGGAACACATGCCATTCAATATATTTGCAACAAGCCAGTGGACCTCATGGGATGATACCCAAGAGTAAGGTTTGATGCACCACTGATGCAAACTTAATCAAAGAAACAGGGCCCTATGACACAGCCTGCACACGACACACTTCCTAGCAACTTTCAAATACCACTTGAACTTAACTTCAATACATGACGATGAATGGAAAAAAAATCTTTTACTGAAATGTCTCTTTCATCAGGATCAGAGGCAACAAACCACCTGCCTCAGTTTTCTTTATATTCATAGGTATTCTGTGTATTTCATAACATTCTGAAAATGGGTCTGTGAAGAATCCGGATTAGAGGAAGTGGTGATAATGACATTATACTGTTTCTATACTAAGATAAGTGATAAACTCAAAACACATACTTTGTTTTATGCAATAAAAATCCTAAAATCTCTTTATGTTAGATCTATTTGTGAGAGAACAATCACACACCATTGTGGTTTGTAAGTCTTCTTTAAATATACATATTGTACTTCTATAACTTAAGTTTTGTATTTGACAGTGGGCACTAAAAATGGTGGGAATAAAGTTTGCTGAATAAGAGATTTACACAGTATCAAATATATCCCCCTCCAAAGAACTTAATAGATCTGGAGGGAAAAAAAACTGCCTTTACTCAAGAGAAACCTAACAGGGACCACCTTAACTGAGAAAAACCAAGTTAACATAAAATAAGGGGACAAACATATTAGACAGCATTACTTTTGAGGCATTTATGCCAAAAATGCATTATTACTTCAAATGCAAGCCTGAAAAGATATACAGTACAAATACAAACTAAGAAGCACCCTACAAAATGGCCTTTAGTAGTATCCAAAAGTGTCACAGTTATGAAAGACAAAGACTAGGGAGCTATTTAGATTAAAGGAAACCAGACTTCTATCCCAGCCACAATATAGTAACAGGGACTAGATTCAATCTCATATCTTTTTTAACAATGAAAAAACTAGACAAATGATACTGAAACAATGGTTCTGAAACTCTGCTGAGAACTGTATTCCTAAGAAAAGGAAAACAAAGAAAGTGCATCATTTAGCTAACAAAACTTATGTCTTGGAGGCAGTTGGGGAAGAAGAGGCAGAGAGTGGCAAACGAGACCAATATTAGCTTCACTGAGTTGAGAAAACAGATGAAATTTAAAATAAGTGGGAAGCAGAGTAATGAAGCCAAGGTAAATATGCACACACATACATAAAACTGTGGATATCTAAAGAAGTATTCTTCAAAACGAAGACTAGCAAAGAACGGATTTGTGCATGTGTTACAAGAAACCACCTGAGGCCTGAGAAAGAACTAAAGCCCCACATGAATAAGATTACTTATTCCCCAAACACACACAGGGCTAAAAATACTCTGTTCCTACTGTTCAAGAGAGGGAAGACCCTGTAAGTAAGACAAGACGATCCAGGTAGACTCAGAAGGTGTAACTATAGTAGTAGGGATAAATTATCCCTAGACTAAACTGTGTTCTACCAAAGGTTATTTACACAGATTTAAAAGGTTCAAATAATTTCCAGTAACTTGACAGCATGTCAGAACAATATTCAACACAATTTAAAGTAATACAACAAAACCCAGGAATCAACAATATAAAGTACAAAATAATCTAAAACTACCAGGCATGAGAAAATACAAGAAAACACTACCCATTAATAAGGTGAAAAAAAAACAAAAAAAACTGTAGAAACATACCTAAAAATGGGATATATGAAAATACAGTAGTACCTCAGTTCACAAACTTAATTCTTTCCTTGATTCTGGACGCAAACTGAGTTGGACAAAAAAATGAATCAAATTTCCCCTGTAAGATCAACATCAAACCTACCCACTGAATTTGATTTGGTTCTCGTCCAATTCGATTTGCAACCAGAATCTTGGAAGAATTAAGTTTGTAAACTGAGGTACCACTGTGGTCAGTAAAGATGCTATAAGAATTATATATTGATGTTGATATACTTGAAAATTATTAGCAGAAAAAATGAATATAATTAGGCAAGTAATGTAAGATATAAAAAAGACACAGCTGTAACTTTTTGAGATGATAAAACATCTGAGATGAAAACACTGCATAGTGTTAACAGATGGAAAAGATAACACACAAAAAGGTACAGCAATTAAAAACTCTCCAATTTAAATGGAACAAAGAGGGAAAAAAAATAGAGCTTTGCTCACTGAAGTACAACAGCAAAAAGTCTAATGAATCTGGAACTGGAATCTCAGAAGACAGTGAAAGAAAAACTAAAGAAATAAGGCCAGGTGGGGTGGGACATGCCTGTTATCACAGCTACTAAGAAGGCCGTGACAGAATGACTGCAAGCAAGTTCGAGGCCAGCCTGGGTTAAACTAGCAAGACCATGTCTCAAAATAAAATAAAAAGGGCTGAGGATATAGTACAGGGGACAAGACACAGGAATGATCCTGGATTGGAGCCTAGAAAAGAAACAATCTTCATTTGTTATATAAGGAACATTAATGGAAAAATCTGAATAAAGTCCATAGATTAACCCGATAACAGTTTAACAATACAAATTTCCTCATTTCGGGCATCGCTGTACTACAGTTCCTATTATATACAGGAGAACATTCAAAAGGCTTTGCTTTTTAAACAAAGGTTTAATTTTTACTTTCCATTTAGGTACAAAAGTGAAGGATGGGGGGTGGCTAGGGATTGAACACAAGGAGGGCTTGGCTTGTCAGATGTGAGGCAAGCTCTAACATGGAGCCCTTTTTATTCTATTTTTTTTGTGTGTGGATACTGGGGGTCGCCTCAGGACCTCGTGTGCCAGCAGGCGCCCGTGCCGCTGAGCGATATCACCAGCCCTTTTTTCGTATGTGGGTTCTGGGAGTCGAACTCCAGCCCTCGCGCTTGCCAGACAGGCACTTATGTCACTGAGCTATCTCATCGGCCCTATTCTATTTTTGAGACAGTCTTGGTAAGTTGCCCAGGCTGGAGTTGAACTTGTGGCCCTCCTGTCTAGGTCTCCTGGATAGCTAAGATTACCCGTATGCACTATCAAGTCAAACAAGAACAATTTTTATAAGCCATAATTAAATGCCTACTGTGTACGAGGAACTAGGAATTAAAAATTTACATTTGGAAATAATTTTCTGAGTCAATAAATGCCGTAAGGCAAATAAGCACATCTTGAGAAAATACTTACATCCAAAATTTCATAAAATCAGAAAATCTTTATTTTGGAGATAAAAACATACATCATCTGATATATTTTAATATACTTGTATAACTAGTATGTCAACAATAATGAAAAATAAATTTTAATATACCTCCAAATTCACGATCTTTCAAATACACATACTAAGAGTTCTAAAACCTCCACTAAGTACTTAAAATGGGCCATAAACTAAGTGCTTAAAGTGGGCCATACACCCCACCTACATTCCTGCTTACCTCAGGCTGCATTACGTAAGAGTCCTGCATGTGATGTCGAACCTCCTTCAGGAAGCTTGGATGGCTACCTACCTAAAAAAAGATTTTAAAAGACTATATATATATATATATATATATATATATATATATATATATATATGTATGTATATATATGTATATATATGTATATATATATATAACTACTAGGTTGAAAGGTAAATGAACATTCTGTAAAAGTTGCTTCTCAATGATCTATTCTGACTTATAAACTCATTTCAACTTAAAAATACAAATCTGCCTATCCCTACTGTTGTCCAACTTACAGAAGAATCATTCAAATAATTTTAATTTTCCCAGGAAAAAAAAAAGATGTAATGATGAAACAATGGGTAAGTAAGTTATTAAGAGACAAGACTTGACTCACCGCTAACAAGATAATAATCAGATGTCTCTTAGATGACTTAGTGTGTTCTAAAACCTCTTTAAAACGAGCTAAACTAAGCCTAGTATGGTAGTGCTTGCCTGTAATCTCAGCACTTGGGAGATTAAGGTAGGAAGGTTGCCAAGAGTTTAGGGCCAGACTGGGCTACATAGTGAATTCAATGCCAACCTGAACTACATGCCAAGATCCTGTCTCAAAATAACACTCCCCTCAAAATGCTAAACTATAATGAAATTTCAAGGTAAGTAATTTGGAGATTATAATTATAATTATTATCAACTGCAAAATGGGTTATTTTGGGAATTCTACTAAAACCATATGAGAGCTTCCATATACAAATTTACATCCTTACTCCTTACAGAAAAGTTTAAAAACACATGCTTCCTTCTTGCCATCAAAGTCAAAACATCATGCTAGAAGAGGAACACTACTGAAGAGCAAGTGATAAGCACTATGGTTTCCTATGACAGGACCTAAATTACTAATCAGATGTATCAGTACATTCCAGAAACTAATTGAGCAGTGAGGACACAGATAAACAACAAAGGCAGTCGAGTTAAAAGTTAGAGGAAAAGGTCAAATAAGAAAAGGTCACCATGTAAGCTGAGCTGCCAGGCTGAAAAAAAAAGTCATTTACTAGATCATCTCATGTAGTGGTTTCCAAACCTGTCTGATGATGTCCCTTTATCAGTGAAAGATATGCATTAACCAAGCATGGTGGCACAGGCCTGTAATCCCAGCCCTCTGGGCAGCTGAGGCAGGAGGACTGCAAGTTTCAGCACAGCATGGATGGGCAACTTGCAAAACCTTGTCTCAAAGTAAAAAAATTGAAAAGGGCTGGGGATGTAACTTAGTGCAAAGGCCCTGGATTCAATAACCACTATTTTAAAAAATTAAAAAACATATGCACTGGTGCCCACCTATTTATTTGTGAATTATGAACATATAGTATGTGAATTACAAAACATGTATAAGTAAGTTTTAAATAAAAGATTTTAAAATAATTTTTAAATGATTTTAAAATAATTTTTATTTTATTTAATAATGTAGCATGGGGGTGTGGTTCAGTAGTGGAACATATGCTTAGCCTAAACAAGAATCTGGGTTCCATCTCCAGCACCAAAATAATAGTAACAACAGAACAAAGAACACTTTCTATAGCCCCTAGAATAGAATCACTTGGTGTTAGTGCAGGTTATGTGGGGAGTAGTAAGAAACTCCTACTCTCCTCTCAGGGTGGTACCAGCCAAGGCCCAGAAAAGAGAACTCCCACACCTGCACAGCAGTACAAGTTCCCCCATCTTCCAAAGACGTCAAGAGGCGGAGCACAGAGGATACATTTCTACCTCCACTTGCCAATGATGAGGTGTGGTCTTCCTCTCCTTGCCAGAAGGCTGTAAATGAAGCCAGCTAATACAGAAACTTTAAAAAATCCAGAATCTCATAACATAAAAATCCAAAATGTTCAGGATTCAATCAAAAAAAAAAAAAAATTAAGCCCCAAACAAGGAAAACCATAATTTAAAAAGACACCAAAATTAGAATTATCTGACAAAGATTTTACTTTTTTTTTTTCTTTTAATCTTTTTGAGACAGGGTTTTGCTACACAAGTTCAGGCTGGCCTTGAACTCATTTTATAGCCCAGGCTGGCCTCAAACTTGCAGAGATCCTCCTACCTCAGCCTCCCAACTGCTGGGATTACAGGTGTGCGCCACCACACCCAGCTGACAAAGATTTTAAAACAATCATCATAAAAATGCTTCAACAACCAAAACAAATATAATTAAAAACAAATGAAATAACAGAAACTTTTGGCCGGGCACGGTGGCCCACACCTGTAGTCCCAGCACTCAGGAGGCAGAAGCAAGAGGATTACCACAAGTTCAAGGCCAGCCTGAACTACATAGCAAGACCCTGTCTCAAAAAACAAAACAAACAAAAAAATAAACTTTCAGCAAAGAAATACAGGATAGAAAGAATAAATTGTGAGGAATCAATGAACTAGAAAATAAAACAGTGGAAAGTAACCCATCTGAACAGAGAGAAAACAGACTAGGGCAACAGGGCAAAGAATGGGGCCTGCAGAACTGCCAAATATATTTAACATTCATGTCCTTGTAGCCTCGGAGGAAGAGAAAAAAAGAAGATACAGCTAAAAATAAGTCCTCAAAGAAATAGTATCTGAATATATCTTGAATTAGGCAAGACACCCAGGCCCAGGCCAAGCCAGGAGGACCCAGACACAACGCACCCTGCCCCTGCCCCTGCCCCTAGCGATGGCGACCCCTGCTGGAGCCCATACTCAACCAGAAGGAACCAGAACCACACAAGCCACCCTAGCCAACGTGGCCCCTCCTCCTGGGTTCTCTACAGCACAGGGCAGCAGAGGTGACAATCAACAGACCAACAGGATCAAAGAACAGACCAACACCCAGGAAGAGTTTCACTTCAGGACTTAAGTGACTGATACCCCACCACAGAAACACAGTGAGAGATAGCCTTGGGAGATAGGCTTGGAGAAGGTGAGAGCTAAATAGGGATCTTGGGGGATCCTCTGGGACACCCAGGCTCAACCCATGATAAAACCTAAAGAAGTTCATGACCACCAAACCAACACTCCAAAAAAATTCTCAAAGATATCCTAGAAGGAGAGAATAGCGCTAAAAATACCAAAAGGTCCATCCAATAAATTGAATACATCAGAGCCAGGTATGGTGGTGCACACCTGTAATCCCAGAACTTAGGAGTTTGAGGCAAGAGGACTCCTTGAGTTCAAGGCCAGCCTGGGCTACATAGTGAGCTCAAGGCCAGCCTGAATTACAGAGCAAGTCTCAAAAAAAAGAATACATCACGTAGGGCTACCAGTTAAGTAGAAAGGAAAGAAAGCAAACAAGCAATAGCAAATTAATACAATGACAGGAGTAAGTCAACGCATATCAGTTATAACTATCAATGTAAATGGATTCAACTCGCCAAAAATACAGATTACCAGAATGGATAAATAAACAGAAATCAGTGGCATGCTGTACAAAAGAAACACATTTAACACAAAAAGAAATCCACAGACTAAAAATCAAAGGATGGAAAACAGTAGTCCATGCAATGGGAACTCAAATACAAGCAGAAATAGCTATCCTACTTTCAAAGTGGATTTCAAGTCAAAGCTGATCAAAAGAGGCAAAGGAGGACATTACACATTGGTTAGCATGTTCCCACTGGCTTGAACCACTGGGTACATGCCCATCAGCAGCAGGCTGATTATCAACATGATTAAAGCCATTTATGACCAACCTACTGCCACAATCATATTAAATAAGGAAAAGTTGAAAGCCTTTCCTCTAAAATCAGGAACAACACAAAGATGCCCATTATCACCATTCCTGTTCAACACAGTCTTCAAAACATTAGCCAGAGCAATCAGGCAAGAGAAAGGAATACACGGGATATGTACAGGAAAGGACAAAGTCAAAATATCGTTATTTGTAGATGACGTGATCCTTTACTTACAATACCCAAAACACCCCATACCAAAACACTCCTAGAACTGACCAAATGCAGCAATATAACAGAACACAAAAAAACACAAAAATCAACAGCATTCCTACACACTAGTAATGAACTCAATGAAAAAGATATTAGGAAAACAATACCACCCACATTGGTATCAAAAAAATTATTTAGGTATTAACCTAACTAAGGAAGTGAAAGACTTCTACATTGAAAATTATATCACTCTGAAAAAGGAAATCAAGGACATCAGAAAATGGAAACATATCCTCTTCCCTGGATAGGCAGAACCAACATGATCAAAATGGCTATACTTCTAAAACTCATATACAGATTTAATGCAATCCCAGTCAAAATACCAACATCATTTCTCAAAGAGCTAGAGAAAATAATCCTACAACTTATGGGAAGTCAGAACAGACCCAAAATAGCAAAAGCAATCCTGGGTAACAAAAGCAAAGCAGGTAGCATCACCATCCTAGACTTGAAGTTATACAAAAAAGCTACCAGTGATTAAAACAGCACGGTACTGGTACCAAAAACAGGCATGTGGATCAATGGAACAGAACAGAAGAAGCAGAAATGATTCCAGGCATATACTGTACATCTATCTGATCTCTGACAAAGGGGCCAAAAATATATACTGGAGGAAAGATAGCCTTTTTAATAAATAGTGCTGGGAAAACTGTACATCTACATGCAGAAGATTGAATCTCTGGCCTATATATCTCACCATGTACTAAAATTAAATCAAAACAGATCAAAGATCTCAGTGTTAAGACAAAAACAATCTCCTGGAAAATAGGTACAACTCCTGAAGACATAGGCATAGTCAAAGACTTTCTGAACAGAAGCTTTAGAGAATAAGAAATAATACCAAGAATCAACAAGTGACATCATATCAAATTAAAAATTTGTGCAGTGAAGAGGACAATCAGTAAAATCAAGACACAATTCACAGACTGGGAAAAAAAACTCCCAGCTATTTCTTGGACAGAGTAATAAATAAAATCAAGAACATAAAAAACTCAAGGGGCCGGTGAGATAGCTCAGCAGCATAAGCACCTGCCTGGCAAGCACGAGGTCCTGAGTTCGACTCCCGGAACCCACATACGAAAAAAGGGCCAGTGATATCGCTTAGTGGCATGGGTGCCTGCTGGCGCACAAGGTCCTGAGGTCGATGCCCCGGTACCCACAAAAAAAAAAAAAAGAAAACTCAAAAAATTGGGACTGGGCTGGGGAGATAGCACAGCGGCACAGTGCCTGCCTGGCAAACACAAGGTCCTGAGTTCAATTCCCAGTGCAAAAAAAAAGGGATTCCCCAAAATCAAAGATCCAATCAAAAATGGGCAACTGAAATGAATGGACACTTCTCAGAAGAAGCACATATAGCCAATAAATAGATGAAAAAATGCTCACCATTGCTGGTCATCAGAGCAATGCACATTAAAACTACACTGAGATGCCTCCTTATCCCAGAATGAAAGGCTATCATCAAAAAATCTAATAATAATATATGCTGGCAAGGATGTAGGGAAAAAGGAATTCTACACTGCTGGTGGGAATGTATACTACTACAACCATTATGGAAATCAGTGTAGAGACTTAAAAAAACTGAAAATAGAAATTCCATTTAACCCCGCTATCCCCTTCTAGGTATCTTCCCAAAAGAGTTAAAATCATCATCTTACAGAGATCCATGCACACTCATGGTTACAGCACCACAACTTATAATAGCTAAGTCTCGGAAACGGTGTATATGTCCATCAACAGAAGAATGCATAAGGAAGATGTGGTATTTACACCAATGGAGTACTATGTTGCCATAAAGAAAGATAAACTTGAAGCACTCACAGGTAAACAGATACAACTTGAGAACACAATGTTATGTGAAGTCAGACACACAAGTTTAAATATCATATGCTTTCTCTTATGAGAAACACTGTGTAAATATACATGCAAATAAAGAGCAAAATAGAAGAGATAAATAAGAAGTAGGGAGAATTTCAAATCTCCAATATTTTCAAAAATTTTAAAATATATATGCTCATTTGTTTCCTTTATACTACTAGTTTATCTTAATTCATTGAAAAGCAAGTTTTGGTATCAGTTTGTTTCTTCTTTGTAAGAATCTTTTTGGTCTATGTCTTGTAATCTGAGTAACTGAACCTAACAATACACAGTGTATTACCTACTGTTATTATTTTGTTATGAAATTTTTTTTAAACATAAAATAAGCAAAAGAATAAAAATTACTAAAAAAAAAAAAAAAAAAAAAACAGGCAACAGACATTAAGTCTACAGACAAAGAAACTCACACAGTAAAAAGCCAAGTTGAGAGCCTAGATTTCCACCCTGGCCTTGTTGAATGCAGTGAGATGTTGCATCCCTACACCCTAGCCAAGGTAACGTCTAAAAAGACCAAGTATGAAACCTGACCACCTCTCATTCCACCAGGCATTAATAAAATACCTTACACCACCACCAATCCCTGTTTTGGTGGCCTGACCTAGTGGAAAGTCGAATCATACATTAATAACTAGAGCACTGATAGTGAACCTACGGCACGCTTGCCATAGCAGCCTGTTTGTATCACTGAAAGGTCTAAAAGGTTTGCCATCACTGAACTAGAGTAAAAAGACCAAAACTGAAATTAGAGTCAAGAATACAATGAAGAAAAAAAAAAAGAAGAAAAGTCAACAAAGCCTAAGGGGCGTATGGGACAAGATTAGGTATACCAACATGCACACTGAGAATTCTAAAATGAGAAGACAAAGAGACAGGAAGATTATTTTTGGGGGGCAAAAACCTAATGGTTGAAAACTTACCAAATTTGGTAAGAGATATAAATCTAAAAAGCACAATGAATTACAAGTAGGATAAACTAAAAGATACATACCATAACATACATGATAAGCAAATGTCGAAGACAGATAATCATGTGAAAGGAACAAGGATTCACTACATGGAATTATCGATATCATTAACCTTCAATTTCACAAAAGAAACCATGAAGACAAAAGCCAATGAGATGACATATTTAAAATTCTGGTAGGAAAAATGCTTTCAAACCAAAATACTACATCTACCCAAATACAGATGTCTGAGCCAAAGCACAGAGGCACACGCCTGTAATCCCAACACTATGGGAGGCTGAGGCAGGATGATCACTAAGTTAAAGCCCTGCCTGGGCAATATAACAATTTAATGAGACCCTGTTTCAAAATTTAAAAATGACTGGGGATGCCACTCAGTACAAAGGCCCTGTGTTCAATCCTTAGTACAGGCAGAAAGGGTGATGCTGGGGCGTTTCTTACACAAGATCACTGCACAAGAAATGTCCAAGGTAGTTGAGCCAATTTCTAGTAAACATTAAGACATAAATAAAACATAGCACTATTGTATTTTTTATTTTTATATATGCAGGTACCAGGAGTCGAACTCAGGACCTCACGCTTGCCAGGCAGGCGCTTATGCCATTGAGCTATATCACCGGCCCACACTATTGTATTTTTGATTTATAACTCCATTTTAAAATGTACTGGAGACCGGAAAAAGATGGCGGATCTGTAAGAAGCAGGCAGTGAACCTCTCCAAAAGTCGCCATACGGACACTGGAAAATAGTGACTGGAGGAGGACAAGAAAGAGGGAAGTGGCTCCCCTGGACCCAGGAAAGATCTGAAGCGCAGCTCGGGGCCCACGGAGAAAGTGAAGAGAGAAACTCCAACAAAGAAGAAGGAGGTGGCCTCCGGCGCCATTTCCCTGTGTAGGGAATCCCGACGCGACTGAAGCGGTTCAAATCTGCGGACACGCGGTGACTGCTGGCGCCCCCGGGGGCCTCTGTGGAGGAACGCGAGAAGCAGCGGTGCAGAGAAGCACCGGCTGTGAAGGACACACTGACTGGTGGTGAGTGCTGACGCCCGGCCGCCCGCGTGAGAGAGCGACTAGCCGGGTGCCACTGTGGGGGGGGGCAGCAGCTGAACTTGAAACTGAGGGTGGCTGCCACTCCACCCACGGCTCCGGCGGGGACCTCTGCGGAGGAACGCGAGACACCGCTGTACAGAGAAGCAGTGGCTGTGAAGGACACACTGACTGGCGTTGAGTGCTGATGCCCAACCGTCAGGCGCGCGAGAGCCACTAGCCGGGCACCATTGTGTGTGGGGGGGCAGCAGCTGAGCTGAGAACTCAGGGCATCCGCGACTCCATCCACGGCTCCAGTGGGAACATCCACAGAATAACGCAAGACGTCGTGGTACAGAGAAGCACCAGCTGAGAGGGACGCACTGACTGGCACTTTTCTTCCTGGAATTCCAGGAATCTCCTAAGAGTTTGAAATACTAGCAATAAAGCAACCTACCAGAGGCAATTTACAAACAGCACCCCAGGAATTAAACTAAAGAAAAAAAAGAAAATGAGACGACACTTAAACAAGATGCAACCCCACACATCCAGTTCACCAAAGGCAAACCCAGGGGGCAACGAGGTGGGACAAACCGAAAGCCACCCAACCTGACATCTCTGAAGTGGTAACAACAAAGCAGTTGAATGAGGCTCTGGAAAAATTTAAATCAGAAATAATTTCTCAGATAACTGCAGAGATAATGTCCATGATGAAGACCATGCTTAAGGACGCTAGGGCAGACACAGACAAAAAAAATAGACGAGCTTAAGAAAATGATGGAAGCCATGAATGCTCAGCATAGGAAGAAATGGAATCCATAAAGCAGATTCAAGCAGATATCCAGGAGAACAAAAATTCCATTGAAAGTATCTGTAGCAGATTAAGCCAATGTGAGGACAGGATCTCAGATATAGAAGACAGGCTTGCAATTAGTGATCATGAAAAAAAAGAATTCTTAAAAACAGCAAGGGACAATAAAAAATCAATCCAGCAGCTGCTAGATGATGCAAGGAAGAATAACTTAAGATTGATTGGAGTCAATGAAAAAGCAGGAGATAGCATAAATGACATCAGAACACTGTTCACAGACATTATCACAGAAAATTTCCCTGGTAGAGAAAAAGAATTTGATGTTCAGATAAGTGAGGCTTATAGAACTCCAATCAGCCATGATCAAAAAAAATCTTCAGCCAGGCATATCATAGTCAAGATTCCAGAAATTCAACATAAGACTAGAATCTTAAAAGCTGTCAGAGAAAAGAAACAAATCACCTACAAAGGAAAGCCCATCAGAATCACAGCAGACTTTTCAGCACAAACCCTCAAGTCAAGAAGAGCTTGGAATGATGTATTTCAAGTTCTAAAGGAAAATAATCTTCAACCCAGACTGATGTACCCCGCAAAACTATCTTTCAAAACTGATGGAGAAGTAAAATACTTCCATGACAAAGAACATCCGAGAAAATTTATAACCACCAAACCAGCACTCCAAAATGTTTTGAAGGACATTCTAGAAAGGGATAACAAGGACTACAACTCCAGAAACCCCAACAGAAGGAATCCACCAGGCAGAGCAAATGATTAAAGAGAGGGAGGGAAAACAAAAATTAAAAGAGGGAGAGCCAACAACAAGAAAATAACATGACAAGGATAAGTCAATACATATCAGTTTTAACCATTAATGTTAATGGTCTCAATTCACCAATCAAAAGGCACAGACTGGCGAATTGGATCAAGAAGCAAGATCCAACAATATGCTGTATACAAGAAACACATTTAATTCAAAAAGAAATTCATAGACTGAAAGTCAAAGGATGGAAAACAATATTCCATGCGACAGGAACCCAGAAAAAAGCAGGGGTAGCTATTCTTTTCGCAGACAAAGTGAATTTCAAGCCAAGAATGATTCATAGAGATAAAGAAGGTCACTACATCCTTGTAAAGGGAACAATCCAAGAGTAAGAGATAACAACCATAAATATATATGCAACAAATACCAGTGCACCCAACTATATAAAACAAATATTAATGGACATGAAAAATCAGATAACCACTAATACAATTGTATTGGGGGATCTCAATACTCCACTGTCACAAAAAGACAGATCAACTAGACAAAAAATCAACAATGAAATATTAAAACTGAACCAAACTTTGGAACAAATGGACTTAGTAGATGTGTACAAAGTGTTCCACCCCACAACATCAGAATACACATACTTCTCAGCTGCACATGGGACATTCTCCAAAATAGACCACATACTAGCTCATAGAACCTGCTTAAGTAAATGCAAAGGAATTGAAATTATCCCATGTATATTATCAGACCATAGTGCAATGAAATTGGAAATCAATGGCAAAAGAAACCACAAGAATTTGCTAAACACATGGAAATTAAATACCACCCTACTGAAAAACCAATGGGTCACAGATGAAATTAAAGAAGCAATTAACAGTTTCGGCAACTGAATGATAACGATAGTACAACATACCGGAACTTATGGGATACAATGAAAGCAGTTCTAAGAGGGAAATTTATAGCATTAAATTCCTATGTCAGGAAAACAGAGCAAGCACAAATAAACAACCTAATGGTGAACCTCAAACTTCTAGAAAAAGAAGAGCAGGCTAAGCCAAAAGCTCGTACAAGAGAGGAAATTATAAAGATCAGAACAGAAATTAATGTATTGGAGACTAAAAAAACAATACAAAGAATCAATGAAGCAAAGAGTTGGTTCTTTGAAAGATTAAATAAAATTGACAAACCCTTATCCAACCTTATTAAAAAAAGGAAAGAAAGTACTCAAATCCATGCAATTAAGAATGAAAAGGGTGATATCACAACAGACCCTGCAGAAATCCAGAAGATCATCTATACCTACTTTGAAAAGCTGTATTCTAATAAGATGGAAAATGCAGAAGAAATGGACAGATTCCTAGATACATATGAATTACCAAAGCTCAACCAAGAAGATATAAAACCCTAAATAAACCAATAACAATCAATGAAATCGAAGATGTAATTAAAAACTTCCCAACAAAGAAAAGCCCAGGCCCTGATGGATTCACTGCCGAATTCTACAAGAAATTTAGAGAAGACCTGACACCACTACTTCTCAAACTCTTTAATGAAATTGAAAGGGAAGCAATACTCCCAAATTCATTCCTGGAAGCAAACATTACCCTAATACCAAAACCAGAGAAGGACCCAACTAAGAAAGAGAACTACAGGCCAATCTCCCTAATGAACATAGATGCAAAAATCCTCAATAAGATATTGGCAAACAAAATGCAGCAAATCATCAAGAAGATTATACACCATGACCAAGTTGGATTCATCCCAGGGATGCAGGGATGGTTCAACATACGTAAATCAATAAATGTAATACACCATATTAACAGAACCAAGGACAAAAATCATATGATCATCTCAATAGATGCAGAAAAAGCTTTTGACAAACTCCAGCACCCATTCATGCTAAAAACCCTACAGAAAATTGGAATAGATGGTCTTTATCTCAATCTGATAAAAGCTATCTATGACAAACCAACAGCCAATATCACACTAAATGAACAAAAACTGAAAGCCTTCTCTCTAAAATCAGGAACCAGACAAGGATGTCCACTGTCCCCACTCTTATTCAACATAGTTCTGGAAACTTTAGCCAGAGCAATTAGACAAGAGAAAGAAATAAAAGGAATAATGATTGGAAAGGAAGAAGTTAAATTATCATTATTTGAAGATGACATGATACTCTACATAGAAGACCCCAAAAACTCCACTAAAAAACTGCTAGATTTAATAAGCAAATTCAGTAGTGTAGCTGGATACAAAGTCAACACTCAAAAATCAATAGCCTTCCTGTACACCAATAACAAACTCACTGAGAGAGATATTAGGGAAACAACACCTTTCACAATCACATCTAAAAAAATGAAATACCTAGGAATCAATCTCACAAAGGAAGTAAAAGACCTCTACACTGAAAACTACAGTACTCTGAAAAATGAGATTGAGAGGATATCAGAAAATGGAAAGATATCCCTTGCTCTTGGGTCGGAAGAACCAATATAGTGAAAATGGCCATACTTCCAAAACTGTTATACAGATTTAATGCAATTCCAATCAAAATTCCAACAACATATCTCACAGAATTAGAGAAAACAATCCTAAAATTCATCTGGAACCAGAAGAGACCTAGAATACTAAAGGCAATTCTGGGCAACAAACACAAGGCAGGGGGCATCACAATCCCTGATTTGAAATTATACTATAAAGCTACTATGATAAAAACAGTGTGGTATTGGCAAAAAAAAAAAAAAAAAACAGACCTGAAGATCAATGGAATAGAATAGAAGATGCAGAAACAACTCCAGACATACTAAGACACCTTCTCTTTGACAAAGGTGCCAAACACATTCACTGGAAGAAAGATAGCCTCTTTAATAAATGGTGCTTGGAAAAATTGGCTCTACACATGCCGAAGATTAAAATTAGACCCATATCTTTCACCGTGCACTAAACTAAATTCAAAATGGGTCAAAGAACTAAATATTAAAACAGAAACATTAAATCTCCTGGAAAATAGAATAGGTAAAACTCTTGAAGACATTGGTGTAGGCAAAGACTTTATGAATAAAACCCCCATCGCACAGGAAGTATCACAAAGAATCAACAACTGGGATCTCATGTTATTAAAAAACTTTTGCACAGCAAGAGAAACCACCAACAGAGTGAAGAGACAACCCACAACGTGGGAAAAACTGTTTGCCAGCTGTTCCTCAGACAAAGGATTACTATCGAGAACATATAAAGAACTCAAAAAAAATCAGACCTCCCAAATTTAAAGACCCAGTCCAAAAATGGGCATCTGAGATGAATAAACACTTCTCAGATGAAGAAATACAAACGGCAAATAAATATATGAAAAAATGTTCAACATCACTAGTTATCCGAGAGACGCAAATGAAAACACTGAGATTCCATCTCAGCCCAGAAAGAATGGCTGTTATCAAGAAGTCAACTAATAACCAATGCTGGAGGGGCTGTGGGGAAAAAGGAACCCTTCTCCACTGTTGCTGGGAATGCCGACTGGTGCAACCACTGTGGAAATCCGTGTGGAGACTCCTCGAAAAACTGGAATTAGAGGTCCCATTTGACCCAGCTATTCCCCTGCTGGGTATCTTCCCAGAAGAATTAAAAACATCGTACCACAGCGATATATGTGCACCCATGTTTATAGCAACACAATTTGTAATAGCTAGATCGTGGAAATAACCCAAATGGCCATTTACCGAGGAATGGATAAAAAAGATGTGGTATTTCTATACAATGGAGTACTACTCAGCCATAAAGAAAGATAAACTGGGGCCGGTGAGATGGCTCAGCGGCATAAGCGCCTGCCTTGCAAGCGCGAGGGCCCAAGTTCGACTCCCGGATCCCACATATGAAAAAGGGGCCGGTGATATCGCTCAGCGGCACGGGCGCCTGCTGGCGCGCGAGGTCCTGAGGTCGACCCCCCGGTACCCACAAAAAAAAAAAAAAAAAGAAAGAAAGAAAGATAAACTGGAAACTTTTATAGGTAAATGGATGCAACTCGAGAAAATACTCGCAAGCGAAATAAACTGGATGCACATTTGTAAACATCGTATTGTCTCCCTAGTATGAAAATGCAATTTCACTGTGACTATTCCATTCCTTAGTCTTCTATTTTTACCTAGGTTTTACATGGCTTAATCTTATGCTGAGTAATATTTTTCTCCAAAAGGTATTTGTACATTCTCTAATGCTTGAGTTTGTTAATACATGAGAATGTTTACTTGTTGTCTTAAAAAAAATAAAGTTTGAAAAAATAAAAAATAAAAAATAAATAAAATAAAATGTACTGTGTTTAATTTTAATATAAGAAAACCATAACATTATATTAGAAGTATAATGTTTAAGTCTTTTTTTGTTTTGTTTTGTTAAGTACTCAAGGCTTCTGTAGTAAGCTACATTCCCATCCCTTTTATGGAAAGGGTCTCAGTAGGTCACTAAATTGCCCAGGATGGGCTGGAACTTGTGATCCTCCTGCCCCAGGCTCCCAGAGTGCTAGGATTACATGTGTGCATGACCACAAGGTGACCTGTAACAACAAAAAAGGAGAGAAGGGTATAAAGCAGTTATGGCAAACCTATGGCACGTGTGGTACAGCAGGCTGTTTGTACCACTGTAAGCTCTGAAAGGTTTGCTGTCACTGGTACAGAGAAACAGAGATTCTCAAACACCGAATTAGTATCAATTCACACTAGATTGTTCTAAATGGAGGATATTAAATGTAGTCCACATAACCACATAGAAAATACCTTAAAATTATACATATAAGAAAGTGAGAAGGGAACTAAAACAATTCATTACAAGCTATTAAAATACAAAAGAAGGCAGTAATAGAAAAAATGAATTTCAAAAGTGAAAACATATTCCATATGAATAATAACTAAAAGGGAATTGGAGTTGCCATAACAATATCATCAAAAAAGAACATTTAACCAAAACGTGACACAAGACAAAATGATGATGAGGATGATGATAATAATAATCCATACCAGAGGGTACCATATCCATAATGTGGATCAACTGTGGATCAAAAATTATTGGGGGTGGGGCCGGTGAGATGGCTCAGCGGCTTAAGCGCCTGCCTTGCAAGCGCGAAGGCCCGAGTTCGACTCCCGGAACCCACATACGAAAAAGGGGCCGGTGATATCGCTCAGTGGCACGGGTGCCTGTTGGCGCGTGAGGTCCTGAGGTCGTCCCCCCGGTACCCACAAAAAAAAAAAAAAAAAAAAAAAAAAAAAAAAAAAATTATTGGGGGAAAATATTTATGTATGTACTCAACATGTACAGAATTTTTTACCTTACTCCCTAAATAGTTTAACAACTATTTACATTGCATGTACACCACAGTAGGTATTATAAATAATCTAAAGATGATTTAAAGTATATGGGAGGATTGTGTATAGGTTGAGACAAATACTACACCATTTTATGTAAGAGACCTGAACATCCTAGGATTTTGATATCCATGAGGGTCCTGAACCAATCCCCCCAGACACCGATGGATGAATGGATATAACAATAAAAGGTCAATCTACCAACAGGGTGTTAAAATTATAAGCATATGCACCAAATATTGGAATCTCAAAATAAGCAAACACTGACAGAAGTGAAGACAGAAATAAGAAAATACTGAAGGTAGAAACAGTCAATGCTACAGTAACAGAGACTTGACTATGCCACTTTTTCATAACAAACCATGGAGAATACATTAGCCTGCTGTGCATCACAGTAGCTGCATGGGGGGAATACTGAAGCGATCTTTGTGTTCACCCACTTGTGTGAGGAATGGCAACATGTATGTACGTGCTACAAATTATTCATGGGTAAGTTTTACCCACCTCATGCACCATGTTACATTTTTGTGCATTTATGACTTGTTTTATTCAATGTTTCACTTTGATTTTTCTTACAGAATTAGCCCAATTCAGTACAATGTCACATGAAAACCCATTTATACAACTTTGGGAGAAGGCTGAAAGTGATTGATCAGATGATTCAGCTCCCGATGCTGATGCTGATGTATTTGTTCTTGTGACTTGGCAATTCCACTCCTAGGTATATATTTGAAAGAAACGAAAGCATACACCCCTACAAAGACAGCACAGCTGGTAGAGCAGAGGACTGTAGACCTGACGAAGACATTCTAGAATATTCTTAGCAGTTGTATTTATGATAGGCAAGAAGTGGAAACAGCGCAGATGTCCACTAATGGAAGGACTGAATACATTTATATAATGGAATTTACCTACTATTGATACATCTAAGACATAGATGAATTTCAAAATATTATACTGAATGAAAGAAGCCTTATGAAAAGAGTACACGTTGTATGATTCCATTCTCATGTTGTGAGTCTGTAAGAGTTTACTAAACATAATAATATTTATTAAATTAAATAATACAAATACTCCTAAAAAAATAAATAAATAGGGGTGTCAGACACCCACCTTATGCTCTTTTTCAAGAAACTTTGGGGCCGGTGAGATAGCTCAGCGGCATAAGCGCCTGCCTGGCAAGCGCGAGGTCCTGAGTTTGACTCCTGGTACCCGCATAAAAAAAAAAAAAACCAAAGAAAAAAAAAGAAACTTAACCTTATGCACAAAGGGCTACAAAAAAGGATTATTCCACATGATACAGAAAAAGCATGACCAAATTCAACACCCTCTTATAATAAAAACTAATAATACTACAAGAAAACTACCTCAACATTATACTGACTATAATGTATCAGGAACAATTCAAAGCTAGAATCATATTCAATGGTGACAGGAAACTTTTCCCCTACGATCAAGAAGACAAGGATACTCACCTTCACCATTTCTATTCAAAATAATACTGAAATTCTAGCCAAAATAACTGGTCAAGAGAATATAAATAAACAGCAAAACTCAGTCCACAAATGATACATAAAGAAAATGCCAAGAAATCTATAAAAGTTAATAGAGCTAATAAATAAATTCAGCAAAGTTGTAAACATAATAATTAGTGATGCTTCTGTATACTGCAAATATACAATCTGAAAAAGGAAATTAATACAGCAAGGTGACTAACAACAGCATCTCAAAGAATAAATATCTAAGAATAAATACAACCAAAGAAGCAAAAACTTATACAATGAATACTATAAAAAGCAAGGCAAGGATGTGAGGATAGTCTGGCTGGGACATCACCTGTCACCTCATTGACCAGCAGGGTTGATTCAGCTCATCTGGCTGGCTAGGAGTATGGCATTCCTCACTGCTCCATGTGCGTCCTTGCTGAAGCTGCACACTGGTTTGAAGACAATGACCATCCTTGATAGAGGATGACCGTTTCCTTGGTCAGTGGCATACAAGAAGCTACACTCTTCTGCTAAGCCTCTGAACAAAAAAGCTGGGAAAGGTGGCTCATGGCTGTAATCTCAGCACTTTGGAAGGGAAAAACAAGAGGACTGTCAGTTTGTGCCCAGCCTGGGCCATCTAGCAAGACTGTCTCAAAAAATAAAAAAGGGTATAGGGGATGTATACGTGAAAGCCATTGGTTAAATCCCAAGACACACAGAGACAGACGAAGGAGGAAGAAAGGGTGGGGGAGAGAAAAGAAAAAATCCTATGAAAGACTCCTTCCTGAAAGAAATTAAAGAACTAAATAAATGGAAAGACATCGCATGTTCACAGATAGGAAGGCTTAATATTGGTAACATCTCAGTACTACACAGAACAATCTACAGATTCAATGCAACAATGGCAATTCCAAGAGCATTTATTGCCAAAATGGAAAACCAGATCCTCACATTCAAATAAAATTGGAATGGGGTCAGAATATCCAAACAATCTTGAAGAATACATCCAGAAAATTCAAACAATATTCAGAGGATTCACATTTCCTGATTTCAAACAACAGACACAATAATCAAAACGGTATGGTACAAACGTAAGAATGGGTATAGACCACCAGAACAGAGAACTGAGTCCAGAATAAACCCAGATATAGATGGTCAATTAACACTTGGCAAGTGTGCAAATTCATGTCATAGACCGTGCTAGTAGTTTGACAGTTCCTGAAAAAAGCGAAACATATAAAAAGCTAAATATAGAATTATCCTATGACATAGGTAATTCTATTCATATATATTTATTATTTTCCAGCAAAATGGAAGACCAGCATATTTACATGTATCAAACTGATACACACTAACAGTCACTGTAGCTTTTATTCACAACAGCTGTAAGGTAGAAACAATGGAGACTCTTATCACATTGGGCAACGAATTGATAAAATGCAGTGTGTGTGTGCGTATTATATATAATGAATATTATTCAGCTATAAAGAGTAATGATGTTCTGACAGGTGCTACACCACGGATAAAAATGAAAACAATATGCTAAATAAGCCAAATACAAGAAGACAAATATTGAACAGTTCCACTTAACACAGAATAACTATGATACACAAATTTAGAGACAGAAAGCAGAATAGACGTTACAAAGGACTAGATGCAAGAGGAAATGGAAAGTTACTGGTTAACATCAGAGTTTCTGTTTGGAGTCATGAAAATGTTTTGGAAATAACATGATGGCTGTACAACATTAAGAATGTGATTAAGTTGGCCGGTGATATGGCTCAGCAGCATAAGCGCCTGCCTGGCAAGCGTGAGGTCCTGAGTTCGATTCCGGTACCCGCATAAAGGAAAAAAAGGGCCAGTGATATCACTCAGCGGCACAAGTGCCTGCTGGCAAGCACAAAGTCCTGAGTTTGACTGCCAGTATCCAAAAAAAAGAATGTAATTAGTGACAATCATATTCTTTAAAGTGTTGGTAAATATAACTTAAGGAAATTAATTTGTTTCCTTTTTTTTTTTTTTTTTTAAATTTTGAGACAGAGTTTCAATGCTTCACTGAATTGCCCCGGCTAGACTCAAACTAGCAATCCATCTCCCTCAACCTCCCAGAGTGCTGGGATTAGAGGTGTGCGCCACCACAACTGAGCCTTAGGTCCAACATTTTTATACAGGTTTGTACAAATTAGTCTCTGTGGCTGATGTTCACTAACTTCAAATTCTGCTGCTCAAGTTCACTTGTCACATCTTACTTTTTGTGTTTATGTTTTTAAATATCTTATCATGACTGGAGCAAACTGCTAATTTTAAGTTTTACCAAAGACTTGCTTTTCACTTATTTCAGTGTTATTTTTATTCCTTAATTCCAACTTTCTATACTTTTATCACTTTTTTTCAGTTTTTGTTTTCTTTTTCAGGTTTTTGAGATGAATATTTAAATTATTTGTTTTGCTGGGAATGGTGGCGCACACCTGGAATCCCAGCACTTGGGAGGTTGAGGCAGGAGAATCGCCATGAGTTCGAGGCCAGCCTGGAGTACATGGCGAGACACTGTTTCAAAAACATCCAACAGGGCCGGTGAGATGGCTCAGCGGTGTAAGCGCCTGCCTAGCAAGCGCGAGGGCCTGAGTTCAACTCCCGGAACCCACATATGAAAAAAGGGCTGGTGATATCACTCAGCAGCACAGGCACCTACTGGTGCACAAGGTCCTGAGGTCGACCCCCAGTACCCACAAAAAAAAAAAAAAAAAATCCAACAACCAAAAATTTATTTGTCATTTTCACTGCATACACAGAGATGTAGTCTCCCAAGCATTTTTATAAAACAAATGAAAAATTCTTATTTTAAAGAACACACCAGGGCCGGTGAGATGGCTCAGTGGCGTAAGCGCCTGCCTTGCAAGCGCGAAGGCCCGAGTTCGACTCCCGGAGCCCACATACGAAAAAGGGGCCGGTGATATCGCTCAGTGGCACGGGTGCCTGTTGGCGCGCGAGGTCCTGAGGTCGTCCCCCCGGTACCCACAAAAAAAAAAAAAAGAACACACCAGGGGCCGGTGAGATGGCTCAGTGGCATAAGCGCCTGCCTTGCAAGGGCGAGGGCCCGAGTTCAACTCCCGGATCCCACATACAAAAAAGGGGCCGGTGATATCGCTCAGCGGCACGGGCGCCTGTTGGCGCGCGAGGTCCTGAGGTCGACCCCTGGTACCCACAAAAAAATAAAAAATAAAAATAAAAAAAATAAAGAACACACCAAAGGGGTCCGGGGATATAGCTCAAGCGGCACGGTGCCTGCTTGGCAACTGTGAGGTCCTGAGTTCAATTCCCAGCACACCCCCACAAAAAAAAGAACGTACCAAAGAAGGAAACTACAGATGAATCTCACTTATGAATTTTAATTAGCAATTACTTTTTAAAAATGATAATTTGGTAAGGTTTATTCTAGAAATGAAAGATTAGGAAATTATTAATATGATTCACACACTACCACACCTAGAGAGGAAAAAAGTGCATATAATCTTCTCTCACATACTAAAACTACCTTCAAAACTCAGCTCCCATTTCTGATAAAATACTTTAATAAAAAAATCAATGGACACTTTAATTGTAATGAAATACATAAACTTCAACTATAAAACTAGGGTTAACATTAAGGTTTTCTTGTTCCCCCAGAAATAATAAAAATGTACTTAGTCTCTTTAAACTGAACTGGAATTTTCAAGAAACACCATCAAGCAATTAAAAACTATCATGAGAATGAAAACTAGAAAGCAAAATTTAAACTTTGTCTATTTGCAAATGATGAGGAAAAGCCAGAAAATCGGAGACTTCTGGGAAGATGGTGGAGTGGTGAGCAGCAGAGAAAGAGCCTCTCTGAGATCTGCTGTCCGGACACTGGAATATAGCAACATGAGGAAGAGAAGGAGGAGGCAAGTAGGTCCCCTGGAGCCAGGAAGGATCTGAAGTGAGAACTGACACCCACCGGGTAGAGGGAAGAGAGAAACTCCAATGAAGGAGAAGGTGGTGGGCAGCAGCTTCTTCCTGCGTCAGGACTGCCTGCATGGGAGAAGTGGTTCAAACCTGTGGACACATGGTGACTGCTGGCAACGCCACAGGACTCCATAGAGAGATGCAGCAGCACAATGGAGCAGCGGATGCTGTGGACTGCACTGGCTGCTCAGTGGCACACATTTGGCCATCCCGTGGGGTGACTGGCTGGGAGCCATCTTGTACAGGGGCCAACTAAGACTGGAACTCACAGCTACTGGCTCCATCTGGCAGCTCCCTACGGGGTTCATGCCCACAGAAGATACACTGACTGCTACACGCTGAATGGGTATGGTTCCAGCCTCACAGCCAGAAATCAGCTTGAACTTCAGAGGAAATAAAGGTGCAGGCTCTCTGAGATTATCCACTACCCCACTGAAAAGTTACTGCTGGCTTGTTGGGATAAACCAACGTGTTGTCTACCAGTGACAGCAGAGACAAACCTTGAAGTGAACATTTTTTTCTCTCTCTCTTTTCTTTTTGTTTGATCTTGTTTTTATATGAGTGGTGAACATGGTTTCTATTGTTTTTGTGGTTGTTGTTCTGTTCTGCCTTTCATTTCTTCTCTTTCCTTCCTGTCTTCTTCACCAGTTTCACAAAGTTTGCCTGATCCTCCCTTGTCCTCCAGCCTTGCTTCTAATCTCTTCCTGTTCTTCTATTTCTCTATTTTTCCCCTAACCCCTTTTAAATTTTCTCCCGAGGGTAAATTTAGCATATTGAGAGCTTACTTAAGGCATACTATTTTCTGGTTTTTTTTTTTTCTAGTTTGTTTTAGATTTTGTTATATAACCATAAATCTAGTTCATACACTTAAAGGTGGCAAATTAATGGTTACCCCACTTTGTCATTTTTTAGGTTGTGTTTGATGCTATTGTTATTGCTGATTGCATCACTTAGCCAAAGTGACATAACTGTTCTAACAAGCTGTTCTTCCTGGTATTCCAAGACTGAGATTGCCTAAGGGTCACAGAAAATACTGTGGGCAAGTACCTAAGAGTACCAAGAGCTGGGCCAAGTAGGCAGCAACATCTCATCCCCAGTACATTGAAGACATAGGATCTTGCAACATACTCAAAACCCAAAAGCCAACTAAACCTGGAAGACACCTCTAAGAAGTAGTCATTTCCTAATGGTTCTAAATACTAGCATTAAAGCTACTCACCATAGGCAATTTACAAGCATCAAACCAGGAATTAAACTAAAAAAAAAGAAAAAGAGAAAATAAGAAGACACTTAAACAAGATGGAACCCAAGATATCCAGTTCACCAAAGGCAAACCCAGGGGACAATGAGGTGGGACAGTCTGAAAGGCACACACCTGGCCTCTCTGAAGTTGTAACAACAAAGCAAATGAATGAGGTTCTAGGAAAAATCAAATCAGAAATAATTTCTCACATAACTACAGAAATGGTGACCACAATGAAGAACATGCTTAGTGACTCTGGAGCAGATACACATTTTAAAAACTAGGAAGTTTAGGAAAATTATGGAAATCATGAATGCCCAACATACGAAAGAAATGGAATACACAAAATAGATTCAAGCAGATATCCCAGAGATTAAAAATTCCATTGGCAGTATCTGTAGCAGATTAAGCCAGTGTGAGGACAGGATCTCAGATATAGAAGACAGGCTTGCAGTTAGAGATCATGAAAAGAAAGGTTTATTAAAAATAGCAAGTGGGCCGGTGAGACGGCTCAGGGGCTTAAGCGCCTGCCTTGCAAGCGCGAAGGCCCGAGTTCGACTCCCGGAACCCACATACGAAAAAGGGGCCGGTGATATCGCTCAGTGGCACGGGCGCCTGCTGGCGCGCGAGATCCTGAGGTCGTCCCCCCGGTACCCACAAAAAAAAAAAAAAATAAAAAAAAATAGCAAGTGACGGGCTGGTGAGATGGCTCAGTGGCATAAGCGCCTGCCTGATAAGCGCGAGGGCCCGAGTTCAACTCCCGGAACCCACATATGAAAAAAGGGCCAGTGATATCACTCAGCAGCATGGGCGCCTGCTGGCGCACGATGTCCTGAGGTCGACCCCCGGTACCCACACACACACACACAAAAAAATAGAAAGTGACTACGAGGAATCAATCCAGCAACTGCTAGATGATACAAATAAGAATAACATAAGATTGATTTGGAGTCAATGAAAAAGCAGGAGATAGCACAAATGATATTTTAAAAAAACCTGTTCACAGATGTCATGGCAAAAAATTCCCTGGAAGGGGAAAAGAATCTGACATATAGATAAGTGAAGCATATAGAACTCCAATTAGCCATAATAATAATAATAATAGTAGTAGTAATAATAATAATAATAATAACAATAAAATCTACAGAAAGGGATATAATAGTCAAGATTCCAGAAATTTAACCCAAGAACAGAATATTAAAAGCTGTTAGAGAAAAGAAACAAATCACCTATAAAGGAAAGCCCATTAGAATCACAGCTGACTTTTCAACACAAACCCTCAAATCGAGGAGAGCTTAGAGTAAGGTATTTTAAGCCCTAAAAGAAAACAAACTCCAACCCAGATTGATGGACATCACAAAACTATCTTTCAAAATTGATGGAGAAATAAGATACAAAGAACACCTGAGGAAATTTATGAAAACCAAACCAGCACTCCAAACTGTTCTGAAGGACATTCTAAAAAGAGATAACAAGGACTATATGTCCATGAACCCAAACAGAATGAATTCACCAGGGAAGAGAAACAATTAAACAGAAAGGGAAGAAAACGGAGCCAACAATGGGAAAATAACATGACAAGGATAAGTCGATACATGCCATTTTAATCATCAATGTTAATGGTCCCAATTCACCAATCAAAAGAAACAGACTGGCAGAATGGATCAAGAATAAAGATCCAGGGGCCGGTGAGATGGCTCAGCGGCTTAAGCGCCTGCCCGGCAAGCGCGAGGGCCCGAGTTCGACTCCCGGAACCCACATACGAAAAAGGGGCCGGTGATATCACTCAGCGGCACGGGCACCTGATGGCGCGCGAGGTCCTGAGGTCGACCCCCCGGTACCCACAAAAAAAAAAAAAAAAGAATCAAGATCCAACAATATGCTACATACAAGAAACACATTTAATTCAAAAAGAAATCATAGGCTGAAAGTCAAAGGATGTAAAACAATACTCCATTTGACAGGAACCCAGAAAAAAGCAGGGGTAGCTATTCTACTTGCAGACAAAGTGGACTTCAAGCCAAGACTGATTAAGAGAGACAAAGAGAATCCAAGAGGAAGAGATAACAAACATAAATGTATAGGCAACAAATACCACTGCACCCAACTATATAAAACAAATACAGACATGAAAAAATCAAATAAGCACTAACACATTTCTACTGGGGGATCTCAATATCTCATTATCACAAATAGATCAACTAGACAAAAAAAATCAATGAAATATTAGAACAGAACCAAACTTTTGAACAAATGGGATTAGCAAGTGTCTACGGAGTTTTTCACCCCACAATTTCAGAATATATTCTTCTCAGCTGCACACGAGATATTCTCCAAAATAAGACCACATACCAGCTCACAGAACATGCTTAAGTAAATGCAAAGGAATTGAAATCATCCCCTGCATATTATCAGACCACACTGCAATGAAACTGGAAATCACTGGCAAAAGAAACCACAAGAACTTATAAACACATGGAAATTAAATAACAACCTCCTGTACGACCAATGGGTCACAAATGAAATTAAAGAGAAAATTAGACAGTTTCTATGACTAAACAATAATGCCAATACAACATTGCAGAACTTATAGGATACAATGAAAGCAGTCCTATGAGGTAAATTTATAATGGTGAATATCCACCTCAGGAAAACAGCGAGCTCAAATAAACAACTTAATGTTGAACCTCAAAGCTTCTAGAAAAAGAGCAATCCAAGCCCAAAGCTTGTATGAGGGAGGAAATTATAAAGATCAGAGCAGAAACGAATGCAACAGAGACTAAGAAAACAATACAAATAAATGAATTGAAGAGTTGGTTCTTTGAAAGATTAAATAAAATGGGCAAACCCTTAGCCAACCTTATCAAAAAAAGGAAAGAAAAGACTTAAATTCATGCAATTAGGAATGAAAAGGGTAAAATCATAACGGAGCTGCAGAAATCAAGAAGATCATCTATATCTACTTTGAGAATTGTATTCTATTAAGATGGAAAATGTAGAACAAATGGACAGATTCCTAGATACATACGAATTACCAAAACTGAATCAAGAAGAAATAAAAATCCTAAATAAACCAGTATCAACCAATGAAATTGAAGATGTAATTAAAAACCTACCAACAAAGAAAAGCATGGGCCCTGATGGATTTACTAGTGAATTTTATAAGAAATTTAGGGAAGACCTAATACCACTACTTCTCAAACTCTTTCAAGAAACTGAAAGGGAAGCAATACTCCCAAATTCATTCCTGGATACCAAATTCATAACCTGATACCAAAACAAGAGAAGGAACCAACTAAGAAAGAGAATACAGATGCAAAAATCCTCAAAAAGATACTGGCAAACAGAATGTAGCAAATCAAGAAGATTACACACCATGACCAGTAAAATTCATCCTAGGGATGCAGGGATGGTTCAACACACATATACTAGTAAATGTAATATACCATATTAACAAAACCAAGAACTAAAACTATATGACCATCTCAATAAAAAGCTTTTGACAAAGTCCAACAGCAATTCATGACAAAAAGCCCTACAGAAAACTGGAATACAGGGTCTTTATCTCAATCTGATAAAAGCCATCTATGACAAACCAACATCTAACATCATATTAAATGGACAAAAACTGAAAGCTTTCACTCTAAAATCAGAAACAAGACAAGGATGTCCACTGTCTCCACTCTTACTCACTTTCCACTTAGTCCTGGAAACTTTAGCCAGAGCAATTAGACAAGAAAAAAATAAAAGGAATAACGATAGGAAAGGAGGAAGTTAAATTATCATTATTCATGCGTGACATGATACTTACATAGAAGACCCCAAAAACCCCACCAAAAGACTTCTACATATATATTTTTTTAATATGCAGGTACTGGGAGTCGAACTCAGGACCTTGCGCTTGCCAGGCAGGCACTTATGCCGCTGAGCTATATCACCAGACCAAGAGTTCTAGATTTAATAACCCAATTCAGTAGTGCAGATGGATACAATGTCAACACTCAAAAATCAATACCCTTCCTGCACACAAATAACAAACTCACTGACAGAGAAATTAGGGAAACAACACCTTTCACGATAGCACCAAGAAAAATGAAATACCTAGGAATCAATCTAATGAAGGATATAAAAGATCTTTACATTGAAAACTGCAGTACTTGTGCTTGCTTCGGCAGCACATATACTGAAAACTGCAATACTCTGAAAACGGAGATCAAAGAGGATATCAGACAATGGAAAGATATCCCTTGTTCCTGGGTAGGAAGAACCAATATAGTGAAAATGGCCATACTTCCAAAATTGTTATATAGATTTAATACAATTCCTATCAAAATTCCAACAGCGCATCTCACGGAATTAGACCAAAAAAAAAAAAAAAAAAAAAAATCCTAAAATTCATCTGGAACCAGAAGAGACCTAGAATAGCAAAGGCAATTCTGGGCAACAAAGGCAAGGCAGGGGGCATCACAACCCCAGACTTAAAATTACACTACAAAGCTGTGATAAAAACAGGATGATACTGGCCAAAAAAACAGACCCGAGGATCAATGGAACAGATAAGAAGATGCAGGAAAAACTCCAGACATACTTAGCCACCTTATCTTTGATTAAGGTGCCAAACACCTTCACTGGAAGAAAGATAGCCTCTTTAATAAATGATGCTGGAAAAACCAGCTTTCCACATGCTTAAGATTAAAATTAGACCCATATCTTTCAACATGCAGTAAACGAAAATCAAAATGGATCAGAGATCTAAATATTAAAACAGAAACACAGGGCCGGTGAGATGGCTCAGCGGCATAAGCGCCTGCCTTGCAAGCGCGAGGGCCCGAGTTCGACTCCCGGATCCCACATACGAAAAAGGGGCCGGTGATATCGCTCAGCGGCCATGGGCGCCTGTTGGTGCGCGAGGTCCTGAGGTCGACCCCCCGGTACCCACCAAAAAAAAAAAAAAAAAGAAACACAGAAAGACAGAATAGGTAAAACTCTTGAAGACATTGTTGTAGGCAAAGGCTTTATGAGCAAAACCCGACTGCACAGGAAGTATCACAAAGAAATCAGTAACTGGGATCTCACCTTATTAAAAAGCTTTTACACAGCAAGAGAAACCACCAAGAGAATGAAGAGACAACCCACAGTGTGGGAAAAAATTTTTGGCAGCTGTTCCTCAGACAAAGGATTATTATCAAGAATATATAAAGAACTAAAAAAAATCAGAACCACCAAATTTAAAGACCCAATCCAAAAACACATCTGAGATGAATACATACTTCTCAGACGAAGAAGTACATATAGCAAATAAATGTATGAAAAAATGTTCAACATCACTGGTTATGTGAGACATGAAAATTTAAATAACAGAGATGCCATCTCACCCCAGAAAGAATGGCTATTATCAAGAAATCAACCAATAACAAATGCTGGAGGGGCTGTGGGGAAAAAGGAATCCTTCTCCACTGTTGGTGGGAGTGTAGACTGGTACAATCACTGTGGAAATCAGTATGGAGATTCCTCTAAAAACTAGGACTAAAGGTTCCATTTGACCCAACTATTCCCCTTCTTGCTATCTTCCCAAAAGAATTAAAAGCATCATACCACAGTGATATATGCACACCCATGTTTAAGTTTGCAATAGCTAAATCTTGGAAACAGCCCAAATGCCTATCAACTATTAAATGGATAAAGAAGATGCGGTTTTTTATACAATGGAGTACTACTCTGCCTTAATGAAGGATAAGCTCAAGACATTTCTAGGTAAACAGATGCACCTTGAGACCACACTCTTAAGGGAAATAAATTGGACACACATGTGTAAATATCACACTGTTTTTCACGTGTGGGAAACCAAAAGTGTAAATAAGGACCAAAATGTAAAATAGGTACTGTGAAATAGGAAGAAAATGTTCAAATGGGGAGGGAATTAAGGGAGGAGCAAGGGAGAAAGAAGGGAAAAGTAAAAAAAAAAAAAAAAAAAAAGAAAGGGAAAAGAAGGAAAAAATGGAAAGGTTTTGTAAATGGGGAGGGGAAGAGTTGAAGGGAGAATGGGGAATGGGAAAAAAAAGAAACAAGTTATATCATGTATAGGTACAAATTCTCCAAGACGAATGTGATCATTATGTATATTCTAAAATGTACCAACAAAATTAAGTCCAGGAAAAAAAAAAGCCAGAAAATCTAAGAGGATCAACTAATAATGATGATTTCATTACATAAAAGATACTTAAAAATCAATGAAATCAGACTATCATGTATGTACACATATACACAAAATAAGGGATGAACTTATTAAAACAGCAACAAAAAGATAAAACATTTGAGTAAATCAGAAAGCTGATTCCACAAATGGAAAGGCATACCCTGTTCATTAACTGGATAGTCTGACACTGTAAAAATGCTGCTGATGCAGAAGTTAAAAATAGGTTTAGGGGGCCGGTGAGACGGCTCAGTGGCTTAAGCGCCTGCCTTGCAAGCGCGAAGGCCCGAGTTCGACTCCCGGAACCCACATACGAAAAAGGGGCCGGTGATATCGCTCAGCGGCACGGGCGCCTGTTGGTGCGCGAGGTCCTGAGGTCGTCCCCCCGGTACCCACCAAAAAAAAAAAAATAGGTTTAATGATATTTCACCAATACAAGAAGTATGTATGGTATGGTAGATAGAGTTAAGACAACATTACCTCTAAATTTTATATAGAAAATGAAAATAATATTTGCTAGTAAAATCTTGAAAATGAAGTATAATTGAGAATTGCATTATTCTATCACATACTCTAAGATACCATAAAATGTCATTTATTAACAGAGTCCAAACACAGTGGTGCATGTGTGCAATCCTAGATACCTGAAGGCTAAAGCAAGTGGATTACTACTTTGAGGCCATTCTGAGGAACCTAACAAGTCCTTCTATCAAAAAAATTTGTATAAAGGGCTGAGAATATGGCTCAGTGCTTCCTGGGTTCAATCCCCAGTATTGAGGGGTCACAGAAAGAGGAGTCAGTGGGTGTAGCTCATGGTAGAGTGCTTGCCTGGCAGGTGTAAGGAACCAGCACCACAAAAACAAAAACAAAAACACTACACACTCAACAATGTGGAAAGAGCACATGAATATGCAGTAGTTACAAAGCACTAGAAAAGCAGAAGTCACACAGAAACTTAATATATGATTTAATATACAATCAAAGTAGCACCTCAAACCCCTAGGCAATGGGTCAAGTAATTTCTAATTTAGGATTTTCAAAAAAGGACAGTCATTTGGGAACAGTTAAAATCTGATCCATAACTCAAGTATATACCAAAATTTTATATATGGATTAAATATTTAAATATTAAAATGACTTAGAAATATTCGAAGAAAATGTGAAAAGTATTCCTTTAAAACCTAGAAGAGGGGAAAGCACACGAAACACTATCCAGAAGTAACAAAACTGTTAAGTTTTACTATTAAAATTTAAAACTTTACATGCCTGGAAATAAAAAAACACAATTGGCAAAACTGTTTCAGGAACAATCAGTTACATATAATAACAAGGATCAACCTCATTACATATTAATACCATTTACATAAAGTTTATAAACAATTCAAACTATGATGTTAGGAGTCCAAGAATTCTTATCTTTGATAAGACAAAAGGGGATAACAGGGAAAGAGAAAAAATAAACGAGCTGATGGAAAACAGTTCATGTTTCAGTTTTTTGAATTGGGCTTTTAAAATAAAAGATGAGGGCCGGTGAGATGGCTCAGCGGCGTAGGCGCCTGCCTTGCAGGCGCGAGGGCCTGAGTTCGACTCCCGGATCCCACATACGAAGAAAGGGGCCGGTGATATCGCTCAGCGGCACGGGCGCCTGTTGGTGCGCGAGGTCCTGAGGTCGACCCCCGGTACCCACAAAAACAAAAACAAATAAAAGATGAAAAGCACAGATTTGATCGTTACAACACTATGATATAAGATTAATATTTTCCCAACTTCACAGATGAAAATAGGAGGCAAGGCACTGGAAGGTTAGGTACTTTACAAAGTACACAGATAATAACTGGTGAAGCCATAATTTTAATCTACATCAATTAAATCCAAAGTCAGCACTCCTAATAAAACTTCTAGGTATCAGAAATTATGTCTGTTTTTCACTTCACGGTGTTATTAGCAATTTACTCTGGGAGGCTGAGGGAGGAGGACTGCAAGTCTGAGCCCAGGGTGAGCAACTTCATGACTCAGCAAGACTGCATCTCAAGAAAATAAAAAAGAGAGATGAGGGATACAGCTCAGTGCAGAGCCCTGGGTTCGATCTCCAGAATTACAAAAAACAAAAAAAACTTAAAATTGAAATTAATCTTAAAATTTAAATATAAATAAGATACCATTCCCAAGATAAACTTCAACAGTTTGAGAAATGATACAGTATTTGTAGCCCTTCTCCAAAAAAAGAAGAAAATTTAGAAGTGAAATCATACTAATAAAATTTTACTATTATATGTAAAATCCTAAGGTTACTTCCAATAATCTATATATAAATATAGATTTATCTATTCATTTGAAGTAATCTTCATGACATGAAGGCAATAATGGAATTAAATGAGATTCCAAGAGAAATCTGGTTAATAAATGCTGTTAGTATAAAACTATTACAGCACTTTCAAACACATTCAAAAGAATGTACAGTTTTTATTAGTACACGAATTACCTGTTTGTATTCACTGACACAACTCTGACAGCAAAATCTTTTTTGCTGACCATCAATCACCAGAACGTTATTTCCAGCACCTTTACTAGGCAAATACTCTCCACACTGTTCACAGCAATTCATTATTAGACCATTGGCCATTCTATATCTATTAAAGCAGTGGTCGCTGCACAGCTTATGAGTCATATTTTTAAAGCTAACTTCATGGCGAATCTAAAAGAAAAACAACAGACAGAATTTTAAAAAACAGATCTGTCTTCATGTAGCTTTTTATGCAGACGACACTGCTACTTAAGTAAAGTAACAGTGTCCCATCAGAAACACGGCTTGTTTGGAGAAGAGGAAAAACAAATGTATTTCATAATTCTTTCGATTGTTTTCACACAAAGCAGAACACCCAGAAGTGACACTATAAGCTTCTCTAAATATACAAAAATGATAGGAAACAAACCAGGTTCAGATAGTGTTGGTATTGAACTTTATAAACAAATATACTAAAAATCTTCACATAACTCCCGAAGGAATTACAAATTATACTGTACTAGAAAAGGAGGGAGAACCAATATTATAAATAACTCAAATGAGATACATAGGCACAGGTTTCTTTTTACTTAATGTTATATAAGTAACGATGTGAACTTAACAAAATTTTCCTTCCACTTCTACTTCCCGGCAAGAGTACTTATTGTCTTTTTTATATAGTTTAGTTGCCTATTTGCTTAAATAAGCATACTATTAGATTTTTTAAAATCAACCACAATGCTATGATACTGTCTGTGACTACTCAAAGCCTCAGGAAAAAAAAAAACAGGCAACTGACAATTTTTCCTAAATCAGTTTGCCTATGGGAAAATGAGATTTCATAGTGGGCTATTTATAAGACAGTTTTCATTTGATATATCTTCACTTTTAAAGAAACATACATTGATAACAAGTGTGTAATAGCTATTAAAGTTTAAAATAGTCCTAGTTAGAGCTAAATGTTGAAAGTATAAAAATACAAACCTCTGTTAGTTTACCACAAATTGTACATCTTGATTTATTTAGAGCTCCTTTACTAGGATTTTGTTTGTCTTCATAGAGAGACAAACAAGATGTACTACAGAATTCCTGGAAGGACTCACTTGAATCCACTTGAGCAACAATGGTTCCTTTCATTGTAGTTATATCTCTGTAAAATAAGAGATACGACTGAAAGTAAGATTCCACTTTAAAAAAATCAAATATAAGTAAGAGTAACAACTGACACTTTTCATCTCATAGATGGAATCAAAGAAATCAAACATCATTTTTGGATGCAGGAAATCACTTTACTATTTAGAAACTTGGCAATAAAGATTGAGAAGTGAAAGCACTTTAAACTGTTAAATCCTTGCAACTACCCAATTTATATTCAAATTCATTAAAAAAGTTTCCAGACATTGGAAACACTAAAACAAAGTGGTTATTAATTACAAGGAGTTAATGTCATGGACTAATTTATTGACATTTAAATTTATAGTACCTATTTAATTCCCCTCCTCAGGTCAATGAAAAACATGAACACCTAGGACACATCTAGGACACAGAAACATACCATATATGTAAGAGGATGTAACTGAAACCTTTTCTGCTTCAATGCCCGTCCCCAACATTCTACACACCTCTTCAATCCCAATTAGAAATGTTACAGGGCAACCCATTCGGGACCCCTCCTGTCTCTCAGGAGCTATTCCTATTCCTCATTCTATCTCTCCAATAAATTTTCCTACTCAAAAAAAAAAAAAAAGAAAAAAAAAGAAATGTTACAAAATAACACTATCAATGACCTTTGAAATCTTCCCTTTTTTTTTTTTTTTTGGTGGGTACCAGGGGTCGACCTCAGGACCTTGCATGCCAGTAGGCGCCCGTGCCGCTGAGCGATAGCACCGGCCCTTTTTTTCATATGTGAGTTCTGGGAGTAGAACTCGGGTCCTCGCGTTTGCCAGGAGGCGCTTACGCCGCTGAGCCACCTCACCGGCCCTGAAATCTTCCCTTTAAAGGAAGGAAATTCTAAATTTCAAGACCCTCTATCTAAGTATTTAAGTCTACAACTGTAAAGCAACCTAAAAGCTGTAAAATAATTGTTTCTATATTTCAATTTATTAAAGATCCTCAGAGTACTGAGCACTTTCCAGAGTTTTAAGATCTAAAAATAGCTTTTGGGCCGGTGAGATGGCTCAGCGGCTTAAGTGCCTGCCCGGCAAGCGCGAGGGCCCGAGTTCGACTCCCGGAACCCACATACGAAAAAGGGGCCGGTGATATCGCTCAGCGGCACGGGCACCTACTGGTGTGTGAGGTCCTGAGGTCGACCCCCCGGTACCCACAAAAAAATAAAATAAAATAAAAATAAAAATAGCTTTATACATTTGGGCTGCTCCTAGAGATGGTACAGAAAGTCCACCTGGTTTGACCTTGCTTATAATATACCATATTCCATTTACTTTTAAACAGTGAAGCCAAATATTAAAAAAGACATAACAGAAGATCCTGTCTTTGCAAACTAGCAAAAACCTGTTACTTGAGTCATTAAACTCTTAAGTACTTCTAATGACTTAACGTTCAAAACAAACATATAAAAACCCAAAGACTTGGGCTGGTGAGATGGCTCAGCGGCTTAAGCGCCTGCCCGGCAAGCGCGAGGGCCCGAGTTCGACTCCCGGATCCCACATACGAAAAAGGGACCGGTGATATCGCTCAGAGGCACGGGCGCCTGCTGGCGCGCGAGGTCCTGAGGTCGACCCCCTGGTACCCACAAAAAAAAAAAACAAAAACAAAGACTTGCCAATTTAAAATAATCTCAATCTTGCGGGCCATGATGGCATATGCCTATAATTCCAGCACTTGGGAGGCTGAGACATGACCATCACTGTGAGTTTGAGGCTGGCCTGTGCTACACAGAGTACATTCAAGGTGAACCTGAACTACATAGTGTGACCCTGTCGCAAAATAAATAAATTAATTAAAATGATCTCAATCTAAAGATAGTGCGAGATTTGACCTATTTTAATATAGAATTAGTCTCATATAAACTGTTCACCATTTTTACCTGGCAAAAAGAGTTAAATTCTTATAAACGTACTAAATAGTACAGCATTTCCCATGCGTGTGCAAGGCTTTGGGTTCAAGCCCCAGCACCATGAAAATAAATTAATAGATCAAATAATGTAAATATTCATGTACTTTTACAAATTCAAGAAGTCAGAGATTACAGACAAAATTATATCACAAGGTCCTATCTAAATCAACCCTAAAGCCTACAAAATAAGAACCCCCATCTCTAAGTCACTTGGACTTGACAGAGTAATTGTAAAAGCCATTACAAATCTGAATTTGGCTTTAAGATTTTTTAAAAATATGTTTATTCATCTGTAAGATGTACTGAAATTTTATACGACCAACTAAATAATTCACATAAAAGACTTACTGAAATTTTTACCACCAATATTCAACCATATGGAATTACACTGAGAGGTAAACCTTACTTTTTACACATAACACAGAGTTTCTTTGGAGCAGGCTTGTGAGAGAAGGAAGAAAGGCAAGTAGTTGAACAAAAGAGGTGAGCGGATCCTTTCCGTTGGTAAGCTGTTTGTCCCTTCTGTAAAGGTTTTTTGCAGTTTGCACAAGTGACTTTAACAGGTTTAGTAGGTTGCTGTTGGGCAGAAGGCTGGAAAATCTGTTTAGGAAGTGAGGCCACTGGTGATAGAGAATCCACCCCTGGCTGTTTCTGATTACGGGGAAATGATGCTGACTGAGAGATCCAAGAATCTGAAAAACAAAATGCACAAGGGAGTGTAATGAAATAGGGGTTTATACACACTGATACCTGTATCAGAGAAATCATTTACCTTTCCATTTTTAGTAAGTTTAAGATGTTAATGAAGCAGCAACATAGCATAGAGGTACACAGGGTTTCGGGGTAAGAACGTTTGGCTCTTATTAACAATGTATAGTATTCATAAAATTTTCTAAGACTACATTTCAAGTATTCTCACAACAAAACAATAAATGTGAAGTAATGCATTTGTTAATACCTCCATTTTACTATTCTACAATGTGAATATATTTTCAACATGTCACACGTGATAAAATATACCATTTTTACTTGTCAAAAAAAAAATGTAAGCTGGGTATAGTGGTGCACAACTGTAATCCCAATACTTGGAAGATTGAGGCAGGAAATGGAGGTCAGCCTAAGCTATGTAGTGAGACCCTGTCTCAAAAGAAAAAGGGAAAGGAAAAGGGGAAGAAAGAGAGGGAGGGAGTGAGGAAGGAAGAAAAGGAAGGTAGGTAGGTTGGTTCACATTTCAGCTCCCATTACGTGTAAGACTGGAATGCTGCTTCAGCTGTGTGCTTCCCGCTTAATAGGAAACAGTACCAAACTCATATGAATGGTAAACATTTAATGAGTTGATACATGCAATAAATCATAGTGTATAGCATATAAGAAGCACTAAAAAAAAAAAAAAAAAAAATCCCTCAGGGAGTACTCGTGTATTTAGAGAATATTACTTTAAGCACAAAACACCAAATAAAAGTGTAATAACATCCTGACAAAACAGAATCTTTGACAAATGTAACAGCGGTATAATAAGGCTTATATATCATTAGTTTCAAATGTTCTTATAAATGCAGCTATTCCAAATATGTTTAGTTCAATAACCCCTAAATGTAAGACATAATCTCATCAAAGTCAAAGCATAGTGTTACACAGAGTTGATGGTGTCATACCAACATATAATGACCAATCTAACATCAAATTACTCTACCACTGCAAAGATTAAGTACATCACAGCCCAGGGGCATAACTAACTATTAGCACTGGAGTGCAAAGTTACTCATCCTTTCTCTTTCATCCTAAGCCTCCTTGGTACTCATTAGGTAGGAAGTCTCCAGTTGGTCCTGTTTCACAGACTTATTGTGACACAACAATTCCATGACCTCTCTTTATTTTGAAATTTCTCAGGCCACCCTTTCTAATTTCAACTGCTTTGACCTCTCAAAATTTTTAGCCTTTACACTCTCTCCTGAATTTTGAACTTCCATACATAAAAGCTGCCCTTCCACAGGTAAGACAGTACAAATACAACCAAAGTCTGGAAAAATTTTTTAATGCAAAAACTTCAATGAGGGTAATTTTGTAACTTTGCCCTGTTTCATCAACCTAATCCATAGTTTCAAAGGACTGCACACATTGCTATTCAGAATTTACCTGACTCCATAATACACCTCCAAAAACAAAACACAAAAAACAAAATTTTATACACAGAGTAAACAGTGCATTCTGGAATCCTGTTTTCTTGCTATCATTACAATAAAAGACCATTATTTACCAAATAGGTAATAATAATCAATAAGACAGCAAATCACTCTAAGAACCAAGAATTGATCTCAAAGAAAACAAAGGTCTCCAGTCAAAAATTATGCTTAAGGGCCAGGGATACAGCTCAGTGAGCGGCACAACCGCCTGCCTGGCAAGCGCAAGGTCCTGAGTTCGACTCCCAGTACCTAAAAAAAAAAAAAAGCTTAAGCAAATGCTAGAAAAATTAGCACTCTTCAGCACAAACACTGGTGGTTCCTGAAGGTTTTCCATTTTGTGGGCTTATCTTCTGAATATATACTTAAAGGAGTCTATTTAAACTTAAGGGCATCTACTGCCTTAATTTGGGAAAAAGGGTATTTTTTGTCAATTTAGCTTTACCACCCTGCATAAAAAACATAATGGTTTTCTTTATCGATTTTCAGCTCTTACATTTCCCTTACTTTCATATTTTCACTACCTCCAACGCTGAAAAATATTTTAGAAATAGAAAGGACCTAATCATTTTGTCTAAATCCTCAATTTCATATAGCCACATATAAAGGTAACAGTTAAATTTGTCCAAGCCACAATTAGTTCAAGAACCAGAATAGCCAAGATTTTATAACTCTTAATCTATTATTCTCTATTACAAATAAAAAGTCCATAAATATAGGAGCTAATTCGTAAATACAAAAACAAAAGTAGTATTTGTTTGCTTATATTTTTCTTATGAGTATGTTACATTCCCTTAGGTTAAAGAGTTTAACTGAATAGGAACACAATTATTTGTTCCCTTTGACCCAGAAAGTCCTAAAGAAATCAGTATACTAAGACATATGCAGCATTCGCAAGGAAAGCGTCTAGGAGGAAAAAGAAATGTCTAACTTAAGTGATAATTTCTTCTAAAACTGTACACCAGATACATATTTCTAAATGAAAAATCATTGGGGGTATGAGAAGTTATCGTATTTTTTTGGCTCAATAACCTCATCTCTATTAGATTCCTCATAATCTAAGGAAATAATCTGAAACATGAACAAAGGTGTTCATCTTTTAACTACAGTAACAAAATAGGGAAAACTATGTAAAACCCAAACATAGAAACGGGCATTGCACAACCATTAAAACTTGTATGACAATGATATAAAAAAAAAAAAAATAGTGCATGCCAGGGATATAGCCAAGCACAAGGTCCTGAGATCAATTCCCAGTAAAAAAAAAAAAAAAAAGGAAAGAAAGAAAGAAAGAATGAACACAGTGTAACACTAAGTGAACCAAAAAAGGAACAAAAATCCAGGAAACAAAATACTATACAGAGCTGCCTTTCAGCTAGGTTAAAAATTTTTATAAAGAATGCCCACTTTGCTGGGCATGGTGGCACATAACTATAACCCCAGCACTCTGGAGGGCTGAGGCAGGAGGACTGCCTAGAGCTCAAGGTCAGCCTGGGCTACATAGTGAGTTCAAGGCCAGTCTAAACTACATAGCAAGACCCCGTCTCAAAAAAAAAAAAAGAGAATGCTCACTTCAGCAGCATATATACTGAAGAAACTGGAACAATTCAGAGATTAGCATGGCCCTTGCTCAAAATTGATAAGCAAATTCATGAAGCACTTCATATTAAAAGAAAAATCACAAAGAAAAATGACTGGAAGACAACCATCCAAGACACTGACAGTGGTGATCTTTACTTATTAGGACTACAGGGTGTCTCACACCTCATTCTTACTATACATTTTCCAGACATTCTTCACTAATCTAGTGTTACTTCTCAAAAAAATAAATACTGCCTAGATTTTAGTTACCCCAATATTATTCTGTGCAATTTCTAAAATAAAGTTGTTAATGAGCCTGAAAAGATGAAAGAATGAGACAGACACAAAGAAATACTATATATGACACAGAAGAGGCAGATAATCAAACAGGTGTAGTGGAGGTGAAAGATGAAAGAATCACAGATATAGCAGATAAAAAGGCACAGTGTTCTTATAATCTCTTTATCTCAATATTTTCCATAGAGCAAGGCTGCCCAAAGAAAAAAACTTCAAACAGTCAAGAAATCAACCAATCTTTTTTTTAAGACTTTCTGAGACAGCATTTCACTATGCAGTTCAGGCTGACCTTGAACTCACTCTGTAGCCCAGGCTGGCCTCGAACTCACAGCAATCCTCCTGCCTCAGCCTCCCAAGTGCTGGGATTACAGGCATGTAGCACTACGCCTGGCAATCTTTTAAAATGAAAAAAATTAATGAAGTACTAATTAAAAACTAAAACTGGATAGGCAGTCAAACTAAACACAAGGACTCCAACCTCATCACGTTGCATGTATTAAATATGTATAGCCTTTTGCTGGGCATGGTGGCGCATGCCTATAACCCCAGCACTCGGGAGGCCGAGGCAGGAGGATCACCAGGAGTTCGAGGCTAGCCTGACCTACACAGTGAGTTCAAAAGCCAGCCTGAACTGCATACCGAGACCCTGTCTCAACACCCCCTCACCCCCAAATGTACAGCCTTGGGCACATCAATCACTGTTTCAAATAATTTTTTTTTAAAGGGGTATATTGGGGCTTTCTTCAAAATTGAAATAGGAAATAAAACCTTATCCAACTCAAAAAAATATGAAAAACACATACAGGCAAAGTAGATATAAATCTAAATTGCAACTTTTATACAACTGTTCTTTGAGGGTGCTTTAATCTTTTGGTTCTCGATATATTAAAACATTAAAATATAACAAAAAAACATAAAAATATAATAGCAAAAAGTAATACATGACAAATAAGATGCCAAATGTAAAGATTTTTTAAACTTTTAAACATAAATCATTTTGCGATTTTCTAATAATCCTCTTGAAAATCCACAGAATTAACATATTTCACATGGACAAATTAAAGATGTTAGCAAATAAATATAATTAGCACCTCTAAACTACAATTTCTTTAATAATTTCTTAATGATAAAATGAGAAGAGTTACACCTAATGTTTTTGGGGGAGATAGAACTAAGAAGTGGATTGTATGTGCTTCCTATGGTTTTTCCAACAAACTACCCAAAATTTGGTGGCCTGAAACAAAAGAAATATATTCTCTCACAGTTTTGGAGGCCAGAAGTTTGAAAATAGTTTCACTGGGATAAGTCAAGGTATCAAGAAGGATACACATCCTAATATAAATCAATAAACACCAACTGCTACAGTGAAAACTCAGCCAGAAGTTTAAATTCATCTTCGTGACGTAGAATATCACTTGTTGCTTACCAGGATTATGATGTGTTGCAGATTCTCCATTCTGAAATACATCTCCTGCCACATTCATCCTACCAGGATTAAAAGGTCCTACTCCAGTCTTGGTCTGTGAAGTTAAAGATGGGGTGTATGTTTGTATATTAACACCAAAATTACTTGACTGCAGTCCGTTAGAGACATCTCCCAAGTTGGCATTCTGCAGTGATGTTACATGTGTAATCATTAAGTTCATATCTCTCCCGTCAGTATTTTCTAATTGGCCATCATTCACAGAGCTTACACCTGTTTCTAAGGTTGTAACGTTAGCAATCTGAATTTCAGAGTCTGGTTCTGTGGTGATACCACTACTACCCATTCCTGCATTTACCTTACTTCTTGAAAAACTGGAAGTGGAGAAATCCACATCATTTGTTCTGTTTTTAGTTTCAGGAGGTCTCCTCTCAACAAAATTGGAGTTTTTTTCTTGCCCTTGATTTGTTTCCATGTCCTCTTCGTCATCAATGACAATTGTCTCACTTACACTTCCCTTCTGAGAAGTCAATTCTTTTGAGGATGGGAGAATTTTGGAATCATTTCCTTGAAGTTCTTCATTTTTTGATGTAAATGTTATGGTTCTTTGATCAGTTACCACTGGTGTAGAAGGTGGGGGAGGTTGTACAGGTTCGATAAAAACAACATCATCATCATCTTCCACGGATGAGTTTTGAAACTTATTAGATCTAGATGCTAAAGGATTAGGTGGACCACTAAATGAATTTCCTACATTCGTGAGACTAGCTGCCATGGCCGTAGTCCCTAATAAAACAGGAGTTTGATCAGTCAATTCTAATGTTCCCACTGAACTTGTGTCCATGACAAAGAACCTGTTACAAAAATGGAAAAGAAAGTTAAAATATGTCAGTATAGAAATTTCTTTTTTTTTTTTTTTTTTTTTTTTTTTTACCAGGAATCAAACTCAGGACCTCATGCTTGCCAGGCAGGCACTGTATTGCTGAGCTATATCCCCAGCTCCAGTATAGGATTTTATGCTACTCTTCACTAAAACCACTGTGGATAACAAAGAAGATAAACATCCAATTTTCAGTAATTCTATACCACACACTCTCACCACTATCACCTCCTCTCTAAGAGATGTTATTTACTCTATAAACCTTAACACCGAAAATATAAATACTTCCACAATTTTGACCAGGAAAATAAAAACCTAACAATAGAACAACCCATTCAATTTACATATTCCATTTATTCACTAAAATAAATAGTATAGTCTAATTTCTCCTTTCCCTCAGTTCATCTTGATTTTTAAATCCTTTTTCTTATATTCCCTAGCTCACATGAAACTACATGATTAAGTCTTTTTGAAAATTTTAAATCTTTCTTCACCCTATCCAGAAAGTTCCAATTCCTCTTCACCCAGGCACACGCTATGTGCTTTACATCAATGCCTGTAACAGGCTGTACAATGCAACCGAAGACAACAGCTCCCAATCACTAGAATCTACATTTTCATATATGGGAAAAGGACCTTTATAGATATGATTACGGATAAGCATTTTAGAGTGAAGTTTTAAGTATCATTACAAGACAGAGTTAGAAGAAGATTACAAGCCAAAGAGGAGAACACAATGTGATTATGGATGGAGAGTGAAGAAACAAACTAAGGAATACTGGCAGTCACCAGAACATAGAAAGGATAAGGAAGATTCTTCCTAAGAGCCTCCAGAGGATGTGTATCCTTCGTGATACCTTGACTTATCCCAGTGAAACTATTTTCAAACTTCTGGCCTCCAAAACTGTGAGAGAATATATTTCTTTTGTCTCAGGCCACCAAATTTCGGGTAGTTCGTTGCAAAAGCCATAGGAAGCACATACAATCCACTTCTTAGTTCTATCCCCCCAAAAAACATTAGGTGTAACTTTTATCTCATTTTAATCATTAAGAAATTATTAAAGAAACTGTAGTTTAGAGATGCTAACCTTTCCAAGTCACACAGTGAGGATGAATACCCAAGCCTCTAAAACTACACTATATTCAACTAACAATTTCTGAGCACCTACTATATGCCAGGCTATCCTATGTGAGGCCAAGAAAAGCAAAGTTAATAATTTATAGAACAAATATCTGAACAGATGGAGAAGAAGAGGTTATGCACACAGAAGATAGTGTCATTAATTCCGAAGAGGAACAATGTTGATTTTATAGGCAAAAAAAAGTGGGGGTGGGGGAAAACCAGAAGGAAAAAACTGAAGAGTACCTGTAAATGTGAGGGGTGGCAGCTGAAGCGGTTTGTACACACCAGCCCCATTTTCACAGAAAAGCACCTGAGATGAAGAGACATTAACTATAAAAGTCTCAAAGTGTGGTGTAAAAACTTCTTATTGAGGAGCCTCTGGAAGGATAAAGTGACTAATATAAATCAATTATAACTTGGACTAAGAGTTACAGGATAAAGAAACTGTTTGCCCTACCTCTTAAAGCATTTTCTTAATTTTTTAGACCACATGATTTACCACTTATTTTTCTTTTTTTTTTTTTTTTACCACTTATTTTTCAAGGTAAATTTAATTTTTTAAAAGGCAAAGTGGTAACAGACTTACTTTAGTTTGGTGATCACAGAACAATAACTTTGGGCAAAAGACTTTTATACTGATTATCTGGAATACAGTACCAAGAAAGATCCATATGTGAGAAGGTCAGGGAAACGATATTCCAAGCAGAGTAAACAGTTCCTGCAAAAACCTAAAGAGAATGAAGTTGGCCAACTCAAGGAAGAGAACTGCTATAGGTTGGATCCTGAATGTCTCCCCAAAGGCCTATGTGTTGAAGACTTAGTCCCCAATCCCTGCCACTACTGGGAGGTGGTAGAGCACTCTGGAAGGAAGTTAGGTCACTGGTAGTGTACCCTTGAAAGGGACATTGAGACAATGGCCCCTCCTCTCATCACTTTCTGGCCACCATAGGGCAAGCAGCTTCCTCTGCTTCACACTACCATCAAGATATACTGCCTTGCTACGGCCCCAAAGCAATGGCCCTGCAGACCATGAACTGAAACCCCCAAAACCATGAACCCCCTCCCCCACCCCCCCAAAAAAACTAAAGTTACTTTTATCTCAGGTATTTGTCATAGTAACAAAAAGCTGACTAACACAAGAATAAAGCCAATGTAGCTGGAACAAAGGCAGAGAAAGAGAATGAAAATAAAACAAAAAATAGAACTCACCAAGGCCAAGAAGCTGATTAGTTTATTATATTCAACAGATTTACAGAGGGCTTGGTTTATACAAGACTATTTTAGACACCTGGGAAGAACTGGTAAACAACAAACATGAACATCCCTGCCCAGAGTAAGTATGAATTCTAAACTGTCTGGGTTTTACCGTTCCATGAAACTGCTGAGTTTTTGAGCAAAGGGCTGATACAATCTAACACTCTAAATAGATCACCCAGGCTATGTGGGAAATGAATTATACAAGATGGTAAGTGGAAGCAAAGATATCAACTAGGTAGCCACTACAATGGTCCAAGTGAGAGATGACAGTAGCTGAAATAAGAGTAGTGATGGAAGATGAGGGAAAAAAAGAAAAAAAAAAAAAAAAAAAAATCAAAAGATTAGGGGATCTTACTGATGTAAAAAAATCTATACAACATACTGTTGATTTAAAAAAAAAATTATACAACAAGCACGTATTACTATGTTATTATGCATAGCACCAAAACCCATATATACACTTCCTTAACTATAGATAAAACAAATTATTAACTCTTCTATAATAAAATAGCACCTCAGATACCTTAGTTAACATTGCCCAAGGTCCCGAGAAAACACAGGCTCCAAACACAGGATCCAGAATTTAACTTCAAAAACTAGTCTTTGGCCAGGTGTGCTGGCACATGCCTGTAATCCCAGCACTTGGGAGGCTGAGGCAGGAGGATCACTACAGTATTTGTCACAGTAACAAAAGGTTACTTTTTGTTACTTTCAAAGCCAACCTGGGCGAAGTGATTTCAAGGCCAGCCTGAACTGCAGAGTGAAACCCTGTCTTAAAGAGACAAAAAAATAAACAAAACAAAACAAAACAAAACTAGTCTTTGTCTCTTCCAAAGCAAGATCTATATGTCTCTGGTTAAGACATGCTGAATTTGGAAAAATGCAAAAGAAATAATTTTATTTAAAAACTTAAGGGATGATTATTTGCTTTACCCATGAATCTACAAGCAACCACTCCATATCCTGTATTTCATTATCATTAAATAATAATTTAATTTTCAAAAATTAAAACATAAGCACTTTAAAACATTTCCTCAAAACCAAGCATAAGTGGTTCATATCTATAATCCCAGCAATCTGGGAAACTGAGGCAGGAGGATCACAAATTTCAGCCCAGCCTGGGCAACAGAAAAACTCAGCAAGATCCTGTCATGAAATAAAAAATAAAATTTATCAATGGACTAGAGACACAGCTCACAGTGTGAAGACCCTAGGTTCAATTCCCCATATTGGAAAATAAATAAATAGCTCCTCAATAAGAAAAACTTCTTTATAATGAAACAATAGGGCAAAGCTTCAGACAAAGCCTTCAGTTAAGCAAGAAAAAAATTTTTTACCACTCTAAAAAAAAAATTACCACTCTAAAATTGAAAAATTGAAATATACTTAATACTTCAATTAAAAATTTTCATAACATTCAGTTAAATTTTTAAAACTACAAGTACAGGGCCGGTGAGATGGCTCAGCGGCTTAAGCGCCTGCCCGGCAAGCGCGAGGGCCCGAGTTCGACTCCCGGAACCCACATACGAAAAAGGGGCCGGTGATATCGCTCAGCGGCACGGGCGCCTGCTGGCGTGCGAGGTCCTGAGGTCGACCCCCCGGTACCCACAAAAAAATAATAATAAAATAAAAATACAAGTACAGCCATTTTGGTTATAGTTAATGTTTATTGCTTAGGATTGGCCAAATATTCGTGTCAGTTAAATTAACACCAAACCCATATAGTAGACTCATAACCTGTACTTTACAGATTTTAGAAAAAAAATTCTCAAGCTGGGCATGGCAGCACATGCTTGCAACCTCCACACTAGGGAGGCTAAGGCAGGAAGACTGCTACAAGTTGTAGGCCATCATGGGCTACACAGTGACTTCAAGGCCAGGAATACCATGCCACCCCGCAAAAAAAAATTTTTTTTTAAGAAGTTAAATAAAGCTACCCAAGACCACAAACCAAGAAGTGGTAGAGCTCAAGACTTTAATGTGCATAACTAACATGCAATATGTAATCAAGTACACAACAATAATATAAGCCAGCAATTAAGTATTGAAAAATAAGGCAATAATGGAGCTCTGAAGTTTTCAGAAATGAAGCCATTTAATAACAATAACCAAATCAATATTCAAACTAAACAAGCTTCAAAAGGAATAAGTATCAAGGTCACAAGCCAGGCTAAAAGGAGATTTTAAAAATAATGAAGTTAAACTAGTAGTTAACATTCACTTGTCATAAATTTGGACTAACAACCATTTTCAGAAAAAAAGAGCTAAATCTCAACCTAAATCTACTGATGTTATAAAATGTGTAGGCTTTTAATTGCTCTTGTTCCTTTCTAAGTTTTAGCATACCTAAAACAGGAAAAGAAAAAATTTCTGGAAAGAAAAACGAAGACTGACTTCACAGTACCCTCTGGTGGCTGCAAAGTGTCAATTCAGTTTCCTCATAGAGAACACAGTGAGACCCAACAGGAGGTCTGAGGACACCGCAGTCTGCAGGAATGTGCTACATAACACAATCATCTTAGTAAAAACATGGTCACTTCTAAATATCATTGATTAACATGCTCCAAACATGAAACAGTTTTAGAAAGCACAATGAATTGGAAAGCTGAGGCAGGAGGATCACCAAGTTCAAGCCCAGTCCGGACGATTTCTCTCTCAAAATTTTTTAAAAGAGCCAGGGATATAGATCAGTACAAGACCCTGGGTTCAAATCCTAGTACTACCACCCTCCAAAAAAAAAAAAAAAAAAAAAAGTAAAGAAAAGAAAGACAATCCAATTAAGAGCTGAAACTGAAAATTGTCAATTGTTTTGCAGTACTTTATTATATGGAGTGTCTTTTAGTTACATGAATGAATACATTAGACTTGAGGTTTAGTTGAGATTTTACATAGCCTGTACCTATAGAATTATTTTAATAAATGTTATACCAATTAAGAGTTGAACATTTCTCCATTATCCAAACAAAATCTACTCTACTCCATTTTCAGGTTTTTTCGGGGTGTGTGTGTGTGTGTGTGTGTGTGTGTTGCTGGGAATCAAACCCAGGGACTTCTGCACATAAACAAGAGTTCTATCACTAAGTTTCATGCTCAACCATTAGCCACTTTTCTACCTAAAACTAATTCTAATTACGTATTTAACAATGAGCAAACAACTGTACTGCTCTGAGCTTTATTCCCCACAGTAAATGGTATAAAAATGGTTTACAGGGGCTGGTGAGATGGCTCAGCGGCTTAAGCGCCTGCCCGGCAAGCGTGAGGGCCCGAGTTCGACTCCCGGAACCCACATACGAAAAAGGGGCCGGTGATATCGCTCAGTGGCACAGGCGCCTGCTGGCGCGCGAGGTCCTGAGGTTGACCCCCCCGGTACCCACAAAAAAAAAAAAAAAAAAGAAAGATTTGGGCCGGTGAGACGGCTCAGCGGCTTAAGCGCCTGCCTTGCAAGCGCGAAGGCCTGAGTTCGACTCCCGGATCCCACATACGAAAAAGGGGCCGGTGATATCGCTCAGCGGCACGGGTGCCTGTTGGCGCGCGAGGTCCTGAGGTCGCCCCCCCGGTACCCACAAAAAAAAAAAAAAAAAAAAAAAAAATGGTTTACAGGGCTTGGCTTGGAACTCAAAGAAATAACCATGTGTGAAAGCCATTTATCACATTTCAAAACAATCACCAGTCAATTTTTGCCTCTACCTCAGAATTTTATTAAGTTTCCAATTAATTTTTTAAGCTTGTTTATAATACTTCATCATCATAAATTACTAATGTCTTTATTTTGATTCAGTAAGAACACAAGAAGTGAAAAAATGAAAAGATAGTAAACCATAAATGTTTTCATTCATAACAGGAAAATAGCAGTTCTTGTTGAATAAAGCCAATAAACCTTCAAAAACGTAGAACACCATGGGCCGGTGAGATAGCTCAGCAGCGTAAGCGCCTGCCTGGCAAGCGCAAGGTCCTGAGTTAGACTCCCAGTACCCACATAAAAAAAAAAAAAAAAGGGCCGGTGAGATGGCTCAGCGGCTTAAGCGCCTGCCCGGCAAGCGCGAGGGCCCGAGTTCGACTCCCGGATCCCACATACGAAAAAGGGGCCGGTGATATTGCTCAGCGGCACGGGCGCCTGCTGGCGCGCGAGGTCCTGAGGTCGACCCCCCGGTACCCACAAAAAAAAAAAAAAAAAAAAAAAAAAAAAAAAAAACCTAGAACACCAAAAGAAAGAATTTCAAAGCACTTCCACAAATGTCCAGGAATATGGCAGAGCAGTAAGCAGCAATAAATCGGTCTAAGATTCGGAATACAAACACCGGAAAATAACAACTTGAGGAAGAAAAGACAGACTAAGGAAGGACTTGAAGGAAACATCGGAGACCACAGAGAAATTGAAGAGACAGACCATAATGCAGAAAAAGGAAAGCTCAAGCTGCACTTTCTCCCCATCTCCTGGATCCTGGCCTGTGAAAGGAAAGATCAAATTGACAGAGACATCGTGAAAGCAGGTGACTCCAGAGGCCTCCAGGGAGAAACGCACCAGGGGAACGGCGCAGCAGGCGTTGTGCACCACAACAGCTACATTTTCAGTGGCTACAACAGTCCAAGCCACTGCTGTGTCCCCTTGGAGAGCATGCTTGGTCAGATGCCATTTTAGGGAAAGGCCAGCTGAGCCCAGGACTCAGAGCTGCTGTGGGTTGGCTTCATCTCAGGGCTCCTAGTGTTAAACTACCATAGTGACTGGGTGAGGGACAACCATGGGAAACATCCAGAGTCAAGGAGCCACGGTCAAGCCAGCAAGAGATGAGTGTTCTAAGCTAAACTACTCAGGCCCCAACAACATGACCAGACATCGGGTTTCATACCAGAACTTATGGGATACAATGAAAGCAGTCCTATGAAACTGATAGTGGTGAATTCCCACAGCAGAAAAAGTGCAAGCTCAAATAAACAAACTAATGTTGAACCTCAAGTGTCTAGAAAAAGAAGAGCAAGTTAACCCAAAGCTCATACAAGGAAGGAAATTATAAAGATCAGAACACAAATTAATGCAAATGAGACTAAGAAAACAATACAAAGAATCAATGAATCGAAGAGTTGGTTCTTTGAAAGATTAAATAGACAAACCCTTAGCCAACCTTATCAAAAAAAAGGAAAGAAAAGACTCAAATCCATGAAATTTGGAGTGGAAAGCATAAAAATCACAATGGATCCTGCAGAATCTACTTTGACAATCTTTAATAAGATAGAAAATTCGGAAGAAATGGACAGATTCATAGACATGAACTACCAAAGCTGAACCAAGAAGATATAAAAATTCTAAATAATCAAGTATCAGTCAATGAAATTGAAGTAGTAATAACAAACCACCAACAAAGAAAAGCCCAGTTCTGCTGAATTCTATGTGGACTTTAGGGAAGAACTAATGCCACTACTCCTCAAACTTTTTAATGAAATTGAAAAGGAAGCAATATTCCCAAACTCATTCCTGAAAGCAAGCATTACCCTGATATCAAAACCAGGGAAGGATCCAACCAAAAAAGAGAACTACAAGTAATCTCCTTAATGAACATAGACACAAAAATCCTCAATAAGATACTGGAAAACAGAATGTAGCAAATCACCAAAAAGATTATACACTATGACCAAGCAGGATTCATCCCAGGGATGCAGGGATGTTCAATACAAGAAAATCAATAAATATAATACAACATATTAACAGAACCAAAGACAAAAACCACATGATCATCTCAATAGATGCAGAAAAACCATTTGACAAAGTCCAACACTCATTCGTGATAAAAACCCTATAGAAAATTGGAATAGATGGTCTTTATTTTAATCTGATAAAAGCCATTTATGACAAACCAACAGCCAACATCACACTAAATGGTCAAAAACTGAAAGCTTTCACTCTAAAATCAGAAACAAGACAAGGATGTCCACTATTACCACTCCTATTCAATGTAGTTCTGTAAACAGCCGGAGCAATTAGACAAGAAATAAAAGAAATAAGAATGGGAAAGGAAGAAGTTAAATTATCATTATTTGCAGATGTCATGATACTGTACATAGAAGACCCCAAAAACTCCACCAAAAGACATCTAGAATAATAAAATTCGACAGTGTAGCAGGATACAAAGTCAACACTCAAAAGTCCACAGCACTGCTATACATGAAAAACAAACTCACTAAGTTTGAGAACTTAGGGAAATGACACCTTTCACAATGGCGCCAAGAAAAATGAAATCCTTAGGAGTCAATTTAACAAAGGATGTGAAAGAGCTTTACACTGAAAACTACAGTACTCTGAAAAAGGAGATTAAAGAAGATATATCATAAAATGGAAAGATATTCCTTGCTCTTGGACAGGCAGAACCAATATAGTGAAAATGGCCATACTTCCAAAACTGTTATAACAGGGCCGGTGAGATGGTTCAGCGGCATAAGTGCCTGCCTGGCAAGTGCGAGGTCCTGAGTTCGACTCCCGCTACCCACATACAAAAAAAGGGCCGGTGATATCACTCAGCAGCATGGGTGCCTGCTGGCACACGAGGTCCTGAGGCCAACCCCCGATACCCAAAAAAAAAAAAAAAAAAAAAAAAAAAAAACTGTTATAACAGACTTAATGCAATCTCAATCAAAATACCAACAGCATACCTAACAGAACTAGAGAAAAGAATCTTAAAATTCATATGGATCCAAGAAACCCAGAATAGCAAATGCAATTCTGGGCAACAAGGGCAAGGTAGGGGTATCACATTCCCCAATTTGAAGTTATACTACAAGGCTACTGTGATAAAAATAGCATGGTACTGTCAAAAAAACAGACCCAAGGATCAATGGAATGGAATAGAAGATACATAAACAACTCCAAGCACACTCAGCTACCTTATCTTTGACAAAAGGGCCAAACATCTTCACTGAAAGAACGACAGCCTCTTTAATAAACGGTGCTGGTAAAACTGGCTTTCCACATGCCGAAGATTAAACCTGGACCCATATCTCTCACGATGCATTAAACGAAAATCGAAATAGATCAAAGATCTAAATACAGTATAAAAACAGAAACACTTAATCTGCTGGAAGACAGAACAGGAAAACACTTGAAGATTAGGTGTAGGCAAAGACTTTATGAACAAAATCCCGAATGCACAGGAAATAATACCAAGAATCAACAATGATATGGGGTAACAATCACATCAAAAAGCTTTTGCACAGCAAAATAAACCACCAACAGAGTGAAGAGACAACCCACAGAATGGGAAAAATTTTTTACCAGCTACTCCTCAAAGGACTAATATCTAGAATACAGTATACAAAGAACTTGAAAAAAATCAGACCCCCAATTTAAAGACCCAGTCCAAAAATGGGCATCTGAAATGAACAAACACTTCTCAGATGAAGAAGTGCAAACAGCAAGTAAGTATATGAAAAAATATATAAATATATGAAAATATATATTTATATATTGAAAATATATAAATAAATGAAAAATGCTATATAATGTTATCACAATGTATGGCAAATATATACTAAAACTAAAAAAAGAATTTTAAAAAAGTGCCTCAACAAAAGTATTCATAGTTTTCTCATTTATGAGGTGTGACCAACAAATAGGATGAATGTTGAAATTTTTAATATAGTGTTAACGGTAAAAGATATATTGCCATTAGTGGTCCTCAAAATACTGCCCCTCACTTTGAACACACTTTTCCCACTTGCTCTCCCACGTTCTGACGCGGTACTCAAAGTCATCTCCCGTGAGTGTCTAGCTGCACTGTGTGGCTCTCGATGTCCCGAACGGACTCAGAGCATCTCTTTCATGGTCTTTCTAACTCCAAGAAGAGCCACAGGTCTCACAGCGCCAGACGTAGTGAATACGCCGGAGGAGTACACGCTGCAACGTTTCTATCTGCATGAACTGCCACGGACAGGTGGTCAACGAGGCGATAAAAAATACAGTGGATGTTTAAATTAAGATAACGTATTACAGTGAAAGACACACTGCCATTTAGTCCTCTTAAAGTGCTCCCCGCACTTCAAACACTCCCTATCACTCTTGGAAATGTGCCTTTTACTCTAAGGTGTTAAAATTTAAACATAACTGTATTTTTTGATCACCCTTGTAAACCCTATCTGTAGCTATCATAAAGAATTACAAAGAAAGACAGTCAAACATAGTGGTGCACATCTGTAATCCCAGCACTCGAGAGGCTGAAGCAGGAGGATGGCAAGTTTTAGTGCAGCCTGGACAACTAGCGACTTAGTGGGTCCCTGTCTCAAATGCCCTGGGTTCAATCCCTAGTTACACACACACACACACAAAGGAAGCTAGGCTGACATCCTCTCTACAGCAAAGGATCAGTTAAAGTGTGTTTGGCTAACTTATTATAGTTTTGGGTCAGTTATCAATTTAAAATTTTACAGCTGGGTGTGGTGGTGCACGCCTATCATCTCAGCACTGGGCAGGATGAGGCAGGAGGATCGCCATGAGTTCAAGGCCAGCCTGCGTTACATAGTGAGTTTAAAGCCAGCCTGCACTACATAGCAAGACCCTGTCTCAAAAAAACCAAAAAATGTACAATTCCCTAATGAAATAGGAGTGAAATTTATAAATATACGTAAAATAGCAAACCAAAATATATCAAATTTAATAAAAAATTTTAAAAGCATTATCCTTAAAGTCAAGAATAATGTAAGGGTGCTGAGAACAGAGCTCAGTGGTGTAGCATTCGCACAGCATGCAAAAGGCATTGGGGTCAATGCCCAGCACCACCAAAAAGAAAAAAAAAAGGCAAAGACTTTTTTTTAATTACTATCAAGCACTCTTCTGAAAATATAAGCCAATACAAATACACCAAAAAAAATTTTTTTAATTTAAGAGCAGAAAATATCACTACATGAAAATTATGATTCTCAGGACCTCAAGATGGCGGATGAGTAAGAAGCAGGCAGCGAAACTCTAAAAGTTACCATTGGAACACGGGAATATAGCGACCCGGAAAGCGCAGGAGGGGGGGAGATGCCTCCCCGAAACCCAGAGAAGTTCTGAAGCGCAATCTGGGACCCCCGGCACCAGTGACGGGTGACTTCCAACAAAGAAGAAGGAAAGAAGGAGCAGACCGCGCGCGCGCGCACCTTCCACTATCCCGGGAGTTGCAGGGCCGCGGAGGCTCAATTCTACGGACACACGGTGGCAGCTGGTGCCCAGGGAGCCCCCACGGAGGATCCTGAGACAGCGGCGGGGCAGGGGAGCGGCGGAGAACGGCGCTGACCAGCGGTGAGTGTCTCTCAGCCACAGCTGCCCCGCGCCAGAGAGCGACCGGATGGGCGCCATTGTGGGGGGTGTGGCGAAACTCAGAGCGGCTCGAAAACTGCTCTGGGAACTTGTGCTCCGGACAGGGCAGCACGGGGCCTCTCAGGCCCACGAAAGTGTGCTGAGGTCAGCAGGCGAACGAGACTGGACTCTCAGCCACACCTGTCCCGCGCCAGAGAGCGACTGGCCCGGCGCCATTGTGGGGGGCGTGGCGAAAAACCAAAGCGGCGGGAACCAGTGCAGGGAACCCGCGCTCCGGACAGCGCGCTGAGCCTCTCAGGCCCAGGGATCGTGAAAGGGCGCCGAGAGCAGAGGCGAGCTAGACTGGTCTCTGCCTGAAAGTACGCGCCTCTGCTCACCGCCCGCCAGAGGGCGCTCCTGGCTTACTGGAACGGACCTGCACAGAACAGGACTCTGTCACCACAGGGTAACTGCCTACAGCAGAGTCAACACCTGGAACTGATTCTTTTTATTTTTTTATTTTTATTTTTATTTTTATTTTTTATTATTTTTTTTTCTCACTGATTTGTTTTTTGTTCTGGCGAAGGGTTTTTTTGGTTTTGTTTTGTTTTGTTTTGTTTTTTGGTGGGGTTATATTTTTGATCTGTCTGTTTTATTGTTTTTATCTTCGTTTTTGTTTCTGTATGTGTATTTGCTCTTTCCTTCATTATTCTCTCTGGTTTTTTATATGAGTGTAAATAGCGCCTCTAACTTCTTTGTGATTGTGGTTGTGATCTGTTCTTCCTTTTATCCCTTCCTTCTCTTTCTACCACCTGTCCTCTGCACTAGTGTCCCAATTTTAGTGGGATCCCTCTTGGTCCTCTAACCTTACATCTAATTCCTTCCTCTTCTCCCAATACTCTATTTCCTCCTTAACTCATTTTAAATTTAAACTCCTCAGGGGAAAAATTGCCATACACAGGACTTGTATACTGCATATAATTTTTCTGGTGTGTTTTAGATTTTGTTATATAACCGCAACTCTATACAGCTAAAAGTGGTAAATAACTGGTTAGCTCAGTCTGTCATTTTCTAGGCTGTGTTTGATGCTTTAGTTAACATTATAGCCAAATGTGAAATAATTGTTCTAAACATCTTTCCTTCCTGATATTTCATGATTGAGATTGACTAAGGGACACAGAAAATACAGTGGCACAGTACCAAAGAATCAAAGACTGGGCCAAACAGGTAGCAACTTCGCATACCCAACGAATTGAAGAGGTAGGATCTGGCAGAAAGCTCAAAACCTAAAAGCAAGCTCCACTTGGAAGATACTGCAGAGAAGTAGTCATCTTCTAAAGATCTTAAACACTAGCAATAAAGTAACCTACTATAGGTAATTTGCAAACATCACCCCAGGAATTAAAGAAAGAAAAAATGAGACGACACTTAAACAAGATGCAACCCCACACATCCAATTCACCAAAGGCAAACCTAGGGAGCAACGAGGTGGGACAATCCGAAAGCCACCCACCTGGCCTATCTGAAGTGGTAACAACAAAGCAACTGAATGAGGTTCTGGAAAAAATTAAAACAGAAATAATCTCACAGATAACTGCAGAGATAATGTCTACAATGAAGACCATGCTTAAGGACACTATAGTTGATACAGACAAAAAAATAGATGAACTTAAGAAAACTATAGAAACCATGAATGCTCAGCATAGGAAAGAAATGGAATCCATAAGGCAGATTCAAGCAGATACCCAAGAGATAAAAAATTCCATTGAAAGTATTTGTAGCAGAATAAGCCAATGCGAGGACAGGATCTCAGATATAGAAGACAGGCTTGCAATTAGTGATCATGAAATGGAAAAATTCTTAAAAATAGCAAGGGACCATGAAAAATCAATTCAGCAGCTGCTAGATGACTCAAAGATAAACAACTTAAGAATAATTGGAATAAATGAAAAAGCAGGAGATAGCATCAACGACATTAAAACCTTGTTCAAAGACATAATCAGGGAGAACTTTCCTGGAAGAGAAAAGGAATTTGACACCCCTATAAGTGAAGCTTTTAGAACACCAACTAGACATGATCAAAAAAAAAACTTCAGCCAGACATATTATAGTCAAGATCCCAGAAATTCAACAGAAGGGCAGAATCTTAAAAGCTGTTAGGGAGAAGAGACAAATCACCTATGAAGGAAAACCCATCAGAATCACAGCTGACTTTTCAGCACAAACCCTCAATTCAAGAAGAGCTTGGAATGATGTATTGCAAGCTCTAAAGGAAAATAATTTTCAGCCCAGATTGATGTACCCTGCAAAACTATCTTTCAAAATTGATGGAGAAATAAAATACTTTCATGACAAAGAACATCTGAGAAAATTTATGACCACCAAACCAGCACTCCAAAACGTTCTGAAGGACATTCTAGAAAGAGATAGGAACCCCAACAGAAGGAATCCACCAGGCAGGGCAAATAATTAAATAGCCGGAAAGCAGAAAAACAAAGAGTGGGAACCAACAACAGGAAAATATCATGACAAGTCAATACATATCAGTTTTAACCATCAATGTTAACGGTCTCAATTCACCAATCAAAAAGCACAGACTGGCGAAATGGATCAAGAAGCAAGATCCAACAATATGCTGTATACAAGAAACACATTTAATTCAGAAAGAAATTCATAGACTGAAAGTCAAAGGATGGAAAACAATACTCCATGCCACAGGAACCCAGAAAAAAGCAGGGGTAGCTATTCTTTTTGCAGACAAAGTGAACTTCAAGCCAAGAAGGATTCAGAGAGATAAAGACGGTCATTACATCCTTGTAAAGGGAACAATCCAAGAGGAAGAGATAACGATCATAAATATATATGCGTCAAATACCAATGCACCCAGCTATATAAAACAAGTACTAAAGGACATGAAAAATCAAATAAGCACTAATACAATTATATTGGGAGATCTCAATACTCCACTGTCACAAAAAGATAGATCAACTGGACAGAAAATCAATAATGAAATAGTAGAACTGAACCAAACTTTTGAACAAATGGACTTAGTAGATGTCTACAGAGTGTTCCATCCCACAACATCAGAATACACATTTTTCTCAGCTGCACATGGGACGTTCTCCAAAATAGACCACATACTAGCTCATAAAACCTGCTTAAGTAAATGCAAAGGAATTGAAATTATCCCATGCATATTATCAGACCATAGTGCAATGAAATTGGAAATCAATGGCAAAAGATCCCACAAAAACTCCCTAAACACATGGAAATTAAACAGCATCCTCCTGAACAACCAATGGGTCACAGATGAAATTAAAGAAGAAATTAGTCACTTTCTACAACTGAATGACAAGGACAGTACAACATACCGGAACTTATGGGATACAATGAAAGCAGTCCTAAGAGGGAAATTTATAGCATTAAATACTTATATCAGGAAAATAGAGCAAGCGCAAATAAACAACTTAAGGGTGAACCTCAAGCTTCTAGAAAAAGAAGAGCAGGTTAAGCCAAAAGCCCGTACAAGGGAGGAAATTATAAAGATCAGAGCAGAAATTAACGTATTGGAGAATAAAAAAACAATACAAAGAATCAATGAAGCAAAAAGTTGGTTCTTTGAAAGAATAAATAAGATTGACAAACCCTTATCCAACCTTATTAAAAAAAGAAAAGAAAAGACTCAAATCCATGCAATTGAAAATGAAAAGGGTGATATCACGACGGACCCTGCAGAAATCCAGAAGATCATCTATACCTATTTTGAAAATTTATATTCTACTAAGATGGAAAATGCAGAAGAAATGGACAGATTCCTAGATTCGTATGAATTACCAAAGCTAAATCAAGAAGATTTAAAAATCCTAAATAAACCAATATCAACCAATGAAATTGAAGATGTAATTAAAAACCTCCCAACAAAGAAAAGTCCAGGCCCTGATGGATTCACTGCCGAATTCTACAAGAAATTTAGAGAAGACCTAACGCCCCTACTTCTCAAACTTTTCAATGAAATTGAAAGGGAAGCAATACTCCCAAATTCATTCCTGGAAGCAAGCATTACCCTGATACCAAAACCAGAGAAGGACCCAACTAAGAAAGAGAACTACAGGCCAATCTCCCTAATGAACATAGATGCAAAAATCCTTAATAAGATACTGGCAAACAGAATCCAACAAATCATCAAGAAGATTATACACCATGACCAAGTTGGATTCATCCCAGGGATGCAGGGATGGTTCAACATACGTAAATCAATAAATGTAATACAGCATATTAACAGAACCAAAGACAAAAATCACATGATCATCTCAATAGATGCAGAAAAAGCTTTTGACAAAGTCCAGCACCTTTTCATGATAAAAACCCTACAGAAAACTGGAATAGAGGGTCTTTATCTCAATCTGGTAAAAGCTATCTATGACAAACCAACAGCCAATATTATACTAAATGGCCAAAAACTGAAAGCCTTCCCTCTAAAATCAGGAACAAGACAAGGATGTCCACTGTCCCCACTCTTATTCAACATAGTTCTGGAAACTTTAGCCAGAGCGATTAGACAAGAGAAAGAAATAAAAGGAATAATGATTGGAAAGGAAGAAGTTAAATTATCATTATTTGCAGATGACATGATACTCTACACAGAAGATCCCAAAAACTCCACTAAAAAACTGCTAGATTTAATAAGCAAATTCAGTAGTGTAGCTGGATACAAAGTCAATACTCAAAAGTCAATAGCCTTCCTGTACACAAATAACAAACTTACTGAAAGAGAAATTAGGGAAACAATACCTTTCACAATAACATCCAAAAAAATGAAATACCTAGGAATCAACCTCACGAAGGATGTAAAAGACCTGTATACTGAAAACTACAGTACTATGAAAAAGGAGATTGAAGAGGATATCAGAAAATGGAAAGATATCCCTTGCTCCTGGATAGGAAGAACCAATATAGTGAAAATGGCCATACTTCCAAAATTGTTATACAGATTTAATGCAATTCCAATCAAAATTCCAACAGCATATCTCACAGAATTAGAGAAAACAATCCTAAAATTCATTTGGAATCAGAAGAGACCTAGAATAGCAAAGGCAATTCTGGGCAACAAAGGCAAGGCAGGGGGCATCACAATCCCTGACTTGAAATTATACTATAAAGCTACTGTGATAAAAACAGTGTGGTACTGGCAAAAAAACAGACCTGAAGATCAATGGAACAGATTAGAAGATGCTGAAACAACCCCAGACATACTAAGCCACCTTATCTTTGACAAAGGTGCCAAACACATTCGCTGGAAGAAAGATAGCCTCTTTAATAAATGGTGCTGGAAAAACTGGCTCTACACATGCCGAAGATTAAAACTAGATCCATATCTTTCACCATGCACTAAACTAAATTCAAAATGGATCAGAGATCTAAATATTAAAACAGAAACATTAAATCTGCTGGAAAGTAGGATAGGTAAAACCCTTGGAGACATTGGTGTAGGCAAAGACTTTATGAATAAAAACTCAACCGCACGGGAACTATCCCAAAGAATCAATAACTGGGATCTCATCTTATTAAAAAGCTTTTGCACAGCAAGAGAAACCACCAACAGAGTGAAGAGACAACCCACAATGTGGGAAAAAATGTTTGCCAGCTGTTCCTCAGACAAAGGACTACTATCGAGAACATATAAAGAACTCAAAAAAATCAGACCTCCCAAATTTAAAGACCCACTCCAAAAATGGGCATCTGAGATGAATACACATTTCTCAGATGAAGAAATACTAATGGCAAACAAATATACAAAAAAATGTGCAACATCACTAGTCATTCGAGAGATGCAAATTAAAACAACACTGAGATACCATCTCACCCCAGAAAGAATGGCTACTATTAAGAAATCAACTAATAACAAATGCTGGAGGGGCTGTGGGGAAAAAGGAACCCTTCTTCACTGTTGATGGGAGTGTCGACTGGTACAGCCACTGTGGAAGTCAGTGTGGAGATTCCTCAAAAAACTAGGGTTGGAGGTCCCATTTGACCCAGCTATTCCCCTTCTGGGCATCTTCCCAGAAGAATTAAAAACATCGTACCACAGCGATATATGTGCACCCATGTTTATAGCAGCACAATTTGTAATAGCCACATCTTGGAAACAACCCAAATGCCCATCAACTGAGGAATGGATAAGAAAGATGTGGTATTTTTATACAATGGAGTACTACTCAGCCATAAAGAAATATAAACTGGAAACTTTTGTAGGTAAATGGATGCAACTAGAGAAAATACTTGTAAGTGAAATAAACCAGATGCACATGTGTAAAGATCATATTGTCTCCCTAGTGTGAGAAACTGAGAGTAAATAAGATCCAAAATCTACAATAGACATGGTAAAACAGGAAGAAACTGTTTAAAAGGAAAAATATTGTTTAGACAATTGAATGCTGATAACTTGTACCCTGAATAACTAATTTAAAGATAACAATATGGAATGTATTAACCATTGTTACCCTCCTATTATGGAGTACTATTCAGCCATAAAGAAGGATAAACTGGAGACTTTTATAGGTAAATGGATGCAACTCGAGAAAATACTCATAAGTGAAATAAACCAGAAGCACATGTGTAAGCATCGTATTATCTCTCTAGTATGAGAAACTGAAAGAGTAAATAAGATCCAAAATGTACAATAGATATGGTGAATCAAAAAGAAACTGGTCAAAAGGAAAGAGAGACTGGAATAGGGAAAAGAAAGAAGGGAAAGGGAAAAAAATTGTATATATATATATAAGATGGTTAAGATAGATACACTACCAGTTTTACTTAGTTCATTGAAGAGTAAGGTTTGTGCCAATAATGTTTGGACAATTGAATGCTAATGTCTGGTGTCCTGAATAACTAACTTAAAGATAGTAATACGTAATGTATTAACCATTGTTACCCTCCTATTATGTTGGTTTGAAAATTTGTTCTTCTTTTGATTTGTTTTGTTTTTTTCTTCTCTTTAAAATAAAAAAAAAAAAAAAAAAAAGAAAATTATGATTCTTTACCTCAAAGAAAATTACTGCAGTAAGATAATTAGTAAACTGAATACAAAATTAGTATGCAGAAATTAAGTCAACAGAATGGCCTACTGAAGACAGTGATAAAGTTCTGCTTGAACTCAAAGATCAACAACTGTTACAAGATCAAAAAAAAAAAAGCAAACCTCCAAGGATGGGGAATTACTCAACAGCACCAAAATTTTGGAAAAGAGAAGCAGAGAAGCACATAAGCAGATTAGTTGTAAATAACTTAGTACCCCTTAGAAATCCTGAATCAACACTAACATACATTCTTAAATAACTCTAGTACAAATGCAACTGAACTTGTACTTAACATTCACTTTGTTATAAGGGATTGGCATAACAATTTGCAGAGGAATGAGGCAATAGCTCAAAGCAGAATTCTCAAAAGATTCAGAAGCCACCACCACAGCCCCATTTCCTCCACAAAGGAGATTGTGTACCTAAAATAGTTAAACTAAAAGGGCTGAGTAAAAGGTACTTAAAAAGTGAAGTACTTAGATTTCCTTTCCCATTCAAATAAATCTTTAATCACATACAGAAGCAACAGATTGACTTAGCTATAAAGTGAATCTATACATACATGGTTGTGACTCTTGAAATATGATTCCCAATCTAAAACCCCAGTCACACGTCCGTCCACTTAGGAAACCAGAAGAGACTCTTCTGAGAAATATGACAACATAAGCTAGACTCAGAAAGACAAATACTGCATGTTCTCCATACTATGTCATCTAAAAAGGATGACCAGGAAGAAAAAAGGAGACTATTACTAGACAAGAAGGGAGTAAGAGGGGGCCGGTGAGATGGCTCAGCGGCGTAAGCGCCTGCCCGGCAAGCGCGAGGGCCCAAGTTCGACTCCCGGAACCCACATACGAAAAAGGGGCTGGTAATATCGCTCAGCGGCACGGGCGCCTGCTGGCGCGCGAGGTCCTGAGGTCGACCCCCGGTACCCACAAAAAAAAAAAAAAAAAGAAGAAGGGAGTAAGAGGAAAGAATAGGGAGAATAAAGGGAAGGTTATGGGGGGTAGATATAAGCACAAACTAGGGCAGAAGGCAGAAGGCAGGGGGTGGGGGGTGATAAGTGTGTTATGTGCTTGTATGAATCTGCCAAAACAAAACCCATTAAATTATATAACCAATAAAACATGAAAAATTAAAAATAAGAAAACCCAAAGACACTAACAACGGGGATTTCCCAACAATACCACCCCCCAAAACCCCAACAATACCCCCCCATCCACTGAAGTATTCTAAACTCCAAGCATGCAGTATATCCAAACAGATCTTGAACACCATTCTTAATTATGAACAGACAACCAAAGATTACCTGACAACAGGGAGATGAAGATATATCTTCGTGATAAAAACAAACAGAAAAACCCAACTTGGTAGATAACTATGTAGGAGAAAAACTTATGAAAATCATTAATAGATTCAGGGATAAGAAAACATCATTACGGCCACGAAGTAAGTATAGGTGCACACCTGTAATCCCAACACTCTGGAAGGCGGAGGCAGGAGGACCACAAGTTCAGGGCCAGTACAGGCAATTTAGTGACACCTAGTCTCAACCTCTAAAAAAAAGTTTGGGCCGGTGAGATGGCTCAGCGGCATAAGCACCTGCCTGGCAAGTGCGAGGTCCTGAGTTCGACTCCCGGTACCCACATACGAAAAAAGGGCCGGTGATATTGCTCAGTGGCATGGGCGCCTGCTGGCGCGTGAGGTCCTGAGGTCGACCCCCAGTACCCAGTTAGTGGCCAGTGTGGTGGAGCTCACCTGTAATCCCAGCACTCAGGAGCCTAAGTCAGAAGGTGCAGTGAGTTCAAGGACAGCCTGAACTATATAGAGAGATCCATCTCAAAAAACCAGCAAAAAAAATCAAATTAAGGGGCTGAGGCTGTAGCTCAGTGGTAGAATGTTAGCCTCGTATGTATGAGACCTTGGGTTCAATCCCCAGTACCGCAAATAAATAAAAAGAATAGAAGGCTGGAAAATAATATTTAGAGAGAAAATATTATCTTCCATTTGAAAAAAAAAAAGCAAGCAGAACACAGGATTCCTTGAAGAAATGGATTTTTGGATGTCAGAGCCAGGAAATATCAAGATGAGCCCAGAACACAACATATACTAGATAACAAGGGACCTCTCAAAGAATATGGGCATGGGTGTGAAAAAGATTCCTGTAGAGTGTCACGGTGCTCACCTGTAATTTTAGCACTCCAAGGCTGAGGCAGGTAAACTGCAGAGTTCAAGGCCAGCCTAAACTACTACAGTGAGAACCTATCTCAAAATAAATAAATAAAATAAATAAATAAATAAATAAATAAAAAACAAGACTCCAAAGCCAACACAAAGCTCCAACTGGCCAAAAAATGAGCCAATCTGCACATCAATAAAAATTACTACAGGGCCGGTGAGATGGCTCAGCGGCGTAAGCGCCTGCCTCGCAAGCGCGAGGGCCGGAGTTCGACTCCCGGAACCCACATACGAAAAAGGGGCCGGTGATATCGCTCAGCGGCACGGGTGCCTGTTGGCGCGCGAGGTCCTGAGGTCGACCCCCTGGTACCCACAAAAAAAAATAAAAATAAAAAATAAAATAAATCTAGGAGTTCATCGGGACATATACTATTAAAACCAAAATCAAACTTAATTACAAAGAAACATTCAATAAAAAACCATCAAATTTCCCTAAATTAATTTGTAAATTTACTTTGAACCCAATAAAAATGCCAATACAATTATTTTTAAGAGACAGGGTCTCAGGGCTGAGGGTGGTAGCTCAGCAGTAGAGCTTTTATTAGTATGTGTGAGGCCAGGGGTTTGATCCCTCGCACACAGAGAGACACAGAGACAGAGTGAAAGAGCACTTGGATCTCTGGAACTCAACTAGACACCTAACAACCAGGGGAGTACTTGACAGAGAAGCTGTGGACAACTCAGTAAGTAGCACAAACCAGCCACCATCCCCAGTTCCTCACCCTCCCTCAGCTGTGGCATAGCACGCTGCACTTCTAGAGCAGCTGGCTGCACACTAAAGATGGCAGAGTGAGGGTTTTCTACCTAATTTGGAGCTTATGTGTTTTGGTTGATCTAGAGCAGATATTTCTGTTGGTTTCAGCCGTCTGGACAGCAGTAGCTTCTCCTGTGGCATCTGTTTATCTATCAGAAGATGAATAAAATTCAACCCTTTTATTCTCTGTTTTCTTCTAGACATTTAAGGCAATCTTTACAAGGTCTACTTCATCACAGCAATAATAGTACAAAAACTCCAGTAACTACAAAGCAAGGAAAAAAAAAAAAAAAAACCTGGTTAAGGAGGGCGGGGGACCCTAAAAAAGTCGTATGAATGCTTCTATCCCTCAAAAAATAAAAATCAACAATCTATAAAGGCTGGAAGAATCAGATTACAGACTTACCAAACAATACTCAGAATGTTCAGTTCTCAGCAAAAAAAAAAAAAATAAGCAATACAAAATGCGAAAAAAAGTATGCCCCATTCACAGAATTAAAGAATTTGACAGAACATCAAAATAAAGAAAAAAAAATTTTTTTAAAGTTGGTTCTTTAAAAAGATAAAATGAACAAATCTTTGGCAATCTAGGTTGACTACAAAAGACCTCAAATTACTAAAAGCAGAAATTAAAAAACAGGGACATTGCTAGTGATTTTACAGAAACAGAATTTTGAGAGTACTAGGAGCAATTGCAATGCTAACAAATGTGATAACGTAGATGAAATGGACAAATTTTTAAAAATACACAAACTTCCAAAAATAGCTTAAGAAGAAATATAAGGGCCGGTGAGATGGCTCAGCGGCGTAAGCGCCTGCCTTGCAAGCGCAAGGGCCCTAGTTCGACTCCCGGATCCCACATACGAAAAAGGGGCCGGTGATATCGCTCAGTGGCACGGGTGCCTGTTGGCGCACGAGGTCCTGAGGTCGACCCCCCGGTACCCACAAAAAAAAAAAAAAAAAAAAAAAAAAGAAGAAATATAAAATCTCAATAGACCTATAACAAACAAGGAAATTAAATCAGTAATCAAAACCTTCCCAACATAAGAAATGCCCAGGACCAAATAACTTCACTGGTGAAATCTATAAAAAAAAAAAAAAAAAAAAAAAATTGTAAATTAACACCAACCATTCTCAAACTTTCAAAAACAAAACAAAACAAAAAAACTGAACAAGAAGACATTTCATAACTCATTCTATAAGGCCAGTACTGCCTCAATATCAAATCTAGACAAAAACATGGTAAGAAAACTACAGATGCAGAAATCCTCAACAAAACAAACTCAGGAGCCTGATAAAAAGATTATATACCACCACTATTCAATAACAAAAGGATAATCATTTTACCAGATGATGCTGGGAAAACTGCATATCCATATACAAAAGAATGAAGCTGGGGCCGGTGAGATGGCTCAGCGGCATAAGCGCCTGCCTAGCAAGTGCGAGGGCCCGAGTTCGACTCCCGGAACCCACATACGAAAAAAGGGCCAGTGATATCGCTCAGCGGCACGGGCGCCTGCTGGTGCACGAGGTCCTGAGGTTGACCCCCGGTACCCACAAAAAAAAAAAAAAGAATGAAGCTGAACCTTTACCTGCTACCATATTTAAAAATCAGCTCAAAATGAACTGAAAATCTAAATAAAAGTTAAAACTACAAAATTCTTAGAACACAGAGAAAACATCATGCCATTGGATTTGGCAATGATTTCTTGAATGACAACAGAAGCACAGATAAAACAACAAAGAATAAATTAGACAAAACATCTGTCCAAAGAACACTATCCAGAAAATGAAGACAACCCACAGAATGGGCAAAAATACTTCCAAATTATACTTCTATAAAAGGTTAATACACAGAACATATAAAACAATTTCCCAACTCAACACTTCAATGCAATTCAAAAATGTACAATTGGCCACAGTCATTCTACTCATTTTACTCTGAAATATATGTCCTTCAGAATGTCTAGAAACGTCCACGTTTGATAATGTTTATTACATTACTTGTAACAACAAATATTAAAATGAAATAAATGTATTATATATTTGAAAAAACAGGGCTGGTGAGATGGCTCAGCGGTGTAAGCACCTGCCTGGCAAGTGCGAGGGCCCGAGTTCGACTCCCGGAACCCACATACGAAAAAAGGGCCGGTGATATTGCTCAGTGGCACGGGCGCCTGCTGGTGCGTGAGGTCCTGAGGTCGACCCCCAGTACCCACGAAAAAAAAAAAAAAAACAGTGCTAAGGATGAGAAGAAATCAAATCTCTTATACACTGTGGAAATGCAAAATGGTGCAGTTGCTATAGAAAACAGTATGGCAGTTCCTCAAAAACTTAAAAACTGAATTACCATATGATCCAGCAATCCCAATTCATGTACTTAGCTACTATAAATCCACTGAAGGGTTATGACAAAATCTTCTGTTCTAATAAATAAATGAACAAATCAGATTCAGTTATCTCTAGGGTACAGACTTTCTTGGGGTAAGGAATAATCTACTCTCTCCAAAAGTACCAAAATTTATTAGGTCTATTCAAGTAATTTTTAACTTTTTGGAAATCTCATCTACTCCCATGACTTTAACTAATATCTTAAATACCCATAGCTCTTTAAGTTATCTCCATCTGGATTTTCAAAACTCCTAATTTCCTATATCCTCTATCTGCACCTCCTATAGTTTTTATCATTTCAGGCAATTATGTGTCTAGCTACCCATACCTATAAATCTGGAGATCATTCTGAATTTCCTCTCTTCTTCAACGACAGCCCACCAACAAGTTCTATCCTACTCCCAAAATAAACCTTGAAATTGTCCACTTTTACCACTTATCTCTGATACCTTTCTAGACCTAGAAATCCATCATTATTCTGCTGAATTACTGGCATTACCTACTACAGTCTCCAGAATATCTTAAAGATCTTTTAAAAAGTAAATCAGACTATACCATTAGCTTTCTACTGTATAGGAAAACCTACAATCCTTCCCTAACCTGTAAGAATCTGCCTGATTTGATCTCTGCCTGCAACCCATGCTCACTTTCAGCACTAATCTTTCCCCATCTTGCTTACTAAGTGTCAGCTAAATGATGTCTGCTGTTGGTTTGTGGATGAGTCCAAGCTACTCCCATCTTGGGATCTTTGTTCCATCTGCCTTCCTCTGCCTGACAGGCTCCTTTCCACATATCTCATAAGTCTCACCTTACATGTGACTTTCAAAGATCCTTCTATGTCAAACATTCCACCTTGATTTAAATTAGGACTCCCCGTTACACTCTCACCATCATCACACACACCTCCTCAGCTGCACTCACCCAACATGTTTACTTGTTTGTTCGTAACCTGTATTCCCTATCAGACAGCATGCTCCATGAGGGCAAAGAGCAGTGCTTCTACTGCCTTTCACTATGTCACCTAAACTTAACACATTAACATAATACCTGGCCAATATTTACCAAATGAGTATTTTTCTCTCATAAGGAGAGATAACAACCTATTAGGTAGGGGTTTGTTGGTGGAGGGTATGGGGTTTGGGTTTTTTAAAACTCCTCCCCACTTCCCCTGAATTCTAGCTCTGATTTTCCCTTCCTGTGTGCCATAGGATAATCACTTTACCCCTGAGTCTCAGTTCACCCATTATAAAAACAGGAAATTAAAATAACTTTCTTAGATGAGATAAGCTAAAATAAAAATATCTCCGTCCTATGTCTTTGGTCATGATTTAATATTTCTCCTCATCTCTATAACTATAGTTAGTAACATGAACTTAATCCCTAATAAAAGGTTATCACACCTTATCCATCTCTTCCCTTAATCAAAGAAGCTCAATAAATCCGTAATTCCTTCTCCAAACACAGCTTGAAAAACTACAACACTAGTAATCTCCAACTACATATGTTAATTCGGAAATGAATTATCGAAACATTATTCTTACAATCACTTGGTATTCCAAATCTATGGTACGGTGTAATGACTGTTTTTAATAACAAGTTTTCCCTAGTGTTTAAACATGACAAAGTAGAGGGCTTTAAAAAAATTACCCTATTTTTAGAAGAAGAATGTTCTATTTTATTACTATCTACATGTATTACATTAAAATATAAAAAAGAACAATGAAAGAACATAAAACTGCATTAAAAAATTACCCTCTTTATATGATTTCCAATCGCGCAAGATTAAGACCTCATCTAACCTAAAAAAGCAAATGAGATAAGTTTCAAAAAGGCTAGGTTTCATGTAATAGAATCTATTCTTCCAATACAGATTATTTCTCCAATGCAGATTATTAAATAAAAATGTATTGCCTGTTTCATTAAAATTAGATACTCAGTATAATTTTTACCAGTATTTTTTCCTTGAGGTATGTTCCTCAAAATATCTGACTGATTTTAAAAACCAAAGATATACCAACAAAATATGGAGTATACCAAAGAAAATCTGTTTTCTTCCTTAACAAATTTCAGAAACTAAATTGATAAATGTATCCATCATTTACAATTCCAGTTTGTTTTATTATTTACTAAATGCTTTTAAATGAGCCCGAGGAAAGAAGGTACTCAGCCTTATTTTACTTACACTTCTGCCTTTTTCTGTTTGCTTGTTTTGGAGAAGGGTCTCAGTATGTAGGTCAGGCTGGCCTTTAACTCACTAGGCAGCCCAAACTGGCCTCAGCCCAAACTGGTCTCAGCACTCAACCTAACTGCTGGGATTACAGGTAGTGCTGGGATTAAAGCATGTCACCACACCTATACACCAGGCTCATTTCCCTTTGATTTATGGAACCCTTTCATGCCTTGAATTCTACTTTGCATCTGATTGTGTAAAAATCTAACACAATAATAACTACCATTTATAAGACATGCTTCATAGCACTCTCATCACAACTTCCTTGATATATCTTACCATAAACCTTAAATGTTATTATCCCATTATGCAGATGAACATTCTGCATAATCATGTGAATTTCCTATGACAAACACCTGTTAGATGGTAGGCAAATCCAGAATCTGTACCTCAAGTCCCAGTATCTTTCACTACATGTTATTACAATCAAATAAAACTGAGACTTGTGAACTGCACTAACACACTGGCCACGAGAATTCAATCAGCTGATGACTTCTACAACAAAGACTGAAGGGAATTACAAGAATGCTAGACTGTTTTGGGCCTGGTGTGGTGGCACATGCTTGTAATCTCAGCACCTGGGAGGCTGAGGCAAGAGGATCGCCATGAGTTCAAGGCCAGCCTGGTCTACACAGTGAGTTCAAGCCCAGGCTGAACTATATATATAACAAGACCCTGTCTCAAAAAAACGAGAGAGACAGAGAAACAAAGAATGAATCAACTATTGACAGTAACAGTATCTATGAAAAATATTAGTATGATAAACTGAGGGAAAACCCTAAGAATGTATTTAAAATTTTAAACTTATGGGCCAGGTACACAGCTCAGTGGCACAGCACCTGCCTGGCAAGCGCAAGGTCCTGAGTTTGATTCCCGGTACAAAAAAATAAAATAAAATAAAATAAACTTATGCTCAAATTATCCTCCTGCCTCAGCCTCCTAAATGCTGGGAAGCAAGTACTACCACACCTAGTTCTATGTCATATATATCTCTACTGCTTGAGTATTTTAAAGGTATATTTTATTTTTATAACCAAAATACTTTTTAAGAATGGTCTTGGGCACACCCATTCATTACCCCTCCTGTCTCTTAGGAGCTATTTCTAGTCCTCATTCCTATTCCCCCTTTCTTTTCTCTAGTAAATTTTCCTGTTAAAAAAAATAAATAAATAAATAAATAAAGGTCCTTTTTGACATGCACAGAATTGTTCACTTATATATGTTGCCTATTCATTTCATTATTTATGTTTGTTTATTTACATGACCCCTCCAAATTGAACCTAACTGAAAAAGAAAAAAAAAAAATCACTTAAATTTCCTACTTGATTTCTTCTTTTTAGAAGTTCAGGCTTAGTTTGTATTTTGCTTTACATGCCAACATGAATCAAGTTTTTTCAAAATGAATAATGTGATCAGACTAGATTTCAGTAAAAAATTAATCTGGTTGTGAACAAGAGGGAAAAATTAAATGAAATTACCTTATAAATGAATTCACTATTTTCTAATATAATGGACTAAAGTGAAAGTACAAAGCAAATGAGAAAGCTAAGGATAGTACCTTAGGAAATAAAGAAACGTAAAAGGTTCCAACCTTTGGGGAAAAGGGGAAGTGAAGGGATAGTCCAAAATATGAGACCACACTAATTCAAAGTCCCAGATGTCAAGTGTTTAAACATTAAATCTAAAACACTAAATTTCAAACATTACAGAACTAAGACCAAAAATCAGCTGTGTATCACCAGACTAAATCGCCAGTGACTTTAGAACAGCAGATTCGGTACAGTGTTGACAGTGAGTAGATTTCCTCTAAAAAGTATAGGGAAAAGAAGTTATTAGGAAAAAAAAAAAAAGAAAAAGAAAAAATATATATAATGGAAAAGATGCAGAGATTCTAGAAGAGAGATCACTTACCACATGTGTAGGCTAATAAAGAAGCAAGCAGAAGGAAGTTGAGTGAGGAGAAGATATGAATCCTTCTGGTAACTATCAAGGAGCACAAGTAAATTTACTATACCAGCGGTGGCTGCAAATTCATGTTTAGTCCACACAGCAGCTAACCTGTAGTTAGTTGCTACTGACTGAGCACTACTTTTGGCCAGTCACCTACTTCTCCTACATATTTGGGGGTTTATGTTTTGTTTGCAGTGCTAGGGATGGAACCCAGGGCCTCAAGCATGCTAGGGAAGCACTAAGCTACACTGCCAGTACTCCTACATTATTTTGTTGTTTTGAGCCAAGGTCTCACAACAACTGGCCAGACTGGCCTCAAACTCATGATCTTCCCGCCTCAGACTCCTAAATCATGGGAAGCAAGTACCACCACACCTAGCTCTTCAGACTATTCCCAACCCTCACTTTAGCAACTTCAGGAAAGCAGGCATTGCTATACTCGTCTGTCAAATGAGTACCCTAAAGCTCAGAAGTGGCTTGCCTGAGATTGCAAATGGGACTAGGGCAAAAAAAAAAATTTTTAACAGTTTCAGTTTTATAAAGGCTTTTCTTTTTTTTTTTGAGACAGGGTCTCTATATGGTTTAGACTGGCCTTGAACTCACTATGGAGCCCAGGCTAGCCTCGAACTCAGATCCTCCTGCCTCAGCCTCCCAGGTGCTGGGATTATAGGCATGCACCACCATGCCCAGCTGGGAAATAATTTACATATAGCAAAATTTATTTTAGAAGTCTGATAAACTTTAGTATATAAATATACTTGTATAATCATCACAATTCAGTTTTAGAATACTCTAGATCATCCCAGAAGTTCTTTCATAGGCAGAGCGGATTTGAACCCAAATCTGTTTGGCTCCCAATTCATCATGTTGCAAACCTCTTAGGCAATACTCAGGTGAAAATCAAAACGAAAAATGGCTCTTTTTAAGCAGAAAAACTGCAAAATTAACTTGGCACCCTCTTCCACTCTTCTTAGTCCTAAATTAGTTTGCACCTGAGTCCCCAACATTCCACCTCACCAAACTGACAAAAGCTTACTAAAATTCATTATTATGCCCCCTAAAAGCAGCGCATAATTAGATTGAGGACACAGGATGCTACTATATATACCTTGTGTTCTTTTGAAAAATGCAAAGAGAGTTATAAAAATGAAAGGCAAATGAACACTTACATCCAGGAGAAAGGCAGAACACAGCTAGGTGAGGCCAACAGAGACAGAAAATGTGACACACAAGTGCAGAGAACACTGGATACAGTAAAAGATGTAGGGAGCTTGTGTCACAAAGGATAGGCTAACCACAGAAGCTTCTCTTCTGTGAACAATGTTAAATTGTATGGAGATACTGGAAAGAAGGACTTCCTAGGAGGAGTGAACAGTTGTAAAAACAGGATTAGCTGGGCATGGTGGCACCCACCTGTAAGCTGAGGCAGGAGGATCAAAAGTTTGAGCCCAGCCTGGGCAACTTAGCAACTTAGTGAGACCCTGTCTCAAAATAAAAAATAAAAATAAAAAAAGGGCTGAGATGTAGTTCAGTGCTCAATCCCCAGTAATAAAATTAAGAAAGAAAGAAAGAAAACAATACAATACTAAACAAAAAGTTAAATTAAAAAGTGAGTCAAAATTCATAGTAATTAAACTTGTAAAGCTAAACTTAATTTTATAGTAATGATTTGGTGTAACTACTTAAGGGCAATTTTTTTTCATTATTACAAAAACAAAAACTGGCTAAGCTAAGCATGGTGGTGAGCACTTGCAACCCTACCTACACAAGCGGCTTAAACAGGAGAATCTCAAGTTCAAGGTCAGCCTCGGTAACTTAGCGACAACCTCTCTCAATATGATATGGCAGTGACTATTTTGTATGTGTGAAGCTCTGGGTTCAATCTTCAGTACCCCCCCACACAATATATATATACACATATACACACACACACACACACACACACACACACACACACACACGGTGGGGGAGGGAGAGAGAGAGAGAAAGCTCTGAATCATTAATACAGAAGAACTTAAATCCAGGGTGGGATCAGAAGTGTTTCAGATTTTGGATTTTTTACTATCTGCATATATAAAATATCTTGGGAATAGGACCCAAGTCTAAACATGAAATCCACTTATGTTTCTAGACACACCTTTATACATACAGCATGAAGATAACTGTACACAATATTTTTATCACATCAATGTTTTGACTTCAACCTGTCACAGGAGATAAGATGTGAAATTTTCCACTTATGGTGTTATGTGGGCTCAAACTTTCAGATTTTGAAGCATTTTTTATATCCAGAGTAGAGATGTTCAGCCTGTATCATGTTAGGTCCAGAAATAATTTAAATAACTTAAAAACGTCAAGCTTGGAGAGTAAAAGTACAAATCTAAAAAAGGGTAAAGTAAAATTTTCATTTAACCTACAATTTCATTTCTATGCAAACCTTTACTTACTTCTACAGAAATGAAGCAATTCACTAATCTGATCATTATTGGGCCTAACCAAAAATTTACAAATTCCAAATTTGGGTCCTCGAGCATCGGAAGCCTAGATGAAATGCTCCTCCAAGCAAAGAGCCAAAGAAACTGCCAGCTTACTATGAACAGAACACGCCTTTCCTGACCACGTGGTACATCATAGGTACTATAATACACGATCTGTTAAATATCCTCTGCGATACCCAGATTATTACACTGCACCACTCTCAGTCTGATCCAGCTCAACATCCCAATCAAACTACTCTTACCAGGCAAAACACAGATCTCTTTGAAATGAATAAATATAAAACTGCTCCTGTATTACAAGGAAACACTTTCTGATGTTTTAAAGAAACCAAAGCCAAAATTCAGCTGCAAATTCTTAAGTTCAACAAGGTATTGAGATGACTATAGCAAAAGTAATGTACACTTTCAGTGCCACAAACTAAAGACTGAAGAGTTTCTTGTAGTTATTATTATCACGTTAAACATCTTCTGTCCACAACCTCTGTGTATCACAATTTTACTTAAATCATCCATTTAAGTATTTTTTCTTTTTTTTTTCAGATTTATTTATTTATTTATTTATTTTATTTTGGTTTTTTTTTGTTTTTTTTTTTTTTTTGGTACTGCTGGGAATGGAACCCAGGGCCTTGTGCATGGAAGGCAAGAGCACTACCACTGAGCCACATCCCCAGCCCCTTAAGTATTTTTTTTAATGTAATCTAGATGTATGGTTAGAAAGAAATTTTTACTGTAAGAGTTCCAACAGGCCGGTGAGATGGCTCAGAGGCATAAGCGCCTGCCTTGCAAGCGCGAGGGCCCGAGTTCGACTCCCGGATCCCACATACGAAAAAAAAAGGGGCCGGTGATATCGCTCAGCGGCACGGGTGCCTGTTGGCGCGCGAGGTCCTGAGGTCGACCCCCCGGTACCCACCAAAAAAAAAAAAAAAAAAAAAGAGTTCCAACATCTTTTCCAACTTTTATTACGTGAAGTTGTAATAATACTATTCCCAGGGGCCGGTGAGATGGCTCAGCGGCGCCTGGCAAGCGCGAGGGCCCGAGTTCGACTCCCAGAACTCACATACGAAAAAAGGGCTGGTGATATCGCTCAGCGGCATGGGCATCTGCTGGGGCGCGAGGTCCTGAGGTCGACCCCCGGTACCCACAAAAAAAAAAAAAAAAAAAATATTCCTGGTAAATGTATCTTGAAAGATTACAATTTAACAATAATTTCTAAAATCAGGATAATACTTAAATGTTCAATAATTTAAGGATAAAATATTTTTAAACACTTTAGACTAATTTATAATTCACAAAAGCAAATTTAACCTTCCAATTCACCAGGAATACTACAGAGAAAAAAACCTAGAACCTCAGGAAAAGAGAAAACTTGATGCTTGGTAGCCTATTGATAATAACGATGACCTAAATTCTTTGGCAGTAATTTGTTACTATTTCAAGAACTAAAACCAGATAACTTGTACTAATGAAACATAAATGTGAGAAGACTTTTTAAAGCAGACCCATTAAACACTCATTACCTATTTCTCCTACCACCCAAAGTTTACTCTTGAACTATTTCCTGAACTAGCAAAGACGAACACTTATAGAACACTGGTCAAATCAGTAGAAAATAAGACTCCAACAACACAATTCTTTCAAATTAAATAGCATGATTCTTTTTGAATTTTATAACTTCAGATTTTCAATGGACTGTTACAAAGTTAGAAGAAAGAACAAACACCTAGGCAGTCATGTTGTTGAGTGATACCACTAAGCATTTTTCTAATTCTGAAATAAATTTTTCAGTGGTTTACAAAAATGTATTCTACAGTCTCACAGAAGTGCTTCAAGGATTCTGTCAAACTTCACTTTAGCCAGGCGTGGTGGCACACTCCTGTAACCCCAGCACGCGGGAGGCTAAAGCAGGATTGCCCTGAATTCAAGACCACCCTGGGCTACATAAGCTAGTTCAAAGCCAGCCTGCACTACATAGTGAGACCCCGTCTCAAAACAAACGACAAAACGAAAAAAACTTCTCTTTAGAGATTAGTATAAACAAAATAAAACGGATATGTTCAAATGTGTTATAAGCCTAATTTTAACACACTTTTAAGATGACCAAATGATCTTGCTATGAAGAACTTGGTGCTGGCTTCCATAAAGATTCTCTTCCCATTTCTACTTTAAGAAACCTAAAATCGGGCCAGTGAGATAGCTCAGCAGCATAAGCGCCTGCCTGGCAAGCGCGAGGTCCTGAGTTCGACTCCCGGTACCCACATACGAAAAAAGGCCAGTGATATCACTCAGCGGCACGGGTGCCCGCTGGCGCGCGAGGTCCTGAGTTCGATCCCCAGTACCCACCAAAAAAAAAAAAAAAAACAAAAAAAAGAAACCTAAAATTATAAAGTGAGTTGTTTTAAAAATACACTACAACACAAATATCAATATTTAGAACCCCAACCACGTAAAACAGACTCTTCTGGCTATGATACAACCAAAATAAAGTATAAACTGAAATTGTTATCCACAGACACAGAGTCCAAATTTATGCATTACCCAAGGGCAATTTTTCTCAGTGACAAATTATAGTCTTACACAGTAGAATTCTGCATAAGAACTTTTGAATCTGAATATTTCCAAAGTCCTGTTAAATCATTTCTAAAATCCCAAGTATATGCTGACAGGAATAGGAGAAAACTAACCAATGAAATTTAAAAAAAAAAAAAAAAAAAAAAAGAAAAAGAAAATACACAGAGCAATCAAATTTGGGATGTTCTACAAAAAAATACAGTTAGAGAAGCTGGGTGTTAACACCTGTAATCCCAGCACTGAGGAGGCTGAGGCCAGCCAGGGCTACACAGTTAGTTCAAGGCGATCCTGAACTACATAGCGAGACCCTGTCTCAAAAGAAAAAAACAGTTGAAGAATCTCATAAAAAAGACCACTTGAGCCAGGCGTGATGGCACATGCCTGTAATCCCAGCACTTAGGAGGCTGAGGCCAGCATAAGCTAAAAAGTGAGTTCAAGGCCAGTCTGAACTGCATTTAAAAAAACAAAAACAAAAACAAAAAACCACTTGAGTTAGCTCTCCTTGCATCCCCTCCCCCCAAAAAACCCCATGGAAACTGAAAATGCCAAAATCTTTATAATGTTATTTAACAAAAGGCATTTATCAATATTATCAAATAAAGTGGGGACAATTAGGGCCGGTGAGATGGCTCAGCGGCATACGCACCTGCCTGGCAAGCACGAGGGCCCGAGTTCGACTCCTGGATCCCACATACGAGAAAAGGACCGGTGATATCGCTCAGCGGCACAGGCACCTCCTGGCGCATGAGGTCCTGAGGTCAACCCCAGGTACCCACAAAAAAAAAAAAAAAAAAAAAAAAAAGGGGGACAATTACTAATGCCTAGAGACACAGAAGATACAAAACTTCTAACTGTACCACACCTTTTGACAACAAAGACAGTGTTACACCATTTCATATTCTATTACTGTAATACCAGAACATCCAATTAACCACAAAGATTTACTATCTCAACAGCATTGGTTGTGCACTTTTGGATCTCAAACAAGAGCAAATTACAGGAAAACCTTAAACATGAATACTATTACACACAGTTAGTATCATAAGTTTCATATCCATCCAAGGCTGAAATTTTCTTATGTCAATTTCTGTGAAATATCTTGAGTGATTCAGGACTGTCTCACCATGTGAGTGAAGTCCAGCCCAGCCCAAGAGGTTATGTAAAAAGAGAGAATGGAGAAGGGGTACCTTTTGTTTCCCCCAACTCTTTCAAAGGATAGATGAAAGGGGACAGAATCCATACAATCAAGGATACACTGAAGATGCCATAAATATTCTATTTTTAACCAAGTTATTTTGAAAGTTAAAAATATATTTTTTAAGTACATCTAAAAGACTCTAACTCACATTAATTGGTCAACAAATGCTAGTAGAACAAAAGAACTTATTTAACCAATTAAAAATTGTCAGGTGCCCCATCTGGTAGCTTACACGTATAATCCCAACACTCTGGGAGGCTGAGGCAGGAATACAAGTTTGAACCCAGCCCAGGCAATTTAGCAACTCAGTGAGACCACATCTCAAAATAAAAAATAAAATTCAAAATTTAAAAAAAGGGCCGCAGATGTAACTCAGTGCAAAGGCCCTGGGTTCAATCCCCAGTACCAAAAAGAAAGAAACAAAAGTAAATGTCAGGTCATCTGCATTTCACTGTCTAGCACATCACAGCACCAATATTCAGTGTCTTTAAGTAAAGACTTCTTTAAAGTATATACTAAATCATTAAACAATACAAGAGCATTTTGTATTGTGTTCAACCAGCATTCATGTGTTAAAATCATAGAGAAGTCCTGATTTGCACATTTTCTGTTCTTCATCTCCAAATGCCTACAAAACATAAGCTACCCTGAGGCAGGAGGATCTGGAATTCAAGGCCAGCCTGGGCTATATAGTGAGACTCTTGTCTCCAAAAAAAAAAACACATCAAATTATCAAGCTTCCCGTATCAACACCACAACTAAGAACAAAGAGAAAAAAAAAAAAACTGCAGAAAGGTAAATCTTTTGTGAAAATGTGATAGTTAAGTCTGTCCATCTATATGAAAGATATGATCCTTGATCTATCATATTTGAGTGATCTAATGCCTGAAAAGTGCTTCAAACTCACTAAAGTAACATTCATTCAAAATTACAGTATTTAAGAGATAATTAGTCTGCATATATTATACAGACACATCAAAAAAGAAAAGTATATTAATTCTGATCCAAATACACCCTGTTACTTTTGAAATAAGGTAGCATAGAAACCTCTACTTTTTGGCGCCGGTGAGATGGCTCAGCGGCTTAAGCGCCTGCCTTGCAAGCGCGAGGGCCCGAGTTCGACTCGCGGAACCCATATACGAAAAAGGGGCCGGTGATATCGCTCTGCCTGTTGGCGCACGAGGTCCTGAGCTCGACCCCCAGTACCCACAAAAAAAAAAACCTCTTCTTTCTAAAAGGGTATGGGACAAGCAGACATTTTGTATTTGTTTACATATTCCAAGGAGGAAAGGACCACAGACTGAGAAGACTGACACTCTTTTCACTGTCTCAAATTCCACATTTACACCATGCACATAATGTGCACTATAAAGCAGTGCACCAGTCTTTGAACTTAGGCTTTGTGATCAAACTTTTTTTGGCAGTACTGTTGAACCCAAGGTCTTCTCTAAGCTACATCTCCAGCCTTGACCCCCTCTTTTTTTTTTAAAGACAGGGCCTTGGCTAAATTGTTAAATTTGTTAGTTGTTAATTGGTGGGCTCCAATCTGCAATACTCCTGCCTCAGCCTCCCACAGTGTTGAGATTACATGCATGCCCAGCCTGACCTACAAAGCAAGACCCTGTCTCAAATAAAAAGCCAGGGGAAAAAAAAAAAAAAAAGAATTGAGATAGTATACAATCAGGGCTCAATTCATGCTATTTTTATTACCCTATTAAAACTGAAGGAAGCACCAGACAAGGTGGTAATACCTGTATTTTAGGAGGCTGACGAAGGAGAATCCAAAATTAGAGCCCAGTCCAGGCAACTTTGCAAGACCCCATCTCAAAATAAAAGTAAAAAATAAAGGGCTGGGGGTGTAGCTCGTGCAAAGGCTCTGGGTTCAACACGGGGGAGGAGTTAAAAGAAGGAATATATGAAACCATTGGTGTGGTTTCTTAAACTGGTGTATATATAGTATGGCATCCTTCACAATGTGTATCCAGCAAATCCTTAGCTTCAATTAGCTATTTTTGGTCATTTGGATTCAATATTTAAACATAAGCTCCTACACTTAAGACCCCACCTCTGACAGAGTATACGAAGTTACAGTATCAAGTGTCAATGGGCTGAAGAGACAGTGTCAAGAAAGCTGACTTCACTGATAATTTTGTAACCAGCTGCATTTGACTGAAAGAAAAATCTGTGAAGGCCTCTTAGTGGAGACTAATAAACACTGGAGAGGGAGACAACAGCGGTATACTGGTCTGATGAGCATTCTAGTCAGTGAGGTAAGACAGCAGCTCCTGGAAGAGTGGCTGCCATACTCTTTCCTAAGCAAAGACATGAAACAGATCTAGCAACTCATCAATAAGAGTCAAAATTTGTGTCTTAAACCCGACATCAAAGTTCGTGATTCTAATTTCCAACCCCTAAAATCAATTAACCATTGTGAAAGAAGAATGGCAAAAATGGTTGCATTCATAGCATTTAAAACGAAATAACGTTAATTCCTACTTTGGAACTCTAGAGGGCACCAGAAATATGCCCTCCTGCGCACCACCCGCCTCTCCCGGTAACGTGAGCAGCTGCAGAAGCCTGTCGTCTGGTTGCTGAGGTTGGTATTGCAGCAGCAGGAGCGATGTCTGCAGCAGTGGAAACAGCAGCGTCCGCTCCTAGCTGCCTCACTAACCATTACCCGGGATTTGCCCCGGGGGCAGCTGCCACCCAAGGGGAAGCTCCTCCCCCTCAAAACAACGAGGAGGGCCAAATCCCCAGGCTGAACCCCTACAACCTAACAACGTCCACTTTAAAGAGCAACAAATTACGGGCCAGGGACTCACAAAAAGGGTGTTTTCCTCCTCGATTTCTGCCAAGGATGCACCACAGAAGGCTGAAGGCGATTTCTCGTCCTGGGATGAGAAAAAATGAAAAATGGATCAAGACCAACCAACCTGGTGAGAGCACCAAGCCTTTTCCGCCAGAAGGAGGCAGAGGAGAGAATAAGAGGTCAAGGAGGTTCAGCCCTTCTATTATTACCCCCATCCCGCGCACACCAGCCCGCTCCTACGTAAGTGGAGCAAAACAGCGTAGCATATTTGGGGCCAAAACCAATGTGAAAGGCAAAATCCTGCGGGGAGGGGGCCTTGAGGATCGAGCCTGCTCCTGGGAAAGGAGGGGGGAAGGGCAAACGTTGCCCCGACGCCACCAAGGATTCGCATTCCCTCCTCGGTTCGCCCACCCCGCGTCATCCCCGTCACTCTCGGGACCAGTTTGGACGTAAAGGGGCAACTCACGTCATCGCTGGGCCGATATCGCCCACATTCGCCCCAAGCAGTAGCCCTGGGCCCGATGTTTGCCCCCCCTGCAGTCGGCGACCGGCAGCGCTGCCTCCCGTCCGCCATTAGAGACCCAGCCAAACAATACGCGGGGAGCGAGAGCCGCGCAGCGCACCGCCGGCGGGGAGCGGGGCGGAGGACGGCAGCCGGCGGGCTGCAGGCGGCAGCCCCCGCCCCGGGAAACTTGGGGACCCGGGCTCGGGCCGACGGGGTCGATGCGCGGCCCCGAGAGCGGGCAGCCGGCCGGCGCACCTCCCCGGTCCCCCTCGGGAGAGAAAGGAAAACACCCGCGACCTCCCGCTCCCGCCGCCCCGCGACCCCGGCCCCGGCGTCCGCCTCACCCGGCGCTCCCGGCCGCGCCCGCGCTCCCGCAGCCCTCGGGCCGCACGCCAGGGCGCCCGGGACATGAGCGCGGCCCCGGGCAGCCCGAGGCCCCGACGCACAGCGGCCACGGCGTCCGCGCCGCGGGGAGCTAAGCCCGGGTCGGGGGGAGGCTCCGGAGGCCGCCCTCACCCATCTCCGCCTCCGCCTCCTCCTCCGGAGGCTGCGCCGCTCCCAGCCACCCCCACTCTCGGCAGCCCTGGACTGGAAAGACAGCGGGGATAAGCCTCACCCGGTTCTGGCTGCGGCTCCGCGGAACGAACCTCCCCTCCCCCGGCCCACCCCCCTTCGGCGACACGCACAACTCCGCTCGGTCCAGTCCCGGCTTTAGCGCTGGTGAGGAGGAGGAGGCGGAGGCGGTGGCTCGGTCGAGCCCGCGCAGGCCCCGCCCTTCACGCGCTCACTGGCTGCTGGCGGAGGCGGGCCAGGGCGTCTGGGGCAAGGCTATTGGCTACCTCGGCCTTCCTTCAGAACCCCCCTCGGTGGGGTGGTCCGAGCGCCTGTCCGTCACGCGCGGGCCACACCCCCGGCCCTCCGTCCCACTCCCCTCCGCCGGCCTTCGGCTGGGCCGCGTCCTCTCCCCTCCCCTCCCCTCCGTGAGCCCGCCTCGCCCCGCCCGCCCCGCCCCGCCCCGCCCCGCCCGCCCCGCCCCGCCCCGCCCCGCCCGCCCCGCCCCGCCCCGCCCCCACCCACCGCGTCCGCCAGGGTCGGAAGCCGGAGTGGCGTTGCCCGCCACACCGGTCGCGGCTCGGCCCCTTGGCGTGGAGCTCTTGGGGCTGGGACGGCGCGAGCCGCTGGGGCGGAGCTGCCTGCCGTCGCCGGACTCCCACGGACGCGACCCGAGGACAGCTGCGGGCTCGATGCCCCGCGTCCTCCCTGTCCAGTCCCTGCGAGTCCCCGCGAGGGCGAGGCCGGGCCGAGGCGAGGCCGGGCGGGCGGCCCGGGCCGTGGGGAACGGGACGCCGGGGTGTCCGAGGGCCGTGGGGCGCGTCCGCGCTCGCCTCACCCCGGGGGAGCAGTCCACTCTCCCGTCACTGTGCGGCGAGAGGAGACGACGTCCTCCATCTTGTCGGAGCTGCGGGGAGCGAGGGCCCGTTCACTACCGGCCCGGGGTCGTGGGCCCTGTCCCGAGCAGCGCGGGCCGGGCCCCGCCATTCGCCCGAGGAGCCGCGCTGCGGGCGTCGCGTTGGGGCCGGGGACTCGGACGCCGCTCCGCCTCTAGCCAAGATGGAGGAGCGGTGGGCTCCCTGGAGCGGGGCCCGCGCCCGCCGGAGTGACCGCGCTGCCCGGCATCCCCGGGCGCCGCGTCTCTGGCCTGTACCCGGGGGCCTGCCGCGCGCCCCGCCGTCCCCTGGTCCTCAGCGGCGGGTGGAGGCCGCGCGCCACCGCTGCCCCGTCGCCTCGCTGCCCGCTCTGCCGCGACGGGGGCGACCCTGGCCACCACCACGAGGGGCTTCCCTTTTGTCCCTCGTCTACACCTACGTCTTCGGCGGACGTCGTGGTATTTCCAAGGCTCCACTGAGAGATGAGCGGGCTGCTGCTCGCGTCTCGCCCTGGTGGTGGTTAGTGGGATTACAACCGATGGTGCTGGTTACTTCCCCACCCAAATGGATGGGTGAATTAGACTTCTCACTGCCTGTGAATAAGTAGACCTATGATGTGACAGTCTAAGTTCTACAGGATGGTGATGAACGTGAAGTTTCTAAAGTTATCCATGAAGGACTCTGTAAAGATTAATGTGCAAATTCAGACACCGTTTACAGAGGATAATCTAGTAGAATTTGAGGGAAATCTAGAATTCGCTCATCAAAAATTTAGTCCTGCAAAATTGATCAAACGATATAAGCACAAACCGTTCTTTTCAATAAACTAAAAGAAATCAGTAGTATAATTATCTTGTTTGATCAATTTTGCATGCCTATATCTTCAAATTGGAGCAACCACTTTGAAGATAACACGCAATATACTAACCATTGTTAATTTCCTATTGTTATGAAATTCTGTATCGTTTTTATTTTTTTCTCTTTATAATAAATCTAATCCTTCCTAGAGGCTAAATGCCATAAGTACATTGCTCTTTTATTTAGCTATATCTACAGCATGTATTTGAACCAGCTTTTTGAAAAATATCACTTATTTTTCAGGGAACTATCTAATAACTGGAAAATTTTTCGGATTTCTATACACTAAAATAATCTGATATTTTATATTTCACAGTGTCATTTTACACTGACATGTTTGACGTCATTATCACAACAGAAATGTCTTGCTAAATGTAGGCCACGTTACAATAATTCAGTGAAAACTTATGCCTTCCATTTTCTACTACCATGCCTTACCTTACTACCATGTTCTAACTCGGCTTGTTTAGTTTATAGTTAGAACAGTTGGGCCTCTCCCAAATAAGCTATGAAATACAATTTAAAGATAGATTGGTTGACACACACTCAATCATCTTCAATTGCAGGATGCTTTATATTGCTACCAATTCCGTGGCATTATTACTGTTTTATAATTAACACAATTATAGTAATTTTTAAACTTTTTTAATTATCCACATCCTTTTGTCAAAACTGTTTAGCAGTTTGCAGGCATGTTCATGAGAATTTAAGTTGGGTGTTAGAACTGGAGGGGAAAGCGTTTTATGTCATAATTTAAGTAAAAATTATACTCGACTTTAGAGGAAAGTAATTTTAAAATAAACATCTCAATGTTCTAACAGCATGATTCACACTTTCCAAACTACAGAAACAATCCAAACATCCATCAACTGATGGATAAATAAAGTGGTATAATCATGCAGTAGAATATTATTCACCCTTGAAAAGGAATGACATTCTGATAAATACTACAACAGGGACAAATCTTGAAGATGTTATGCTGAATGAAATAAACCAGATCCAAAAAAAATTGCATGTTTCTATATATGTGAAATTATACTTTAAAAGTGGGTGAATTCATGTTCTGTGAGTTATATTTCAATAAATCTATATTCTATACCCATCAGGAAAGCATAGTGAGCATTATAGATAGGAGACATGAAGAATTAAGCAAGGCCGGTGAGATGGCTCAGCAGCATAAGCACCTGCCTGGCAAGCGTGAGGGACCGAGTTCGACTCCTGGAACCCACATACCAAAAAAGGGCCAGTGACATCACTCAGCAGACAGGCGCCTGCTGGGGCGCGAGGTCCTGAGGTCAATCCCCAGTACCCACGAAAAAAAAAAAAGACTTCAGCAGAGGACAAGTATTTAAAACATGTTTTGGCTACTCGTAACCTCAAAAGTTCCTTTGTCGGGCCGGTGAGATAGCTCAGTGGCATAAGCACCTGCCTGGCAAGCGCGAGGTCCTGAGGTCGACTCCCGGTACCCACATTAAAAAAAAAAAAAAAAAAAAGTTCCTTTGTCTCAGCTTATTTTCCCATTTGTTTAAAAAAAAAAAAAATACGGAGTTCTAAGGACGAAACAACTTCTATGGATATAACATAAAAATGTAAATTGCATTTTAAAAAGCTAGGAACTCACCATTGAGAAGTGATATAGATTCAGAGTTCATGAATTAAATTATTAACGAATTAAATTATTAAATTCTGGCATTATTCACAACTAGCATGTGTTAAATTCTCTAGAGTTCTGTTCATCCTGTGCAAAATGTAGATAATCATTCTCTCAGAGTTCTAAGGGAAATTAAATGAGAATATACATAAAAGACTTGGACCTCACACTTAGTTGACCTCAATAAATGTTAGTTTTTATTATTTGTAATTGATTCAATGAAACATTAGCAAAACTCTTTGTAGTAGTTTCTGAAGACCACTTTAATCATCTACAGTACTGTGGTAGTGCATAATTCAAATAATTCAATCCACATCAAGTCTACTTGGAAGAAATGTCTTTCATATTGAAATCATTTTTCTTTCTTTTTTTTAAAGTAGCTTGGTGTAATCTCAGTGTGGATACTAAGAGACTAGAAGTTCAGATCAAAGAATTGTTTTGGCTGACGACTGGAGAGCTAATGTAGAATAGCATTTAAATTTTACCATCGAAAACAAGGAAAGCAATACTTTAATTGGAGTACTGTGAAAAAATTTTCTAGGAGAGAAGAGAGACTGAAAAAAGCTTATTACATAAAAATAGTACTCCTGAGTAGATGCTTCTCAAAGGATTATAAAAATTTTAAATAATTGCTAGTTTTGGCATGTTTGTCATTTATTGTTTTGTTTACACTGAATGATGTTTGGTGTTAAAATCACCAAAAATCATTCTAATTTTATTTGACCATTGCAGAGAAAGGGTGAAATCCTGAGAAATTAAATGAGTCAATTGTGCAATTTTATTTAACAAATTGTATATACAATGCTTATCATGTTCCAGGTATTACTCTGTTTTCTCTGTGACTAATTACTCATTATCCTCTTAACTCTATAAAATAGTTAATATTATTGGTCTCATTTTTACAGCTGAAGAAACAGAAGCAAAGAAAGGTCAGTGAACTAGCCCAGCATCACAGAGCAAGTAAGCAATTGATGGGACACTGTGGTTTGGTGTGATTTGTCAGCGAAGTTCCATGTGCTGGAAGCCTGGTCCCCAGGGGAGTGGTGTTGACATGGTGGAACCTTTCAGACATGCATCCTAGTGGAAGGTAATTAGGTCACCTTAATGAATGGATTAATGCTAGTCTCTAGGGGTAGACTAGCTCTCTCAATAGGCTACCAAGGAAGGCCACCCTGTGGACAAGACTGGCCCCTTCCACACAAAACTAGTTCCCTTTACTTTCTGCCGTGTTCTAATGCAGCCACTAGAATCATCAGCCAAGTAAACCTTTTTTATTTTACAGTCCCCCAGTCTCAGATACCATGTTATAGCAAAATAAAATGTACTAAGACCGGAGAATCATGACCCTGGTAGGCTTGGCTCTAGAGTTCATACTTAGACACCTCACTCCATTACCTTTCTAGGAGAGTTCACTCCTCATTCATAACATTAAACTCAAATATATCATCCAGATCACTTAAAGCAGCAATTAATAATATATTCTAGAAGAGTACTATATAAACCTTTTTTGACCATGACAATCACAAGGATATACTAGAAGGATATACCTATGTTCAGACTCAGTGCAAACTCACCTAGATACATAACTATGTAACAAACAAAAGATTCACAAAAGAGTAGTTTCACTACCTTAGGTATATTTTAGCATTCTCTATTCTAATCTAATTAATTGTAGTCTATACTTTTTTTTTTCTTTCTCTCTTAATGGTAACAGCCCACCAAATTGATTTAATGGCTTACAAACTATGATTTGAAAACCACTATTCTAGAGAAAGCAAATCAAGGATAAATTTAAGTTCTAAATCAGAAGAAATAAACAAAAGATAATATTGGAAACTGAGAATAATCCAAAATAAACTATGGCTTGAACAAATTTTTTTTCTGGTACTGTGAATCAAACTCAGGACCTCACGCTTGCCAGGCAGGCTCTGTGCCGCTGAGCTATATCCTCCGCCCTGGCTTGAAAACTTTCTAAACAAATTTTTGTGTGTGTGTGTGTAGGTACTGGGGGTTAACCTCAGGACCTCGCACACCAGCAGGTGCCCATGCCACTGAGCGATATCACCGGCTCTTTTTTCATATGTGGGTTCCGGGACTCCAACTCGGGCCCTCGCGCTTGCCAGGCAGGCAATTATGCCACTGAGCCATCTCACCGGCCCCTAAACAAATATTTAAGTAGTAATTTTTTAAATATTTGAATTACCCTCCACACAGGAAGCTTTACAGTTTATGAAACTTTAATGCAGCTGCTGTGGTTTAAGTGTGTCCCCCAAAGGTCCATGTGCTAGAACCTTCATTTCTCAGCAGGGCAGTGTTGGGGGTGGAGGTGTTGAGATGTTTGGGTCTTGGAGGAAAGGCCCTCAAAAGGGATGAATACATTTCTCAAGAGTGAGTCCTCACTCTCACGGGACCAGATTACCAGCAAGCTGTTATAAAGCAAGACTGCCCTCATGCTTTCTCTTTTCCACAAGAACATACTCGCTCTTCTGCTTTCCACCATGAATTGAAGCTGCAGGAGGCTCTTGCAAGAAGTCAAGCAGATACAGACATCCAATCTTGGATATCCTAGTCTCCAGAACTGTGAGCCAAAAGAAACCCAGTATTCTGTCATACAAAAAAGACTAAGACCACAGCTGATTAACAATGCCTCTGAAAACTAGCATAAGGATTGAATATGCAAGGCTGAAGGCAGTGCTGATCCACCACTTGTTAACTTTGTGACTGTCAGATTGTTTTGCATTTATAATTTATAAAGAGCAGGAATTTATTGGCTCACAGTTCCGAGGCTGGGAAGTCTGATGTCAAGGTGCTAGCATCAAGTAAAGCCTTCTTGATGAACATAACATTGTGGAAGGAATCACAATACAAAAGCACAAAGATAGAGGCCAAGAAAGAGCAAGTGAACCCACATGTGAGATGAAGAACCCACTGCCACCATAATGGTATGATTCATGAGGCCTCCCTTATTGCCTAAACAACTCCTAAAGCCCCCACCTTTTAATATAGTCACAATAACCCTCAAATTTGAACAGAAGCTATGGAGGTGAAGAACATTCAAACCACAGCATTGACCTTTGGAGCCTTCAATTAAACAAGAGAATTTTGTATCCTGCGTCCTTGAAGGAAAATCCACTTTTCTCAGTTTATAATCTTCTCAGCTCTTGGGATCTCAGTGCCTACAGCTAGTCATTTCTCCCTCTTCTACCTTATTATGAATATTCCCTCCTTCAGATTTCCTGTTATTATTATTGAGTAATGAAAAATTATTTTCCACTACATTCTTCACAAAGATTGTTCTTTAGTCCTTCTTACCAGGTTCACAGTGGAATATGGAGACTCACCATGTTCCTTGTTTTTGAAAATTAATTTTTATTGACAAAATATGTATACACTGTGGATGGCTACCTTTTTGTGTGATGAGGATACTTAAAATCTACTCTCTTAGCAATTTTCAAGAGTACAGTACACTTATTAACTATAATCACCATGTTGTAAAACAGATTTCTTGAGCTGGGTACAGTGGCACATGCCTGTTATCGAGGCTATTCAAGGGGTCAGGCAGGAGGATCACATGTTTGGTGCTCGCCTAGATTAAATAGTAAGACTTGTTGAGTGGGAGAGGGAGAGGGGGAGAGAAAGAGCGCAACAGAGGAAGAAAGAAAAAACATATCTCGTATACGACTAAACTTTTGTATTCTTTAACCAATCTCCTCCTCCAACCACTACCCCAGCCCCTGCTTCTATGAGATGAACTTTTTTAGATTTCATGTGTGAGTGAAGTCATGCACTGGAGTATTTTATCTTTCTTTTCCTGGCTTATTTCACTTACCATAAAGTCCTTCGGGTTCTTGCAGGTTGTCATAAATAATAGGGTTTCCTTCTTTTTTAAGGTTGAATAATACTACGTTATGTGTATATAAATCCCATTGTCTTCCCTTTCATCTACTGATGAACACTTAGGTTGATTTCATATCTTTGCTATTGTGAATAGTGCTGCAATGAACATAAGAGTGCAGATAACTTTTCAACATACTGGTTTCATTTCTTTGGATAGAGATGCAGGATTGGGATTGCTGAATTATATGGTAGTCTACTGTTAGATTTTTAAGAAACTCCCATACTGTTTTCTACAATGGTTGTGCTGACTTAGATTCCCACTCACAGTGTGTAAGTTTTCTTCAAATCTTTGCCAGTACTTTTTTTTGGGGGGGAGGTTTGAGGAAGGGTCTTGCTATGTACTTCAAACTGGCCTTGAACTCACTATGTAGCCCAGGCTGGCCTCAAACTCACAGCGATCCTCCTGCCTCAGCCTCCCGAGTGCCAGGATTACAGGCATTCACCACCACGCCCGGCTGCCAGCACTTTTTCATCTTTTTTCATCATATCCACTCTAATGGGTATGAGGCAATATTTCATGTGGTTTTGATGTGTATTTCCTTGATGATTACAGATGTTTGAATCTTTGCATGTGTTGGCAGCAATATGTCAACTATTTGGGACAATGTTTATTCAACTCCTTTGCCTGTTGCCCCTTATCCCCAGTACTGCGGATTGAACATAGGCCCTTCACACTGAGCTACATCCGGAGCCAATGCTTTTTTGTTTTGGTTTGGTTTGGTTTTTTTGGGAACTGAAAATTGAACTCAGGACCTCATGCTTGCCAGGCAAGAGCCGTGCCACTAAGCCATATCCCCAACCCCTCAGGCCAATGTTTTATTCTTTATTTTGAGACAGGGTCTTACCAAGTCGCTGAGTTGTCCAGGCTGGGCTCAAATTTGTGACCCTCCAGTCTCAACCACCAAAGAGCTAAGATTACAGTGTGTACCAAGATATCTGGTTACTTTTAGCGTTAGGGTTATTTATTTTCTTGCTGTTGAACTGCGTTCCTTATATATTCTAGATATTAATTCTTTATCTGATTTATGATTTGCAAATATTTTCTGCCACTCTGCAGCATGTCTCTTCACTCTGTTGTCTCCTCTGCTGTATAGAAGTTTTATAGTTTGATGTTATCCTATTTGTCTATATTTGCTTTTGTTGCCTGTGCTTTCATGGTCCTCATTTTATCTCCCAGAGAGCAGAGCCCAACCAAGTGCCATCTGAGCTTTAGATGTATTCACTGGAGAACAGAAACAAAATTTTTTTTATGTAGGTACCAGGATTCGAACTCAGCGCGCCTGCCAGCAGGCGCGTGTGCTTCTGAACGATATCACCAGCCCTTTTTTGTTCCTTTATGTGGGTTCCCGGAGTCAAACTCAGAACCTTGTGCTTGCCAGGCATGTGCTTATGCCGCTGAGCTATCTCACCAGCCCAGAAGCAAATTTTGAAAGAGGAGATTATATTAGGTTTATTCAGCTGTCCTTTCTATTATCTTATAAAATAATAAACTGGAAATATTTATTTTAAGACTAATATTTTACTTTATTTATTTTTTTGTGGGTACCGGGGGTCGACCTCAGGACCTCGCGTCCCAGCAGGTGCCTGTGCCGCTGAGCGATATCACCGGCCCTTTTTTCGTATGTGGGTTCCGGGAGTCAAACTCGGGCTGTTGCGCTTGCTGGGCAGACGCTTATGCCGCTGAGCCATCTCACCGGCCCTTAAGACTAATATTTTAAAGATGAGGTTTTGCTATATTTCCTAGGTTAATCTCAAGTTTGCAATCCTCCTACCTCTGTCTCCCAGAGGGCTGAGATTACAGGTATGGGCTACCACGCCCACCAAGGCTAAGTATTTGTCCACTGTTAGTCAGCTTTCAGTCACTGCGACAAAATACCTGAGATAAACCAACTTCTAAGGAGAAAAGATTTATTAAAGGTGACCAAACCTTTAGTATATAGTCCTCTGGGGACATTTAAGACACAAAGCAGGGCCGGTGAGATGGCTCAGCGGCATAAGCGCCTGCCTAGCAAGCGCGAGGTCCTGAGTTCAACTCCTGGAACCCACATACGAAAAAAGGGCCAGTGATATCGCTCAGTGGCACAGGCACCTGCTGGCACGCGAGGTCCTGAGGTCGACCCCCGGTACCCACAAAAAAAAAAAAAGACACAAAGCATAACATCTACTTAGGATTTCCTTATACATATTGTTAACTACTATTTAATGAATTTCTGTATCTATTATCTAAAAAATGAAAACATAAAATTGGCAGTTTTGAATTAATGAATTTTAACAATTAACTATTTTTTAGTCACAGCATATGCATATTTTAATATATTTCCTTCTTTTAAAAATATAAAAATAAACAGCAATTTTTAAAAAGCAAAAATCAAAATATAAGCTACAAGTTGAAAAACCTGAAAAGTACAAAAGAAAACCATGACTGAGTTTTTCCCGTTGCTAGGACAAAATACCTACCATTCACAAGTTGAAGGAGGGGAGGTTTGGTTTGGTTTGGTGTTTAGTGCTCAGTTTGTAGAGGTTTTAGTTCACAGTCAGCTAGTCCAAGGAAAGGCATGATGGAGCAGAAACAGTGTCTTCCCCTCTATTTCATTCAAGATGCAAGCCTATTGGTAGGTGCCACCCACACCCAGGGTGGGCCTTCACATTATCCACACCCAGAACTATGCTAAACCAATCAGTGCAGCAATTGAGTAATCACACACCCTTAATCCATATTCACACACCCGAAATCCTGCCACCTCTGAAAAGCCCCACCTACTAGTTTATGAGGCTTTGGGAGGACATCTAGATTCAAGCCACAACAATGACCAATAATACTTGCACCCAAGGATGATCACTAAGTTTTTTTTAAAAATTTAGGTTCATAGCTAGATTGAGCGGAAGACTTTTCACATGCTCCCTACCCCCAACATGCACAGTATCCCCCATTAACTATATCCGCCACCAGAATGGTACATTGTGTTACAACTGATGCACACATGTCAGAATCATTATCACCCAAGTTTACCATTATCACAGTTTACCTTTGTCTTTACATCTTGGTATAGTTCATCATTCCCTCCCACTTACCTTTCTTCTTCCCCTCATAACACGTTAAAAAACACTGATCTTTTTGCAGTCTCTGCGATTTTGAATTTTCCAGGATGTCATATAGTTGGAATTCTACAATATGTAGCTTTTCAGATTGCCTGCTTTAACTTAGCAATATGCATTTAAATTTCCTCTATGACTGCTCATGGCTTGATAGTTCATTTCTTTTAGTGCTAAATAATATTTCACTGTCTATGCCGGGGACATAGCTCAGCAGCACAAGTGCCTGCCTGGCAAGCGCAAGGTCCTGAGTTTGATTCCCAGTACAAAAAAAAAAAAAAAAAAAATTTTTTTTCACTGTCTAAATTTACCAGTTTATCCAGTCACCTAATGAAGGACATTTTGATTGCTTCTAAGTTTTGGTAATTATGAATAAATCTGCTCTACACATGCTTAGATTTTTCTATGGACATACAATTCATTTGGGTAAATACCAAGAAGCATGACAGGCTGGATTACATGGTAAGTACATGTTTAGCTTTGTACGAAACTGCCAAACTATCTTTCAAACTGGAATTTCACATTCCCTCCATTAATGAATGAGAGTTCCTATTGTTCTGCATCCTTACCAGCATTTGAGATTCTCAGTGGTTTGGATTCTCACCTTTGAAATATATAATTATATCTCACTGTTGTTTTCAATAGGCTAATTCCTAAGTATTTAACTTTGCTTGAATAGTATTGTGTTGGGGATGAGGCTACATAAGAGTCTCAAGGGCAGTGTTATCTTGTCCCAAGAGCAGGGAAGCACATGGAAGGCCACATGCCTCCTGGCTATGGGTGGAATGCTGATAACCCAAAGTTCCTGAAGCAAGATAGCATCTGCTGAGGACAGTTACCGAGGGCTGATCAGACCCTCGGATACCTGTGGGGGGAAAACAGGGAATAAAGAAAAACAAAGAGACAAATTCTAGGGTTTAAGAGGGACCAGGAGGAGTTCACCTCTAGTGAACTGGTTTGGCTACCTCTACAATTGGCTCACTTTTATTGGCTAGCAAGAAGCGCAGGGGGAGGGATAGCAGGCATTTCATGGAACAGTAACTATAGAAAGAGAGCTGGGGATGTGGCTCAGTTGTAGAGCTCTTGCCTTGCATGCACAAAGCCCTAAGTTCGATCCGCAGCACCACCAAAAAAAAAAAAAAAAAAGACTTAAAAAAACAGTAACTATAGAATCTGGGTGGTTACAGATTAGTTAATGAAGAACCAGATTCTCTCTAAACCTAAATGCCTGTATTTTGACAACTGTCCTCAGAAAATCTATCTTGCCTCAGGAGTGCCAGGTTATGAGCATTCTGCCATAGCCGGGAGCATGAAGTAAGGTCGCACTGACCTTGGGACTGTGGGGGGGAGGGCTAAGTCACATGGTCTATCACATAGCCTCCTCCCCAACAGACAGTTGTCAAAATACAGGCATCTGGGTATGGAGAAAACCTGGTTCCTCATTAACTTATTCATTATCTACCTATTCTCTATAGTTGCTGTTCCATGAAATGCAAGCTACCCCTCCCCTGCACTTCTTGCTGGCTAATAAAAATGGGTCAACCACAGAGGTGGTCAAACCAGTCCACTAGAGACAGGTCTCCTCCCGGTCCCCCTGTACCTTGAAAATTGTCTCTGTTTTTCTGTATTCCCTGACGTTCCCCACAACAGGGAGCTGAGGTTCTGATCAGCCCTCCGTAGTATTGCTTTCCTAATTTCTTTCTCAGTGAGCTTATTATTGGTGTATAGGAAGCCATTGATTTTGGCTCCTACTACCTTGCTGAATTCATTAGTTGTAGGAGTCTTTTGGTGGAGTTTTTGGGTCTTCTATGTAAAGCACCTTGTTGTCTGTGAGTAAGGATAGTTTGACTTCTTCCTTTCCTACACTTATCCCTTTTATTTCTTTCTCTTACCTGATATGTCCAGCTAAAGTTGTGAGTACTGTACTGACAAGGAGTGGGGAGAGTGGACAACCTTGTCTTGCTCCTAATTTTAGAAGAAAAGCTTTGAGTTTTTCCCCATTTAATGTGATATTGGCATAAGTGTCTTTTATCACACTGAGATAAGGTCCTCCTATACATATATTCTTCAAGGTGTTTATCATGAATGGATATTGAATTTTCTGGTTTTTCTACATCTATTGAGACAACCGTGTGAAATTTGCTTCTCTTTTATGAGATGTATTTCATTTATTGATTTGTGTATGTTGAACCATACTGGCATCTCTGAGTGAAGCCTACTTGGTCTCACTATGTCATTCAGGATGGCCTTGAACTCACTATGTACCCTCTATAAAAATGAGATTTCCAGTATCCAAGAGGACAACCAGGAAATTTGGCAAAAGGATGAATTGGGATCCCTCCCTGTGGTTTAGGGAATGGGGCAATGAGTCAAGTCATTAAGTCATTGGCTATCATTAAGGATAGTCAAGTGTAAAGAACATCTATGGGAAATGCCCAAGTGAAATTTTGACCATGGTGACCACAAAAGGGACAGGTGAAGGACAGATGCCTGCTGACGGAGGGCTCAAAGTCATCAAAAGCTGTTCCCTGGAAGAAAAGTGAAAGCTTAATGAAGTAACAGGAAGAACAAAAGCACAGGGATGGAGCAGAAATATTAACCACCTAACAGTTTACCCTAAGCAGCACTCAGGCAGCACCTGTGTTTACATACCGAATGTCCCAACCATCGCTTGAGTAGGTGTCATTTCGTTTTTATATTTCCTGTTATATTGTTATAAAAATTAACCAAAAAATGTGCAGTTTTTGGTCATCCTGTATTTCAATAATTGGACTGGTAAGTGGTTGAACTTTAGGCCACACACACGAAACAGAGACCTGCACAGTGCATGGTGTTGTCTTGTGTCTGGCAGAGCCTTCTTTGTCCCATTCTGTGACTGGGTTGCTTGTTGTCAGAGTCTTCAAGTGGTGGGTACCATAATGGCTTTTAACTGCTGACCTGTGTCTGCAATGAGCAACCAGAAACACACAGAAAAAGCAAATGGGAAAGAAAAAAAGAGGGAAAAGAAGAGAAAATGTTTCCCCAAAAGTCTTAATCATGGCTGGCTCACTGTGGTACTTAAGTGACTGTGTCAACTTGAGTAAGAAATGCCCAAATAATTTGGATCAGCATAATTCCGGGTGTGGCTGAAGGGATTTACTAAAAACAGAAGACCCATCCTGGGTGTGAGTGATACCAACCAATTGGCTTATCACCTGAATGGAATAAAAGGGAAACAAGGAAGGCTCGCTTCTGTTTCTTTGGAGGAGCTCCAGTCTTTGCCTTCACTTTTTATGTTGTCTCTATCTTCCAATGCAGACCCGTCAGCCTTCCATCTCAGACCCTTTGGCTTCCTGATATGGACTCATATGGGACACTACACGGAGCTCCAGGCCTTCAACTGGGTCCTTTGGATCTCCAGTGCACAGACAGCCCTTTTGCACTCTTTCACACCCGACTCTGTACATGGCTATTTTAAGCCTATCTTGTAAATCCTTATATATGTGTATATCTTGCATTAAATCTGTTTCTCTAGTAAGCACTTAGTGATATACTCACCAAGAAAATGTTATCAGGCCAGAGGTCTTGTCCAGGTGCTTGATATCCTGAACAAAGAATTGAGCAGTGTCTTGGTTACTTTCTCCTTGCTAGGACAAAATACTCAACACCCACAAGTTAAAGGAGGAAAGGTTTATTTTAGCCCACAGTTTGTAGAGGTTTCAGTCTATAGTTGGCTGTCATAGCAGGCAGGAAACAGTGAGCCTTCCTTCCTTCTTTCGCTTTTTATTCCATCCAGGCTACAAGCCTATATGCTGGTGCCACCCACACCCAGGATGGGTCTTTCCTCTTCAGTAAGTCCATCATCCACCCACTCAGAAATGTGCTAAACCAATCAGTGAACTGTGTCACACACCCGTGATCCAGGCACTCCCAAAAGCCCCACCTATGAGTGCACGAGGCTTTGGGGGGATGTCTATATATAAGCCGTAGTAAGCAGGACACTCAAAGGGAGCAGCGCATTCTAAGATTTATTGAAAGTAGAAGTACATTCCACAGGGAGGGAGTAGACCAGCGAGAACAGCTCACTGCCCTGAGAACTCGGTGTTGAGGGTCTTAGGCATTAGGGTTTGGGGCGAGGTTGAAGGTTTGATCTGAGGGTGTGCCCTTGCCAGCGAGGGGCGCGTCAGTGCCAAAGAGTACCGGGCGCAGCCCAGAGGCTTATTATGTGTAAGCCGGGTTACCCGGTTACGTCCCCCGTTGTGTTAGGCCTGGATACCCCGGATCTGGGTTAACATTTAACTCAGAGTGTGGATCTACCCAGAAAGTGGGCTCCAAGGTGGGACCCCCCTTCTCTCTCCAGCCGGCTCTTAGTTACCTCCTGCCTACCCATTCATGGGACCCGTGGATATGAAGGGCTGACTTTATATCTAAACCTATAATATATACCAATATTGACGTCTCTATAAAGATTATTGTTCAATAATTGTTCACGCAATCCTGGAAGCTTGGTAAATCTCAAATGTATCAGGCAGCTTGGGAGGCTGGCTATCCAGAAAAGAGATACAGTTAGAAACCAAGCACGGTTTGCTTCAGAGTTCCTTCCAGGTGATCTTTGTTCCATTAGGGCCTCTAGGTGATTGGATAAGACAGACATAACTCACATTATGGAGGTTATTTCCTTTACTTAATATCTGTTAGCCTAACTGATTTAAATTCATCCCAAATTAAATTTCATCCAAACAAAACCATCATATAAAGAGCCAGAATGTTTGGCAAGTAGTAAAGCAAATAGACACATAAAATTAAGCAATAGAGACTCAACCATTGTTAACTTGGCACCATACTCATCAGGTTAAACCATTCGAAATCTCTGAATAAAGATAATAGCAAGGTCATACCTCCACATAATAAGATACAACTATCCTCATGTACAACTGAAAACGCATGAATCTTTTCCCTGTATCACTTAGGTTATAAAGTTCTAAGGTGGCCTGGCATAGAGCTCAGCAGCACAAGTGCCTGCCTGTCAAGCGTGATGTCCTGAGTTCAATTCCCAGTACAAAAAAAAAAAGTTCTAAGGTGAACTTACTCTTCTTTTTGCCATCCCATAACTTAAATATTATGCTTAAAAGTTAACAACACTTAAGAACTGCGTGGGGCCGATGATATAGCTCAGTGGCATAAGCACCTGCCTGGCAAGTGTGAGGTCCTGAGTTTGACTCCCGGTACCCACATAAAAAAAAAAATAAATAAATAACTTCATGATAAAGTCAATGCTTCTCTTTGTTTAGTTTTTGTCTTTTGGGATAGTGTCTCACTGTATAGTCCAGGCTGGCCTTGAACTTGCGGTGTACCCCAGGCTGACCTCAAACTCGTGATCCTGCCCTTCCTTGCCTGAGTAAAGTCAATACTTATTTTTTTTTTTTTCAGCAGAACTGGGTATCAAAACCAGAGGTATTCTACCACTAAGCTACATTCTCAAGCCTTTTTGTTTTTTATTTTAAAACAGGGTCTCACTTAGTTGCCAAGGCTGGCCTTGAACTTATGATGCTACTGTCTCAGGCTCCAGAATACCTGAGATTATAGGTGTATGTCAGAACACCCAGCTGAAGTCAATACATCTTATCATATGTGACAAAGTAATAAGATGTATAATATATGTATACAACATACATAAACATTCATAACATCAAAAAGAAACATAAAAATTACAGTAATTTTTTAAGTATATGTTTGTGATATACAGTAAATACATTCATCACTGGGGAATTGGTATATACATTTTGCTTCTTGATTCTTTATACTTCCCTTTCTTACCAATAATAGCTACACCTATACCATCTCTCTTAGTTACTTCCTCATTGGTAGGACAAAATATCCTATACCCACAACTAAAAGGAGGAGAGGTTTATTTTAGCTCATAGTTTGTAGAGATTTCTGTCCATGCTTGGCTGGCTTCAAGGCAGGGCAGCAAGGCAGAGGGGAAACAGTCCGTGGCACGGTAGGCAGGAGGCAGGAAGCAGCATAGCTGCCTTCCTTCTTTACCTTTATATTCCATCTAGGATATAGGCATATAGGTTGGTGCCACCCACACCTAGGGTGGGTCTTCTGTCTTCAGTAATGCCATCACCCACAGCTATCCTCAGCCAATAGGAAGACTAATCCAGTTACCACATACCCATAATCCCTTATCACACACCCATGATCCAGCCACCTCTCAAAATTCCCACCTACGAGTGCATGAGGTTTTGGGGGGACATTTAGATATAAGCCATAACTTCATCCTTAACGAAAGAAAAAATATCTTCAATAATAACATAAATACAAAGACAAACCAAATACTAACATTCAATAAATATATCAGACATTTGACTTATGAACTCAATTTGTTCATGAGGGCTGGTTGTAACTCAAGTTGGTTGTAAGACTATTTTTCCCATAAGAAATAATGGAAAAACCCATAATGCATTCCAAACCTCCCAAAGCACCCCTTAACTAACCTTTTCATAATATAAAAAAAGTTGTATAATGTGTGTAATTTATCAGAAACACCAATAATTTTCCTAGTATATTCACCAAAAAGTTATAAAATGTGCCTAGCTTACCAGAAACAACAATTTCCTACTGAACTCACCATTCACGTTGACATCTTTGGCTTGCAGGAAGGAAGGATGAAATGGAAGGTAGTTATTGTTTGGAAGGAGAGTCCCCTTCCATAAGAATATCAGGAATCTGGCTCTCTACTGTCCTTTCTCTCCTTGGGAGAGTCTGTAGGCCACTAGGACCTGCTTCTGGCTCACTAGGTTTCAACCTTTTCAGAACTAAAAATTGGTCTAATGTTGTCTGTTTCTGTCTTTTAACACTCTTCTTTTTTATTATGATTGCTTTCTTTACCTTCCCTTCCTCCCTTAGCTTCTTTTCTAGCTTTTTTGGGGCCATTTTGATGGCAGTAATCATAGCAATTATATAAAGCACTGACCAAAATCATGTCCACAAACACATGCATCTGGGCTCAGACTGATGCCTATGTATGCTTACATATGCTTTTCTGGCATCATGAGTCTTGTTTACAGTCACACAAGTGGCCCTTTGGTAGTAAGTTAAACCTAAAATTCCAGCTGTAACCCAAGTTGTTTATATGTGTCTTGGTTACTTTTCTCTCATTGCTGAGACAAAATACCTAACACCCAAAGTTAAGGAAGGAAAGGTTTATGTAGCTCACAGTTTGTAGAGGTTTCAGTCCATAATCAGCTGGCTCCAAGGCAAGGTGGTGTGGCAGAGGGGCAACAGTTAATGGCGGCAGAAGACAGCAAAAGCAACAAGAGCAAAAGGGGGAAACAAGTCTTTTTCCACCCTTATATTGTATGCGGGCTACACACCCTAGGGTGGGTGTAGCACTCACACTATCACTCCTAGCACTAGACAATGATGAATCACAAACTCTAGATTCAGCCGCCTCCAAAAAGCCACCCCCTCCGTGACCACATGAAGCTTTGGGGGACATCTAGACACAAACCATAATAGTATGTGAGGCCGGTTGGAACCTGAGAGTCCACTGTATCTACTAAAAGCAACTACTATACCACCACTAACAATGAATAGAATTCAGCAAGAATAGAACTTAGTCAACTAAATATCTGAAAACTACTAAATTTTAGTAAGAATAAAAATAACAATAACAATAATAATGGAGAGTATGGGGGAAAGGAAAATGAAAGCAGTAAAATTTGAAAAAGACAACAAATATGAGTAGAGAAAATTGAGATAAAAATCCAATTAAATAATATTAGAAAGTCCAAAGAATTATGCAGAAGTAACAGAAATATACAAACAAAAAAAAGAAAGAAAAATTAATAAAAACAAAGAGGGAAAAATAGGAAAAAAGAAACAAAAACAAAAAAAGAAAAAGAAAAAGAAAATGAGAAATGAATTGAAAAAAATCCTTCCCATGTTTGCATGAGTAGTTTCTTTTCAGGGCCTGTGGTACTGGAATCCACCGATGGGGTGGTGGGGTAGTGAGTCACGTCTAGGGCCTATTTTGTTTTTATGCCCACTTTTGCTGTGGGAATGCTGAATCCTGTCCCACTTTTTCCACTAGATGTGGTTAGTCAATGGTGTGGTGTTTGCTTTAGGACTGTATTCACTTTACTGGTTCTTACGGTTTGTGCACTTCTATGTACCCCAAATCTTTGCTAGCTCTGACTAGCTTTATGCCCTGCAGGCTTGCAAGGTGCCCCCTTTGCTCCAGAGGTCCTTCTGATGGTATACTCCAGGATTTGACAACTTTCTAAGCCAAGGCATATCCCTGAGCATATTGGCAGATGGGAAAACAAGCTGACTTCTGAGCTCTATGCTGGGAGCAGGCAGTGAGAAGGAACTAAGGAGTCCACTGGACTTAATATCCACACTCTCAGAACTTCTCTCCTCAGAAAAACCACAACTGACCAACCTGGCTTTTCTCTGCAGAGGATGGGACTTCAGCATCCAAATTTGAGTATGTCACTGCTTAAACTTCTCAGAGGGTCTGTAACAAGTCTGACCTTTTCCCACAACTGACTCTTCTGGGCATCTTCCACCCAGTCACTGCAGTAGGGTAAGCCCAGTGACCCCAAAGTGAAGCGACATCTAATTCCTAGAGTAGCTCTGTCTTTTTTTTTTTTTTTTTGTGGGTACCGGGGTGTCGACCTCAGGACCTCGTGCGCCAGCAGGCACCCGTGCCACTGAGCGATATCACTGGCCCCTTTTTCGTATGTGGGTTCCGGGAGTCGAACTCGGGCCCTTGCGCTTGCCGGGCAGGCGCTTAAGCCGCTGAGCCATCTCACCGGCCCAGTAGCTCTGTCTTAAACAATACACCCCTTCCCAAACTGGCTTCTGATTATATCACTCCCAAGTATGGCAGACGCTGCTGTGAATTTCTTCTCCAACTCTAGCCTGCATGTGAAAGGAATCACTTTCAAAGTAAAATCACAGAGTATTTTCAGTTTAAAAATAACTATGGGCTTCTCTTGGGGCTAGTGCTGTTTTTTCTGGGGGCTGCTGATCATCTCTGGGGTTACCTTGTATTTGCACAAATAGGACCTCTTCCCTGGGAACCAGGGTTAGCATTCCAGACTGCACTTTTTTTTTTTTTTTTTGTGGGTACCGGGGGTCGACCTCAGGACCTCGCGCTTGCTAGGCAGGCGCTTATGCCGCTGAGCCATCTCACCAGCCCTTTTTTTTTTTTTGAGACAGGGTTTTATCATGTACTCAGGCTGGTCTTGAGCCCACTGTGTAGCTCAGGCTGGCCTCTAGCTTGCAGCTATCCTCCTGTCCCAGCCTCTCAAGTGCTGGGATGACAGGTGTGCACCGCTACATCCAGCTTCCAGACTGCTTCTATTCTCTGCACTGTCTTCAGTTTGTCCAGTTTCTCTGTGGTTTCTAATATTCCTATCTGCTCTTTCTTCATTCCAGGTGTGTTACTTCTTTTTCTTTTTGCTAAGTCACTGAGTTTTCAAGTGTCTTGAATCCAGGTATGGAGAGGTTATATTTTGCTGTTATTGATTCTATAACTGGTCACATGATCATAGCTGGTACTGTATTTATATCTATTTTTTTTGCTGCAATCCACATTCCCTTTTTTCTAAAGAATCACCTCAGAAGATGATGGTTTTCTAACATGGGAGGATGACCCTAACCTTAATTCCTGATGGGCCTGGGTTATTTCCATTGACTTTGTTATGATGCCTCATAACACTAAGAGATACTCTAAGAGATCTCCCACATCTCAGACACACTCCTCCTTACCTCTATTGAGGAAGAGTAGTCCATGATCCCCCTTGATGGTCAAGAGCAATCTCCCCATCCAGCACTGCAAATCCCTTCTTTCCATATTGATTCAGTTAGGAAAAGCCCAGAGCAGCTGGGTGATTGTCTTAACTCTCAGTTTAAAGGACTCTTTGTTGAGTCTTCTGGTGGAAGCATTTCCTCTTAGCTTCTCCTAGAGGAACTAGAACCTCTAAGCCAGCAGAGAATAAACTCTCAGGAACAGGAAGATAAAATTTGTGAGTGGGTCACTACAGGAAAGAAGAATGGTTCCATTCCCATTTTCATCCTTTGATACCTCGACCTGTGAATCCTGGTTATGGGAGAAATAATACTGTATATTGGACACTGATCCAGAGCACAAACAACCACATAGATAACCTTGGTACAGCCCTAGAAGATACTGCTTCCTAGCTGGTGCTCTGAGTCTTCAAAAGGACATTCCACTGTTCTATCAAGCCAGCTACTTGGAAGATGGGGAACATGATAAAACCATGAAGTCCATGAGTAGGGCCTCATTGTCACATTTTAATAGTTGAGAAGTGAGTTTCTTGATCAGAAGAAATGCTGTGTGCAATACAGTGATGTAGATAAGGTATTGTAGAAGCCCAAGTTTTGGCAGAAGCATAGTTTGTAGGGAAGACAAGTCTGTGTCCCAGTGTCTACTCCAGTAAGAATTAAGCAATAATCCTGTGATAGATGTGTTCCAACCAGGTGCCTGAGTGATCACCTTGGAGAATGGCACCATTTCAGGATTGCAGTGTTGGTCTCTGATTGGCAGATCGGGTATTCAGCAGTGGCTGTAGCCAGGTGCCTTGGTGAATGGCAGGCCATGTTGCTAAGCCCATGCACAACCTCCATTCCTGCCACTGTGGCCACTTACTTCATAAACCTACGGACAATGACAACAGCAGCTTGGAACACAGTCTAATTATGTACACAGAATGGATCAACTTCTGACCTTAATTTTTAAAGTCCTTACCTGTTGAGGTCATCCTTTGGTGAAACTTTACATGGGACAACAATATCTTCATAAACCACCAACAGAGTGAAGAGACAACCCACAACGTGGGAAAAAATGTTTGCCAGTTGTATTGAGAACATACACAGAATAAAAAAAAAAATCAGGGGGCCGGTGAGATGGCTCAGCGGCGTAAGCGCCTGCCTTGCAAGCGCGAGGGCCTGAGTTCAACTCCCGGATCCCACATATGAAAAAGGGGCTGGTAATATCGCTCAGCGGCACGGGTGCCTGTTGGCGCGCGAGGTCCTGAGGTCGACCCCCTGGTACCCGCACACACAAAAAAAATCAGACCTCCCAAATTTAAAGACCCAATCCAAAAATGGGCATCTGAGATGAATACACACTTCTCAAATGAAGAAATACAAATGGCAGATAAATATATGAAAAAATGTGCAACATCACTAGTCATTTGAGAGATGCAAATTAAAACAACACTGAGATTCCACCTAACTGTAGAAAGAATGGCTATTATCAAGAAATCAACTAATAACAAATGCTGGAGGGGCTGTGGTGAAAAAGGAACCCTTCTCCATTGTTGGTGGGAGTGTCGACTGGTACAGCCACTGTGGAAATCAGTGTGGAGATTCCTCAAAAAACTAGGATTGGAGGTCCCATTTGACCCAGTTATTCCCCTGCTGGGTATCTTCCCAGAAGAATTAAAAACATCGTACCACAGCAATATATGTGCACCCATGTTTATAGCAGCACAATTTGTAATAGCCAGATCATGGAAACAACCCAAATGCCCATCAACCGAGGAATGGATAAAAAAGATGTGGTCTTTTTATACAATGGAGTACTACTCAGCCATGAAGAAGGATAGACTGGAGACTTTTATAGGTAAATGGATGCAACTCGAGAAAATACTCATAAGTGAAATAAACCGGATGCACATGTGTAAACACTGTATTGTCTCCCTAGTGTGAGAAACTGAAAGAGTAAATAAGATCCAAAATGTACAATAGATATGGTAAAACAGGAAGAAACTGTTCAAAAGGAAAGAGAAACTGGGATGGGGGAATGGGGAAAAGAAAGAAGGAAAAAGAAAAAAATTATATATATATACAAGATAGTTAAGATAGATACACTACTAATTTTGCTTAGCTCATTGAAAAGAAAGTTTTGTGGTAATATTGTTTGGACAATTGAATGCTGATATCTTGTACCCTGAGTAACTAATTTAAAGATAACAATATGTAATGTATTGACCATTGTTACCCTCCTATTATGTTGTTTTGAAATTTTGTTCTATTTTTTTCTCTTTAAAAAAAATTATCTTCATATTGTCTGCCCATTCAGAGAATTCTCTCCACATTGTTAGGATTTGTATCTAGATATCCCTCAAAGCCTCATGCACTAAGAGACAGGGCTTGTGGAAGTGAATGGATGATGGATAGCTACAGCTGACTTGCTGTTAGGAGGTGGGCCTGGTCAGAAAAGGTGGGTCACTGGGGGTGTGACCTGGTAGGGTTTATCTCCCCCACCCCAGTTTCTCCTTTCTCTCTCTGCTTCCTAGTTGCCATGACATGAGCCCTTCCTCCATTCTGCCATCTTTGCAAGAAGTGAAACTTCTGAGATGTGACCCAAAATAAACCTCTCCTCCTTTAAATTGTGGGTGTCACTATTGTGTCTTGGCAATGAGGATAGTGACTAGGATAGATTTTGGTAACAGAGAAAGGGGTCATCGCTGGAACTCTACCTGACCATGTGGTTTATAATTCTTTGGAACTGGCTTACAGGAGGAATTTCAGAAAATTTGGAGATGCTGGCTAGAGAAGCCCTAGAATTCTGTAAATCGAGCTGGGGAGATTCTGGTTGGCACTCAAAAGACCAGAATATAGATGGTAAAGACCAGGATCAGGAGTTTTCAGTTGAGAACAAGGAGCCCATTGGCAGTTGGACTTTGGACCATGTGCGTTATGCCTCTGCAGAAAATATATCTACATTTTGCTCATGTCTGGGACCTTGCAGGAGAATGAGATTAAGGGTGGTGGACTAATTACACTGGTGAAGGAAATTTCAGGGAAGCCCAATTTGAGGCTGTTGCATGGGTACTGTGGGGAGCGTTTAGCCAGCTCTACATTGACAATCAGGAGCAAATGGCGCAACTAAGTGATTTTTAAAGTTTTGAGTTCCCTTAGAAAGGAAGCTCCTTTAAAGTTGGGGCCTATAAAGTTGGAACAGAGAAGAGTCTAGATGCCGAAATGATTAGTGTTAAGAAAAACTCACATGCTTTGCTTGCATCAGGGCATTAGGAAGGATGTCATGAGAACATGCCAGAAACCAGCAAGTCCCCACCCTTCCCAAGCTCAAAGTGGCTAAAACGAAAGACTTTGCTTTGAGAAGATAGCCCCAGGATATCTAGAAAAGCGAAGAGAACTTCCAAGGAAATTGGTTCTTCAGGATTCAGTTCACAAAACTCAGCCATGCAAGCACTCGGAGGCCTCTGCAGCCATAATCTAAAGGGACCTGGTTACTACTTGAGCTGGCAGCAGTCCTTGGCATTATCCACCCGGTGCTCATTTTACAGGCATGCAGAATGCAAGAGTTGTGGGAGGCTCCCACTTATATTTCAGGAGAAAGCATAGAAAGCCAGGCAGCGTGCTCATGAGAGAGCAGTATGTGAAGCTGTGAGAGTGAAGCTGAAAGTGCAGTGGAGACCCCACAAAGTTGGACAAGCCAAGAATGTGGACCATCTGTGGAAAGCAGATGCCATCCGAAGAAAGCAAACCATGGAGTTTGCAGCAGGCAGTGCCATACAGGCAAGGCTACTTAATTTCGAGTTTGCATCTCCCTACAACTTGCCCCTGGTGTTGGACATGGAGATTCTCTTAGTTACTTTTCTTGTTACTGAGACAAAATACCCAGCACCCAAAGTTAAAGGAGGAAAGGTTTATTTAGCACAGTCTGTAGACGTGTCAGTCCATAATTGGCTGGCTCCAAGGCAGGGTGACACATGGCAGAGGGCAACAGTTCATGGTGGCGGAAGACAGCAAAAGCAACAAGGGGGTGCAAGCCTCTTTCTGTCCCTTTTATTTTATCCACTGGGATTATGGCAGTGTCAAGCCAATCAGTGTACTGATTTAATAATCACACATCCTTAATCTCAGCATCACACACTCTAGACTCCACCAGCTCTGAAAAAGCCCTATGATCACACGAGGCTTTGGGGGGACATCTAACCACAAGGCATAACAGAGCTACAGGATTTAATGTTTGCCCTGATGGGTCTTGCTTTGGTACAATTTCTTTTTATCCCCCTTTGGAATGGGAATGTTTACCCTGTGTCATTTATGTCAGCAATGTTTAACTTTCCTTTGGATTTTTACAGGGTCTCACAGCTAAGAGTTTGCTTAAGTTAGAGCAGACTTTGAACTTGTACTTATCAGCAATGCTGGAGCTATTAAGACTTTAGCAACTCTTAGAGATAGACTAAAAGCATTTTGCATAAAGAGATTCACATGAGTCTTTTGAGTCCAGGGTCAGAATATTATTGTTTATATCAAGATGTCCCCCCAAAGCCTCATGCACTCAGAGGTGGGGCTTAAGGAAGTTGACTGGATTATAAATGGCTATAGCTGACATACCTTAGGATGTGAGGCCTGGACCGAAAAGGTGGGACACTGGGGGTGTTACCTGGTAGGATTTATCTCCCTCTGCCACTAGTTTCTCCTTTCTCTCTATGCTTCATGGTTCCCATGACATGAGCAGCTTTCCTCTGCCCAGGCCCTTCCACAATGTTGGTATCCATGCAAGGAGTGAAACTTCTGAGACATAAACCAAAATAAGCCTCTCTTCTTTTAAATTGTGGGTGTTGGGTATTGTGTCTCAGCAACAAAGAAAGTGACTAAGATATACAGAGAGTTAGTCATCCCTTGGCATCTGGGAGGTACTGGTTCCAGGACCTTCCAAAGATAGAAAAATCCACTGATGCTCAAGTCTCATATATAAAATGGTACATAGTATTTGTGTATAAGCTACACATATCCTCCTTTACACTTTAAAACATCCCTAGATTGCTTATTATACCTTAATACAATGAGAATATTATATAAATAGTTGTTACACTGTATTGCTTTGATAATAATGATCCGAATTGTTATACTGTATTGTTTGGGTAATAATGATAAGAAAAAGTATCTGTATATTTTCAGTACGAATGCAATATTTTTTAAAATATTTTAAATCAGCAGTTGGTAGAATCCATAGATATGGAGCACACTGGTAAGAAGACTGACTGTACCCTTTAATCAGACTTCCTTGTCATCACTTTTCCAGTGATCTTCCTGCCAGTATGTTGAAGTACAGTTAAGTGATGGGCCATACCCTTTAAACTGATGTAAAATTGATCTGCCCACTTATCCTCCTAAGAAAAATGGACAGCCCAGTTCACTTCTCAAGGTTCTGCTCAGTAAGTGTCATGAACTAAAAGTTCTTCTTTACTGCCCTTCAGGGTTGTTCTGGAAAGAGCCTGTAGTGCTGTACCTGTCAACCTGCACAATCGCATAGAACCATCTGTCTCATCTGAATCTTTCTTACTTTACTAACTGATCACAGAAAACTCTCTATGAAGTCATACACGCAGGCTGGGATAGGTAGCAGGAGTCAATATCACAGGGCATCTGAGCCCCTCCTTCCTGTTACTCTCTTGTGTTTTAAGGCACCTCAGTCCTATCTAGTGTGTACTACTTCCATTTGATGATGGAGTGTTGTTGCGTATGCCCAACTTTACATATTGCTAAGTCAGAAAGCATAGTTTATGGTGGGCACTTCAAGTTGCATGGTAACTTGGTGGCCCATGGTTAAGCATTCAGTCTCACTTAAGGTCCAGTAGCAGCCAAAAAGTACGAATGAAAAAGAGTACTTACACAGAATGACAGGGTTTTGAGCCTACTCTGTAATTCACACATAGAGGCCAGCCAAAGCCTCTAAACAAAATCCCAACATGGTGGCACATAACTGTAGTCCCAGCATTCTGGGAGGCTGAGGCAGAAGGATCACAAGTTCGTGCCCAGCCTGGGCAAATTAGCAACTTAATGAGACTCTGTCTCAAAAATAAAATTTAAAAAGGACTGGGAAAGGTCATGGCTCAATGTGAAGGTCCTAGGTTCAATTCCTAGTCCTGAAAAAAATCCTTTTAAATTTTTGCTGAACTATAAAACATATTCATTTTAGGATTTTTGACAGAAACTTCAAAATATAAATTCAGAATCCATATATAAAACTATAATCTCATGAAGAATGGGTAATAAATATTTGCTTCTCAAGAAATCTGACAGCTTTGTCAGATTTTTATTACCTAAAATATTTAGGTAACTTAGCAAGATCCTGTCTAAGAAAATAAAAAATTAGGGCCGGTGATATCGCTCAGCGGTACCCACAAAAAAAAAAAAGAAAAGAAAAAATTAAAAGGTTGGTGATGTACTTCTTTGGTATGGTACCCCTGAATTTGATCCCCTATACCATAAAACAACAACAACAACAAAACATTTTAACACTCAGTGAGGTAATAACTAAAAGCAATGATCTACAATAGATACCAAACTATTAGGTGAAAATGGTGAAACTTTGTAACACATGGAACAGTCTGACCACACTTAAATGGAATGATTGATCTTAATATAGAAAGTCAACTGAACATGACATTCCTCTTATACATAATACCACTAATCAAGCAATCTTCACAGAAAACAAACATGCCCCTAGGTCTACAGTGTATGGGTGAGGAACACATGTTAAAGGGTAGCATAAGGACTTCACCAGCATTCACAGGAGAAACTCTACTGAAAACGTCCTGGTTTCTTTAACAAATTGTGAAGAAGAAAGAAAGGAAAGGGATACTATATAACAAGCAAATGCACTATATAAATTGTTAGATCTAATATTCTCTTCTCATATATTTTATTTTATTTTTATTTTTTTTATTTATTTTTTTTGTGGGTACCGGGGGTCGACCTCAGGACCTCACGCACCAGCAGGCGCTCGTGCCGCTGAGCGATATCACCGGCCCCTTTTTCGTATGTGGGTTCTGGGAGTCGAACTCAGGCCCTCGCGCTTGCCGGGCAGGCACTTAAGCCACTGAGCTATCTCACCGGCCCTTCTCATATATTTTATAAAGACAATTTTTTGAGCAGTTAGGTTCGCAGAAAAATTGATGCATGTCTTAGCTTATTTTGTGTCATGATAGCAGAACACCACAGACTGGATAATTTATGAGAAAATTCTATTTCTCACAGTTCTGGAGGCTGGGAACCCCAAATTCAAGGTACTGGCATCAAGGGACCATCTTCCTGCCTTGTCAAAACACCGGCAGAATGACGGTGAGCAGTCATGGGAACTTGGGTCTCTCTTCCTTTTATGAAGCCACTAAGCCAACCATGGAACACAACCCCCATGACCTCATCTAACCCAATTTACTTCCCCAAGTTCCCACCTTCAGATACCATCAACGCAAGCATTCACAGATGAGGTTTTTAATACATGAATTTAGTGGCACACATTCAAACCACAGCATCCAGAAAGTACAGGGTTCCCATAAGTACCCTATGTCAACATCTCACTTCAGAGTGGTGCATTTGTTACAGTTGATGAATCTAAATATAATAATGTATATTTTTAAAGATGAAATTCAGTATGTAAGTAATTAAGGAATACTACTTTAGGAGATAAATAGATGTTTATACTCACTTAAAATTAATAAATGGGTATTTAAAATCAGTATGAAGATAAGAAGCCATTATGAATAAGAGGTAGAACAAAATTGCAAAGCAACAGATCAAAAACAGTGTTGGGTAGATAATGTAAATCAGTAAACAGAGTAGATTTTCTTATTTATGACAAGACAGATACAACCTGTCATGCTGAGAAAAATACACTAAAAATAGAGAAAGTAAACAAGTTTGACATGTCACAGGATAAAAGAAGTTAATACAAGGGAGAGAAGAAAGACACAACAGAGCAAAAGAAAATTTTGAAGTAAGACTGGTTTATAATTTCCCATAATAATGAAACAGCAAACCATAGAACCAGGAAGCTCAGAGAATACCGAGATGGATAAATAACAAAAAATTCTACATCTAATAAATCCTACAACTCAACAACATCAAAAACAAATAACAAATTCCAAAATGAGTTTTTCTTTTCAAAAAAGAAAATAAAACTGTCACCTAAGGATGCTATACTCATCAAAACTACTCTGTAAAAACTAGGGAGAAATTAACAGTCCTAGATAAACAAAGCTGAAGGAAGTTTTTGGAAGGCAGCTATGCTCCCCTCTATGCCAACAATGCTGCACTAAAGGAAGTTTTTGTTAGTAGACTTATCCCATAAAAAATGCTTGAGATAGTTAATTTTATATGTCAGCTTGACTGGGTTCAGGAATGTCTGTGAGGGTGTTTCCAGAAGAACTTAATGCTTGAATCCGTAGACACAGCAAAAAACACACATCCTCAGCTATGAGGATAAGTATCATCCAAGGCACTGTGGGCTTGGATAACAAAATGATAAGCAGAAAGCTTAATTCACTCTCTCTCTTCTGGGGCTGGGACATCTGTTTTCCCCTGCCCTGGGCCATCACAGCTCCAGGTTCTTGGGCCTTCACACTTTGGGAATTAATCAGTGGCACCCCAGGTTCTCAGGCTTTTATCCTCAGACTGAATTACATCTCTTTAGCTTTTCAAGTTCTTCAGAGGCATATTGTAGAACTTCTCAGCCTCCATGATTACATGAGCCGAAGTCCCATAATAAATCCTCTCATATGAGTATCTCTCTCTCCCCCTATCTATCTATCTATCTATCTATCTATCTATCTATCTATCTATCTATCTATATCTATCACCTGCCTATTTACCTGTCCTATTAGTTCTTTTTCACTGGAGCATCCTTACTGATACAGAGTTCTTCAGGCTGAAAAGAAAGTACATTAGAGAGTAACCCAAAACCATAAGGAGAAATAAAGAGCATTGGTAAAGGTAATTACATAAAGCTAATATAAAAGCATTATTGAATTTATAGTGTGTAACACTTTGTTTTCTTTTTTTTTTTTTTTTTTTTTTTTGTGGGTACCGGGGGGTCGACCTCAGGACCTCGTGCGCCAACAGGCACCCATGCCGCTGAGCGATATCACCGGCCCCTTTTTTTTCGTATGTGGGATCCGGGAGTCGAACTCGGGCCCTCGCGCTTGCAAGGCAGGCGCTTACGCCGCTGAGCCATCTCACCGGCCCTACTTTGTTTTCTTATGATTTAAATGTAAAATGCATAAATAAATAGAAATCTACGTCATCGCATACACAGTATGTAACAATTAAATTTATGGCAAGAACAACATAAAGGAGAGGAAACAGAACTGCACAGAACCTTTTTTTTTTTCTTTCTTTCTTTATGTGGGTACCAGGAACCGAACTCAGGACCTCGCGCTTGCCAGGCAGGTGCTTATGCCGCTGAGCTATAGCACAGGCCCCTGCACAGAACTTTTAAATCTAAGTTGGTATTAATTCAAACTAGACTAGTTATAAATTAAGACATTATTATAATCCCTAGGGTAACACTGAGAAGAAAAATGTTCAAAAAGACGAATGAGAAGAAAATCAAATAGTACACTAGAAAAAAATCGATTAAACACGAAAGGAGGCAGTAATGAGGAAACTGAGGAACAAAAGTATGAGACATAGAAAAAATAGCAAAATTACATGAACTGGTTCTTCCTTGTCAGTAATTTTTACAAATGCAAATAATGTAATCTCTCCAACTAAAAAGCAGAGATTTGCCAGGCATGGTGTTGCATTTTGTAATATCAGCACTGGGTGGCTGAGGCAGGAGGATCATGAGTTCAAGGCCAGCTAGACTATATACTAAGACCTTGTCTCAAAAAAAAAAAAAAATAATAGGGCTGGTGAGATAGCTCAGCGGTGCAAGCGCTTGCTGGCAAGCGTGAGGTCCTGAGGTCGACTCCTGGTACCCACATTAAAAATAATAATAATAATAATAATAATAAAGGCAGAGATTGGAAAACTGCATTTTTAAAAACATGATCCTGTATGCTATCTGTAAGAGACTCATTTTATATCCAAAGACACAAATAGATCAAAACTAAAAGTATGTAAGATATGCCATGTAACGGTAACAAAAGAGAGCTTGAGTAGCTATAATAATAGTAACATCAAACCAAATAGAAGTTAAAGAAAAAACTGCCATAACAAACAAAGAAGCTGGGTGTGGTGGTGCACACCTGTAATCTCACCACTCAGGAGGCTGAGGCAGAAGGATCCCTACAAGTACAAGGCCAGCCTGGGCTACATAGCAAGTTCAAGGCCAGCCTGTACTACATAGCAAGACCCTGTCTCAAAAAGACAAAAACAAAAACTACTAAAAAAAAAAAAAAGAGAGAGAGAGAGAAAGAGAAGAAACAAAGAAAGAGACTGCTATGTAGCTCAGTGGTAGAACATGTACTTCTTGTGAAAAAAGCCCTGAGTTCAATCCCCAGTGAGAGAGAGACCGAGACTCAGAGACAGAGACAGAGAATATGACACTATATATTGATAAATGGGTCAATTCATCAAGAAGTGTAACAGTAACAATCCTGAATAAAAAGCACTGCCATGATCTGGATGAACGGTCCCCAGAGGCCATGTGTTGAATGCTTCTCAGGAGGTGGCAGAATATGCAACTCATGGGCCCTCACGGGAGGTCTTCTAGTCATTTTGGGCATGCCTTTGAAGGGGATTTGGGACTCCAGTCCTTTTTTTCTTCTGCTTTTTCCTTCTCAGCACTGAACTGAATGGCTTTTTTCTCTGCCCTACTTTCCCTGATGTGAGTTGCGCTTCACCACAGGCCCAAGAGCAACAAAACCAACTGACCAGGGACTGAAATCTCCAAAAGTGTGACCCAAGATAAACACGACCTCTTTGTAAATTGATTGCCTCAAGAATTTGTTTCAGTAACAGAAATCTAACTAACAAAAATGGTACCAAGAAGTGGAATTGTTGCTATGGTTATACCTGAGATGATGTAGAAATGCCTTTGGAAGTGGTTTACAGAAGTTTGGACGGGTTTGAAGAAGCAGAGTAGAGAATCCCAGAATGCAATAAGCAGAGCTTAACAGCAGATTTTGGTGGGGGCACAAATGAACAGAATCCTGATAAGAATATATACAGTAAAGGTTACGCTCATGAGGTTTATGGAAATGAGGATTCTATAGGAAACTGCACTATAGGCCACACATGTGTAACTCACTTAGCAAGATAAAACTTTTTTATTTTATGAAAAAATAAAATTTCATTATAAAATAATGAGAATAAAAATAGTTAATACACTCTGTATGGTTATCTTCCAAGTAGTTACTCAGAGTAGAAGACATAGACCAAAAAGATTCTGTCTTACAAAGAATCTCTTTTCAAAAGACTTTGCCCTGGAAGGTCTTTGAAACAAATATGCATTTCTATACTTTCCAGCCTGTGATGGCTGTCTTGCCAATTTTCGATGTTCCCTCCAGGCATCTTTTGTATTGTCCCAATGCAAAGGGCTTGCTTTTTTTTTTTTTTTTTTTTTTTTAATTGTCATCTAGAGATGGAATCTTACTATGTTGCACAGATTGGTCTTGAACTCTGATTGAAGTGATCTTCCTGCCTCAGCCTCCTGAATAGCTGTGGCTATAAGCATACAGCACCACATCTGGCCGTGGCTTCTTTTTAGTGGCAATAGCAGCAGCACCTTCTTTAGCTGGAACTTTACATAAATTTTTTTCTGGCTAAATAACAAGTTTTCCAGTTCTTTCTGCTTTGTCCTTCAGAAAGACCTTGGCTATTGATAAGTTATCTTTGGTCTGCAGCTATGTTCCCAGAATTTAGGTGTTTCCCATAATTTAGTGTGTTCAGGAGGGGACACCTGGGGTGGACTAGAGTTTAAGATGGAGGCACTTCTGTTTATATCCTCTGATAGAAAAGACAGGGCTGTGGTTTCCTTACACTTGCAAGCAGTCTCTGACAGGGCAACAAATAGTGAAGATGTAAGAGTTAGGCCAAGGCTGCAATGGAGAACTCATGAAGTTAGAGGTGGCACGAACACAAACACCTGAGGGAAGCTATAGCCAGCAAAGCAGAACCAGTACAAGAGTGGCCACCCTGCTACAATGTGTCCTGAATCTCATACACAAGATTCAAGATTTAATATTTGCATTAAAGAGGGACTTCTGGAAAGATGGCAGAGTGATAACCAGCAACAAATCAACCTCTCCAAGATTTGGAGTCCAGACACTGGAAAATAACAACTTGGGGAAGAAAAGAAAGGGGGAGGTGGATCCCTGGCACCCAGGAATGATCTTAAGGGAAAGTTGGAGTCTACTGAGAAATTGAAGAGACAGATCACAATGCAGGAGAAGGAAGGGGCATACTGTACATTCTCCCCAGCTCCTGGTTCATGGTATGAGAAAGGAAGATCAGATCTACAGAGACACACTGAAAGCAGGTGACTCCAGAGGTCATCAGGGAGAGACAAACCAGTGGAACAGAGCAGTGGGTGTTGTATGCTGCAATACCTGGTGAGTGACTCCAGTCCAACCACTGCCATGTTCTCTGGAGAGCATGCTTGCTTGGATGCCATTCTAGGGAGGGGCCAATTGAACATGGAACTCAGAGCACCCACGAGTTGGTTTCATCTCAGAGGTTCCAGTGTTAAACTCCCACAGTGACTGGGTAAGGGACAACCATGAGATGCGTACAGGTTCAGGTAGTTGTGGTCAGGCAGCCAAGAGAAGCCCTCATTGTTATAAACTAAACAGCTCAAGCCCCAACCCCACAACCAGAGGCCAGGATCAGCCTAAACTTCTGTGGATTTGAAAGTACCAGAACAAGCACCCCACCCTAATCCTACTCCAGGTTTTTTTTTTTTTTGTGGGTACCGGGGGGTCGACCTCAGGATCTCGTGCGCCAGGAGGTGCCTGTGCCGCTGAGCGATATCACTGGCCCCTTTTTCGTATGTGGGTTCCGGGAGTCGAACTCGGGCCCTCGCGCTTGCAAGGCAGGCATTTACGCCGCTGAGCCGTCTCACCGGCCCCCTACTCCAGGTTTGCTGGTGATTATCTAGCTCAAATCTGGGCTATGACTTCCTCTTTTGTCTATCAGTGACAGAGGAGACCTCCCCTGAATTGGACACTACCACAAAACTCTAGAACCCAGAAGATAACCATAGGCTTGAACTGACAGAGAAATTTCTTCTTTTTCTTTTCCTTCTTTTTTTTTTTTTTTTTTTTGACTGTTTGGGTTTTTTAATTTTTTTTTTTTTTTTGTGGGTACCGGGGGTCGACCTCAGGACCTCGCGCGCCAGCAGGCTCCCATGCTGCTGAGCAATATCACCGGCCCTTTTTTGGTATGTGGGTTCCGGGAGTTGAACTTGGGCCCTCGCGCTTGCCGGGCAGGTGCTTACGCCGCTGAGCCATCTCACCAGCCCCTAATTGTTTTTATTTTTTCATGAGTGTGAACATTGTTTTTTAAATTTGTTGTTTTTGTTTTTTCCTCCTTCATTTCACTGCTGTTTTCTTTACCAGTTTCCCAAGGGTTGGGTGACCTTCCTTTGCCATTCAGCCTTGCTTCTAATCACTTTTTCTTCTTCTTTTTCTTTTTTTAATTTTTCTTCTTTTGTGGTCACAATTCATCAACCAAAAGAAACAGGTTGGAAGAAGGGATTGAGAAACAAAATCCAACAATATGCTGCATACAAGGAACATATTTAATTCAAAAAGAAATTCATACACTGAAAGTCAAAAGGTAGAAAACAATACTCCATGTGACAGGAACCTGTAAGAAAGCAGGGGTGGCTATTCTATTTGTAGACAAAGTTGACTTTAAGCCAAAACTGATCAGAAAAGACAAAGTCACTACATACTTAAAGGAAAATCCAAGAGTAAGACATAACAATCATAAAATATATATGTACCAAATACTGGTCCACCCAACTATATAAAACAAACATTAATGAATATGAAAAATCAGATAAGAACTAATACAATTAGTACCCTACTGTCACAAATAGATGAACTAGACAAAAAAGATCAACAAAAAAAAATCAGAGCTGAACCAAATCTTAGAACAAATGGACTTAATAGATACCTACAGAATGTTCTACCTGACAACATCAGAATACACATTCTTCTCAGCAGCACAGGGACTTCCTCCAAAATAGACTACATTCTAGCTGATAGAACATGCTTAAGTAAATGCAAAGGAAATGAAATTATCCCATGCATATATTATCAGACCCTAGTGCAATGAAATTGGAAATAAATAGCAAAAGAAACCACGCAAACTACATAAATACATGGAAATTAAATAATGCTCTCCTGAACAACCAATAGGTTATAGATGAAATTAAAGAAGAAATTAGACAGTTTCTACAATTAAAGGATAATACCAATAGGACACACTGGAACTTAAGGGACACAATGAAAGCAGTCCTACAAGGGAAACATATAGCAGTGAATTCGCACATCAGAAAAAACAGAGTGAACTTAAATTAATAACCTAATATTGAACCTCAAGCTTCTAGGAAAAAAAGAGCAAGTTAATCCCAAAGCTCATATAAGGGAGGAAATTATAAAGATCAGAACAGAAATTAATACAATTCAGACTAAGAAAACAACACAGTGAGTCAAGAATCAGAGTTGTTTCTTTGAAAGATTGATTAAAATAGACAAACCCATAGCCAAACTTAGCCAAAAAAAAAAAGGAAAGTTAAAAAAAAAAGGAAAGAAAAGATTCAAATCCAAGCAATTAGAAATGAAAAGGGTGAAATCACAACAGATCCTGCACAAACCCAGAAGATTGTGAGTACCTACTTTGAGAACCTGTACTCTAATAAGATGGAAAACTCAGAAGAAATTGACAGATTCTTGGATACATATGAATTACCAAAGCTGAACCAAGAAGATATTAAAATTCTAAATGAGCCAATATCAGTCAATGAAATTGAAGATATAATAACAAAACCACCAACAAGGAAAAACCCCAGGTAATGATGGATTCACTATTGAATTACACAAGAACTTTAAAAAAGATCTAATGCCACTACTTCTCAAATTCTTTAAAGAAATTGAAAAGGAAGCAATTCTTCCAAAGTTATTCCATGAAGCAAGCATTACCCTGATACCAAATTGAGAAAAGTATCCAACGAAAAAAGAGAACTACAGGCCAACCTCCCTAATGAACATAGATGCAAAAATCCTCAAAAAGATACTGGCAAACAGAATGTAGCAAATCACCAAAAAGATTATACATATGACCAAGTGGATTCATCCCAGGGATGCAGGGATGGTTCATCATTTGAAAATCAATAAATGTAATATAACACATTAACAGAACAAAGGCAAAAACCACATGATCATCTCAATAGACACAGAAAAAGGATTTGACAAAGTCTAACACTCATTCATGATGAAAACCCTATAGAAAATTGGAATAGATGGTCTTTATTTCAATCTGGTAAAAAGCCATCTATGACAAACCAACAGCCAACATCATACTAAATGGTCAGAAACTGAAAGCTTTCACTCTAAATTTGGGAACAAGACAAGGATGCCCACTGTCATCATTCCTGTTCAATGTAATTCTGTAAACATTAGCCAGAGCAATTAGACAAGAGAAAGAAATAAAAGGAATATGGATGGGAAAGGAAGAAGTTAAATTATCATTATTTGCAAATGACATGATACTCTATATCGAAGACCCCAAAAACTCCACCAAAAGACTCCTAGAATTAATAACCAAATCCATTTGTATAGCAGGATACAAAATCAACACCCCCACACAAAAATAATGGTCTTGTACACCACACCAATAAATGAACTCATTTAGAAAGAAATGAAAACAATACCATTCATAATACCTTCAAGAAAAAAATACATAATTAGGTATTAACCTAATGAAAGAAATGAAAGACTTCTACAATGGAAACTACAGTACTATAAAAAAGGAGATCAAAACAGCATCAGAATAGGGAAAGATAACCCCTGTTCCTGCATAGGCAGAACCAATATTGTCAAAATTGCCGTACTTCAAAAACTGATATACAGATTTAATGCAATCCCAATCAAAATACCAACAGCATTTCTCACAGAACTAGACAAAACAATCCTACAATTCATATAGAAACAGAAGAGACTCAGAGTAGCAAAAGCAACCCTGGATAGCAAAGCAAGAGGCATCACAATCCATGATTTCAGGTTATACCATAAAACTATACTGATAAAAACAGCATAATACTGATACAAAAAAAGGCACATGGATCAATGGAACAGAATAGAGGAAGCAGAAACAACACATTCAGCTATCTGATCTTTGACAAAAGGGCCAAAAACATACACTGGAGGAAAAGAGCCTCTTTAATAAATGGTAGCGATAAAACTGGCTATCCATTTGCAGAATATTAAATGTAGACCCATATATCTCATGTACTAAAACTAAAAATGGATCAAGTTTCTAAATGTTACAACAGAAACACTTAATTTGCTGGAAGATAGAATATATAAAACTCTTGAAGACATAGGCATAGGGAAAGACTTTCTGAACAGAACCCCAGTTGCATAAGAATAACATCGAGAATCATCAAATGGGATCATGTCAAGTTAAAAAGCTTCTGCAGAGCAAACAATGCAACTAACAGAGCAAAGAGGCAATGTACAGAATGTGAAAAAAATTTTGCCAGATATTCCTTGGACAGATGAGGAGTGTGTAGAATAAAGAACTAAAAGAAATTAGACTCCTAGTAAAATAAAAGACTCCATTAAAAAACTGGCCAGGTAAATGAATAGACACTTTTCAGAAGTACTTGTGGCCAATGAATACATGAAAAAATGTTCAACATCTCTGGGCACAGAGAAATGCAAATTAAAACAAAGCTGAGATTCCACTGTACTTCGGAAAGAATGGCTGTCATTAAGAGATCCAATAATAAGTATTGGCAAGGCTGTGAGGTGAAAGGAACCACTATATATTGATGGTGGGATTGGAAACTAATACAATCATATTGGAAATTAGTATGGAGATTCCTAAAACATATAAAGGTAGAAATTCCATTTAATCCAGTTAATTATCTTCTACGTATTTTCTATTCCCCTCCTAGGTATCTTCCCCAAAGTGTTAAAGAACATCATCTTACAGTGATACATGCATAACCATATTTAGGCAGCAGAATTCACAATAAGTAAACCTTGGAAGATGCCAATATGTCCAGCAACAGATGAATAAATCAAGAAATTTTGGTATTTATACATAATGGAGTACTACTTTGCCATGTAGAATGATAAACTCGAGTCATTTGTATGAAAATGGATACACCTTGAGACCATATGTTAAGTGAAATAAATCAGATACACGAGCTTAAGTAACATTGTTTCTCTTATGAGAAACACAAACCATAAGTGAAGAGCAAATTAAAAGATAAAAAAACAGGAAATGGGGAGATAGATCGTTTGCAAATGGAAAGAGAACCAAGAAATCGAGGGAGCGAGGAGGGAAAAAAGAATTGAGATGTGTCATGTACATGTACCAACTCGCCATGTAGAATGTGATCAGTATGTACTGCAAACATGTACTAATAAAAAATGATAATTGAAATTAAAACCCTGACAAAAATAGGTATAGAAGGAACTAATCTCAAAATGATAAAATTCATTTATAATTAACCCACACAATATCACACTAAATATGGAAAAACTGAGAGCTTTTCTTCTAGGATCAGGAACAAGACAAGGACATCCCTTATTGACACTCTTATTCAATATAGTACTCAAAACTGTAGCCAGACCAATAAAGCAGCAGAAAGAAATAAAAGGAATACATCTAGGAAAGGAAGAAGTCACATGATCCTTATTTGCAGATGACATGATGCGTTACACAGAAAACCTGAAAAACTACCAAAAAATCTTCTAGAACTAAAAAATTTTGTAAAGTGGCAGGATACAAAATAAACACACCAAAATCAATATCATTTTTGCACACCAATAAGGAACCCATTGAAAAAGAAATTAGGAAAACAATACCATTCATGATACCTTTAAGAAGAATTAAGTATTTAGGAATTAACCTAACCAAGAAATTAAAAGACCTCTATAATGAAAACTATTGTATCCTGAAAAAAGAGACTGAAAAGGACATCAGAGAATGGAGAGATATCCCCTCTTCCACGATAGGCAGAACCAATATTATGAAAATGGCCATAGTAGCAAAACCAGTATGTAGATTTAATACAGTCCCAATCAAAATACCAACAGCATTCTTCACAGAAAGGGAAAATCAATCCTAAATTTTATATGGAATCAGAAGAGACCCAGAATGGCAAAAGCTATACTGGGTAACTGGAACAAAGCAGGAGGCATCATAATCCCTGATTTCAAAGTATAGTACAAAGCCACGGTGATAAAAACAGCATGGGTACTGGCCCCAAAACAGACATATAGATCAGTGGAACAGAATAGAGGATGAAGAAAGAATGCCAGGCATATTTAGCCATCTGCTCTTTGATGAAGTGACCAAAAATGTACACCTGAGAAAAGAGCTTCTTCAACAAATTGTCCTGGGAAAAATGGTTATCCACATACAGAATAATAAATCTAGACCCATATCTTTTACCCTGTACTAAATATAAAAGTGGGTCAATGACCTGGTTATTAAAACAGAAAAACTTAATCTGCTTATTAAATATGATGTATATTGTTTATATACAATGTGTAATTTGTATCTTTATATACAAAATAATTGACATATGCATAAATTTAAAATACATAAACAATAATTATCCTATATATAATAATTATAATTTATACAAAATAATAACATTTATTCAGAATGGAGTACTACTTAGCCACAAAATAGGGTAAATTTGAGTTATTTGTAGGAAAATGGACATATCTTGCATTAGTTACTTTTCTTGCTGAGATAAAATACCTGACACACAAAGTTAAATGAGGAAAGGTTTATTGTAGCTCACAGTTTGTAGAAGTTTCAGTTTATAGTTGGCTGGCTCTAAGGCAGAGTGGCATGGCAGAGGACATCGTAGAGGAGAAACAGTTCATGGTAGGCAGAGGGCAGCAAAGCAGAAGGCAGCAAGCAGTGAAGCAGTGAAGCAGCAAGCAACAACAGCAGCCCTCTTTCTGTCCCTTACATTCTATCCGGGCTACCTGCCCTTATGGTGGATAGCACTCTCACCCGGGGTGGGGCAAACTTAATGCTGGCATTGCACTATAAACCAATCCCAGCATCACACAGTCTAGATCCATCCACCTCTGAAAAGCCTCAGCTATGACTATATGAGGATTTGGGGGGACATCGAGGCATTTTGAGACCATAATACTAAGCAAAAGAAATCTGACACCGAGGGCTTCCAGGGCTACGGTTCTGACTGCTGAGAGCTGCTGTCATGGCGGGCGCTCTTTGGGGCTTCTTTGCCGTCCTGCTGCTGCTGCTATCAGGGGATGCCCAGAGCTCGGAGGACAGACGGGAGTTTTGTGGTTCATGATATACCTTCTGGATCTTACGTAGTAGAAGTTATTTCTCCAGCTTACAAATTTGATCCTGTCCACGTAGATATTACTTCAAAAGTAAAAATGAGAGCAAGATATGTGAATTACATCAAAACATCAGAAGTAGTCAGACTGCCCTATCCTCTCCAAATGAAATCTTCAGGTCCACCTTCTTACTTTATTAAAAGGGAATCATGGGGCTGGACAGACTTTCTGATGAACCCAATGGTTATGATGATGGTTCTTCCATTATTGATATTTGTGCTTCTGCCCAAAGTGGTTAACACAAGTGATCCCGACATGAGACGGGAGATGGAGCAGTCAATGAACATGCTGAATTCCAACCATGAATTGCCTGATGTTTCTGAGTTCATGACAAGACTGTTCTCTTTAAAATCATCTGGCAAATCTAGCAGTGGCAGCAGTAAAACAGGCAAAAGTGGGGCTGGCAAGAGAAGGTAGTCAGGAGTTCCACAGCTGGCATTTGCACAAACATGGCAACACTGGGTGGCATCCAAGTCTTGAGGGAAAACTGTGTGAAGTAACTACTGTAACTTGAGTCATCCTGAAGTTGATCTCTTACAACTTGTATATGTTAACTTTTTAACACGTTTTGTATTTGGTACATAAGAAAACCCAGGTTTCAGCCTTTGTCTGTATGAGGTCAATATTGATGTCACTGAATTAATTACAGTGTCCTATAGAAAATGACATTAATAAATTATATGAATTACTATACATTATGTATATTAAAAGAAGTCTTAATCCAGAGATCAAATTATCTTCTGTCATTTTTTTGTTGTTTTTTTCCTGACAGTTTTCATCTGTCTTACATTATCTGAAGCTTGAAATGAACTTTCCTATTTAAACACAAGTGGTTGTTATTTTTAGAGCAGCATGCACCATGTCTTTTTTTGTGTGTGACCATACCTTTCAAATTCTCAGCTCGTTTACCCTGCTATCTAATATTCTGTGATATGTGAGATTGAAACACATGTTCCTGATGTAGTTATAACTTTTATTATTATACTTAGCTTCAGAATATGGATGTATGAATCAGCCTGTTACTTTTAAAATTCTGGTTACCATGTATGGTGTTCATTTTACAATTATTATGTACCAACTGTTTGCTGTGATCCACAGTAGAATACAAAGATGGATGATATCCACACACCTGTCTCAGTAGAGCTTATTGTATAAGGAAGGAGAGAAATACTAACAGAGAATGAATGGCCAAGGGAAGGAAGCACAGCGGTAGGAAAGCCTTCTAGAGTTTAAGGACAGAAAATCAACTGCATTGTGATACTGGTGGTATAACACAGGCAGATTTTAAATCCCCTCACTTTCTCATTATTGATTCTTAGAATTGTTGCAGTATTAATTACTACTTTCTAATCAGAAGCATCTAAACATTTTTTTCAGTAAATTAAAAAATTAAAAAAAAGAAATCTGACACCAAAAGCTAAATATTGCATGTTTTTCTTACTGAAGACACTCAAGCTTAAGTATCATATTGTTTCTCTTATATGAGAAACTGTCTTGGTTACTTTTTTCTTTGCTGAAAGAAAATACCCAATGCCCAAAGTTAAAGGAGGAAAGGTTTATTTCAGCTTACAGTTTGTAGAGGTTTCAGTCTATAGTCAGCTGTTTCCAAGGCAGGGTGGCATGGCAGAGAGACATCATCGAGGAGGAACGGTTCATGGCACGGCAGGCAGAAGACAGCAGAGCAGCAAGCAGCAAGCAGCAGCAGCAGCCTGGCTTCTTTCTGTCACTTTATATTCTATCTAGGCTACAAGCCCATTGATTGGTACCACCCATACCCAGGGTGGGACTTCAATTATCCCCATCCTTAATCCCTTTCATATCCTTAATCATCATTCACACACCCTAGATCCAGCCACCTTCAAAACACCCCACCTATGAGCACACGAGGCTTTGGAGGACATCAAGATACAAGCCATATCAGAAACCCAAAATAGGGCCGGTGAGATGGCTCAGCGGCTTAAGCGCCTGCCCGGCAAGCGCGAGGGCCCGAGTTCGACTCCCGGAACCCACATACGAAAAAGGGGCCGGTGATATCGCTCAGCGGCACGGACGCCTGTTGGCACGCGAGGTCCTGAGGTCGACCCCCCGGTACCCACAAAAAAAAAAAAAAAGAAACCCAAAATATAAATAAAGAGCAAAATAAAAGACAGATAATAGGAAATAAGGATATAGATCTTTTGCAAATGGGAAAGGGACCAGGAGATAGAGGGAGAAGGGAGAAAGGAAAGGACAATTTTCTTACTTTCTTATATGAGAAAACCAAAGTATAGCCGGTGAGATGGCTCAGCGGCGTAAGGGTCTGCCTTGCAAGCGCGAGGGCCCGAGTTCGACTCCCGGAACCCACATACGAAAAAGGGGCCGGTGATATCGCTCAGTGGCACGGGTGCCTGTTGGCGCGTGAGGTCCTGAGGTCGTCCCCCTGGTACCCACAAAAAAAAAAAAAAAAAAAGAAAACCAAAGTATAAATAATAGAACAGAATAGAAGATTGATGATAGGAAACTGGGCAGTAGGCCTCTGGAGATGAGAAGAGGATCTAGGGATGGAGGGAGAGGGGAAGCTCTTCTATATGAATAGAAGTACACTACCTACAAGTTTGTTTGAAGAAGCAAAACAGCCAGGTGTGGTAGCACGTGCCTGTAGATCCAGCACTTGGGAGGCTGAGGCAGGAGGACTGCTGTGAGTTTAAGGCCAGCCTGGGCTACATCGGGAATTGTGATGCCTCCTCCCTTGCCTTTGTTGCTGAGAATTGTTTTTTCTATTCTAGGTCTCTTCTGGTTCCAAATTAATTTTAGGAATGTTTTCTCTAGTTCTGTGATGTATGCTAATGATATTTTGATCGGGACTGCATTAAATCTGTATAACAAATTTGGGAGTATGGCCAGTTTCGCTATGTTGGTTCTTCCTATCTATGAGCAAGGGATATCTTTCCATTTTCTTTTTTTTTTTTTTTTTTTTTGTGGGTACCGGGGGGTCGACCTCAGGACCTCGCGCGCCAGCAGGCGCCCGTGCCGCTGAGCGATATCACCGGCCCTTTTTTCGTATGTGGGTTCCGGGAGTCTAACTCGGGCCCTCGCACTTGCCAGGCAGGTGCTTATGCCGCTGAGCCATCTCACCGGCCCTCTTTCCATTTTCTGACTTCTTCTTCGATCTCCTTTTTCCAAGTACTGTAATTTTCAATGTACAGATCATTTACTCCTTTGTTAGATTGATTCCTAAGTATTTTGTTTTTTTGGATGCTATTGTGAAGGGTGTGGTTTCCCTAATTTCTCTCTCAGTGAATTTGTTGTTTGTGTACAAGAATGCTATTCATTTTTGAGAGTTGACTTTGTATCCTGCTGCACTACTGAATTTGGTTATTAAATCTACATATCTTTTGGTGGAGTTTTTGGCGTCTTCTATGTAGAGTATCATGTCATTTGCAAATAATGATAATTTAACTTCTTGCTTTCCTATCATTATTCCTTGTATTTATTTCTCTTTTCTAATTGCTCTGGCTAATGTTTACAGAACTATATCGAATAGGAGTGGTGATAGTGAGCATCCTCATCTTGTTTCTGAATTTAGAGTGAAAGTTTTCAGTTTTTTAACATTTAGTATAATGTTGGCTATATATCTGTCATAGATGGCTTTTATCAGATTGAGATAAAGATAATCTATTCTAATTTTCTGTAGGGTTTTTATCATGAATGAGTGTTGGAATTTGTCAAATCCTTTTTCTGTGTCTATTGAGATGATCATGTGATTTTTGTCTTTGGCTCTATTAATATGGTGTATTACTCTTATTCATTTGTGTATGTTGAACCATCCCTGCATCCCTGAGATGAATCCTATTTGGTCATGCTGTATAATCTACTTGATGATTACCTGCATTCTGTTTGCCAGTATCTTATTGAGGATTTTTTTGCATCTACGTTCATTTGGCAGGTTGGCCTGTAGTTTTCTTCTTTGGTTGGGTCCTTCTCATTTGGGTATAAGGGTAATACTTGCTTCCAGGAATGATTTTGGAAGTATTGCTACCTTTTCAGTTTCATTAGTTTCAACATTAGTGGCATTAGATCTTCTCTAAATTTCTTGTAGTATTCAACAGTGAATCTATCAGGGCCTGGGCTTTTCATTCTTGGTAAGTTTTTAATTACATTTTCATTGACTGATATCAGGTTATTTTGAATTTTTATATCTTCTTCATTCAGTTTTGAATCAATTCATATGTGTCTAGGAATTTGTCCATTTTTTCTGGGTTTTCCATCTCAGTAGAGTACAGGTTCTTGAAGTAGGTATTGATGATCTGGATTTCCACAGGATCCATTGTGAACTCACCCTTTTCACTCCTAATTGCTTGAATTTGAATCTTTTCTATCCTCTTTTGATAAGGTTGGCTATGGGAATGTCAATTTTATTTAATCTCTTAAGGAACCAACTCTTCAATTCATTGATTCTTTGTATTGTTTCCTTAGTTTCAATTTCATTAATTTCTGCTCTGATCTTCATAATTTCCTCTCTCTTACAAGATCTGGGTTTGATTTGTTCTTCTTTTTCTAGAAACTTGAGATTCAAAATTAAGTTGTTTATTTGAGCTCATTCTGTTTTCCTGATGTGAGAATTCACCACTATAAATTTCCCTTTCATTTTCCCTTTCTAATTTATCCTTCAGAACATTCTTTTTTTTTTTTTTAATGTGGGTACCGGCAGTAGAACTCAGGACCTCGCGCTTGCCAGCAAGTGCTTGTGCCGCTGAGCGATATCACTGGCCCTTTTTTTTCCTTTATGTGGGTATGAGGAATCAAACTCAGGACCTCGTGCTTGCCAAGCAGGAACATATGCCGCTGAGCTATCTCACTGGTCCTCCTTGCAAACATTCTTAACAGCTGGTTTGGGCCAGTGAGATGGCTCAACAGTGTAAGCAAGCGCCTGCCTGGCAAGCACAAGGGCCTGAGTTCGACTCCGGGAACCCACATACCAAAAAAGGGCCAGTCATATCGCTCAGCGGCATGGGTGCCTGCTGGTGCGCGAGGTCCTGAGGTCGACCCCCGGTACCCACAAAAAAAACCCAGCTGGTTTGGTGGTCATAAATTTCTTCAGTTGCCCTTTGTCATGAAAGTATCTTTATTTCTCCGCTGATTTTGAAAGGTAATTTTGAGGGATACATCAATCTGGATTGGAGGCTATTTTCTTTTAGGGCTTGAAATAGCTCACTCTCAGCTCTCCTTGATTTGAGGGTTTGTAGGGAAGGATGAGACAATTTCAGGGTTGCCGCCCTGCCTCCCCCCTCCTGAGGGCATCCAGTGCGCCAGCCTACATCTCCCATGATCCTCTCCAGCCTAATCCGGAAATGACGACGACCTATCCGCGCTCACTACATTCCCCGTGAGATGAGAGCTCCCCCCCCCCCGTTTCTATAAGTGCCTTAGACACTTCCTCAATAAACGAGACTTGATTGGAACCCTTCATCTTGTCTCCATTTCTCTCTCCTCTTGCCCTGTCCCCCCATCCCGTTTCTCCTCCAGGTGGGACCCACGAGTTGATCCGCGGGCCGGATCAAGGGTTTGTGTTGAGAAGTCTGCTATGATTCTGATGGACTTTCCGTTATAGGTGATTTGTTTCTTTTCTCTAACTGCTTTTTTTTTTTTTTTTTTTTTTTTTTTTTTTGGGTACCGGGGGGTCGACCTCAGGACCTCGCGCGCCAGCAGGCGCTTACACCACTGAGCCATCTCACCGGCCCTCTAACTGCTTTTAATATTCTCTTCTTATGCTGAATTTCTGGAATCTTATATGCCTTGGTGTAGATTTACTTTGGTCATGGCTGTCTGAATTTGTATACGCTTCATTTATTTGTATGCAAAATTCTTTATCCATCTTTGGGAAGTTTTCTCATTATTTCTGTGAAGAGCTTTGTTATGGCATTTGCACTGTCTCCAGCTTTCTCATTGACATCAATCAATCTTAGATTGTCCTTCTTTGCTGTATCTTGCAGCTCTTTGATGGATTTTTCATGGTCTGTTGCTTTAAGGTATTTTTAAGATATTTTTCTTTTCATGGTCACTAGTCACAATCCCATCTTCTAGATCTGATATTATATCCTCACCTTTGTTCAATTTGTTGCATATACTTTCAATGCAGACTTTAATCTCCTGGATTTCTGTTTTGATGTTTCATGGATTTCATTTCTTTCCTATGTTGGGCATTCATGGTTTCCATTTTTCCTAAACTCTTCAATTTTTTTTTATCTGTTTCTACTCTAATGTTTTTCATTTTTATTGTCATTTCTTTTTGTAGTTGAGATTATTTTTTCGATAGCCTCTTCCATTTGTTTTTTTCACTTCTGTTGCTATGATTTCAGAAAGTTCCAGTGCTTGGATTCTGATTCCTTCTATTTCATCATGCTCTAGACTTGTCCTGGGTGGGCTGGGGGGTCTGGGGTTGCATTTTGATTTTATGTCTTATAATTTTCTACTTTCTATTTTTTGTTTTATTTTGTTTTCTGTGTTGATACTTGCTGATTTCTTATGGTAAATGGCTGTACCACTAGTATCAAGACTTTCCTAGGAAATGTCAGTTCCTCGGGGATGTCTTTTACATGTAGGTGGATCTTGGTCTTTATTTCTATCCCAAGAAGCTACCTTCCCAATTTATTAAGGATGAAAAGTTGCTATTTATTTGGCTCAGCTCAGTCCTTTGGTACTGGACTATGGTGATAGTTATGACCTCATAAAATCAGTGTATCATACAAGAGAGAAAAACTGATTACAACATGTATGACATCCTGGCTAAAGTCGTACAGTTAGCAATAACAATAATAACATCAAGTGGCTGGGCATGGTGGTGCATGCCTGAAATCCTAGCACTCGGGAGGCTGAGGCAGGAGGATCACTGTGAGTTCAAGGCCAGCCTGGGCTACAAAAGTGAGTTCAAGGCCAGCCTAAACTGCACAGTGAAACTCTGTCTCAAAAAAAGAAAAAACAAAAACAAACAAACAAACAAAAAACAATGGCATCAAGTACAGCCTAGCTACTGACAAACTGTGGTAACTATTAACCTGATACCTTTAACCATAGGAGTAAATTCTACAGTTATATAACAAAATCCAACATATACCAGGAACTTGTATGCAATGATTTTCCCCTTAGTGGAGTGCTTTTACCCTGTTGGGGGGGGGGCTGGATTTAGAGAGATAGTGGAGAATATAGAAATATGAATGAGATCAAATATAGTAGAAGCAAGGTTGGAGGGCAAAGAATGATCACCCAAGTTTTGGGGTTAAGGCTGGCATTTGTGCCCACACCAGGGCTGCCATCACAAGTCCCACCTGGACCAGTGTGTGTGCCTGAGCTGAGTCCAGGTGAGACCAGTGACAGCAGGCCCTAGAACAGGCATACAAGCTGGCAGAGCGAGCGCTGGTCCCGCCAGCACTGGCAGCAGTCTGATTTTTTTTAGTTCTTTGTATATTCTCGATATTAGACCTTTGTCAGAGGAACAGCTGGCAAAAAGTTTTCCCACACTGTGGGTTGTTGCTGCACTCTGTTGGTGATTTCTCTTGTGCAAAAGCTCTTTAATAATATGAGATCCCAATTGCTTCTTTGTAATATTTGCTGTGTGACTGGGGTATAGTTCATAAAGTCTTTGCCTATACCTATGTCTTCAAGAGTTGTACCTATTCTATCTTCCAGTAGTTTTAGTATTTCTGTTTTAACGTTTAGATCATTGATCCATTTCAACTGTAGTTTAGCACATGGTGAAAGATCCAGTTTTAATCTTCAGCATGTGCCAAGGCAGTTTTTCCAGCACCATTTATTAAAGAGGCTGTCTTTCTTCCACTGAAGGTGTTCAGCTACTTTGTCAAAAATAAGGTAGCTGAGTGTGTCAGGAGTTGTTTCTGCATCTTCTATTCTGTTCCATTGATCCTGGGGTCTGTTTTTGTTTTTGTTTTTGTTTTGCCATTACCATGCTGTTTTCATCATGTTAGCTGTGTAGTGTAGTCTCAAGTCAGGGACTGTGATGCTCCCTGCCTTGACTTTGATGCCCAGAAATGCCTTTGCTATTCTAGGTCTCTTCTGTTTCCAAATGCATTTTAGGATTGTTTTGTCTAATAATGTGAGATATGCTGTTGGAAGTTTGATAAGCATTGCATTAAATCTGTATAACAATTTTGGAAGTATGGCCATTTCACTATATTCATTCTTCCTACCCAAGAAAAAGTGTTATCTTTCCATTTTCTTTTCTTTCTTCTTTGAGATAGGGGCCTCACTACAAAGTTCCAGCTAGCCTTAAACTCACTGTGTAGCCTGGGCTGGCCTTTAACTCGCAGCAATCCTCTTGCCTCATCCTCTTGAGTGCTGGTATTACAGGTGTGCACCACCACACCCAGCTCTTTCCATTTTCAGATATCCTCTTCAATCTCCTTTTTCAGAGTACCATAGTTTTTCATGTACAGATGTTTCACTTCCTTTGTTAGATTGATTCTTAGGTATTTTTCCTGATACTATTGTGAAAGTTGTTGTTTCTGTAAATTCTCTCTCAGTTTGTTATTTGCATACAGGAATGTTACTGATTTTTGAGTGTTGACCTTGTATACAGCTACACTACTGAATTTGGTTATTAAATCTAGAAGCCTTATGGTCAAGTCTTCTATGTAGAGTATATATCATCTGCACATAATGATAATAAATTCTCCCTTTCCTATCCTGATTCCTTTTATTAATTTTTCTTGTCTAACTGCTCTGGCTAATATTTCCAGAACCGTATTGAATAGGAGTGGTGACAGTGAACATCCTTTTCTTGTTTCTGAATTAGAATGAAAGCTTTTGTTTTTTGTCCACTTAGTATGATGTTAGCTGTTGGTTTGTCATAGATGGCTTTTATCAAATTGAGATAAAGACCATCTATTCCAATTTTCTGAAGGATTTTTATCATGAATGAGTGTTTGGCTTTAACAAATGCTTTTTCTGCATATATTGAAATGATCATATGATGTTTGTCATTGGCTCTATTAATATGGTATATGACATTTATTGATTTACATATGTTGAACCATCCTTACATCCCTGAGATGAATTCTACTTTGTCATGCTGTATAATCTTCATGATGATTTGCAGTATTTTATTTGCCAGTATCTTTTTTGTGTGTGTGCCAGGATTTGAACTCATGACCTCATGCTTGCCAGGCAGGTGCTGTGCTGCTGAGCTATATTCCCGGCCCACCAGTATCTTATAGATTTTTTAGTCTACATTCTTTAGTGAGATTGGCCTGTAGTACTCTTACTTGGTTGTATGCTTCAGGTAGAGAGCATGGGCAGATGAAGCCCAGATCCATGTTGATTAATCCCAGTAAGCCTGCGCCCTTAGTTCCATTGAAGTTAAGGCTGGTTTCTGGCTGTGAGGCTGAAGCCTGATTCGTTTGGCCTGAAACACTCCATGTGCCTCCTGCTGGTTTGAAATTGGTTCCACCTCACCCTGACACTGGGAGCTGCTAGATGGAGCCAGCTCTGAGTTCTGAGCTTGAATGGCCTCTCTCCAAGATGGCTACTGGCTAATCAACCTCTTCTGGGGGACGTCTGAACCCAAATAATTCACCAGCCACTGTAGTCCACTGCATCTACTGCTCTGTTCCACTGGTGCGTTTCTCTGTAGAGGTCTCTGGGGTCACCTGTAATCACCACAAGTCTGCAAATTTAAGCCACCCCTCCCACCTAGAGTCAGGGCTCAGGGAGAAAGCACCACCTGCCGCCTTCTTCTTCTGCACTGAGGTCTGTCTCTTCACTCTCCCGTGGGCTTCAATTCTCACTTCAGATCCTTGCTGGATCCCAGGGAGCCACTTCCCTCCTTCTTTTCCTCACATTGCTATGTTCCAGTGTCTGGACACCAAATCTCAGAGAGGGCGTTTCTCTGCTATTCCTCTCTTCGCCATCTTCCTGGAAATCCCTGTAGTACTGCTGATGCACAAAGTTAATCCAGATACTTGGATAAAGAGAAAATCAATATGAACAACTATGCCACCTTGGGCAATAGCAATAAAATCAGCGTTGGTAATAGTGTCAAAGACAAACTGGATATTGACATACCCTAAGAACTAATAATGTATGAAATTTAACCTTAGAATATAGATCTATAATTATAGTACAAACACTGAGACAAAGTTTTAAACTTTATTTTGTTAGTACATATTTGTCATACATATTGGCACATTCATTATAGGGAATTTACACCTGTGCATAATATATCTTAATTCTTTTGTTCCCATTCCCCTCCCCTCCTTTCAACCCTTCTTTCCCTTCCCATTTAGAAAAGCTGACAATGCAAATATTGACATACAGTAACTGTATAGCAAATGTCACAAATACATCTCCATTAACAATAGAACAGTATACAATAGAAATAATATGGTTAATGTTAGGGTTTATATCTAGATGTCCCCTCAAAGCCTCATGTGCCCACAGGTGGGGCTTTTGTGAGGTGACGGGATCATGGAGATTCGATATTTACCAGTGCATTAGGCCACTAGTGAGTTTATAGCTAAATACAATATTAGGAGATAAAGTGGGATTGGAGGAGGTGAGTCACTGGGGTGTGGCCTGGAAGACCATATGTTTTTCCCTCTTTCCTTGATGTCTCTGTTTCCCTCACCATGTCATGAACAGTTCTCCTCAGCACTCCTACACAATGCTCTGGTGCCATGCCATCCCGCCTTCGATTCAGTGAACTATGGACTGAAACCTCTCTAAAGTGTGAGCTAAAATAAACCTCTTCTTCCTTAAATTATGGGTATCAGGTATTTTGTTACAATAACAAAACAAGTGACTTAAGACAGTTAACTATCTATAGATTCATATAGCTTCATGGTTATACTAGTAAGGGTGGAGAACCAGGGTATTACATTTATTGATTTACATATTTGAAGCATTCTTACATCCCTAGGATGAAGTCTACTTGTTCATGATGTTTGATCCTGTTAATGATTTGCTGCATTCTGTTTGCCAGTATCTTGTTGAGTATTTTTGCATCTATGTTTCTTAAAGAGATTGTCCTGTAGTTCTCCTTTTTGTTGTTCTAATCCAGTTTTGGTATCAGGGTGATGGTCACTTCCAGAAATGAGTGTGGCAGTACTCCTTTCACTTTCAGTTTCTTTGAAGCATTTGAGGAGTTACTGGCATTAGATCTTCCCTGAAGTTTTGGTAGAATTCTGTGGTGAATCCATTGTCCTGGGTTTTTCTTTGTAGTGTTTTTATCACCATGTGTATATTGTTGCGTATTATTGGTCCATTAAGAATTTTTATATATTCTTGGTAAAATTTTGGTAATTCGTATGTCTAAAAATTTCTCCATTTCTTCCACATGGTTTCTTATGGATTTTGAGTTTCAGTTATGATTTTGCCTTTTTCATTCCTATTTGTGTTCTTATATGATTTTTCTTTCCTTAAGTTTTGCTTACCAAAAAGGGTTTATCAATCTTATTTATCCTTTCAAAGAACCTTTTAATTGAACTTTTGTATTTTTTGTCTTAATTTTATTCAACTGTGCTCTGATCTTTATACTTTATTAATTTCACATTTGGATTGCTCTTGTTATTTTGGGAACTAGCTTGTTATTGCTCAGTTCTTTTAATGTGTGCATTCACAGCTATGAACCTCCCTCAGTACTGCTTTCATTGTGTCTCGTAAGTATTGGCATGTTGTGCTTCTACTGTGATTTGACTCTATGAACTTTTTTATTTTTTCCGATTTCTTCAGAGGTCCATTGATTATTGAGTAATGTATTGTTTAATCTCCATATGTTTGTGTAATCTGTGGTCTCTTTTGCTATTAATTTCAAGCTTCATTCCAGTATGATTTGATAGTATGCAGGGGATTATTTAAATTCTTTTGCATTCATCTAGGCATGCTTTAAGGCCTAAGATATGTTCTATTTTGAAAAACGTTCTGTGTGATACTGAGAAAAATGTGCCATTATGGCTTGTGTCTAAATCTTCCCCCAAAGCCTAAAGAGATCATAGTTGGGGCTCTTTAGAGATGGCTGGATCTAGAGTATGTTATGCTGGGATCAAAAGTGTGTGATTACTAAATTAATACACTGATCGTTTTGGCACAGTTCAGGGTGTGGATAATGGGAAGGTCCACTCTGGGTGTGAGTAGTACCCACCCTAAGGGCGGTAGCCTATATAGAATATAAAAGAGGGCTGTGGTGGTAGCTTACTTTCTTGCTTGCTGCTTGCTACTTTAGTGTTGGCTGTCTTCTGCCTGCCCTGCTTTGACATGGGCTGTTTCTCCTCTGTGATGAGCCTCTGTCATGTCACCCTGGCTTGGAGCCGGCTGACTACAGACTGAAACCTCTACAAACTGCAAGCCAAAATAAACCCTTCTTTTTAAACTTCGAGTTTTGGGTATTTTCTCAGAAATGAGAAAAGTAAGTAAGACATGTCTCGAAAAGGGAAAAAAAGAAAAACAAAATTTAAAAAATCAAGTCTAAATTTGTATTGTTACCAATCATGCTGACTTTAGATGTTTCTGAACTTATTCATCAACTATAAAATATCAAAGGAAACAACCAAAAGAATGAATAGACAACCTGCAGAATGTGAAAACATTTTTGCCAGCTACTCGGATTTCTCAAAAAACTAAATTCCATTCAAATCAGCTATTTCCCTTCTAGGTATCTTCCTGAAAGTCCTGCATACACAGGTATATAGCAGCGCACTTCATAACAGCTAAATCTTGGAAGCAACCTATATGTCCATGAATGGATGAATGGATAAAGAAAATGTATTTCTGCACAATGGAGTACTATGCTGCCATAAAGAATAAATTTGACTCATTCGTAGGAAAATGGATGCACCTTGAAACAACAATGTGAAATGAAATAAAGCAGACACACAAGCTTAAATATCATAATTTCTCTCATATGAGAAATACAAAGTATAAAGAGCAAAATAAAAGATAATAGCAAACAGATCTTTTGCAAATTGGAAAAGGACCAAGAGATGGGGGGGGTTAAAAAGAATTAAGATGTTTTATGTACATGTACCAACTCCCGACCATGAATGTAAATATTATGTACAGTGAACGTATAATAAAAAATATTTATACTTTTTAAAAGCTATAAAATATGAGAACTGTTATTCTTTCATATTATAAACCACACTAAAATGACTTTAAGACATTATTATTATTATTTTTTTGTGTGTGGGTGCCGGGGGGGGGTCGACCTCAAGACCTCGTGCGCCAGCATGCGCCTGTGCCGCTGAGCGATATCACTGGCCCCTTTTTCGTCTGTGGGTTCCGGGAGTCCAACTCCGGCCCTCGCGCTTGCCGGGCAGGCGCTTACGCCGCTGAGCCATCTCACCGGCCCAAGGCATTATTTTAGATAAAGAAAATTTTAATTAAATTGGCAGTCAAGGTCAAAAATATCAAGTAGACATTGCTTCCTTTCCTTCATGCATTAATACAAGAGTGTTGAAATTGAAATACAAGAGTGTTGTTCAGTTCTGAGATAGTAAAAGGATTTACCCAGTATCTAAACCTATTTACATAAACAGTTGTATAAATCTAAATATAAAGCCAATTTTCAGGGCCATTGAGATAGCTTAGTGGCACAAGCACTTGCAAGCCTGAGGTCCTGAGTTCAACTCCTGGTACCCACATAAAAAAACAAAACAAAACATTTTCATTACGTGTTGAGATGAGATGCCCTATCTTTGTGAAGTTTAACACTAATAACCAAATATAATCAGTTTTTTTTTTTTTTAGGTACTGGGAATCCAACTCAGGACCTTGTGTTTGCCAGGCTGGCGCTGCGCCGCTTAGCTATATATATCACAGGCCCATATAATCAGATCTTTAGAAAGGGAAAACCGTAATGGTGTTTAATGAACTGGAATTACTATCAAAAAATTTTTACATGAGCATAACTACAAGTCAATTTTACTTAAATCGGAACTGTCCAACAAAAATGATCAGAATTCTGGTATATGAGATCAATTAAATTATGGTACACAGTTTTTTTTTTTTTTGTGGGTACCGGGGGGTCGACCTCAGGACCTCGCGCGCCAACAGGCACCCGTGCCGCTGAGCGATATCACCGGCCCCTTTTTCATATGTGGGATCCGGGAGTCGAACTCGGGCTCTCGCACTTGCAAGGCAGGCGCTTATGCCACTGAGCCATCTCACCGGCCCCAACAGTTTATTTTTTTAAAGGCACTACACATTCTGCTTTGTAATTAGGCAGGGGCCACTACCCACCAGTAGCTTTTTTAAATTAACCTATTAAGTCTGCCCTTACTTCCCCACTCTTCTGGGAGGGGGGTGCACCACTGGGGATGGAAGGCATAGCCTCACATAGGCCAGGAAAGTGCTCTATCACTAAGCAATACCCCAACCTTATCATTTTGAAACAGGGTCTCGCTAAGTTGTCCAGGCTGACCTTCAACTTGCCAGAATTTTTTTTTCCTAAAGCACATTATCTGTATTTTCAAACCTTACATTCCAAGTCGGTATTTCACCAACTCTTGTCTCCAAGCCATGATCAGCTGTACTGTAATCCCACTAACAACCACCAGGGCGAGACGTGAGCAGCATTCTGTTCCTCTGGGTGGCTGTGGAAATGGCAAGACGCTGGTGCAGCGGCCCCTGGGGCCGGAGTGGGCGACAGGGCGGCAGTGGCGCGGGTCCTCCACCCTCCCATGCGGACCAGGGAACTGAGGGCGCGGGCCCCGCTCCGGGGAGCCCACCGCTCCTCCATCTTGGCTAGAGGCGGAGCGGCGTCCGAGTCCCCGGCCCCGACGCGACGCCCGCAGCGCGGCTCCTCGGGCGAATGGCGGGGCCCGGCCCGCGCTGCTCGGGACAGGGCCCGCGACCCCGGGCCGGTAGTGAACGGGCCCGCACTCCCCGCAGCTCCGACAAGATGGAGGACGTCGTCTCCTCTCGCCGCAGAGTGACGGGAAAGTGGACTGCTCCCCCGGGGTGAGGCGAGCGCGGACGCGCCCCACGGTCCGGGCCGCCCGCCGGGCCTCGCCCTGGCGGGGACTCGCAGGGACTGGTCAGGGAGGACGCGGGGCATCGAGCCCGCAGTTGTCCTCGGGTTGCGGCCGTGGGAGCCCGGGGACGGCAGGCGGCCCCGCCTCAGCGGCTCGCGCCGTCCCAGCCCCAAGAGCCTCACGCGTAGGGGCCGAGCTGCGGCCGGTGTGGCGGGCGATGCCATTCAGGCTCGCGACCTAGACGGACGCGGTGGGTGGGGGCGGGGCGGGCACACGCAGCGGAGGGGAGAGGACGCGGCCCGAGCCGAAGGCCGGCGGAGGGGAGAGTGGGACGGAGGGCCGGGGGTGTGGCCCGCGCGTGACGGACAGGCGCTCGGACCACCCCACCGAGGGGGGTTCTGAAGGAAGGCCAAGGTAGCCAATGGCCTTGCCCCAGACGCCCTAGCCCGCCTCCGCCAGCAGCCAGTGAGCGCGCGAAGGGCGGGGCCTGTGCGGGCTCGACCGAGCCACCGCCTCCGCCGCCTCCTCCTCACCAGCACTAAAGCCGGGACTGGACCGAGCGGAATTGTGCGTGTCGCCGAAGGGGGGTGGGCCGGGGGAGGGGAGGTTCGTTCCGCGGAGCCGCAGCCAGAACCGGGTGAGGCTTATCCCCGCTGTCTTTCCAGTCCAGGGCTGCCGAGAGTGAGGGTGGCTGGGAGCGGCGCAGCCTCCGGAGGAGGAGGCGGCGAAGGCGGAGATGGGTGAGGGCGGCCTCCGGAGCCTCCCCCCGACCCGGGCTTAGCTCCCCGCGGCGCGGACGCCGTGGCCGCTGTGCGTTGGGGCCTCGGGCTGCCCGGGGCCGCGCTCATGTCCCGGGCGCCCTGGCGTGCGGCCCGAGGGCTGCGGGAGCGCGGGCGCGGCCGGGAGCGCCGGGTGAGGCGGACGCCGGGGCCGGGGTCGCGGGGCGGCGGGAGCGGGAGGTCGCGGGTGTTTTCCTTTCTCTCCCGAGGGGGACCGGGGAGGTGCGCCGGCCGGCTGCCCGCTCTCGGGGCCGCGCATCGACCCCGTCGGCCCGAGCCCGGGTCCCCAAGTTTCCCGGGGCGGGGGCTGCCGCCTCAGCCCCGTTCCCCGCCGGCACTCGCGGTTTCTAGTCAGATCGGGCGAGTTCTAATGGCGGACCTGGAGGCCGTCCCCAAATGCCGGACCAACCTCGGCCCAGGACTCGACTCGCAGCGAGTCGTGTCCCGCGGTGACGTCAGGCGTCCCGGTGCTGAGCTCTCGCGCGCGGGAGGACCGCGCCGGGCAAATCTTAGACGGAATCGGAATCTGGGGGTGCCGTCAAGGCGACGTTTGCCCTTCCCCTCGGCTTCTCGGGAGCGACCTTGGCTTCCTCACTTTCCCAGCCCACCCCCGGTGCTTGTAATTTGAAGAAACCTATTTAGCTTTATCTTAACATTGGGGCCTCTGTAGTGTTCTTAAAAGTTGATTTCTTCACAACATGGGAGCTCAGTGGAATAACAGAAACTTCTTGATCTTTACTTCCTCCCTCTGGTGTCGGGGAGTCCATACTGCATCCTGGGTTCCTGTAAGTTTTTTTATAAAATTTTTTAGACTGGCGTGGTGGCACACGTCTGCAATCCCTCCTCTCGGGGAGGCTGAGGCAGAAGGATCACTGTGAGTTCGAGGCCAGCCTGAACTGCATAGTGAGACCCTGTCTCAAAAAGACAGTCAAAAAATAAATATTTTTTTGGACTCATTCTAGGACCAGGATTCACCCTCACATTATTTTGGTGAAGTCTTGGCAGAAATTAAGAAGGAAAACATCTGTATTGTGAGTCATTTTATTCGGCTTTTCTGTTTAATATACTTAACGGCCAAAGTCGGATGTTCACTCCGTGAGGTTGGCTGTACTTGAAGGCAAACAGTTATTGCTTGAGTGGCTCCTGTCCCCTTAGCCAAGCTAGCCTTAGGCGCTGGGAGTGGGTGCCACCATTTACACCAGTGCTACTATCTAAGGTCCCAAAAGAGAATTAAGCTCTCGTTTTATTAAATGCTTTTCATTTAACGCTTTTGTCTTCCATTACAGTGGACAGATTTTTTTCTGCTGCATTTAAAAAACTACTTCAAAAGATAATAATTTTCAGAATAAAACTTCAAGAGAAAAATCAAATAATCTGGCTTTATTTTTTTAAGTGAATTTGTGATATGGAATAAAGTTCATTTTGAGGAATTGGCACAGTGCATGCATATGCATTTTCAGTCCCTTTACCGTACCTTTTCCTCCAACCTATCCCCTTCCCCAACCACTGTACCTTCTAGTTTCCTGTCACATCCTCTTTATTCTATTTGTTTATTTATATTTTAGATTTCTCATGAAGAGAAGATATTACATACTTACTTTCTGGGTCTGGCTTATTTCACTTAACATGATGGTCTTGAATTCTATTCATTTTCTGCAAATGACATATTCTTTATGGCTAAGTAATATTCCATTGTGTATAAACACGTTTTCTTTATCCATTCATCTTATGATAGGCATCTAGGCTTTTTTCAGAGCTTAGCCATTGTGAATTACGCCACTATAAATATGAGTATGCTTGTATCACTATAATATGATGTCTTTAATTCTTTCAGGAATATATGCAGGAGAAGTATAGCCAGGTCAAATGGAATTTTTAGTTTTGGTTTTTTTGAGGGAATCCATACTGGTTTTTTTTTTTGTGTGTGGGTACCGGGAGTTGAACTCAGGACCTCACAGTTGCCAGGCAGGCGCTTATGCTGCTGAGCTATCTCACCAGCCCTCCATACTGATAGTGATCATTCTCCATTACATTCCCTCTAATAATGTGAGGATTTCCACCCCTATCCCACCAGCATTCATTGATTGTGTGTGTGTGTGTTTGTTCTTGTTGGAAGCAGTTTTGACTGGGGTAAGATGGAATTTCAGAGGTGTTTTGATTTGCGTTTCCCTAATTGCTAAAGATGTTGGGCATTTTTTAATGTACTCATGAGTCATCTGTATGTATTTTTAGAAGTGTCTGTTCAGTTCATTACTTGATTGGGTCATTTGGGGTTTTTTTCAGGGTTATTTTTATTTTTCAGTTCTTTGTATATTCTAGCTTTTAGTCTTTTTTTTTTTTTTTTTTTTTTTGGAGAAAGGGTTTTACTAGGTAGTTCAGAGTGGTCTTGAACTCATTATGTAGCCCAGGTTGGCCTCAAACTCATGGGGATCTTCCTGCCTCAGCCTCCCAAGTGCTGGAATTACAGGCATGCACAAATACTAGATAGAAGCTATTAGTCTTCTATCAAAAGCGTAGCTTCTCTTCACTATTTGTTTCCTATACTGTGCAGAAACTTCAATCTGTTGTAACCCCATCTGTTAATTCTCGATATTATTTCTTGTGCTGTTGGAATTCTATTTGGGAAGATTTTGTGTCTTTCTTCAAGTGTTTCCCCTATGTTATTGTCCAGCAGTTGCAAAGTTGCCGTATATACGTCTGGTCTTTCACCCAGTTTGATTTGATTTTAGTACAGGGTGAGAAATAGGATCAAGTTTCAATCTTTTGCAAGTCAGTATCCAGCTTTTGTAGCACCATATGTTGAACAGGCTGTCTTTTCTCCAAGATGCTTTTGGCCCCTTGTCAAAAATCAGATGGCCTAGTTGCATGGTGTTGTTTCTGTGACTTCTGTGCTGTTCTAATGGTTTACATGTCTGTTGATGTGCCAGTACCATGCTGTTTTTATTACGCTGTTTTGAAATATAATTTGAAGTCCAATGTTGGGATGTCTACAGGTTTGATCTTTTTGCTCAGGATTGCTTTGGCTGTTCTGCCCCTTTTCTGGTTTCATATGAATTTTATTTTCTTAATTTTTTTGTGTGTTACTAAAGATTGAGCCCAGAGCCTTCACATAGAGCTACATCACCAGTTTGTCTGTCCATTCTTTAATTTTCAGACAGGATCTTGCTAATTGCCCAGGCTGGCCTCAAATTTGCCATCCTCCTCCCTCAGGCCTGTGCCACCACTCCCAAATTTTCCATGAATTTTAGGATTGCTTTTTGTTAGTTCTGTGAAGAATGTTGTTAGTATTTTAATAGGGATTACGTTAAATCTATATATTGCTTTTGATAATATTGCTATTTTCACGATATTAGTCCTAATCTAAGAACAAGAGATTTTTTTCACTTTCTAATAACATCTTTAATTTCTTTAGAGTTCTGTAATTTTCATTATAGAAGTCTCCTTGGGCAGGTTGATTCCTAGTTATTTATTTATTTATTTATTTATTTATTTATTTGGGAGCTTTGGGAACAGAATGGTTTTCCTGATTTCCTTCTTCATAGGTTCATTTTTGGTGTACAGGAACGTTATTGACTTTTGTGTATTGATTTTGAATCCTGTAACCTGTTTTAAGGTTGGGGAAGAGAGAGTTTTCTGTGTATATGTGTATGCTGGCCATATATTTGAGAAAGACTTACTTATGTATCTTGACAGTCTTGTGGTTAGCATCACATCAGAGTATATATAACCTAGTGGTAGCACTATTCCTGATACTGACTGAATGTTGACTTGGTAGTTAGTACCTGATTGATTATGGTTAGTGGGTTTTTTCTTTGCTGCCAGAAGATGTTTTATATGTTCATATGCTCATTTCTCTGTCATCTATTTATTTAATGGTTTTGAAACCCAGGATAATCATTTATTTTACAAAGTTCTGCTTATACCTTCATTATGTAGGATTCTGTTGTTTCTTAGATCTTGGCTATTTTATCCTTTCAATTTTGTTCAAACAGTTTTCCATTGCTTATCAAAACAGAGTTATTAAAGATGAGCGTAATAGCACAAGCCTATATTCTCAGCTACTGGGAGGTTGAGGCAGGAAATAAAAAGTGGGAGTTCAACCTGGGTAGTGCAAAACCCTGTCTCAAAAGTTAAAACAAAGACTGGGATTGTAGCTTAGTTGTATGGTGCTTGCTTAGCATGTACAAAGCCCTGGGTTCAATCCCTGATGCAGTGTACATACAGAAAAAAAGAAGCTTGTGATAGTTCATCCCACAGTCTTCCATGATAATATTCTAGCCTTCCCTTTGCTTGTGTTGATCCCTGCCCACTTAAAGATAGTTGCATTTACTTTTTTTTCCCCTCCTCATTGTCTTCCCTTTGGTATTAGAGATTGAACTGAAGGCCTGGCACATGTTTACCAAAAATACTGTTTCAAGTGGGTAATTTTCATAGCATGCCTGAAGCAATAATATTTCACATTCCATGGTAGGTTTGGTGGAATGACAGACTTCTGTGGTTCTAGAACTCTAAAGATTTACATGAAGGAAACTAGTAGGGACAAATAAATTGGTAGGTTAACATGTCACTGACTCAGTTACTACCACTTCACTTATAAAAGCCATTTTCCCAGGTTATTTACAGCATACTGTAGTACAGTGAGGGCAAACTTTCAGAGACTAGTGCCCAAACTGCAACCAGAATCCACTTATTTCTTGCAAAGTACCAACACTGCAATTAAACCTGAATATTGAGATTTTACTTTAGAAAAAACAACTCATACATTAACATCTTTTGTCTTAAAAGAGAAACAACATGTGTGCCATAGGTTTGTCACCACTGTTGTGGTGCAAAGGACGTAGTATTGGTGCCAGCCAGATTAATGTGAAGAGCGTAACACTGGGTTCCACAGACATCCCTTAACTTTTCTACTGCAAATTTGTACTGTAGCATAATAGCAACCAACTGTGCTTCTCAGTACCTTTGCCTGAGGGATATAAGAAGCAATCTTCATATTTACCCACTTAGTATGACGAAATGCAGGGTATGTGCATGTGTGCAAAAGTGTCAAACCAGGATTTTCACCGACTTGATGCTCCATCTAACAGGTTTGGCATGTGTTTACCTGAGCATCACAGAGGGTATAATATACCCACACCACTCTAGGATTTGTTTTTTTAAAAGTTTTCTTTTGATTTTTCTAGTAGAAGTAGCCCAATTCAGTAAATTGGCACATGAAAAACCAGATTTGCAAGTTTTGGAGGAGGTCAAAAGTGAATCATCAGATTACTCATGCATGGATGATGAAGATGATCCATTATAAAATACATGATTTCATAGAAGAGTGGTGTGGGTGTATGATGACAACAACCAACACCACCACAACTTTGATGTTGGCCATGTGAGCCTATGTTACTGTGACAGTGAAATGGAGCAAGAATCAATTGATACAGACACCAGGAATGTAGACCTCTTTGAGTCAGATGATGAAAAAACAGCAACATGAGTATCTATTTGACTAGTCAAACTGTTGTGAGATGGTCATGCAAACAAATGGAACAATCCAATGTTAGAACAATCCAGTGTTAGACATAGGTCTGAGAGTATAGTGAGGATCTTGACAGGGGTGAAATGTATTGGACAGATTGCCAGCACTGCCGCTCAAGGTTGGAAATTGTAACAGACACAATGCTACAAGATGCTGTGAAATGCACAAAGGCTGAAATACAAGTAAAATGTTCTGTGTGCACCAATAGCCATATTCAGAAATGTATTTATTATGACACCTCGCTAGCTGAACTGAAAGCGTTCATAGGTCTGCTGTACTTAGCAGGGCTTTCTCATGGTGATTGCAGGAATGTAAATGATTTACTGAAAAGCGATGGGTCAAAATGTGGCATAAAAATTTATGCCCTTTGCTGATGCAAAGACTTAGTATGCTTTCAATTTAGACATTTATCCTGGAACTCAGCCATCAGGTCCTTATTTGTATAGTAATAAACTGAATGATGTTGTGAACAAACTTGTCGTTCCCATCTCCCAAACTAATCAGAATGTGATGTTTGACAATTGATTTACGAGTTTCCAATTGAAGTTACATTTGCTAATAGAGCCCAAGTTGACCAGCACAGTGACTGTACGCAGGAACAAAGCAGAAATTCCAAGTGAAATGTTGTAATTTCAAAACAAGAGAATTGTATAGTATAATCTTTGGATTTCTGAAAGATATAGCATTGGCCATGTATATGGCAAAGAAAAACAAACTGGTACTGCTGATGTCAAAATGTCACCATGATGGAAATATTGATAGGGAAACCGTGACAAAACAGAAGTCTGAGATGGAAACTTTCTACAACAAAACCAAAGGCAGAGTAGATGATGAGTTATGCAGCAACTATGATGTCACTTGATACACAAAGCTTTGGCCAATGGTTGTGTTTTATTTGATCCTAAACATGTGTAGCAGAAATAATTTGATAGTTTACAAAGAAAATAACAAGAGCAAGATATCATGGAGAAATTTTCTTAGGGGATTTGGACTTGGAACTCATAAAAGATCATTTACAGCAGAGGAAAAACAAAATGTTTCTGCCCAGGGAACTACACAAAAAAATTGTGGAGCACACTGGTGAGCTGACAGGTGAGCAGGCAGGCACAGCATCCCAGAGACCTACTACAACAACAGGAAGACAAAAAAGACATCAACTGGGCCCTACAAGAAAGTACAGGAAAACAAAACATATGTGCTGTCAGTGCAAGCAATACTTGTGCATGGAACATGTGGTTGTCATATGTGAAGACTGCTTTGGGTGTGACAGTTGAAGTAAACCTCATTTCTGTGGTAGAGTTCTATTGGTATTTTCATTGTGGTTCACAAGTTTTTATTTCTGATGTTATCTCTTAGGTTTTGTAAGGAAGTACATAGCTGATGTGAAAATGTTGGTGTCTGTTCTAAGCATTCATTACACATTTCATATTTTATTGATATCTCTATTCTTTCTAAGCGCACATACAACATAATAGCAAGCTCCTGACAAAACAGGAGGAGAGGTGACAAGAATGGCCTGCCACATAGGTAAATAAAGCTAAGCACATGAGCAGTCAGTGAAAGTGAGACATGTGCATGGAACACGCAGTTGTCGTGTGAAGACAGTTGAAGCAAAGATTATTTCTGTGGTAGACTTTTTTTTGTGTTTACATTGTAGCCCACATAGGTTTTTATTTCTGATGTTATCTCTTAGGCTTTGTAAGCAGGTACACAGCTGATATGAAAATGTTGATGTTCGTTCTAAACACGCAATGCATACTAAGAATTTAACACTTTATTTTATTGATATTTTATGTTACTGTTAACTATACATTGCATAATATAGTAAGAACCTCCTGAAAAAAAACAGCAAGACTAGTGAGATGTCAAGTATGTCCTGTGGCCAGAAACCAAAATACATGTGCTTCATTGCAAGCTATACATGTGTATGAAATGTGCTGTTGTCATGTGTGAAGACTACCATAGGTGTGACAATTGAGGTAAAGGTTATTTTTTTGGTAGTATGCCATTGGTATTTTCATTGTAGCTCATATAGGAATTTCTGTTGTTCTTTTTTAGGCTTTGCACACCAAAATCTAGTCGATGTTGAAAATTTTGATGGTTTCTTATAAACAATAAATATTAAAAATACAATTCTTTATTTTTGTGATTTTTTTCCCTATTAAGTACTCACTGTTTAATAAAACTCATAAAATTAAAATTAATTCATTAATAGAAATATTCTAAAGTTTAAATATGGGTTTGACATACCCATGTTATGGGGCTTTGTGACAAAAACTGTGTTATGCTCCTTAAGGTTCATACCTGCTCTTGCTGGTATGTAGCTTAGTGGTAGAGTGCTTGCCTAGCGTGTGCAAGGCCCTGAGTACCATCCCCAGCACCACAAAGAAGTCTCAAATCCTCGCTGTCTTTACTTTTTGTTAAATCTTCTTTTCTGAACCTTTATGAAGCACATTTTTTTTTTTTTTTTTTTTTGTGGGTACCGGGGGGGTCGACCTCAGGACCTCGCGCACCAACAGGCACCCATGCCGCTGAGCGATATCACCGGCCCCTTTTTCGTATGTGGGATCCGGGAGTCGAACTCGGGCCCTCGCGCTTGCAAGGCAGGCGCTTATGCCGCTGAGCCATCTCACCGGCCCTATGAAGCACATTTTTATAAAAGAATGAATTAAGTGTGTCTTCCCAAGGTTGTTGATTGAAAGAATCTAAAAATAGGTAAAGTGCCTAGGCAATAAGTTATGGAACACATGTGTATTTAGTTAATAGTAGATAAATTTGGCCGGGGGAGAGGGGTGTGCTAGGAATTGAACCCAGAATCTGGTTCAGGCTAGGCAAGTGCTTTACCACTGACCTAGAGCCACAGCCATATTATTGGTCTTTGTAAGAGTGTTACTTGAATGTTGGTTTTATTACTGTAATGAATTGGTTCACCTTAATAAAAGATAAGTAGTTTTTAAACATTGTTTCACATTAATTAAATTTAATAAAGTGGCTATGAAATAGGTCCTAGGATCAAATTTCTTGAATTTGAATCCTTATTTTATCTTTTCCAGCAGTGGAAAGTTGGGCAGGTTACTTATCTCCTGAGTCTTAGTTTCCTTATTGATAAAGTAGAAAAACAGTGGCATAGCACATGTTAAGAATAGAATGCTAGGGACCGGTGAGATGGCTCAGCGGCTTAAGTGCCTGCCCGGCAAGCGCGAGGGCCCGAGTTTGACTCCCGGAACCCACATACGAAAAAGGGGCCGGTGATATCGCTCAGCGGCACGGGCGCCTGCTGGCGCGCGAGGTCCTGAGGTCGACCCCCCAGTACCCACAAAAAAAAAAAAAGAAAAAGAATAGAATGCTGGTCATGGTGGTACACGCCTGTATGTAATCCCAGCAGTTGGGAAGATGAGGCAAGAGGATCTCTGCCAGTTGAAGGCAGCTTGGGCTGTATAGTGAGTTCAAGACCAGCCCAAACTACATTAGTATACTCTGTCTCAAAAAAAAAATAAAAGCTTTTATTACTTTTATTTTTTTAATTAAATTTTTATTTTTTTAAGGAGTATTACCCATTACATGGCTATAACTATTACCAATTAAAATTTGGAAAACTTTACAATTAAAATAATTTGAGTTATTTGAAACAGAATAATGGCTGCCTTATGATATGAGTGTTCTTAATTGTTGAGTAACTATTCAGTTTCCCCATGCCTTTTACTCTCTTAATTTTCTGTCCTGAGAAAATTAAGGCTAGCAATGTATAAACTACCTCAGTTTCCCATCTGTCATTTCTGTGTACTTATATACATTTTAATTTTACTTAGTTTGCCCTTTTGTTAAAATAAAGGTGGTTTTTATGTCTGATTTCTCTGCTGCCTATGCTTGTCTTCAGTTCTCACCTGCTCAAGAGCTATACCTTCAGTTATTCACTTCTCTAGATTCTTCAACTGTTGTCTCTCTGCATCCCTTTTTTCATCATAGAATAGTGTATAGTAAGTACACTTTTCTTTGTTTTTTCTTTTTTGAAACAGTCTTGCTATGTATAGTTCAGACTAGCCTTGAACTCACTATGTAACCTACACTGGCCTTGAACTCACAATGATCCTCATGCCTCAACCTGCTAAGATTACAGTTGTGTGTCACTAAACCTGGCACAAGTGCGTGTTGAGTAACATGAGTAGTCAAGAATTTATGGCCCTGCTGGGTGAGGAGGAACATGTCTGTAATCAGAATCTCCTTGAGTTAAAGGCCAGCCTGGTCTACATAGCAAGACCCTGTCTCAGAAAAAGAAAAAAGGGAAGAATTTGTGGCCTAGACTTGGAGTCCTGAGTTTAATTCTTAATTCCTACCTTGATTTGCCTGGAATAATATAGTTTGCTTTTCTAAATCTCAGTTTTTTGACCTCTAAAATGGAGTAAATTATACTGATCATTATGGTGGTGTTCTGAAAATTGTACATAAAATGTTCATAACATAATATCTAACCCAAAAGGACTTTAGATTCCTGGGCAAGGACAAGAAAGATTTAGAAAAATATAATCACAGTTGTATTGGAAGCAATTTGGAAAAACAATGACACTGGATTAGTCATTGTAATAAGACTATCTGGGTTATGGATACTTAATAGAATTTTGTTACCCTTTCTAATTCAAAGGAAGATTAGGTATTTTTTTTCACTACTAATGTTAGTAATTAGTACTATAAATTGAACAGATATTTTTGAAAGACTGCCAAAGATCGTGTAGTAAATTTCCATCAAACTCCATAGAAGTAAATTTTAACTGGTTTTTAATACAAGAAGATAAAGAGGAAATTAAAAGCAGAATGAGTGTCAGTTTTTTCTGTAAAAGTTGAGATAAGAAATCACATAAAGATTTTTGTCTAAGCATGGTGGAAGATGGCTGTAATCCCACCACTTGGGAGGCTGAGGCAGGAGGGTTGTTGGAAGTTTGAAGCCAGCCTGGGCTACACAGTGAGACTCCATGTCAAAAAACCAAAATAATAAGAAAAGATTTTTAAAGATAACAATGGGGGCAAAGGCCCGTAATCCCATTACCCAGAAAGCTGAGGCAGGAGGACCACAAGTTTGAGGCCAGTCTCAAAACAACCCACCCACCCACCTCCCCCCAAAAAAAAGGAAAGAAAAGATTTTAAAATTTTGCCTGTACTGTTTACTTCTTTGTGATAAAATTTTTTTTTTTTTTTTTTTTTTTGGTGGGTACTGGGGGTCGACCTCAGGACCTCATGCACCAGCAGGTGCCCGTGCCGCTGAGCGATATCACTGGCCCTTTTCTCGTATGTGGGTTCCAGGAGTCGAACTCGGGCCCTCACGCTTGCCAGGCAGGCGCTTACACCGCTGAGCCATCTCACCAGCCCCTTTTTTATGATAAGATGTTAAACAAAATAATAATTTCTTTTTTTCTTTTCTGGGTCTCTTATAGGTTGTTTGGCATGGACGAACCATCAATGGGAAGATTTGACTTGACTGACCGAACAGCTGCTGTATTAGGGAGTACAGCCATGACGGCTAGTCTCACGGATGCAGGAAATTCATGTGGCGATCCCACTAGTCCTTTAGTCATTAGATCTAAAAACCCATCAGTGGAAGATGATGATGATGTCGTATTTATTGAATCTATACAACCTCCTTCAATTTCTGCTCCAGCAATAGCTGATCAAAGAAACTTTGTATTTACATCATCAAAACATGAAAAGCCACAAGGAAATCGTTCCATAATTCGGCCTTTCTCAAGAGATTTGGCTTCTCAGAAAGGAAATATGTGTGAGACAATTGTTATTGATGATGAAGAGGACACAGAAACAAATGGAGGGGAGAAAAAAAATTCGTCCAGTTTTACTGAATGGGGACTTCCTGGAACTAAAAACAGTACCAAAGATTTGGATTTCTCCACATCCAGTCGTTCAAGAAGTAAGGTAAATGCAGGAATGGGTAATAGTGTTATCACTACAGAACCAGACTCTGAAATGCATATTACTAATGTTACAACATTAGAAACAGGTGTAAGCTCTGAATGCTGGGCGAGATATGAACTTAATCACACTTTGTAACAGCACTATAAAAAAAATGCCAACTTGGGAGATGTCTCTAACGGACTGCAGTCAAGTAATTTCGGTGTTAATATACAAACATACACCCCATCTTTAACTTCACAGACCAAGACTGGAGTAAGACCTTTTAATCCTGGTAGAATGAATGTGGCAGGAGATGTATTTCAGAATGGAGGATTTACAACTCAGCATAATCCTGGTAAGCAGTAAGTGATATTTGCCTTCTACCTCAAGTAAATAAACTTCTAGTTACTCTTTTTTGGTTTTGGTTTTTTGAGACAGTCTTGCTATGTACCTTGAACTCACCAGGTACCCCAGACAGGCCTCGGCCTCCAAAGTGCTAGGATTACAGATGTGCACCACCATACCTGGTTTATATTTGTAACTATTTTATTTACATACTATATGAATGATTTTATTTCTCTTGCTTTTGTATTAAGAATATTTTACTTAATACAACTGTGCAATCTACTTGGTCTCTGAAATTTGGAGATATTAGCCATATTTATATCTAAAATGTAATAGCCCTGTAAGCTGTTACAACCACTACTGGGTTTTGTTTTCTGGGGGGTTTTGTCTTCTTGTTTTTTTGATTTTTGAGACAGAGTCTTGCTATGTAGTTGAGGCTGCCCTTGAACTTGCTATGTAGTTGAGGCTGCCCTTGAACTCACAAGGTAGCTCAGGCTGGCCTTGAACTCAGCAATCCTCCTGCCTCAGCCTCCCAAGTGCTGGGATTATAGGTGTATGCCACCACGCCCAGCATTTTTGTTTATTTTAATAAAAAATTGTAGTGCGGGCAATATAGCTCAGTGGTAACACTTTCTCCTTAGTATGCCCGAAGTCCTGGATGTAATCCCCAGCAACAAAGATAAAAAGTAAATATTGTAGAATTAGAAGATTGATAGTGAACTGGAAAAGCAAAGTAAATAATTAGCAATTCCTTTTTGTGGCTTTTCTAGGACTCACGTGGATTGAAGTAGGAATTGGTACTGGTTTTTGACCATCTTGGTGCTTTTTGGCTTGTTGAATTTTAGGAAAGGACTGAAAAGTAACTAGAAGAACCTAAGAATCTAATCACTTGTTCCTGCTTTAATGGAATGCCAGTGTTTTTTCTTTAAAAATATGTTTTTCATCTTTTACTCTGGTTATGAGAATACTATGTGATTGTTACTGAATGTTTGGAAAAAATCATTCTGTAGTTGGAAGTAAAATACCTATCATCTTATCCCTATATACCTTAAGTGACCACTGTTGTTTGGTTGCTTTCAGTCTTTAACCTCTGTAATTTTTTTCAATTTCTGGGGGAGTGTTTTTGTTTTGTTTTTTTTGTTTTGTTTTGTTTTCCTTATTCATTTTGCCTTTTTTTACTTTTTGCTTTTCTTCTAAATTTGTCTTTTTTTTTTTTTTTTCTTTTTTTCATTTAAAAAATGTTTTAGCAAGGCATGGTGTGCATACCTGTAATCCTCCTGCCTCAGCCTCTGAGTGCTGGGATTACAGGCATATGCCACCACCACACTGGGCAATAAATGTTGTGTGTGTGTGTGTGTGTGTGAGAGAGAGAGAGAGAGAGACATTTAGGTCTCAATGTACAGTGCAGGCTAGCTTCAAACTTGCAGCGATCCTCCTGCCTCAGCCTCCCGAGTGCTGGGATTACAGATTCGCGCCACCATGCCCAGCTCAGCAATAAATTTTTTGTTGTTGTTGTTTTGTTTTTTGAGACAGAGTCTTGCTACATAGCCCAGGCTGACCTTGCACTCATTATATAGCCTAGGCTGGCCTCAAATTCACAGCAATCCTCCTGCCTCTGCCTCCCAAGTGCTGGGATTACAGGCGTGTGCCACCACACCCAGCTAACAATAAATATTTTTAATGAAAAAATAATTTCAAAAAATGTAGGGCCGGTGAGACGGCTCAGCGGCTTAAGCGCCTGCCTTGCAAGCGTGAAGGCCCGAGTTTGACTCCCGGAACCCACATACGAAAAAGGGGCCGGTGATATCGCTCAGCGGCACGGGTGCCTGTTGGCGCCTGAGGTCCTGAGGTCGTCCCCCCGGTACCCACAAAAAAAAAAAAAAAAAAAAAAAAAAAAATGTAATAAAAGAGTATCATTGTTAACCAAATCTCTTTAAAATCTTGCATTAATAGAAAATAATGAAGTATATCTAGTTTGTTACATCAATTTCTACATTAAATCTCTTAGAATCTTGTTTAGTTTTCAGTGTAAGTGTGGTGGTGCATGCCTGTAACCCCAGCACTACTCAGAGACTGAGGCAGGGGGTTCACCGTGAGTTCAGGGCCAGCCTGGGCTACATGGTGAGTTCAAGGCCAGCCTGAACTACACAGTGAGACCCTGTCTCAAAAAAGGAAAAAGAGGGCCAGTGAGATAGCTCAGTGGCATAAGCGCCTGCCTGGCAAGCGTGAGGTCCTGAGTTCGACTCCCAGTACCCATATACGATAAAAGGGCCGGTGATATCGCTCAGCAGCATGGGCACCTGCTGGCGCACGAGGTCCTGAGTTCGACCCCCGGTACCCACCAAAAAAAAAAGAAAGTAAAAAAGAAAATGTCTGATTGGAGGAGAGTACAGTATTTTAATAGTGTTTTTAGATAGTTATGAATAGCTTTCTTTTGACCTAGCACCACAAGTTTTAATAATTAGTTTTTTGGGTGTGTTTGTCTTTGTGGTACTGGGGGTTGATCTCTCAGGCCCTTCTCACTGAGCTATATCCCCAGCTATTTTTTTTTTTTTTTTTTTTTTTTTTTTTTTTTTTTTTGGGTACCGGGGGAACGACCTCAGGACCTCGCGCACCAACAGGCGCCCGTGCCGCTGAGCGATATCACCGGCCCCTTTTTTCGTATGTGGGTTCCGGGAGTCGAACTCGGGCCTTCGCGCTTGCAAGGCAGGCGCTTACGCCGCTGAGCCATCTCACCGGCCCCCCAGCTATTTTTTTATTTTGAGATGGGTCTTGCTAAATTGAACTCAGTGGGCTCAAATTTGTGGTCACCCTGCCTCATCTTCCAAAAGTGCTGGGATTACAGGAATAATTAGTAGTTCATAAAAGTTCTTAACCACATGTGGTGGTACACACCTGTAATCCCAGCTACTCTGAAGTATGAGGCAGAAAGATCACAAGTCGAAGGCCAGTCTGGTATATAGTGAATCCAAGGCCAGTGTAGACTTCATACCAAGGCCCTGTCAAAAAATGGAATCTGAAACTATATGATGAATTTTTATATTCTTTTGCTTTAAAATTGGTCTTTGCATAGATTTTTCACATTTGTATTCATTAGTTATTTGGAAAATAATGGTTCACTCAGTTACACAATCTTTCAAACGTTGATGCTTCAGCTGTCAAAATCACAGTGTATACAAGTGTTCAAAAATTCTTATTTTTTCTTGAAGTGACAGGCTCCTTTCATTTGCTTTTAACAAAATGTTTCCCAATAGCTATAGTTTGTCATTCTCTCAAGTAAAAGTGGTATTTCATGCAAATAGCTAGTTCATCTTTAAGTGCAACAATTACGAAAGTGCATTTTTGCTTTTCCTTATGGTAACTATTCTGCTTTGCTATGAAACTGATACTTTATACATGTTTCTCAGTTTATCAGACAGAATATTAAGATGTAGTCAGAGACCACTGTAAAGCTGCAGACATCCGCTCAGTGCTATCCTCTTGAATTCATCAGTGTTCCAGGAGAGTAATACTACTGCCTGATTCCACACAACAGCTGGCCTGGAAGCTCTGAATTTAGGACCCTCCCATACTTTGTCCAATGTGTCTCTTCGTTTAGCTGTTCCTGATTTGTATCCTGTATAATAAAGCTGAAATTTTAAGTGTAGAGCATTGTTCAGCTCTGTGAGTTGTCCTAGCAAATTATCAGTCCTTGGCAAGTGTGTAGATCTTAAGAACCTTTGAGATTTGTAGCCAATTGAGCAAAAGTTTAAGTGGTATCCAAAGTTCTTTTGGCGACCGTGCCTTTAAATCTGTGGGGTCTGATGACTTATTCTGAGTGCTTGGTCTCAAAATCGTATGAAGGCATATCAGCTGGTATTAGAATAATACCCATAAATAAAGGTGACATTTGGTTTTTATAAGTGCATGATACTGAACTTTTTATGTGTGCGTGTGGTGCTAGGGATTGAACCTAGGGTCTCCCATATGCTAGATAAGTACTCTCCTGTTGAGCTACATCCCTACCCCTTCTTTTAAAAATTTGAGGCAGAGTTCTGCTGAATTGCCCAGGCCGACTTCCAGCTTGCCATTCTCCTACCACAGCCTCCCAAGTAGCTGGGATTACAGGCATGCATCATCACATATTGCCCATGATAACAGACTTTCGTTGTCTACGAAATATAGCCTAATGTTACATTGTTCCTCAGTGCTAATGGTTTATTTTTGAAGACAAAAGTTAGAACTGTGCCCTATAAAGATTTAGCCAGGTGTGGTGGTGTATGCCTGTAATCCCAGCACTCTAGGAGGCTGAAGCAGAAGAATTGCAAGTTGAAGCCTAGCCCGGCCAATTTAGTAGTTCAACAAGACTTTCTCAAAAGACAAAAGGGCTATAGATGTAATTCATTGTGAAGGCCCTGAGTTCAGTGCCCAGTGCCAAAGAAATTTATTTTCATTCAGGATTCTAAAGAGAATGTTCACATTTATCAGGTGATGGCGAAGATATTTGAAGCTTTCTTAGAAGTAAAGTCACTTCTAAGGCAATGTCAACACAGTAGAACTGACATTTTGCTAAAGAAATGTGATTTAGTGAGACACAGAGTGGGTAGAGTAGCATGACAGGTTCAGGTTTAGACACACTGAGCTTGAAGTGACATTCACAGTGTATCCTACAGTGAGCCAGAGTACATTATTAATGTGAACATGCAGTAGTGAGAAGAAAAACGCACTTGTGATGTACCTTTTCTCCATTTTTCCAAGTATTGGAAATACTAAACATATAGAATCAGTCCTAACTAAACAAGTGGTTTGAGGTATCAGAAGGAGTCTGATTTATATTTCTTAAGGATCAGATAAAAGAAAAAGTGCATTTCAAGTAAAGTTTTTGTTATACGTCCTGTGTCACTGGACCGTCAGAATCAGACTTAATTAAGTGTTTTGGCCATACATGTGAGAGTACTTGGGAGCTCTGGACCATAAGCCAGATTACCTGTTAAGAGACTTCAGAGAATGATTTCAGAAATGCATTGTAAACATGAGTACTGACTTCCCATACCTCATGCTAGGCAAGTGCTCCACTATTGAGCTATATCCCCAGATCCCTTTTTATTTTGAGACAGGATCTTGTTCGTAAGTTACCCAGGCTGGTCTCCAATTTACAGTCTTTCTGCCTTAGCCTTCTGGGATTACCAGTGTGTATCGTCACGTCCAGCAAATGTGTAAATTCAATTCTTTTTTCTTTTCTTTTTTGGCAGTACTAGTGTTAAATCCAGGACCTTTGTACTGAGCTACATCCCCAACCATTTTTGTTCTTTGTTTTTTCTTGTTTTTTTTTTTTTGTTTGTTTGCTGGTTGGTTGGTTGTTTTTTAAATAGGCTGGGATCAAATTTATGATCCTCTTGCCTTAGTCTCCCAGAGTGCTGGATTTACAAGTGTGTGCCACCATGTGCTATATGCAGTCTGGCTTTCTTAAAGTAACATAATAACAATTTTAGTTACTTTATATTGTTTTTCTTGTCATACCACTAATTATGAATGATTCATATCTATATCCAGATTTTTTTTTTTTTTTTTTTTTTTTGAGGCAGTGTCTCACTGTGCAGTTCCAGCTGGCCTTGAACTCACTATGTAGTGCAGGCTGGCCTCAAACCACAATGAACCCCCTGCCTCAGTCTCCAAGTAGTGCTGGGGTTATAGGCATGCGCCACCATGCCCGGCATATATACAGATTTTAAATTAAGAGTAAATAGGGTTTTTAAAATCTTGTTACTTATACCTTGACAACAGGAATCTGGAAACATCACTGTATATAATTTTTCCTCCATTTCAAATTTCATTTCAAAAGGAAAACAATATTCCCAACTTTGAGAGTGGTATTAATTTACTTAATATCTTTTCGTTGCTGTTTTTCTGTTTATCTTGAATATATCACAGTAAAAGCAGCCTGTTCTTAGTATTATAACCCTAGATTTTGTTCTTTTTTTTTTTTTTTTTTTGTGGGTACTGGGGGTCGACCTCGGGACCTCGCGTACCAGAAGGCGCCCGTGCCGCTAGCGATATCACTGGCCCTTTTCTCGTATGTGGGTTCCGGGAGTCGAACTCAGGACCTCGCGCTTGCCAGGCAGGCGCTTACGTCGCTGAGCCATCTCACCAGCCCTAGATTTTGTTGTTGTGTACAATCATTAGTAAAACTAATTAATTTTACCAGGAAATTTAGAACAAGTTGGCAGTGTTTGTGTTATTGTTATTGTATATTATTATTATTTTTTTTTTTAATGTGGGTACCGGGGGTCGAACTCAGGACCTCGTGCTTGCCAGCAGGTGCTTGTGCCACTGAGCAATATCACTGGCCGTTTTTTCCTTTTTATGTGGGTTCTGGGAGTCGAAATCAGGACCTCACGCTTGCCAGGTAGGTGCTTATGCCGCTGAGTTCTCTCACCAGCCCTGGTATTGTATATTATTGTATTACTGTTCTTACTTGAAGTCAAAGCTCCGCAGGGTGTCTTTTCTTTAGATGCTATGTGCTTCCCTTTTATATAAATTGAAGGTTTTCTGGTATCCCCTTCCCACACCAAAAAGGGCAAGGATTCTATATGTGAAACTATGCATTTTATTTTATAAAAGTAGAACTATGTTCATTAGAATGGACCTTTGAGTCATTTAATTCTTTCATTAAGCTTTAGAGTAAACTGAATAAAAGTTCACTCACCACATACCTTCATATAGAGTGTGGGTGTCCAACCTTTTGGTTTGTGTGGGCCTTTTTTTTTTGGAGACAGGGTCTTGCTATGTAGTCCAGGCTGGCCTTGAACTCACTATGTAGCCCAGGCTGTCCTTGAACTTGTGGCAATTCTCCTGCCTCAGCCCCCCAAGTGCTAGGATTACAGGCATGCGCCACCATGCCCAGCAGTGGGGGCCATATTGAATGAAGAAGAAATGTCTTAGGCATGTTTATATTCAAGCATCGCACAATCAAGTCTTGAAAAATATCACTAAAACTTACATGATAATGTTAAAAGTTCATGGTCTTGTGGGGCTATATTTACTAGCTATCCAGGGCCACATGCAAGCTGTGGGTTGGACTTACCTGGTGTAAATGGAAAACACTCATGACAGAAAATAAAGAAATTGCTTTGCCATCTGAGTTGTACTTCTACGGTATTATAAACATTTCTACCCATGATACTGATTCTAGGGAGTCACCCTTCTGAAAACTAGGTGATTCCTTCCCCTTCTGAGAACAAGGGAAAAAGAGACAACATACATAAAATACAGAATTTTGTGTATTCTGTATATCTTATGTATTTTATCTTATGTATCATTACATATGTATCTTATATATCTCATGTATCTTTATATAGTACATCTTACGTATTTTGTTAGCATCATATACCTACAATTACAATGAGCAAAGTTAGGGTTCTAAGATCTAAGAAACCTTAGAAAGGGGCCGGTGAGATGGCTCAGCGGCGTAAGCGCCTGCCTTGTAAGCGAGAAGGCCCGAGTTCGACTCCCGGAACCCACATACGAAAAAGGGGCCGGTGATATCGCTCAGCGGCACGGGTGCCTGTTGGCGCGCGAGGTCCTGAGGTCGTCCCCCTGGTACCCACAAAAAAAAAAAAAAAAAGAAACCTTAGAAATAATTCTAGTACTTGCGGCTCTGTTTTTCCCTTGTTCATATGTGTTCATTTCTAGGAAAGGGTGCGAGAAGCTAGACTTTTCAGTAGACTCCCTGGGGATCCACAAAGAGGAGTGCTGGTAGAAACTCCCTTCCAGTTTTTTTTTTTTTTTTTAAGAGAAGAAAACAGGGCCGGTGAGATGGCTCAGCGCCGTAAGCGCCTGCCTGGCAAGCGCGAGGGCCCGAGTTCGACTCCCGTGAACCCACATACGAAAAAAGGGGCCGGTGATATCGCTCAGCGGCACGGGCGCCTGCTGGCGCGCGAGGTCCTGAGGTCGACCCCCGGTACCCACAAAAAAAAAAAAAAAAAAAGAAAAAACAAAATAAAAAAGAACAAAATTTCAAAACAACATAATAGGAAGGTAACAATGGTTAATACATTATGTTAGTTACTCAGGGTACAAGATATCAGCATTCAATTGTCCAAACATTACTGGCATAAACCTTTCTCTTCAATGAACTAAGCAAAATTAGTAGTGTATCTATCTTAACCATCTTATATATAAATACAATTTTTTTTTCTTTTCCCTTCTTTCTTTTCCCCATTCCCCCATCCCAGACTCTTTCCTTTTGACCAGTTTCTTTCTGATTCATCATATCTATTGTACATTTTGGATCTTATTTACTCTTTCAGTTTCTCACACTAGGGAGACAATACGGTGTTTACACATGTGCGTCCGGTTAATTTCACTTATGAGTATTTTCTCGAGTTGCATCCATTTACCTATAAAAGTCTCCAGTCTATCCTTCTTTATGGCTGAGTAGTACTCCATTGTATAAAAAGACCACATCTTTTTTATCCATTCCTCGGTTGATGGGCATTTGAGTTGTTTCCGTGATCTGACTATTACAAATTGTGCTGCTATAAACATGGGTGCACATATACAGTTGTGGTACGATGTTTTTAATTCTTCTGGGAAGATACCCAGCAGGGGAATAACTGGGTCAAATGGGACCTCCAATCCTAGTTTTTTGAGGAATCTCCACATTGATTTCCACAGTGGTTGCACCAGTCGGCATTCCCACCAACAGTGGAGATCCCTTCCAGTCTTTGAATTGCAATACTAACTTTATCCTGAGCCTCCGAGTTTTTTGCTTTTCATATAAAAATAACTAGTATGCGCAAGGCCCTAGGTTGCCTTTTGGGGGCCAGGGGAGTAGTAGGGATTGAGCTACTAGCCCTTTTAAAATTTTTCAGACAGGGCTTTCTAAGTTGCCAAGTTTCCCATTCTGGGATTTAAGTTTCTACCCACCTGCCTAGCTTCCCTAAGTGCCAAGGGTGCAGGCATGCACCACAACATCCACATTAAGGACCTATGTTTGATCTCCAGCACCCAAAAAAGGCATGTATACAAATCATAGTCAAAAACTGACCTGGGCATGGTGGCACACACCAGTAATCCCAGCACTCGTGAGGCTGAGGCAGGAGGATCACTGCAAGTTCGAGGCCAACCTTGGCTCCATAGTGAGTTCAAGGCCAGCCTAAACTACATTGTGAGACCCTGTCTCAAAAAAAAAGAATCCATATGTCTATCCACAATAGAAAGGATAATAATATTAGTCATATAATGAAATACTCAGAAACAATGAAAGACAATTTTAGGGAATGTAGCTCAGTGGTAGAGTCCCATTCCCAGCACTGCCAAAAAACAAAACTTACTATGTGCAATGGGCATGCACCTCACCGACAAAATATAGGGCTAAGGAAACTAAACAAAAAAGTATATGCTGTATGATTTTATGAGTGTAAAGTTTAAAATAAAATTAATCTTTGGTGATAGAAATCAGAATACAAGTGGCTTATGAGGTGGGAAGAGAATTGCTGACTGGCAAGGCAATTAGGAAAACTACTGAGATATTAGAAATATTTTGTGGGCCGGTGAGATGGCTCAGCGGCTTAAGCGCCTGCCCGGCAAGCGCGAGGGCCCGAGTTCGACTCCCGGAACCCACATACGGAAAAGGGGCCGGTGATATCGCTCAGCGGCATGGGCGCCTGCTGGCGCGCGAGGTCCTGAGGTCGACCCCCCGGTACCTACAAAAAAAAAAAAAAAAAAAAGAAATATTTTGTGTATTTATTTGGATGGTGGTTGTGCAATTATTTAAAAAAATTGTCTTTTGCTCTTAAGATATGTATCGGTACATTCCTATAATCCCAGCACTTAGGGAGACCAAAGCAGAAGAATTGCAAGTTCGAGTCCCTCTTAAACATCAAGTAATAGGTCCTATAATAAAATAATAGCAACAGAATAAATTTCATGAAAAACGGGTTTATAAGTCACACTTGCCTTTGATGGTAAGTGCAACTTTGTAGGATGTATTTCATTATACTTTTTTCAGTCATTTTTTATTAACATACAGTAATTCTATGTATTTATGGGATACAGAATAAGTATGAAACAACAGAAAAAATGTTGAAGCACTGAGAGAACTCACTAGCAGACCAACCCTAAAGATGTCCTAAAAGGTTTTAGGCAGAATTTAGTTGCAGGAAGACATGAAGAACAACCAGAAGTTAAATAGTGGATCTAGTCCATACTTAACGGACTTTTAGAGACATCACCTAACTTCTAGGTTGTTTTTTTTTTTTAATTTTTTTTTTTTAATTTTTTTTGTGGGTACCGGGGGGGTCGACCTCAGGACCTCGCGCGCCAACAGGCACCCGTGCCGCTGAGCTATATCACCGGCCCCTTTTTCGTATGTGGGATCCGGGAGTCGAACTCGGGCCGTAGCGCTTGCAAGGCAGGCGCTTACGCAGCTGAGCCATCTCACCGGCCCTAACTTCTAGGTTTTAATTACCCCTGCAGTAAATCGAAGGATTTAGACTGATGTGTAGCCTCTCCCCTGTATCGAATTTTGTTTTGGGGGCTAGGGTGTAGCTCAGTGGTAGAGTGCATGCCTACCTAGCATGCATGAGCCCCTAGGTTCAGTCCTCAGTACTTAAAAACAAAAAGGTAACATTTGATTTTTTTTTTTTTGGAAAAGCTAGAGACTGAACCTACAGCCTTATCACTAAACCATATCCCCCAGCTTTTTAAAAATGTTTAATTTTTTTTTTTTTTTTGTGGGTACCGGGGGTCGACCTCAGGACCTCGCGCGCCAACAGGCACCCGTGCCGCTGAGCGATATCACTGGCCCCTTTTTCGTATGTGGGATCCGGGAGTCGAACTCGGGTCCTCGTGCTTGCAAGGCAGGCGCTTACGCCGCTGAGCCATCTCACCAGTCCAAAAATGTTTAATTTTGAGATGGGGTCTTGCTTAGTTTCCTGGGCTGGATTCAAACTTGCGATCCCCTGCCTTAACCTCCCAGACTACTGTAATTGCAGGCTGTGCCACCATGCCTGACTAGCTCCTTCTTTTCTAGAAACTTTAATTAGGAAAAATTAAATCATTGAAGTATAAACAAAAGATAGATTTCTTTTATGCATGCAGCAAAACTAAATAAAAAACAGGCGTGGTGGCACATGCCTGTAATCCCAGCACTTGGGAGACTGAGGCAAGTGGCTAGACACAAGTTCTAGGCCAGCTTGGACTACATAGTGAGTTCAAGGACAGCCTGAGGTACATATCAAAGCCCTGTCTCAAAAAACAAAACCACCTAAATTCAGAATTAAATTATGTCTTGAGCAGTATAGTTGATGGCTCATTTTCCATAATTATATCTAAGGGCTGGGAACCTAGCTCAGTGGTAGTGTATTTGCCTGGCATGTGAGAGGCCTTGGGTTCAGTTCTCACCAACACACACACCACAGTCATACATAAATATATTCCCCGTAATTATGGATAAGTCCACAAAACTAGACTACCTTTGGGCAAGGTTTTATTTCTCCCATACTGATTATAATGATAAATCTTGTGATGTTTTGCTTTTACTTCTGCTATTTGTTAAGCCTAGTTTGCCATCAGGTTGATGTACAGTAAGTTTTATCCCAGATTGCATGTTCTATGCATGAATGTGTACTTTCTGTTTTGTTTGGAATGGATCAACATGCTATTTTTTACCAATGGAATAATTGTAAACCAGGAAAAATTGGGGCTGGGAGGATGTAGCTCAGTGGTAGAGTGATTGCCTAGCCTGTGCAAAGTCTTAGGTTTAATACCCAGTACCACCAGAAAAGAAAAATATACCAGGAAAGAAACATTCTCTTTAATATAGTAAGTTTATTTAGATATACTCAAGGTTTGCCAGCATGTCATCCTGAAAAAAAAAAATGCATTCCTTTTGTTGTTTGTTCACTTTACTTTTACTTGTAAAATAAAAGAATCTGAAAATAAGACAAAGAAAGTTAGAGAGTTGGTGACAATTTAGCAATGAACGTAGATACTGTTGTTAGTGATAGTAGTATGGTAAGAGGCTTTGGGAGCAGTTGGAGGCCCCTTGCTAATGACAGAAGCTATTTTTGAATAGAGTTGAAAATATTCTATACCTTAGGTTCCCGTTTCTCTTTCTTTTTCTTTTCTTTTCTTTTTTTTTGTGTCAGGGTCTCTATGCAGTTCAGGCTGTTCTTGAACTATGTAGCCCAGGCTGGTCTTGAACTTGTAGCAATCCTCCTGCCTCAGCCTCCGGAGTGCTGGGATTATAGGCGTGCACCACTACGCCTGGCTATGGCCCCTGTTTTTCTTTCTTTGCCCCCCCCTTTAGTGCTGGGATAAAACCAGGGCCTTGGGCATCCTAGGCAAGTGCTCTATCTGAGCCCTGTTTGAGACTTCACTGTACACCTGATTTGGTTAAAAACACAGAATCTCAGGTCCTTCCTCAGCCCAACCAGTTGAGAGTCTCCTTTTAAACAAGACTTTTAAGTGGCTTCATATGCATTGGAGAAGCACTACACAATACAGAATATATGTAAGGTTCTTTTTTTTTTTTTTGGTACTGGGAATTGAACTCAGGACCTCACTCTTGCCAGGCAGGTGCTATGCCGCTGAACTATATCCCTGGCCCTGAACAGTGTTCTAGAAGGCTGAGTGATAATTGTAGAAAGAAAGTGTTAATGTCAAACACATTTTGAAAGGAAGTGTACTAATATCTACAGTTTTGTTGATAAACACAAAAATGATGGATTGATTGTTAAGACAGAAATAGATGGAAAGATGTGACAAAGCAGGATCAGGTAAAATAGTGTTGAATCCAGTTGGTGAGTATATGGGTTTTGTTTTTTGTGGGGGAGGGTGTTGTTATTTTGGGGTTTTTTTGTTGTTGTTGTTGTTTTGTCTTTCTGAGACAGGGTTTCACTATGCAGTTCAGGCTGGCCTTTTGAACTCACTTTGTAGCTCAGACTGGCCTTGAACTCACAGTGATCCTCCTGCCTCAGCTTCCTGAGTGCTGGGATTACAGGCATGTGCCACCACGCCTGGCTTTATATAGGTTTTAGGTAGAAGAAAATTTAGTTTTTCATAAATACCATATGTAAACTACCAGACTTAGCACATTTCTCAAGAGTCCTAGATAGTCAAGCTTTCACTGTATTTATCCATGTTTTTCATATCCTTTGCTTTATTCTATAGTTATATTTTCCTGTTAGAAAAAAGGTATCTGATAGATTTTGAATGTCTCCTGTGTGCACACAGTGCTTCATGACTATATGTATTATCTCATTTATTGCTTATACAGTGATGAGTTTAGTTTTAACTGCTGACTTTCTTATAGCTAAAAAAACCAAAACACAGCAGGCTGGGAATGTGGTAGATGTTTACCTAGCATACACAAGGCCCTAGATTGAATTTCCTCCACCACAAAAAAAAAAAAGACACAGCTTAATATACACGCATAATCTAGTAAATTCAAGAGACACATTTTGGGGTTTTTTTTGGTGGGGGAGGTTTTCTTTTGGGTGACGCCATTAATCCAGGCATCACCCAAAATCCAGGGCCTGGGACATACGAGGCAAGCTCTCACTGAGCCTCATCCCCAGACCAAGAGACACATTTTGAAGATAGGGAACAGCTGATACCTACTGCATTGCAGAATTGCAAGGGCCACCGCTTGTTTTATTGTTGTCAGCACAATGGACTATCCTTTCCTTGGAATACACAGTGTATAGTTCTGGATTATTCATCAAAACTGTCTAGCTACAATTACATATAGTGAATATTTAAAGAAATTGTATTAGTGAAAGATACCTTGCCATTAGTCCCCCTTAAAACACTCCATCTTGCTTCAGACAAACACACTTATCCCATTGTTCTTGCCACTTTCTGAGGCAGTTGTGCAAGTCCTCTTCTGTGAGCATCTTTAGTTGTACTGTCATGGCTGCCTCAGTGTCCTTGATTCAAAAACTTTGCCTTTCATGGTCATTTTGACCTTTGGGGAAGAGCTAGAAGTTGCATGTGCCAGATACAGTGAATAAGGTGGTTGAGGACACTAATGTTTTCATGAGCCTGCCTTTGTGTTGGATGGCACTCAGCAGTGACATTCATCATATTTTCGATCACACCTCTTAAAGACACTCATAAAAAGGGCTTCCAGGACTGCTTCAGAGAATCGCACGAATGATGGGAAAAGTATGTCCAAACCACAAGGGAGTGTTTGGGAAGGCTTAATAGTAATGTCTTTTATTGTAATAATTTTTTTAATTGAAACATTCACCATATATTTCAATCACCACATGTGTGGCTGCCTCTTTAAACTCTTAAGTGAAAATTTAAAATATTTTTCTGATGTGAATTTTGATTTATTCCATGACTTTTTCTTGTGTGTCTTATTTTTTCAGATTCTTGGATCTCCCAGTCAGCATCAGTTCCCCGTAATCAGAAACAGCCAGGAGTGGATTCTCTATCACCAGTGGCCTCACTTCCTAAACAGATTTTCCAGCCTTCTGCTGAACAGCAACCTACTAAACCAGCTAAAATCACTTGTGCAAACTGCAAAAATCCTTTACAAAAGGGACAAACAGCTTACCAACGGAAAGGATCCGCTCACCTCTTTTGTTCAACTACTTGCCTTTCTTTCTTCTCTCATAAACGTACTCGAAAGACACGAAATGTAATTTGTAAGAAGTAAGCAGTAACTTTCAACATTTTTCTATATGGTTGAATACCAGCATATAAGAAAATGTAATTGCAGATTCGTGGGTAGAACTATTTCAAGGTTATCTTCAAGTTTATTGAACTTGAGTTAACCTACAGTAGTGTCAGAGCTGTGGACTAATTCATACTGTACTTTCTCTTGGCCAGAAAATGGAAGTTTATTGCCACTATCTCTGGCACTGCTTTTGCCTCTGCCCTTTTCCTTAGTTCTGTCAAGTTACTACCACCATTTTTGAGTGTTCTAAAAAGCTAAAGAACTGTGGCAAAGGGCCGATGAGATAGCTCAGCAGCATAAGCGCCTGCCTGGCAAGCGCGAGCTCCTGAGTTCAACTCCCGGTACCCACATAAAAAGGAAAAAATGGCCATTGATATCGCGCAGCGGCACAAGCGCCTGCTGGCAAGTGCGAGGTCCTGAGTTCGACCCCCAGTACCCACGTTAAAAAAAAAAAAAACTGTGGCAGGGTTCTTGTGCCACAGATTTTTTTTACCTTGGAATTTTCTCTTCATATTATTTAGGAATGCAGAGCATTGAAACTAAAAGTGGATTTTGCTACATCTTAAAGTTATAGTTGATTCCTAGGAATAAATCATAATTCAATGAGAAATGCAGTGTTCTTGGGGTGAGGGTATAGTTTAGTGGCAGAGTATTTCCCTGTCATATGCTAGGCCTTGGGTTCAATCCCCAGCACCAAAAAAGCAGTGTTCTAAACTTGTGCGTCTATCCCTTGCATTTCAGAGATGTGCCTACAAAGAAGGCTACTGTTGTTCCTCCAGTGGAATCAAGCAAATCCTTTCAAGAATTCTCTAATACATCTTTGTCTCTCTGTGAAGACAATCAGCAGCTTAAAAAAGGAGTTTTTAATAAGTCAAGATGTATAATCTGTAGTAAACTGACAGAGGTCTGGATTTTTATACCTAAATTGTTATTTATGGTAACAGATAATTTTAACTTCTAAGTGTTAGTAATGTAAGCTCTGTCATCTACATAATGTACATATTTCAAATGCACGCCATGAAGCTAAAAGGAAGAATATGTTAGAACTATTTTATTAACAGATATCCCATTTGCATAGTCTGGAAAGTACACATTTGTTTTTTTGTTTGTTTGTTTGTTTGTTTTTACTGTGTAGATCAGCCTGCCCTTGAATTCATAATGATCCTCCTGCCTCAGCCTCCCAAGTGCTGGGATTACAATGTGTGCCACCTCACCCAGCCCATTGTTTCTGTACAATTAATAGTAATCAAACAAGGCAATAGTTTTAAGGTGGGATTTGTTCCTATCAGCAACACTAACTAAAAACGTAGTTTCAGAGCTGGCATGATGGCCCATACCTGTAATCCCAACACTCTGGGAGCCCGGGGCAGGAAGATTGCAAGTTTGATTCCAGCCTAGACAATTTAGTGAGATCCAGTCCCAAAATAAAAAATGGTCTGGGGAATGTAGCTTAGTGAGAAGGCCCTGCATTCAACCCCCAGTACTGCAAAAATTTAGAAAAGTAGTAGTTTTAGGACATGAAGGAAGCAACAGATCCTAATTAAAGAATAAGTATAACAAGTAGAATGAATTCATGCTCTTCTATTCATTTTAATTGGTGTCACAGTCTTACACGATAATAGAAGAGGAAGAACTATACATTCAGGCAGTCCTCATTTTACAGTGTCCTTGGTAACTAAATTCAGTGTTGGTAACCTCAGAGCTGTGCATATCAAGACCACAATTTTCTCTCAGCACCTTGAGAACTGCCTTACTGATTGATGTGCTGACACCATCCTGACTATGGAGAATACTGATTTCTCCCACAAGTATTCTAGGGCAGTGAGCTTTATAATACTTAGAATTCCCAATCTATTTCTGGTAAGCATGTCATATCAAAAACAATTGAGGGCCGGTGAGATGGCTCAGCGGCATAAGCGCCTGCCTGGCAAGCGCGAGGGCCCGAGTTCGACTCCCGGAACCCACATACGAAAAAAGGGCCGGTGATATCGCTCAGCGGCACGGGCGCCTGCTGGCGCGCGAGGTCCTGAGGTCGACCCCCCGGTACCCACAAAAAAAAAAAAAAAAAAAAAAAATTATTGATTTTCTGTCATTCTAAACAAATCAGGGAAGTTATTACTGATTTCGTTTTTTGTTTTGCAAATCTTCACAAAGAAATTAAAGAAAAAGTGAGAGTACAATGAATATGTTTCTAACCTTTTTTCTGAATATTGACATAATTACTAGTGTTCTTTGTTTCTGGTGCAGAAACTAGGTATTTCTTTTTTTTTTTTTTTTTTTTTTTTTTTTTGGTGGGTACCGGGGGGGACGACCTCAGGACCTCGCGCGCCAACAGGCACCCGTGCCGCTGAGCGATATCACCGGCCCCTTTTTCGTATGTGGGTTCCGGGAGTCGAACTCGGGCCTTCGCGCTTGCAAGGCAGGCGCTTACGCTGCTGAGCCATCTCACCGGCCCTGGTGCAGAAACTAGGTATTTCATTGCCTATTTTACAGTCTGGTCCATGTATTTCAATTAATAAATTTTGGTTTCTCTTTTAGGTTCGCCATGAAGTCAGTGTTAATAATGTAACTCACAAGCTGTGCAGTAACCATTGCTTTAATAAGTACAGGTTGATCAATGGTTTAAAAATGAACTGCTGTGAACAGTGTGGAGAGTACATGCCTGATAAAAATATGGGAAACCGTATCCTGATTGGAGGTCAGCAGAAAAGGTTTTGCTGCCAAAGTTGTATTAATGAATATAAACAGGTAATTCTTTCTAATGAACTTTAATTGATGAAGTTACATAATAGCTTTACCGTGTTAGCTTACATTTCCCAGACTTATCTTAGAACTCATCCAGTTCCATTTTGTCATTAACGTTGACCCAGCTTGGATAAATATTAAAATTTATTCATTGTTGTAGGAAAGCTTGTTTTTAAATATTTACTCAATTTTTACAGGACTTAAATGTTTTCCCTTACCATTTTGTTCACTTTTTTTTTTTTCCTCTTTAGAGATGAGTGTCTTACTGTGTTAACCAAGCTGACCTCAAACTACTCGACCAGTGACAGTGAACCTTTTAGATACCAAGTGCCCAAACTGTGACCCAAAACCCACTTACCCGAAAGTGCCAGCACTGCAGTTAAACTTGAGTACCCAGTGCTCGGCTGCTGGGGCAGTGCTGGGTGACTTGGCTCACGTACCGACCACGACGGCTCTGTGGCACGCATGCGCTACCACAGCGCTAGACTCAAGGCAAGGGGTCCACCTACCTCACTCTCCTGCTTAGCTGAGACTGTAGGTGTTCACCACCATGCCTGGTTTAAATTTGGTTATCTTTTTTTTTTTTAAATAAATGAAGGCTTGCCTTATTTCTTACACATGAAATTTATCTTTCCAGCAGGAGGGTTATCTTCTAATTATTGAGTTGTAGGAATTCTTCTTTTTTTTTCTTTTTTTTTTTCCTGTACTGGAGATTGAACCCAGGACCTTCACACTGAGCTACACCCCAGCCCCTTTTAATTTGTTTTTATTTCGAAACAGGGTCTTACTAAGTCTGGCTGGGCTCAAACTTGCCTTAGCTTTCCAGAGTGCCATCACACCGGGCAAGGACTTCTTTATATACTCTTTAAGTTTGATAAGGTTCAACTGAACTATTTGCTTATTTTTCTGATTAATACTTTTTTGTGTCCTGTTGAAGGAATCTTTGTTCCCAGAACAGTTATGAAGTTAATTTTCCTAGAAGTTTTTATTTTGTTGGTTTAGGCGATTATATTTTTTGTTGTTTGGTTTTCTGTTTTTGTTTTTTGAGACAGTCTCACTATGTAGTTTAGGTTGTCCTTGAACTCACTATGTAGCCCAGGCTGGCCTCAAACTTGCTAGGATCCTCCTTTCCTCAGTCTCCTGAGTGCAGAGATTGTGGGCATGCACCACCACACCCGGCAAACCTTTTGTCTGTACGGAAATAAATGAACTTTGACTTCATGTCATCCCATACACAAATAATAATTTGAAATGGGTCATAAGCATAAAGCTAGGAACATTCTTAACCCCTGTTTCACCAGTAAAGATTTAACTGATTAGCTTTAGGAAAAAGTAGTCCCAGTGTGCTAGGTTTAATGAATAGACAAAACAATAGAATACCCATAGTTGACTTTTAAGTTATTTTTGCAAGGAACATTTGTGTATATTAATTATGTGTACTACATCTAATAGTAAACAAAGCTTTTGGGTGTAACTTTTTTTTTTTTTTGTGGGTACCGGGGGGTCGACCTCAGGACCTCGCGCGCCAACAGGCACCCATGCCGCTGAGCGATATCACCGGCCCCTTTTTCATATGTGGGTTCCGGGAGTCGAACTCGGGCCCTCGCGCTTGCAAGGCAGGCGCTTATGCCGCTGAGCCATCTCACCAGCCCTGGGTGTAACTTTTAAAATTGACAAAAAATAGACATCAGAGCCAGTTACCCTGAGACCAAAAAAAAAAAAAAAAAAAAAAAAAAAAGATACCAGATGGTTATGATGGCACATGCCTATGATCCCAGCTACTTGAGAGGCTAAGGCAGGAGGATCCTGAGTTTAAGGCCAGCCTGGGTATCTTAGTAAGACCCTGTCTCAAAAAGGGCTGGGATGGGGGATGTAGCTCAGTGGTAGAATACATGGGATCAATCACTAGTACTAAAAAAAAAAAAAAAAAAAAAAAAAAAAAAAATCTAATAAAGTTACCTTTCAAAAGTAGTGCATGGTAAATGTAACGTACTGAAATAATTCGGTAATGTTGTCTTAATGTTTTCCAGATTTTTAAAAAATTTTTTGGAATAGATGATTTACCTATTCCTGAGTTTTTGTAAACTTAAAGACAACTCAAACTTCAGATAGAATGAACACTTACTGAAAAGTACCAGGCTTTCATATAGATTACAATTTTTTACTCCTAATGGACAGCAGAAGAAGATAAAATCAGGAATATGCATAGTCAAGACATGCAGCAGCAGTATATCCAGATTTTGAATTCTGTTGCCTAATAGCCTAGGAGAAAGTCCTTTCATTCTACTCCTCACATTTCAGTAGTGCAAGGTACACTCACAGATGGTTGGCAAGTATAGTCATTGTGTTTCCATATAATACAGAAGTTTTATAAAAAGCTTCCACCTCACCACACATGAGTATTTTGAAGTGATTAATAGCAGACTTTCTGAAAAGGCCAACGAAGAAACCCTTAGTGATATATGAAGACCTTAAGAAAAAACGGAGGGCTGGAGATGTAGCTCAGTAGAAGCACTGGCCCAACATGTGAAACCCCGGGTTTAATCCACTTACCACCAAAAAAAAGCAAAAATAAAACCTTACTGTTAGTGACTTTTGTGTGAGTATGTGTGGTACTGGGGATTAAATTCAGGGGCTGTGCTCGCTTCGGCAGCACATATACTAAACTTGGACCTTTGCACTGAGCTACATCCCCCGCTCTTTATTCCTTTTTTTTTTTTTTTTTTTTTAGTGGGTACCGGGAATCGAACTAAGGACCTTGCGCTTGCTAGGCAAGCGCTTATGCCACTGAGCTGTATCACCGGCCCTTATTCCTTTTTTTGAGACAAAGTCTTTTATGTAGTTCAAGCTAGCCTTGAACTCACATGGATCTTCCTGCCTCAGCCTCCCAAGTGCTGGCACTACCATTCGTGGCCCCAGCCCTTTTTTGAGATAAGGTATCACTAAGTCACTTAGGCCTTGGCCTCCCAGAGTGCCCTGATTACCTCTAGTGACTTACTGTTAGCTTACTGTTAGTATTATTAATTACTTAGTGAATAACATACACAGTCATAAAATGGAAAGACTAAACCTTGGTTAAGCCTCTGGTTTTCAACCAGAGTTGATTTTGGTCCCTTTGGGGACCTTTGGCAATGTCTGGACACATTTTTTCACTTGTCACAGCTTTGGGAATGCTGATGGCATCTAGTGGATACAGACCAGCATTGCTGCTAAACATCCTGTAGTACATATGACAGTCCCTCAAAGCAAATAATTATCCCGTCTAAGAAATCTTATAACTAGGGTGCCGGGGATATAGCTCAGCAGCACAGTACCTGCCTGGCAAGTGCGAGGTCCTGAGTTCGATTCCCAGTACCCAGAAAAAAAAAAATCTTACAACTAAAGAATAAGTAGGTAGCCTGGGTGATAAGCCTGAAGAGGAAAGACAGCTAAATTTCCATCTTCCTCATTGATAAGTCATTTGATGGTACTTAAAGCTGGGAGGACCAGCCAGGCATGGTGGCTCATGATGACTATAATCCTATCTGAGGCTGGGGCAGGAGGATCAACGTGAGTTTGCGATCAGCCTGTGTTACATATCAGTTCAAAGCCAGCCTGAACTACGTATCGTGAGCCTGTCTCAAAAAAACAAAGCTGGGAGGAAAAATCAGTAGTGATACAAATATACTGCTATAAGATTTGGAAATAAGGGCCGGTTAAATGGCTCAGTGGCATAAGCGCCTGCCTGGCAAGCACGAGGGCCCGAGTTCGACTCCCAGAACCCACATACGAAAAAAGGGCCAGTGATATCGCTCAGCGGCACGGGCGCCTGCTGGCACGCGAGGTCTTGAGGTCGACCCCCGGTACTCACCAAAAAAAAAAAAAAGATTTGGAAATAAACACCAGAAGAATCAGCTAAGGGGTTGGGGGTGTAACTCAGTGTACTTGCCTTAGCATGCACAGAGAAAAAAAAATGAACTAAAAAGTTACGTGATTAACGTCACAGAAAGGGGAAAGGAATGGAGGTAGTAAAGGATTGCTACTTGTTTTAATTAATTGGTATAACTGGTTGATCCTTTATACTAAATGTATATTTAATTTTTAAATGTTAAAAATACTGCCATTAAGATGGGCATGTTAGCAGCACCTATAATCCCAGCCCTCTGGAAGCTGAGGCAGGAAGATCTTGAGTTCAAGGCCAACCTTAGCCAATAGTTTGAAGCCAACCTGAGCTACATAGCAAGTAGCTATGTCAGCCTGGAGGGGATAGGGGGAGATGCTGAAGTTTAAGTTTGTATCTAACCCAGAGTCACACATTTGAAAGCTTCCTTAGTGTACACTATTGCCTTCAGTGGAAATTTTTTTTTTCCAGTGGCGGTGATCATACCCAAGGCCTCACACACTAGGCAAGTGCTATACCACTGAACAATCCCTAGCCCCAGTAAGAATATTTTAATTAGGCATATACCTCATTTCCCCTAATAAACTTAAGTTTTTATACAGGGAATGACTTAGCCACCTGGGACACTTCTGAGATTAAATTGAGGTTAATTATAAAATACCATGCTTTCTGCCTTGTTACCTTTCTAGTAGATTCAGGGTTTTGTTTTGTTCTCTTTTGTTTTGTTTTTTGAGGTCTCCTTATGCTGCCCAGGTTGATCTTGAGCTCAGGGATTCAGGTAATCTTTTCACTTCAGCCTTCCTAGTATCATTGAACTTTTTGTAAAGAAGCTCACATAGGTGTCCCTAGAGAGAGTACCTTAGTGACAGGGATGGGAGAGACATAAGCTGTTTAACTTTGGGACCTAGAGCATAGGGCAGAAGATGCATGAACCTTTCCACTGTGACATAGCTAATCAGCCAGCCTTGTCTTTTTTTTATTTCAGTTCTTTACTACTGAACATATTCAGTAATTGCCAAGTAAGAATATCCACATAATGCGTTCAGTAATAATAGCTAGTATCAGTTCTCTTTGGTGCCAAATACCTGCAGCTTTACATGTATTTGTTTTTTATTTATTCATCTTTATTTAGTTAGGCATAATTAGTATTCTCATTTAATTGCTGAGAAAACTGAAATGTAGGAGCCCATCATCATATATATGGGGAGTACATCTGAGAATTGTAACAACTTAATTCCCTATTTATTACCTAACAATATATGAAGGAAAGAGAAGAGACCCATGCTGGAGTGACACTACAGTCTTGTGATTTTTGTGTCTGATTTGCTATCATACAGTAGTCATATCCATTCCCATAGTTTCAGTTAGCATGATTCGATGACTTCTCTCTTAGTTACTTTCTCGTTACTGGGACAAAATACCTGACAACCACAAGTTAAAGGATGACAGGTTTATTTTAGCTCGCAGTTTGTAGAGGTTTCAGTCCATAGTCGGCTGGCTCCAAGGCAGGATGGCATGGCAGAAGGGAAACAGTTCATGGCATGCAGACAAGAAGCAAGACATGCTTTTCTTTCCCTTTTTATTCCATTCAGGCTACAAGCCTATAGGTTGATGCCATCCACACCCAGGGTGGGTCTTCCCTCTTCAGTAAGCCCATCACCCACACCCAGAAGGATGCTAAACCAATCAGTGTGCTAATCCAGTGCTGCACACCCATGATCCAGGCACTCTCACCTAGGAGCACATGGTGGGAGGTCTAGATATAAGGCATAACAACTTCCAAGTATATATTTCCAGTTTATATTTCTTATGTTCCATAGGTGTCTATAGTCTGTGTGTGGCCTGTGGACCACTTGGCATATTTTTTAATGTTATAAATATTTTTAAATGAATTATGTTTTGTTACTTATATATATTAACTATATGTAGCACAAGGCAGTTCTACTGTATTCAGTGCAGTCGAGGTAACCCAAAAGATTACACATCCATGGAACTACAGACCAGCGTATCCATTCATAATTTCCATTTGAATGTTCTGTGTCAGTGGTGGCGAACCTGTGTCACGCATGCCCCAGTGGGCTGTTTGTTGTTGTTGAAAGCTCTGAAAGGTTTGCCATCACTGTTCTATAGCCGCCTCAGACTCACCATGTCTGAACTGATCCTCACACCTGCTTTTCCTCTGTTTCACGGCGGTGTAAGACCCCACCATCCCATCAGATGCTCATTCGTTCTTTAGTTTATTTTTGACCTTTCTTTCTTTCTTTTCTTTCTTTTTCTTTTGGTTTTTTTTTTGGACAGGGTCTCACTTATGTAGTGCAGGCTGGCCTTGAACTCATATACTTAGCCCAGGTTGGCCTCAAACTCACAACAGTTGTCCTGCCTCAGCCTCCCGAGTGCTGGGATTACAGACGTGTGCCCCCACACCCAGCTAATTTTCTTTCTTCCTTAGTCCCCACATCTACTCACTAATCCAGATTCTACTTTCTAAGCATTTTCCTACTTGATTTTATCTTTACTTCTATAATCCTAGACATAGATGCTATCATCTCTTGCCAGAATTACTACCAGAGTTTACTGACTGATCTGTACCTCAGGTCTGGCTTTCTTACTGTTGAAAATTTATAATCAGAGAGTGTGTATATGTTTTTATTTGTTTGAGAGAGAAGAGATCTTTCTTTGTAGTCCATGTTGCTTTAAATTGCCTATGATAGCCTCAAACTCAGGATCTTCCTGCCTCAGCCTCACAAGTTCTTAGATTAAGGCATGCACCACCATGCCCAGTTAGAAGTAATGTTCTAAAGTACAGATTTAATCACATCATCCTATTGCTTTTTTAACTTCAGTGTTGCCACATTGCTTTCAGAATTGTAATGGGACACGCCTGTATTCCTGTGTACTTGGGAGGCTGAGATGGGAAGATGGTGAGTTCCAATCCAGCCTGGGCAACATAGCAAAACACTGTTTAAAAATAAATAAATAAAGCCATACATGGTCGCACACATCTGTAATCCCAGCACTCGGAAGACTGAGGCAGAAAGATCATCATGAGTTGGAGACTAACCTAGGCTACATAGTGAGTTCACAGCCAGCCTGAATGATGTAGTGAAACCTGTTTCAAAAAAAGAGGAGTGGGGCCAGTGAGATGGCTCAGTGGCGTAAGTGCCTGCCTGGCAAGCGCGAGGGCCCGAGTTCGACTCCCGGAACCCACATATGAAAAAAGGGCCGGTGATATCGCTCAGCAGCACGGGCACCTGCTGGCACGCGAGGTCCTGAGGTCGACCCCCGGTACCCACAAAAAAAAAAAAAAAAAAAAAAAAGGAGCAAGGTAGCATGCATCTGAATCCTTCCATGCTGGGAGGCTGAGGCACAAGGATCACCAGTTCAAACCCAGCCTGGGCAACTTAGTGACACCTGTTTCAAAATATAAAATTTTTAAAAAGGGCTGGGAATGTAGCTCAGTTCAAAGGCTCTGGGAACAATCCTCAGTACTGCAAAAAAATAAAATTGTGTTGTATATGTTCTGATTGGATACTATGGATGCTATTCACATCTCATACATTTGCATTCAAAATAGTGTATACAGTAGATTGCAGTTGATGGCAACAAAATGTTCAAAAAAGTCAAAATTGAATTTCTAAGAGATGTAGCAGTTTGATCTAAGAGTATCAATATACAGCATTCTGTTTTGTGTTGTTTTGTTTTGTTTTGTTTTTTCCCTCGATAAAGGGCCTCACTCCGTAGTTCAGGCTGGCCTTGAACTCACTATGTAGCCTTGGCTGGCCTCAAACTCACAGCAATCCTCCTGCCTCAGCCTCCTGAGTGCTGGGATTATAGGTATGTGCCACCACGCCCAGCTAGCATTCTGTCGAATTTAATGTTAATCTGACATTACAAAAAAGATAAATGCTTCTGAGGGAGGAGCTTTTCTCTCAGCTAACTGAAAATCTTCAAATTACTCTTCAGTTTTCACTTTAAATCCATATATACTTTTTTTTTTCCAACAAATTATTTACCATTAAGGATGAATGATGAACAAAGTATTAAAAATTTCTGAATTAGCTGGGTGGTGGTACACACCTTCAATCCTAGCACTGTGGGAGACTAGAGGCAAAATTGCAAATTGGCGCCAAGTCTGAGCAATTCATTGACTTTGTGAGGAGCTGAGGGTGTAGCTCAGTGATAAAGCCCTCTGGCTTGATCGCTGGCATCATAATAATACTAACAATAATAACTTCTGAAATAGGGGTCTCTCCATATTTTATATGTGTATTGTACCCATGTCCCGCAAGGAGTACTTATGGCATTTTCACCATTAAAAGTAGTTGCTATTATTGAGCAAGTAGCATATGCTTGTTAATCCATCTACTCTGGAGACTGAGGCAGGAGGATTGTGAGTTTGAGCCCAATTTGGGGAATTTAGTGACTTAGTGAGACGCTGTGTGAAAATAAAAAATTAAAAAATATTGAGGATGTACCCTGGTTTCAATCCCTAGTACCCTGTCAAAAAAAAAAAAGGGTTGCTATGAATATTTGTATGTTTTTGTGTGAATGTACATTTCTAATTTCTTTTGGGTGTATGTCTCGGAATGGAATTGTTGAGTCATGTGGTGGCTCTTACATTTAAACTTAAGCAGGCCGGTGAGATGGCTCACCGGCGTAAGCGCCTGCCTGGCAAGCACGAGGGCCTGAGTTCGACTCCCAGAACGCACATACGAAGAAAGGGCCGGTGTTATTGCTCAGCAGCATGGGCGCCTGCTGGCACACGAGGTCCTGAGGTCGACCCCCGGTACCCACAAAAAATATAATAATAATAAAAAAAATAAACTTAAGCAAAGAACTGGGCGTGCTGGTGCACTCCTGTAATCCAGCACTTGGGAGGCTGAGGCAGGAAGATTACCACTAGGCCAAGGCCAGACTGGACTACATAGTGAGTTCAAGGCCTGAGCTACATAGCGAGCCCTGTCTCAGAAAACCAATAAATACGTACATACATATACACATACATACATAAATAATAAACTTCAGTGAAACTCCCAGACTTTTTCAAAGTAGCTGCACCATTGTATATATTCTCATTGGCACCTAGGAAAAAAAGTTCTGGTTTCTCCACATTGTTTCAACACTTGTCTTTATCTGTTTATTAAAGCCATCCTATTAAGTGTAAAGTGACATGCCTTGTCATTTAATTTGTATTTACTTGATGTCTAGTGAAGAGCATCTTTGAAGTATTAACAAGTTATAATAAGATTATAATCTATACTATACTGTTTCTCCCCAGATGATGGAAATAAAATCAGAAACATCACCATCAGAAAAAAGGAAAAGGAATGTCATAGGAGAAGAAAATGAAAGTAAACTGTATAGATCATTAAATACATGTTTAGAAAAAACAGAGTGTATACCAGAAAAAACAGAAAAGACTTTAGAACAGATTCCAACAGAAGGTAGCCCAGATAGGTCACTGAACAAACAGAATGTGAATTTACCTTATTCTGCATCAGCCACAGCTGATGAATTTCAGAAGCAACTGGAAGACAAAAAATCAGAAGACTCCCTTACACCAGTTGTGCTTTCTGCAGATCCAGGTACATGGCCCCGAATTTTGAATATTAAGCAACGGGTTTCTTTTGTTGAGAATGATCCACCTCAAGTAAGAAATTTTGACTTTCCAAAAGACAACACAGGGAGGAAGTTTTCAGAAACTTACTATACACGAATTCTTCCAAGTGGTGAAAAAACTACTAGATCCTGGTTACTTTATTCAATCTCTAAAGACTCTGTGTTTTGCCTATATTGCAAACTCTTTGGGGAAGGAAAAAATCAACTGAAAAATGAGAATGGGTGCAGGGATTGGCAGCATTTATCCCATATTCTTAGTAAACATGAAGAAAGTGAGATGCACCTCAACAATAGTGTTAAATATTCAAAATTAAAATCTGATTTGAAAAAAAATAAAACTGATGAAGCTGCAGAACATGAATTATGTGAAGATGAAAGAAATGATGGTGTCCTGTTGTGGTACACATAGTACACATAATGTACCCGATTTGGTTTCTGTCATTACTCAAGAAAAGATCTGTCCCATGAGTCAGTATCCTTCAGTTGTGAGCAGTAATGAACATACAACAGTTCGTTAGCAATAAGTGTAATAGCAGATAAATAGTAAAGAGCATTCCTGTTCCAAATGTAACTTATTGGATTCAATAGTCACTGTGAAGTTCAGTAAAGGCAATTTTAATATTCTTAATTTGTCAGTGCTCACCTTTTTACAATTGGCTATTGAGAACTGCTATTTAAGAATTTTGATTAATATACTGGTTACTATGAAACAGAGGTGCCGGGTGTAGTGGCGCAGTTCTGTAATCCCAGCACTTGGGAGGCTGAGGCAGGAGGACTGCCATGAGTTCGAGGCCAGCCTGGACTACATAGCAAGACCCTGTCTCAAAAAAGAAAGCAGAGGAAGGAAAGACTTGGCTTTATCAATATCAGTTGAATAAGATACTTTCATGAACATATTCTCAGCATTATTAAAGACTTTCAAATAGTTTTAAGAACAAAATGGGAATCTGAAACTACAGTTTTTTGCTATTAAACCAAATACTTGTGATTTCTTTCGAGCAAAACTTTTTTGGCGGGTGAAGGCGTGGTGATGGTGGTGGTACTGGAGATTGAACCCAAAGTTTTTGCACTGAGCTACATCACTACCCCTTCTTTTTATGTGGTTTGTTTGTTTGTTTCATTTAGTTTTTTTGAGGCAAGGTCAATTGCTCAGGTTCGGCTCAAACTTGAAATCTTTGTGCTTCAGCCTCCCCAAGAGCTGGGATTAAAGGCATACACCATGGCCCCTGGCTTGAGCAAAACATTTCTGTTTGAGCAAAACAGCATTGTTGTATTAAATAAAAGTGCTTAATTTGCATTTTATTGATTTTTATATTTTTTAATTTAATTTGTAAATGTTATGGTTTTTATTGTATAAGAACTATAAGCATGAAGAATATATACCTACTCTTATATTGGTCCAAATATAAAAAAAAATTAAAGTAAAAGTATATTGTTAACCTTCTAGTATTGTGGGTGATTTGTTTTTCTGTGAAAGAAAATTTGAGAAATTACAGATCTAAATTTGTTAGATGTTCAGCCAATGTCCTCATCTCTGTGAATTTAGTATTTCTCCCATTTGCTTCTGATTTCTGATTTCAGTTTTATCGTGTACTAAATCTGACATATATTTGGGCTTCTTTCTTTTCAAGGCTTTTCCTGTGAAAGAAAATGGCCTATCAGCAATGACTAAAGCAGAGCCAGGTGTGGTGGTGCACACCTGTAATCCCAGCACTCGGGAGGCTGTGGTGGGAGGATTGCCACAAGTTCAAGGCCCTTCTGTGCTCCATAATGAGTTCAGTGTCAGCCAAAACTATGTATCATATCCTTGTCTTTAAAAAAAAGAAAAAAAAAAAACTATTCCTCTAGATAGGCTTATACTAGGAATACTTGCAGACTCAGTGATTGCAGTACATAAGTTTTGTTTTTGGTGGTATTGGGGATTGAACTCGGCGGTGTGCATGCTAGGCAATTACTCTTAACACTGAGCTAAATCCCCAGCCCATAAGATTTTTTTTAGAATACCCACAAAAATCATTAAATTCTAGCCATTCTATGTCTTGACAACTGGATCATTGAATCTTTCAGACTTGGATCTGAGTATGGCTTAGGATGCTCCAAACATCCAGTTTACTGTCGGAGGCCCTAGACGAGAGCCTAGAGAACGTAAGCTAGGTTTTGAAGTTTCCCTGCAAATAAATGTGCCAATTATTTCATGAAAGCCAGTCAGTCAATTGAATGATCGATTTCTTGTATACTGTACTTGTATTACTCTTTGATATGTGAGCAAACTCATGAAATCAACCAGTTGCTGCTTAAGATAATGTGGTAAAAGTACTAAACTGATTCATTGAGAAAACAAAATTATATCTTCACCTCCCACCTACAAGGTGCCATAAATTCTATACATTCTAATGAGTTACATGTAAAAGATCCAAAAGATTCAGGGCTGAGCTGATATGTATTTGCTGTAAATCTTTTAAATTTGAATGTTTAACATTGTTCATAATAAGATGCTCACGGAAAGATAAATTGGAAATTCGGAAGATACAAATGTAAATATCTCTAGATGAGAATAATTCTTTTTTTCCTTTTTCAGTTCTATTTTTACATTGTAAAGTTAATATGTAGTCTTTCTAACCAAGGACAGGAGAAAACAAGTAAAAATCCTGCTTGCCATCCTTAACCTTCCCAGCTACAGAACTTTTCTTAGCTGTATGGACTATACCCAGGGTATTTTTCCAGCTTTCTAATTTCTTTGAGAAAAGACATCTCCTGCTACTAATTTAATACCAAGAATTAGGGCGGTCTTCAGAGTAACAGCCCTCAAGAAATGGCAGTGCCAATTAATATTGATTTATTGTTTTTTTTTTTTTTTTTTCTTTTTAAAGAGAAGAAAAAAATCAAAAAAGAACAAATTTTCAAAACAACATAATAGGAGGGTAACAATGGTTAATGCATTACGTATTATTATTATCTTTAAGTTAGTTATTCAGGGTACCAGATATTAGCACTCAATTGTCCAAACATTATTGGCACAAACCTTACTCTTCAATGAACTAAGTAAAATTGGTAGTGTATCTACCTTAACCATCTTATATATATATACATTTTTTTTCCTTTCCCTTCTTTCTTTTCCCTATTCCCCTGTTCAGGACTCTCTTTCCTTTTGACCAGTTTCTTTTTGATTCACCATGTCTATTGTACATATTGGATCTTATTTACTCTTTCAGTTTTTCATACCAGAGAGACAATGCGATGCTTACACATGTGCGTCCAGTTTATTTCACTTATGAGTATTTTCTCGAGTTGCATCCATTTACCTATAAAAGTCTCCAGTTTATCCTTCTTTATGGCTGAATAGTACTCCATTGTATAAAAATACCACATCTTTCTTATCCATTCCTCAGTTGATGGGCATTTGGGTTGTTTCCAAGATCTGGCTATTACAAATTGTGCTGCTATAAACATGGGTGCACATATATCGCTGTGGTGTGATGTTTTTAATTCTTCTGGGAAGATGCCCAGAAGGGGAATAGCTGGGTCAAGTGGGACCTCCAGTCCTAGTTTTTTGAGGAATCTCCACACTGATTTCCACAGTGGCTGTACCAGTCGACACTCCCACCAACAGTGAAGAAGGGTTCCTTTTTCCCCACAGCCCCTCCAGCATTTGTTATTAGTTGATTTCTTTATAATAGCCATTCATCCTGGGGTGAGATGGAATCTCAGTGTTGTTTTAATTTGCATCTCTCGAATGACTAGTGATGTTGAACATTTTTTCGTATATTTATTTGCCATTAGTATTTCTTCATCTGAGAAATGTGTATTCATCTCAGATGCCCATTTTTGGAGTGGGTCTTTAAATTTGGGAGGTCTGATTTTTTTGAGTTCTTTATATGTTCTCGATAGTAATCCTTTGTCTGAGGAACAGCTGGCAAACATTTTTTCCCACGTTGTGGGTTGTCTCTTCACGAGGTTGGTGGTTTCTCTTGCTGTGCAAAAGCTTTTTAATAAGAGGAGATCCCAGTTGTTGATTCTTTGTGATAGTTCCTGTGCGGTTGAGGTTTTATTCATAAAGTCTTTGCCTACAACAATGTCTTCAAGGGTTTTACCTATCCTACTTTCCAGCAGATTTAATGTTTCTGTTTTAATATTTAGATCTCTGATCCATTTTGAATTTAGTTTAGTGCATGGTGAAAGCTATGGGTCTAATTTTAATCTTCGGCATGTGTAGAGCCAGTTTTCCAGCACCATTTATTAAAGAGGCTATCTTTCTTCCAGCGAATGTGTTTGGCACCTTTGTCAAAGATAAGGTGGCTTAGTATGTCTGGGGTTGTTTCTGCATCTTCTAATCTGTTCCATTGATCTTCAGGTCTGTTTTTTTGCCAGTACCACACTGTTTTTATCACAGTAGCTTTATAGTATAATTTCAAGTCAGGGATTGTGATGTCCCCTGCCTTGCCTTTGTTGCCCAGAATTGCCTTTGCTATTCTAGGTCTCTTCTGATTCCAAATGAATTTTAGGATTGTTTTCTCTAATTCTGTGAGATATGCTGTTGGAATTTTGATTGGAATTGCATTAAATATGCATAACAATTTTGGAAGTATGGCCATTTTCACTATATTGGTTCTTCCTATCCAGGAGCGAGGGATATCTTTCCATTTTCTAATATCCTCTTGAATCTCTTTTTTCAGAGTACTGTAGTTTTCAGTGTAGAGGTCTTTTACATCCTTTGTGAGGTTGATTCCTACGTATTTCATGTTTTTGGATGTTATTGTGAAAGGTATTGATTCCCTAATTTCTCTTTCAGTAAGTTTCTTATTTGTGTACAGAAAGGCTATTGATTTTTGAGTATTGACTTTGTATCCAGCTACACTACTGAATTTGCTTATTAAATCTAGCAGTTTTTTAGTGGAGTTTTTGGGGTCTTCTATGTAGAGTATCATGTCATCTTCAAATAATGATAATTTAACTTCTTCCTTTCCAATCATTATTCCTTTTATTTCTTTCTCTTGTCTAATTGCTCTGGCTAAATTTTCCAGGACTATGTTGAATAAGAGTGGGGAGAGTGGACATACTTGTCTTGTTCCTGATTTTAGAGAGAAGGCTTTCAGTTTTTGTCCATTTAGTATAATATTGGCTGTTTGTTTGTCATAGATAGCTTTTATCAGATTGAGATAAAGACCATCTATTCCAATTTTCTGTAGGGTTTTTATCATGAAAAGGTGCTGGACTTTGTCAAAAGCTTTTTCTGCATCTATTGAGATGATCATGTGGTTTTTGTCTTTGGTTCTGTTAATATAGAGTATTACATTTATTGATTTACATATGTTGAACCATCCCTGCATCCCTGGGATGAATCCAACTTGGTCATGGTGTATGATCTTCTTGATGATTTGCTGGATTCTGTTTGCCAGTATCTTATTAAGGATTTTTGCATCTATGTTCATTAAGGAGATTGGCCTGTAGTTCTCTTTCTTAGTTGGGTCCTTCTCTGGTTTTGGTATCAGGGTAATGCTTGCTTCCAGGAATGAATTTGGGAGTATTGCTTCCCTTTCAATTTCATTAAAAAGTTTGAGAAGTAGTGGTGTTAGGTCTTCTCTAAATTTCTTGTAGAATTCAGTAGTGAATCCATCAGGGCCTGGGCTTTTCTTTGTTGGGAGATTTTTAATTTCATCTTCGATTTCATTGGTTGATATTGGTTTATTTAGGATTTTAAAATCTTCTTGATTCAGCTTTGGTAATTCATACGTATCTAGGAATCTGTCCATTTCTTCTGCATTTTCCGTCCTAGTAGAATATAAGTTTTCAAAATAGGTATAGATGATCTTCTGGATTTCTGCAGGGTCCGTCGTGATATCACCCTTTTCATTTTCAATTGCATGGATTTGAGTCTTTTCTTTTTTTAATAAGGTTGGAAAAGGGTTTGTCAATCTTATTTATTCTTTCAAAGAACCAACTTTTTGCTTCATTGATTCTTTGTATTATTTTTTTAGTCTCCAATATGTTAATTTCTGCTCTGATCTTTAAAATTTCCTCCCTTGTACGGGCTTTTGGCTTAGCCTGCTCTTCTTTTTCTAGAAGTTCGAGGTTTGCCATTAAGTTGTTTATTTGCGCTTGCTCTGTTTTTCTGATATAGGTATTTAATGCTATAAATTTCCCTCTTAGGACTGCTTTCATTGTATCCCATAAGTTCCGGTATGTTGTACTGTCATTATCATTCAGTTGTAGAAAGTGTCTAATTTCTTCTTTAATTTCATCTGTGACCCATTGGTTGTTCAGGAGGGTGCTGTTTAATTTCCATGTGTTTAGGGAGTTTTTGTGATTTCTTTTGCCATTGATTTCCAATTTCATTGCACTATGGTCTGATAGGATGCATGGGATAATTTCAACTCCCCTGCATTTACTTAAGCAGGTTTTATGAACTAGTATGTGGTCTATTTCGGAGAACGTCCCATGTGCAGCTGAGAAGAATGTGTATTCTGATGTGGGGTGGAGCACTCTGTAGACATCTACTAAGTCCATTTGTTCCAAAGTTTGGTTCAGTTCTACTATTTCATTATTGATTTTTTTGTCTAGTTGATCTGTCTTTTTGTGACAGTGGAGTATTGAGATCCCCCAATATCATTGTATTAGTGCTTATTTGATTTTTCATGTCCTTTATTACTTGTTTTATATAGCTGGGTGCACCGGTATTTGACGCATATATATTTATGATTGTTATCTCTTCCTCTTAGATTGTTCCCTTTACAAGGATGTAATGACCGTCTTTATCTCTCTGAATCATTTTTGGCTTGAAATTCACTTTGTCTGCAAAAAGAATAGCTACCCCTGCTTTTTTCTGGGTTCCTGTTGCATGGAGTATTGTTTACCATCCTTTGACTTTCAGTCTATGAATTTCTTTCTGAATTAAATGGGTTTCTTGTATATAGCATATTGTTGGATCTTGCTTCTTGATCCATTTTGCTAGTCTGTGCCTTTTGATTGGTGAATTGAGACCGTTAACATTGATGGTTAACACTGATATGTATTGACTTATACTTGTCAGGATATTTTCCTGTTGTTGGTTCCCATTCTTTGTTTGTTTTTTTATGTTTTTTTTTTTTTTTTTTGTGGGTACCGGGGGGTCGACCTCAGGACCTCGAGCGCCAACAGGCCCCCGTGCCGCTGAGCGATATCACCGGCCCCTTTTCCGTATGTGGGATCCGGGAGTCGAACTCGGGCCCTCGCGCTTGCAAGGCAGGCGCTTACGCCGCTGAGCCATCTCACCGGCCCTCTTTGTTTGTTTTTCCCCTTTCCCTCTATTTAATTATCTGCCCTGCCTGGTGGATTCCTTCTGTTGGGGTTCCTGGAGCTGTAGTCCTTGTTATCTCTTTCTAGAATGTTCTTCAGAACATTTTGGAGTGCTGGTTTGGTGATCATAAATTTTCTCAGATATTCTTTGTCATGAAAGTATTTTATTTCTCCATCAATTTTGAAAGATAGTTTTGCGGGGTACATCAATCTGGGTTGAAAATTATTTTCCTTTAGAGCTTGAAATGCGTCATTCCAAGCTCTTCTTGCCTTCAGGGTTTGTGCTGAAAAGTCAGCTGTGATTCTGATGGGTTTTCCTTTATAGATGATTTGTCTCTTCTCCCTAACAGCTTTTAAGATTCTGCCCTTCTGTTGAATTTCTGGGATCTTGACTATGATATGTCTGGCTGAAGTTTTTTTTTTTTTTATCATGTCTAGTTGGAGTTCTAAAAGCCTCTTTTATATGGGGGTCAAATTCTTTTTCTCTTCCAGGGAAGTTCTTCCTGATAATATCTGTGAACAATGTTCTAATGTCATTGATGCTATCTCCTGCTTTCTCATTTATTCCAATTATTCTTAAGTTTATCTTTGAGTCGTCTAGCAGCTGCTGAATTGATTTTTCATGGTCCCTTGCTGTTTTTAAGAATTCTTCCTTTTCATGATCACTAATTGCAAGCCTGTCTTCTATATCTGAGATCCTGTCCTCACATTGGCTTAATCTGCTACAAATACTTTCAATGGAATTTTTATTCTCCTGGATATCTGCTTGAATCTGCCTTATGGATTCCATTTCTTTCCTATGCTCAGCATTCATGTTTTCTATAATTTTCTTAAGCTCATCTATTTTTTTTTTTCTGTATCAGCTATAGTGTCCTTGAGCATGGTCTTCATTGTGGACATTATCTCTGCAGTTATCTGTGAAATTATTTCTGTTTTAATTTTTTCCAGAGCCTCATTCAGTTGCTTCGTTGTTACTACTTCAGATAGGCCAGGTGGGTGGCTTTCAGATTGTCCCACCTCATTGCCCCCTAGGTTTGCCTTTGGTGAATTGGATGTGTGGGGTTGCATCTTGTTTAAGTGTCATCTCATTTTCTTTTCTTTCTTTAGATTAATTCCTGGGGTGATGTTTGTAAATTACCTATGGTAAGTTACTTTATTGCTGGTGTTCAAGATCCTTAGGAGATGACTACTTCTCTGCAGTATCTTCCAAGTGAAGCTTGTTTTTGGGTTTTGAGCTTTCTGCCAGATCCTACCTCTTCAATTTGTTGGATATGTGAAGTTGCTACCTGTTTGCCCCAGTCCCTGGTTCTTTGGTTCTGTGCCACTGTATTTTCTGTGTCCCTTAGTCAATTTCAATCATGAAATATCAGGAAGGAAAGCTGTTTAGAACAATTATTTCACATTTGGCTATAATGGTACCTAAAACATCAAACACAGCCTAGAAAATGACAGACTGTGCTAACCAATTATTTGCCACTTTTAACCGTATAAAGTAGAGTTGTGGTTATATAACAAAATCTAAAACACACCAGAAAATTATATGCAGTATACAAGTCCTTAATATGTCAATTTTCCCCTCAGGAGTTTAAATTTAAAATCAGTTAAGGAGGAAATAGAGTATTGGGAGAAGAGGAAGGAATTAGATGTAAGGTTAGAGGACCAAGAGGGATCCCACTAACATTGGGAAACTGGTGCAGAGGACTGGTGGGAAAAAGAGAAGGAAGGGATAAAAGGAAGAACAGATCACAACCACAATCACAAAGAGATTAGAGGCTCTGTTTACACTCATATAAAAACCAGAGGGAATAATGAAGGAAAGAGCAAATAGACAAACAGAAACAAAAACGAAGACAAAAACAACAAGACAAACAGACAAAACAAAAATAAAACCCCACCAAAAAAAAAGAAAAAAAAAACCTTCACCAGAACAAAAAAACAAATGAGAGAGAGAAAAATATTATATATATATTAAAAAAATTAAAAATAAAAAATGAAAAGAATCAGTTCCATTGTTGACTCTGCTGTAGGCAGGCACTATGTGATGACAGAGTCCTTTTCTGTGCAGGTCCCTCCCAGTAAGCCAGGAGGCCCTTTGGCGGGGCAGTGAGCAGAAGTGCGTACTTTCAGGCGGAGACCAGTCTCCTTCGCCTGCCGCTGTCAGCGCACCTCCGCAGGCCTGAGAGCCAGGCGCGCGCTGCGCTGTCCCGAGCGCTGTGTTTTCGTGCTGCTCTGATTTTCACTGCACCCCCCACAATGGCGCCCGGCCACTCTCTGGCGCGGGACAGCTGTAGCTGAGAGACACGCACCGCAGGCCAGCACAGTCCTCCACCGCTCCCCTGCCCTGCCGCTGACTCGCGATCCTCCACAGGGGCCCCCGGGGCGCCGGCTGTCACCGGCTGTCACCATGTGTCCGCAGATTTGAGCTTCTGTCGCGCCGCGATTCCTGGGACAGGGAGAAGGCGCCGTGGTCTGCTCCTTCTTTGTTGAAAGTGCCCTTCACTGGCGCTAGGCGTCCCAAGCTGCGCTTCAGAACTTTCCTAGGTCCAAGTGAGGCATCTCCCTCCCTCCTGCGCTCTCCCGGTCACTATATTCCCGCGGTCGGACGGCAATGTTTGGAGAGTTTCACTGCCTGCTTCTTACACATCCGCCATCTTTTTCCTCTCTCTCTATTGTTTTTTTTTTTATCTCACAGATGATAAGTGATTTTCCCCCCCCCATAATCCTCTATCTCTTACAATTTCCTGGCCTTTTCTTTTTTTTTTTTTTTTTTTTTTTGTGGGTACCGGGGGGTCGACCTCAGGACCTCACGCACCAACAGGCACCCGTGTCTCTGAGAGATATCACCGGCCCCTTTTTCGTATGTGGGATCCGGGAGTCGAACTCGGGCCCTCGCGCTTGCAAGGCAGGCGCTTATGCCACTGAGCCATCTCACCGGCCCTGGCCTTTTCTTCTTAGTTCTATGAGCCAAGAAGAGTTGCTAATAGCCTTTTTTTTTTTAGACGGCCTCACTGTGTTGCCAAGGCTGGTTTCAAACTCCCAGGCTCAAATAATCTTTCTGCCTCAGGCCTCCCAAATATAGGCACCATGCCCAACTCAGTTACTTTATAGCACCAATCCCCAACGTTTTTAGCACCAAGGACCAGCTTTGTGGAAAACAGTTTTTCCACAGACAGGAGGGGAGGAGAGTTTCAGGTTGATTCAAGCACATTATGTTTATTGTACACTTTATTATTATTACAATATATAATGAAATAATTATACAGTTGTCCATAGTGTAGAATCAGAGGGAAGCCTGTTTTCTTGCAGCTAGACAGTCCCATTGTGGGTGATGGGAGAGAGTGACAACTAAAGTTGTTTACTATATCCATTCTATCCTCTAATCTTATTTTTGTTGCTATCACTGCAAAAATCCCTTTTCCACACAAATAGGAGGTTGGGAGTGCATGGGGGCTTTTCAGTGCTTTTGTGACAATATCAGGATATTCCACCTTGACTTTATTTTTATTTATTTAGTTATTTTTAGAATGATCTCCCCAGCTGGAGCCCAATTTGTTTATTTATTTTTGTCTTTTTGAGACAAGGTCTCACTATGCAGTTCAGGCTGGCCTTGAACTCACTTTGTAGCCCAGGCTGGCCTCGGACTCACAGTGATCCTTCTGCCTCAGCCTCCTGAGTGCTGGGATTACAGGCGTGCGCCACCACGCCTGGCTCCACCTTGACTTTAATCCAGAATGTGGAGATTTGAACTTGTCTCCAACATACTTTGAAGGCTGTCATTGTTTGCTGTCTCAAGGACTTGATACTCTTCTAGCATGGACAAATGAGGGTCTCTTTCCACTTTGAGGGTCTTTTGTGTTTGGAATGTAATGCTCAAAATCTTTTGAAAGCTGAAATAGGCGATCATGCACCAACTGGGAGAAAAGGCCCTAGTTCAGTCTCTTTCAAAATTTCTGCTGTTTGAAATGTCAAAATCGCAAAATTCATTCATAGCCCCCATAATTCCAGTTCAGCTTTGAATGCATCTACTTTATCTGCGGATTGAACACAGCTGTCATTTTCAGTAACAGATTGAGTTCCTTAAGCAGGTTGAATGTGTCACACAAGTAAGCACATTTTGTGATCCATTCTGTGTCACTGAAATGTGCTGCTAGCGGTGACTGTTTTTCTAAAACAAATCTCTGTAGTGGCTCTAGTAACAAGAAACTCTGGCCAGTGATCTATCACTTCTCTACATGAAAGAAGACGTGTGCTCTGCTTCTATCTCCTCACAGAACTGCACAAACAGATGTGAGTTAAGGATGTGTACTTTAATGTGACAATTCTTAATCAAGTGGGGTATGGTGGTGCACACCTGTGTGACAGCAAGGAGCCACAAATTTATGTGGCCACAGAAATTTGAGGTTTGGATCCACACAAACAGAAGAGCCACACAATGATTTTAAAAGGATGAAAGTAAGTTTATTACAAAAGTACAGCAGATGGATGAGCACAGTCAATAATATAGTACCACACGACAAGGGAGGGTCTGGCACCAATGATGAAGAATCCTCTGCGAGGGATCTTACATGAGACAGAGCCTTCGGCAGGCAAGAGAAAAATGCTGTGTCACATCCAGTTTGTCAGTTTCTTAAGTACTGTGTTCAGACAAAAGTAACTTGGTACCAGCGGGAGTACATGGCTGGAAGGGATTGTTCCCAGCCTTGACTAGAGCCTGGGAACAGTCCTTCAGGTGTTAACAGTTAATACACTCTTCTTGTCAGGTGATAACCTCTCTACAGAAAGGCATGTAACCAGGGCATGTTACCAAACATGCATTCCAGATGACTGTCCTCATAGTTTAACCCTTTCCCTGATAGCCTATAATCCCAGCACTCAGGAGGGTGAGCCAGGAGGATTGCTGGGAGTTTGAAAAACTTCCATGGCTTAAGTGGGATAGCTCATGATTCTTAATCATATCTTGCAGAATACTCAGTTTGACATTTTTCAGCTGGCCAGCATTTCACTATTAATGATGTTACCTAGATAGATGGACATTGATCTGAGTAATAAAACCAGAAAACCATGTAGTCATGGCCCTATTTTTGCATGTACCAACACAAAATGACAAATTCAGTCTCCCTGATAGATAATCATTCAAAGACTTAGATAGTTCTGCAGCTATGGTATTGGTTGGCAATGAAAGTTCACATAACATCCCCATTCCCATCCGCCTGAAAAATACATTGCACAAAAATAAGCATTGTTGCATTGTTGTCAACGTTGGTAGGCTTTTCAGCCAGGATTGTGTACCACAGTGTCTCATCAGTACAATTGTGCCTCAGGTAGCCTCTGTTTCATCAGTTCATCTAATTATGGTGTTAGCCATAGAGGAACATGTGCCACCTTTTGAACTGCAGCCTCTCTTAAAAGTTCATGACACATGACCTTTACAGCAGCCAAAACAAATCTTCACCAGTAGTATTGGGCTTCTTAGCTAAAGCCACAAAGAACAACACTGAAGTGCAGACACATTTGATGAAGTGGTGGCCTTCAGTGATTGCTTCTGTTCTTCACATTCACACTTTTTCTTCTGAAAAATCCCAGAGGCAAGGTCCTTGGGCTGCCTGTGGTGAAGGAGTTTTGTTTGTTTGTTTGTTTGTTTGTTTTTTGGGTACCGGGAGTCGACCTCAGGACCTCGCGCTTGCCAGCAAGTGCTTGTGCTGCTGAGTGATATCACCGGCCCTTTTTTTCCTTTATGTGGGTTCTGGGAGTCGAACTCAGGACCTCATGCTTGCGGGGCAGGCGCTTATGCCGCTGAGCTATCTCACTGGCCTGGTGAAGGAGTTTTGAAGGTTTTGTGGCTTTGTTGGGTAGCCAGACCTGTTGTACAAAGCAGGCTTGGAGAATGTGAATCACCTGTTGAACTCCTAGTTTAAGTAGTCTGCGTTTGCAGTACACCATGATCATGTTCATCATGGGAAGTCGGTACATGTATCTAACACATCTTAATTCTTCTTCCTTCTCCCCTTCCCCATCAGTATTTTCTTTTTTTTTTTTTTTTTTTTTGTGGGTACCGGGGGTCGACCTCAGGACCTCACGTGCCAACAGGCGCCCGTGCCGCTGAGCGATATCACCGGCCCCTTTTTCGTATGTGGGATCCGGGAGTCGAACTCGGGCCCTCGCGCTTGCAAGGCAGGCGCTTACGCCGCTGAGCCATCTCACCGGCCCCCAGTATTTTCTTTTAAGGGCACCTTTCTTTTTGTTGGCAGTCATAGAGTCTCCTACTGTCTCATTGTTAGGCCATTTCCCCTTTTCAAAGCTCCCCAGTGGCTTTTCTTTTTTACTCACTTCAGCTAGGGTTAGCTTGGGGCTTTACCAAAACTAACTGAGTCAAGTGCACAGTGTGGGAAAGAGGTACAGACAGAAGTGGTAAATGAAAAGTGGGAGGACCATGAGCAGACTAAAATAAGTGTCAGAGTCTGACTTAAAACCTGCCTCCAGGGCCGGTGAGATAGCTCAGCGGCCTAAGTGCCTGCCTGGCAAGCATGAGGCCCTGAGTGCAACTCCCGGTACCCACATAAAGGAAAAAAAAGGGGCCGGTGATATCGCTCAGCAGCACAAGCACCTGCTTGCAAGCACGAGGTCCTGAGTTTGACTCCCACTACCCACATTTAAAAAAAAAAAAAAAAAAACCCTGCCTCCACAAGCAGCTGTATAATCGAAGTACATCAACTCATGGGCCACTATAAAACCTGCCACCGGGTCCACCTTGTCACTTGCTGGTCATTGATAGGGTTTTATATGAGTACAAGCAATTGATTATGGTCTCTGTGCAGTCAAACCTCCCTGCTGATACTAATCCCTCTTTACAGCTGCTCCCCAGCACTAGCATCACCGTTTTCTGTGCCACCTCAGATCATCAGGCATTACGTTCTCCTAAAAAAGCCATTACCTATGTCCCACACATGCAGCTAACAGTAGGTTTTGCGCTATGAAAATCTATTATCAGGCTGGGCAGGGTGGTGCATGCCAGTAATCCCAGCACTCGGGAGCCTGAGGTGGAGGATAGCCATGAGTTTGAGGCCAGCCTGGGCTACATAGTGAGTTCAAACTACACAGCAAGACCCTGTCTCAAAAAACAACAACAAAAATCTATTATGTACCTGTAACCAACTCTCCACAATGAATGTAATCATTGCAAATACGTATTAATAAATTTTTTAAAAGTAAAAGCAATGTCTTAATCTTTTTGATAAAAATCGAAAAAAAGTGCCAATCTTTTTTGATGAAAATGGGGAAGGGATATAACTCAGTGACAAGAGTGAGTGCTTAGCATGTGTGGGTTGGATCTCCAACACTGCTGGCAAGGGTTGGGGGTGTAAAAGCAGGTAAGTAATTGGAAGTAAAGTTCAGCAGAAAGAAGCCAGGCAATATTGGCACACCTGTAATCCCAGCACTCGGGAGGCTAAGGCAGGAGGATTGCAAGTTCAACTTCCATCTGGGGAACTTGGTGAGACCCTGTGTCAAAATTTTTAAAAAATGCCAGGTTTGGTGGTGCACACCTGTGATTCCAGCACTCAGGAGGCTCAGGCAGGAGTATCGCCACAAATTTGAGGCCAGCCTGGCCTTCATAACGACTTCAAGGCCAGCCTGAACTGCATAGCAAGACCCTGTCTTAAAAAACAAAACCAAACAAAATTTTTTAAATAAAATGAAAAGATGGGCAGGGGATGTAGCTTAACATAAAGGCCCTGAGTCAATCCCTAATATCAAAAGAAAACAAAAAGTTCAGCAGAGAGAGTGATGTAGTATCTTTTAGGCAACATCCTGCCTTTTTAAAGCTTGAGGTTCTCCCCTTGCCTTTAGTTTAAAACTCCAACTCCTTGTAGGTTAGGCATGGTGGCGCATGCCTGTAATCCCAGTGCTCAGGTCAAGACAGGAAGATCATTGTGAGTTCAAGGCCAGCATGGGCCACGTAGCAAGACCTTGTCTCCAAACAAACAAATAAATAAATAAAAATAAAACTCCAACTCCTTGAGACATCATAAGATAGGCAGCTGCACTTATCAGTGGTGGGTTAGGAAAAGTAGAAAAAGACCACACACTGGGCCGGTGAGATGGCTCAGCGGCTTAAGCGCCTGCCCGGCAAGCGCGAGGGCCCGAGTTCGACTCCCGGATCCCACATACGAAAAAGGGGCCGGTGATATCGCTCAGTGGCACGGGCGCCTGCTGGCGCGCGAGGTCCTGAGGTCGACCCCCCGGTACCCACAAAAAAAAAAAAAAGAAAAAAAAGACCACACAAAGTTACAAAGATTTTAGAAATAGTGTTCTAATGTTGAATTATAGAGTTGAGTCTGAAATTAAGAATTTGAGGAGCTGGAAGTATTGCTTATTAGTGTAGCATGTGCTTAGCATGTGCAAAGCCCTAAATTCAATCTTTAGCAGCAACACAACAAAAAGAATTTGAGCATTTAAGCAACTTCAACTGAAAAAATTTTTGAGAAAAATAACTTTTGAGAAAGTGGGGACTTAGTTTGAGAAGATGGTGAAGCTATTGAAGATAGAAAGTTTTCAGAAGTTCATGAGTCATTTGTTTAGTTTTTGGCAGTACTGGGGTTTGAACCCAGGACCCTCCCATTGAGCTTTATCCCCAGCCCCCCCCCAAACGCACACTTAGATGCTCAGGCTGGGCTAGATTTGCTGTCCCCCATCTCACCCTCACAGTGTTAAAACTACAGGAATGTGCCACAATGCTTGGCTTGAGTTTTTATTTTTAGATAGTGATTTTAGCAGGGCATGGTAGCACATGCCTATAATCCCAGCACTCTTGAGAGGCTAAGGCAGGAGGGTAGAAAGTTTGAGCCTATCGTGGGCACTGTAGCAATTTAACAAGACTCTACCTCAAAATACAAATGGAGGGCCGGTGAGATGGCTCAGCGGCTTAAGCACCTGCCTGGCAAGCGCGAGGGCCCGAGTTCGACTCCCGGAACCCACATACGAAAAAGGGGCCGGTGATATCGCTCAGCGGCACGGGCGCCTGCTGGCGCGCGAGGTCCTGAGGTCGACCCCCGGTACCCACAAAAAAAAAAAAAAAATGGAAAAAAAGAGCTGGGGATGTAGCTCAGTGTGAAGGGCCTGGGTGCAATCCCCAGTACTTTGTGGTCCGCAGGTATAATCCCTGCTACTGAGGCTGAGGCGGGAGGATTGTGAGTTGAAGGCTAGCCCACACAACATAGCAAGACAAGACCCTACCTCAAAACAAGCGTGTGTGGGTGTGTGGGTGTATAATTACTACAAATTGATCCGGCCCGCGGATCAACTTGTGGGTCCCACCTGGAGGAGAAACGGGATGGGGGGGACAGGGCAAGAGGAGAGAGAAACGGAGACAAGAAGGGTTCCAATCAAGTCTCGTTTATTGAGGAAGTGTCTAAGGCACTTATAGAAGCGGGGGTGGAAGCTCTCATCTCACGGGGAATGTAGTGAGCACGGATAGGTTGTCGTCATTTCCGGATTAGGCTGGAGAGGATCATGGGAGATGTAGGCTGGTGCACCGGATGCCCTCAGGAGGGAGAGGCGGGGCGGCAACCGTGAAATTGTCTCATCGCTCCCTACATCTCCTCCCTTATTATTTTATAAGATCAGGAGTATGGCAGCGCCTGTCTTAGGTCAAGGACTCTCCATATGAATCCAATCATGCCTTACCCGTCATGGGCATACAGGACAGCAATTGGTCCTGCACCTGTCTTAGGCGGCCGATGGCATAACATATGTGTCCTACTTGCCCATCTCTGGCTGCCTGTCTAGTACCTCAGGGCAATTGGCCTCTTATCATCATACGGGCCATTTGTGGAGATTGTCTCTCGATAAGTTTGTTGATCTGCCATCTCCAGCTGGTGATAATGTACCTGAATGGGCTTGGCCAGAAGCCCGTCAACCCTGTTGTTAAGGAGCGTCTTTCAATCAGAAATCCTCATTGTCTTGTTGACGATGACCAATGTAAACATATTACAATAATATATTTTGTCTAACAATTTTTGATGACCTATGAAAACCAGATCATTTAACACATTACTTTGAACAACAAGAAACTCTCAAATCATAATACAACAATAAACAATAAACAATAAACAAAACATGTATTACATTTATAGAACCAATTTTAACATCATTTTGGCCAGCTGGCAACTTTTGGTGGAGGCATACCAGACAAACGTTTTAAAAATCCAAAAATGCAAAAAGAAAATTTGTTGAGCTCAAATAGAACAGCTGTTTACAGGTTGGGCACGCAGAAAAACAAAACATACAGACAAATTTATTTAAAAATCAGAGTGCACTCATATATATATATTGGCCAAATTAAATTATAGTAACTCTTCTATAATTTTAGAAGTTTGTAATTATAAATAGACTAGTCAGAATTATTTGTAGGTCAATAGCAGAGATCTCTTATAAGAATTTGGAAGAAACAAAAATAAATTTTTTTTTTATAAAAATACTGACAACTTTTATGTTTTTTTTTTTTTTTTGTGGGTACCGGGGGGACGACCTCAGGACCTCACGCGCCAACAGGCACCCGTGCCGCTGAGCGATATCACCGGCCCCTTTTTCGTATGTGGGTTCCGGGAGTCGAACTCGGGCCTTTGCGCTTGCAAGGCAGGCACTTAAGCCGCTGAGCCGTCTCACCGGCCCAACTTTTATGTTTTTTCTTTATGTAGCTTTCAGCTCAGTCATCTCCATACTCTCTGTCACATACTCAAACCTTTTTTTTATTCTATTAGCATTTTCTCTGTAAGAATATCATTTATGTAAATTTTCTTTGATATATCTTTGTCGAAGCTTATTTTGACCCCTTGTTCCTGGGTTGTTACAATTACACCCAGTTTCCCGCTAGCTGCAAATGTTGCAGCCATTTGTGATTTAAGAGCAAAGACCCTCTTTGTGTGTGGAGAAAGAGAAAAGCACGCTTTAGGATAAGGTTTTTGTCCCAGGTGTTTTGAGCCAGGGCACCCAGCTTGTGTTTTTTATTGTGGCTTACTCAGCTTACTCGATGTTTTGACAAAGCAGGCATTTACATTTTTCCTGTAAAACTTTTCTAGATGCTTGTAGGCAGCGCCAGGCTGGTGACGTCCAGGCTGGCCATTGGGGCAGCAGTGGCACCACATACAACCAGGAGTTTATATATGGAAACTAATTTGGGTGCTCAGGCTTTTTGGTGACAATATTTCATACTCCATTGATTACCTGGGGGTGGAGCGACCCTTTAGCTAATCATCCCACATTGAATGTGGGCCACTCAAGCTCACAGAAGTTTTGGAGCTTTACTTTTTATCTTAATTTTATAATCCCCTTTGAACTCATCAAAATTGTTAAGCATACATTTCAAAACAGTTGGCTTATTACCAGCACAACCCATTATATCAATGACTTGGACAATATAGCAACCCACAGTTACAATTTATCTAAGCAAGTCCTGTCTCCCCCACTCAATCTGAAATGCAAATGAAATTTGAGACTAACAAATGGTCTCCCACTGGCAGGTTAAATTCCTCTGGTAACAGTGACTTGGAAGCGCAGGCGCAGGGGGGGTGACATAGATGTAACACGGGAGAAACACACAAACAGACAATCCCGGGAACAATAACCATACTGCTCCCGACTTCAAATTTAGAGCCTTGCGTCCTGCCCTGCAGCCGATCTGGGGGGACCAGCTGAAGATCAGCTTTTTGGCGCCTTGGCCCCCCAAGGGTTAGCTGCCAGGCAAGGAGGCACTGAGGCCCCCTCCTTAAATACACTTTTGGAGGCCTTACAAAGTCCTTGGTTGTCATGGAAACTGTATTCTTTACCTTATCACCTCTCGGAAATAGCCCTCTTTTTTTTGTTTAAGGTGGACCTGTTTTTTTAGATCATTAATTTTAGCCTTTAAGGTCAGAAGAGTAGAGGATGGGCCGGGTGGCTTTTGGGTGTCAGACTGGGGCTTAGTTGTTAAGGCGGGAGCCACAAAAGGAGGGTTATGATAGGTAGTAGCCTCCTTTGCCAGCTGAGACCAATCAATCTCTTGGAAGTCAGAAAGGTCAGGGTATATAGACGGGTATTGAGGAGGAGGCGTGGCGGCGCCAAGTTCCAGGGAGCCATTTTGAGAGGGGTCGCCATTTTGAGGGTCCTCGTGAGCCTCAGAAAGAGGAAGTGGTGGTGGGTCACCATTTTGAGGGGGCTCCGGAATATCAAGAATCACAGAGCCAGGGGAACTGGGCTTAGGGGTAGGCCTACGGGAGGAGCGCAATGCAGCCTCAACTTGAGAAAGCGTCTCAGCGACTTGGGGATCTGAATAGCATTGAGTTAGCAGTTCCGAAATTAAAGTCCAATAGGCAAAAGTGGTCACCGGAACCTTTTCGGGACCAAAGACCCTATAAAAATCTTTGAGGGCATTTCCCACCCTATTCCATCGATTAATGTCAATGGAACCCTCTAGAGGGAACCAGGGGCAGACTTTATGTATGAATTGAAAATATAGAAGTAAATCTTTAGTCGTAACCTTAATTTCTCTCACCTTGAGGGCCTTACTGAGGCCGTTAACAAACAACTCATGTTCACTTAATGCTTGACCCATGTCTAGGGGGAAAAGAAAGTGGATGCCGTTCACTTACCGTGATTCAGGCGAGACGTAAGGCGGCCGTCTGCATGGATCACAGGGACAGAGTCCCGGAAAGAGTACCTTGGCCAAGGCTTTAATGGCGAACGGTCCCGTTGGAAGGCGTCCTCTCTGGGTGGGCCCCATGTTGGGCTCCACTTGATCCGGCCCACGGATCAACTCCTGGGTCCCACCTGGAGGAGAAACGGGATGGGGGGGACAGGGCAAGAGGAGAGAGAAACGGAGACAAGATGAAGGGTTCCAATCAAGTCTCGATTATTGAGGAAATGTCTAAGGCACTTATAGAAGTGGGGGCGGAAGCTCTCATCTCACGGGGAATGTAGTGAGCACGGATAGGTTGTCGTCATTTCCGGATTAGGCTGGAGAGGATCATGGGAGATGTAGGCTGGTGCACCGGATGCCCTCAGGAGGGGGAGGTGGGGCGGCAACCGTGAAATTGTCTCATCGCTCCCTACAACAAATAGTTTAGGTCAAAGAATTTGGCAAATTTAATACATTGGACAAATTCCTTGAAAAGCACAATTTATCAAATGTGGCCCAAGAAGAAACAAATTCTTAATAGCCCTGTCTGTAGTGAAGAAGTTGACTCTAAAATTGAAAACTTTGAGAAGAAAACTGGAAGCACAGATTGCTTCTAATACAATCTTTTTTTTGTTTTGTTTTGTTTTTTGAGATAGGGTCTTGCTATAGCCAAGCTGACCTGACCTGGAACTCAATGTCCTCCTGCCTCAGCCTCCTAAATGCTTGGGTTATAGGTGTGGGCCACTAGGTCCAACTCCTTCCAAATATTTAAGGAAGAAATAATGGCAGTCTTACACATACACTACCAGAGAATACAATGAAAGAACTTCCCAACTTGTTTTATCAGGCCAGAAATACCCAGATAAGAAATATGAGAACAATAAAAGAAAATTTACAGGCCAGGTTCTCATGAACATACTAAAATCCTAACCAAATTATTAATCGGCTTTGGTGTTTAGTAAGTGGGATGATATATCACAACCAAGTAGGATTATTTCAGGAGTGAAATGTTGCTTAACATTTGAAAATCAATTGATATAATGTGCCACATTAACCGTATAAAAGGAGAAAAAATACTATCATCTCAGTACAAAAAAAGAATTTGGTGAAATCCAACAACCATTCCTAATGAAAACTCTGTAAACTCAAGAATAAAGGGAGGGGGCCGGAGATGTAGCTCAGTGGCACAGCAGCTGCCTGGCAAGCACAAGGTCCTGAGTTCGATTTCTGGTACCAAAAAAAAAAGAATAAAGGGAAACTTTATTAGGAAAAATAGACTCAAAAAAGTATAAATGTGGGTCTGGTGATGTGGCTCAGCTGGTAGCATGCTTGCCTAGCACACTCAAATCCCTGGTTTTAGTCCCTAGCCCTGGGGAAAAAAAAAAAAAGAGATAAACAGAAACTAAAATCATGCTTAGTGGTAAAATACTTAACGTTTTCTCCTTGATTTCAAGAAAGAGAAAGGCCAAGATAATATCTTTTTGGTTTTGGGGGTTTGCTTGTTTGTGTTTTGGTGGTGGTACTGAACACTGAAACCAGGCTTTTGTGCAAGTGCTGTACGCACTGAGCAACAGCTCCAGCTCTGCTTTCCCTTTTTTTTTTTTTAATAAATTCTCACTAAATTGCCCAGGCTAGCTTGGAACTTGTGACCCTCCTGCCTCAGCCTCCTGGGTAACTATTACAATCTCCATGCACCACTATGCCTGGCACTATTATTACTTGTATTGAATATTGCATGCAGTTCTACTCAGTTCAATAAAATAAATAAAATGTATAAAATTGGAAACAATGGGTTTTTTTGGGGGGGTCACTTTGTGGTAGAGTGTTTGCCTAGCATTCATGTAGACCCTGTTTTAAGCCTCAGTACCACAAAAAGAAAAAGAAACTAGAAAGACTAAAACACTTGTGTGTGTGTGTCTGTGTGTTACTGGGGATTAAACCCAGGGCTTCATATATGCTAGTCAAGTGCTCTACCACTCAGCTACATCCCCCAGCCCTAAAATCCTTATTTTTAATGGACATGTTTGTATACAGAGAAAAATCAAAAGACTATCGCAAAATATTAGAATTACAAAGCCAATATATTCAAAAATTGTGTTTCTAGCAAAGCAGAAATAAACCTATGATTTACAATATCAAAAAATCAAATACAGGGCCGGTGAGATGGCTCAGCGGCTTAAGCGCCTGCCCAGCAAGCGCGAGGGCCCGAGTTCGACTCCCGGAACCCACATACGAAAAAGGGGCCGGTGATATCGCTCAGCGGCACGGGCGCCTGCTGGCGCGCGAGGTCCTGAGGTCGACCCCCCGGTACCCACAAAAAAAAAAAAAATCAAATACATAGGAATAATGTAAAAATTATGCTAATATCTCCAAAAAGTTTATTAACACAAATTAAAGAAAGCCCGAGACGTGTAGTCCAGTGGAGAACCCTGGCCTGGCATGCACGTGGCCCTCTGTTTAATCCCCAGCACTGCAAAAAAAAAAAAAAAAAAAAAACTAATCGAAGCCTGTCATGGTGGCATGAGCTCATAGTCCCAGCAACTCAAGGCTGAGGCAGGAAAATTGTTTGAGTCCAGGAGTTTGAGGCCATCCTGGGCAACATAGTGAGACTCCACCTCAGAAAAACAGAGAGAGGGAGGAAAAGAGGGAAGGAAGCAGGGCAAGCGAACAGCAAAACTGAAAACCCATAAAGAGCATTTTCTAAACAAGCCATCCCCACGCTCTCCAAACTGAAAGTGGATAGGAACAATTACCAAGGACAAATTCTGAGTGTTCTCAGCCCTCCATGTGGAAGAAAGCAAAGAAAAGCAAGAGGCATTTGATGGATCTGAGAACAGAAGAACCCCAAAAGTGCCAACAGGTGTTTGCTGAAGTGCACAACAAGTAAATGCAGTGGTGGCGAACCTATGGCACGCGGGCCACAGCAAGCTGTTCGTATCATTGAAAGCTCTAAAAGCTTCACTATCACTATGACCTAACCCATAACTGATTAGTACAAGGAGCTCCTCTTGAAGACCTCATAAAGTCCTGAAACTGAACAGCAAAATGTCCCTCCCAGGAGAAGCCCCCATAGGACAATGAAAATGTAGAGATTCTGCATAAAAGTGAAAGGGGAAGAGAGCCAGGTCATCTCAGAAAGTAAGTTGATGCTGTTTGTAATACTACACAAAAATAATACACAGAATAACTCCATGAAGTGCAAACATTTCCCTGAACTACACTTAATAAGAACTATATATCAAGACCCTGTCTCAAACAAACAAACAAACACAAAGAAATTATAAGAAAGTAGATGGGGCTAGGTGTTAGGAGTGTAGTCAGCGGTAGTGTGCATCCTTAAAATGCACAAGGTGTCAGGTTTGATTCCCAGGACCACAGAGAAATAAATGGGGAGAATAAGGAAAAGCAATACCTGGAGATAAAGGCAACACACCAAAAACACATGCTAGTAAAACAGCAAGACTGCAGTGTGTTACTTTAAAACCAGGTATGTACTACATACTTTGGAATACAACAAAAATAAATGGATTAAGCCACGCATGGTGGTCCATGACTGTAATCCCAGCACTTGGGAGGCAGAGGCAGGAGGATCACCACAAGTTTAAGGCTAGCCTAAGCTACATAGTGAGTTCAAGACCAGCCTGAACTACACAGCGAGGCCCTGTAATAAATAAATAAATAAATGGATTGATAGATATGTGATAGAGCAAGTATAAATATGTTCCCTGGAGCTATCGGTATGTGTACACAAGGTTTTGTAAAGTTTGTGTGTGTGTGTGTGTAGTACTGGAGACTGAACCAGAGCCTTTACACTGAGCTATATTCCCAGTCATTTTCATTTTTTATTTTGAGACAGGGTCTAGCTAAATTGCCCAGGCTGGGCTCAAACTTGTGATCCTCCTGCTTCAGCCTCCCAGAGCAGTGGTGACAAGCCTGTGGCACATGTGCTGCAGCAGGCTGTTTGTATCAACTGAAAGCTGTAAAAAGCTGGCCTATCCTAGAATGTTGGGGTTAAAGCGATGCCCCACTGGGCCCACTTGTTTTCTACATTACCAGTCCTTTTTCACTTTATTTTGAGACAGGGTCTTGCTAAACTGCCCAGGCTGGGCTCAAACTTGTAATCTTCCTGCTTCAGCCTCCCAGAGTGTTGGGATTAGAGGTATGCGCCACTGGGCCCAGCTTTGTTCTCCCTTTGAAACTACCATTTACCTCAGTACAAATTGAAATTGAGTTCAGTTTACACTGGATGCTTTCACTTATTGCAATAGTATATTGCTACTGGGTGTGGTGGCACATGCCTGTAATCCCAGTACTTGAGAGGCTGAGACAGGAGTATCACCCTGAGTTAGAGACCAGCCTGAGCTATACAGTGAGTTCAAGGCCAGCCTGAATTACAGAGCAAGATCCTGTCTCAAGCCCCCCCTCAAGTATATTACTGACTAAAATCTGTTCTTCAGATTAAAGGTGTAGCTCTGTTGAAGAGGATGTGCTTAGCCTATGAGTCCCTGGGTTCAATCCCCAGCAACAAACATCTGTACTTACCACTTTAACTAGAGTCTGGCTTTATCATTTTTTTTTTTTTTTTTTTTTTGGTTTCTTGAGACAAGACTTTGCTATGTAGTTTAGGCTGGACTTGAACCTTGAATTCACCAAGTAGTCCAAGCTGGTCTCAAACTCTCAGAGATCCTCCATCCTCAGCCTCCTGAGTGTTGATTACAGGCATTTGCCACCATGCCCAGCTGAAAGCTCTTAAAGAATAGCTCTTAAAGTCAGAATACTGAATTCCAAACAATCTTTGTGCTTCAATTACCATGGCCTTCCTGGGGTCCATTTTCCCGATTAATGAATTGATGTTATGTTTGTATTTATTTTGCTTTTTGCGACAGGGTCTCACTGTATAGTTCAGGTTGGCCTTGAACTCACAGCGATCCTCCTGCCTCAGACACTCAGTGCTGGGATTACAGGCATGAGGCACTATACCTGGCTATATTTGTCATTTATCAGATGGGCAAAAGATCAAAAGCACGTTACACACTGAAGTGGACACTTTAAAACATTGCTAGTCAGAATTAAATTGTACAAACCCCATGGAAGGCGATTTATCAATCACCAAAATTATTAAATAGTTCTTACTCTTTGGTATGAGATCACAGGTGGTTTTCATTTTATCTTAGTTCTTTGTTCTCAACAAACAGAATAGGCATTTTCAAATACTTTGATTTATATTTTGACATACTTGACATTTAATCAACACTATTAATCCTAAAGAAATAGGCATTATTCCTAACGTATTCATATTAAATTATTTCAGCTGTGCATTAGATGACCACAGCATTCAGTTGCATTGCAACATAATCTCTTCATTAGGGTTGAGAATTGTCTTAGTCCGTTTTGTGCTTCTGTAACAGAGGAAAGGGGGTAATTTATTTATTTATGTATTTTTTTATTTTAAAGAGAAAAAATAGAACAAAATTTTGAAACAACATAATAGGAGGGTAACAATGGTTAATACATTCCATATTGTTATCTTTAAATTAGTTATTCAGGGTACAAGTTATCAGCATTCAATTGTCTAAACAATATTTTTCCTTTTAAACAGTTTCTTCCTGTTTTACCATGTCTATTGTAGATTTTGGATCTTATTTACTCTCAGTTTCTCACACTAGGGAGACAATATGATCTTTACACATGTGCATCTGGTTTATTTCACTTACAAGTATTTTCTCTAGTTGCATCCATTTACCTACAAAAGTTTCCAGTTTATATTTCTTTATGGCTGAGTAGTACTCCATTGTATAAAAATACCACATCTTTTTTATCCATTCCTCGGTTGATGGGCATTTGGGTTGTTTCCAAGATCTAGCTATTACAAATTGTGCTGCTATAAACATGCGTGCACATATATCGCCATGGTACAATGTTTTTAATTCTTCTGGGAAGATACCCAGAAGGGGAATAGCTGTATCAAATGGGACCTCCAGTCCTAGTTTTTTGAGGAATCTCCACACTGATTTCCACAGTGGCTGTACCAGTCGACATTCCCACCAACAGTGGAGAAGGGTTCCTTTTTTCACCACAGCCCCTCCAGCATCTGTTATTAGTTGATTTCTTGATAACAGCCATTCTTCCTGGGGTGAGATGGAATCTCAGTGTTGTTTTAATTTGCATCTCTCGAATGACTAGTGATGTTGAACATTTTTTCGTATATTTATTTGCCATTAGTATTTCTTCATCTGAGAAATGTGTATTCATCTCAGATGCCCATTTTTGGAGTGGGTCTTTAAATTTGGGAGGTCTGATTTTTTTGAGTTCTTTACATGTTCTCGATAGTAATCCTTTGTCTGAGGAATAGCTGGCAAACATTTTTTCCCACCTTGTGTGTTGTCTCTTCACGAGGTTGGTGGTTTCTCTTGCTGTGCAAAAGTTTTTTAATAAGATGAGATCCAAGTTGTTGATTCTTTGTGATAGTTTCTGTGCCACTGAGGTTTTATTCATAAAGTCTTTGCCTATACCAATGTCTTCAAGAGTTTTACCTATTCTATTTTCCAGGAGATTTAATGTTTCTGTTTTAATATTTAGATCTTTGATCCATTTTGAATTTAGTTTAGTGCACAGTGAAAGATATGGGTCTAATTTTAATCTTCGGCATGTGTAGAGCCAGTTTTTCCAGCACCATTTATTAAAGAGGCTATCTTTCTTCCAGTGAATGTGTTTGGCACCTTTGTCAAAGATAAGGTGGCTTAGTATGTCTGGAGATGTTTCTGCATCTTCTAATCTGTTCCATTGATCTTTGGGTCTGTTTTCTTTGCCAATACCACACTTTTTTTTTTTATCACAGTAGCTTTATAGTATAATTTCAAATCAGGGACTGTGATGCCCCCTGCCTTGCGTTTGTTGCCCAGAATTGCCTTTACTATTCTAGGTCTCCTCTGGTTCCAGATGAACTTTAGTATTGTTTTCTCTAATTCTGTGAGTATGTTGTTGGAATTTTGATCAGAATTGCATTAAATCTGTATAACAATTTTGGAAGTATGGCCATTTTCACTATGTTGGTTCTTCTGACCCAAGAGCAAGGGATATCTTTCCATTTTCTGATATCCTCTTCAATCTCCTTTTTCAGAGTACTGTTGTTTTCAGTGTAGAGGTCTTTTACATCCTTCATGAGATTGATTCCTAGGTATTTCATGTTTTTGGATATTATTGTGAAAGGTGTTGTTTCCCTGATTTCTCTCTCAGTTTGTTATTCGTGTACAGGAAGGCTATTGATTTTTGAGTGTTGACTTTGTATCCAGCTACACTACTGAATTTGCTTATTAAATCTAGCAGTTTTTTAGTGGAGTTTTTGGGGTTTTCTATGTAGAGTATCATGTCATATGCAAATAATGATAATTTAACTTCTTCCTTTCCAATCATTATTCCTTTTATTTCTCTCTCTTGTCTAATTGCTCTGGCTAAAGTTTCCAGGACTATGTTGAATAAGAGTGGGGAGAGTGGACATACTTGTCTTGTTCCTGATTTTAAAGGGAAGGCTTTCAGTTTTTGTCCATTTAGTATGATATTGGCTGTTGGTTTGTCATAGACAGCTTTTATCAGATTGAGATAAAGACCATCTATTCCAATTTTCTGTAGGGTTTTTATCATGTATCGGTGCTGGACTTTGTCAAAAGCTTTTTCTGCATCTATTGAGATGATCATGTGATTTTTGTCTTTGGTTCTGTTAATATAGTGTATTACATTTATTGATTTACGTATGTTGAACCATCCCTGCATCCCTGGGATGAATCCAACTTGGTCATGGTGTATAATCTTCTTGATGATTTGCTGGATTCTGTTTGCCAGTATCTTATTAAGGATTTTTGCATCTATGTTCACTAGGGAGATTGGCCTGTAGTTCTCTTTCTTAGTTGGGTCCTTCTCTGGTTTTGGTATCAGGGTAATGCTTGCTTCCAGGAATGAATTTGGGAGTATTGCTTCCCTTTCAATTTCATTAAAGAGTTAGAAGTAGTGGTGTTAGGTCTTCTCTAAATTTCTTGTAGAATTCAGTAGTGAATCCATCAGGGCCTGGGCTTTTCTTTGTTGGGAGGTTTTTAATTGCATCTTTGATTTCATTGATTGTTATTGGTTTATTTAGGATTTTTATATCTTTTTGGTTTAGCTTTGGTAATTCATATGTATCTAGGAATCTGTCCATTTCTTCTGCATTTTCCATCCTATTAGAATACAAGTTTTCAAAGTAGGTGTAGATGATCTGGATTTCTGCAGGGTCCATTGTGATATCACCCTTTTCATTCTTAATTGCGTGGATTTGAGTACCTTCTTTCCTTTTTTTAGTAAGGTTGGAAAAGGGTTTGTTGAAGTTATTTAATCTTTCAAAGAACCAACTCTTTGCTTCATTGATTCTTTGTATTGTTTTTTTAGTCTCCAATATGTTAATTTCTGCTCTGATCTTTATAATTTCCTCCCTTGTATGAGCTTTTGGCTTAGCCTGCTCTTCTTTTTCTAGAAGTTTGAGGTTCACCATTAGGTTGTTTATTTGTGCTTGCTCTGTTTTCCTGATATAGGTATTTAATGCTATAAATTTCCCTCTTAGGATGGCTTTCATTGTATCCCATAAGTTCCGGTATGTTGTACTGTCATTATCATTCAGCTGTAGAAAGTGTCTAATTTCTTCTTTAATTTCATCTGTGACCCATTGGTTGTTCAGGAGGGTGCTATTTAATTTGCATGTGTTTAGGAAGTTCTTGTGGTTTCTTTTGCCATTGATTTCTAATTTCATTGCACTCTGGTCTGATAATATACATGGGATAATTTCAATTCCTTTGCATTTACTTAAGCAGGTTCTATGAGCTAGTATGTGATCTATTTTGGAGAACATCCCATGTGCAGCTGAGAACACTGTAGACATCTACTAAGTCCATTTGTTCCAAAGTTTGGTTCAGTTCTAATATTTCATTGTTGATTTTTTGTCTAGTTGATCTGTTTTTTTGTGACAGTGGAGTATTGACATCCCCCAATACAATTGTATTAGTGCTTATCTGATTTTTCATGTCCATTAATATTTGTTTTATATAGTTGGGTGCACTGGTATTTGTTGCATATATATTTATGATTGTTATCTCTTCCTCTTGGATTGTTCTCTTTACAATGATGTAGTGACCTTCTTTACCTCTCTGAATCATCCTTGGGTTGAAATTCACTTTGTCTGCAAAAAGAATAGCTACTCCTGCTTTTTTCTGGGTTCCTGTCGCAAGGAGTATTGTTTTCCATCCTTTGACTTTCAGTCTATGAATTTCTTTTTGAATTAAATGTGTTTCTTGCATAGAGCATATTGTTGGATCTTGCTTCTTGATCCATTTTGCTAGTCTGTGCCTTTTGATTGGTGAATTGAGACCATTAACATTGATGGTTAAAACTGATATGTATTGACTTATCCTTCTTGTGTTACTTTCTTGTTGTTGGCTCCCCCTCTTTTTATTTTTTTCCCTTCCCTCTCTTTGTTTGCTCTGCGTGGTGGACTCCTTCTGTTGGGGTTCCTGGAGTTGTAATCCTTGTTATCCCTTTCTAGAATGTCCTCCAAAACATTTTGGAGTGCTGGTTTGGTGATCATAAATTTTCTCAGATGTTCTTTGTCATGGAACTATTTTATTTCTCCGTCAGTTTTGAAAGATAGTTTTGCGGGGTACATCAATCTGGGTTGAAGGTTATTTTCCTTTAGAACTTGAAATACATCATTCCAAGCTCTTCTTTTTTTTCTTTTTTTGTGGGTTCCGGGGGTCGAACTCGGGCCCTCACGCTTGCCAGGCAGGCGCTTAAGCCGCTGAGCCATCTCACCGGCCTCCAAGCTCTTCTTTTTTTTTTTTTTTTTTTTGTGGGTACCGGGGGGTCGACCTCAGGACCTCGCGCACCAGCAGGCACCCGTGCCTCTGAGCGATATCACTGGCCCCTTTTTCGTATGTGGGATCCGGGAGTCGAACTCGGGCCCTCGCGCTTGCAAGGCAGGCGCTTATGCTGCTGAGCCATCTCACCGGCCCCTCCAAGCTCTTCTTTTTTTTTTTTTTTTTTTGTGGGTACCGGGGGGGTCGACCTCAGGACCTCGCGCGCCAGCAGGCACCCGTGCCGCTGAGCGATATCACCGGCCCCTTTTTCGTATGTGGGATCCGGGAGTTGAACTCGGGCCCTCACGCTTGCAAGGCAGGCGCTTACACTGCTGAGCCATCTCACCGGCCCCCAAGCTCTTCTTGACTTGAGGGTTTGTGCTGAAAAGTCAGCTGTGATTCTGATGGGCTTTTCTTTATACGTGTTTCTTTTCTCTAACAGCTTTTAAGATTCTACTCTTATGTTGAGTTTCTGGAATCTTGACTATGATATGCCTGGCTGAAGATTCTTTTTTTTTCATCATGGCTAATTGGAGTTCTATAAGCCTCACTTATCTGAACATGAAATTCTTTTTCTCTACCAAGTAAATTTTCTGTTATAATGTCTGTGAACAGAGTTCTGATGTCATTTATGTTATCTCCTGCTTTTTCATTGACTCCAATCAATCTTGTTATTCTTTGCATCATCTAGCAGCTGCTGGATTGATTTTTCATTGTCCCTTGCTATTTTTAAGAATTCTTTCTTTTCATGATCACTAATTGCAAGCCTGTCTTCTATATCTGAGATCCTGTCCTCACATTGGCTTAATCTGCTACAAATACTTTCAATGGAATTTTTGTTCTCCTGGATATCTGCTTGAATCTGCTTTATGGATTCCATTTCTTTCCTATGCTGAGCATTCATGGCTTCCATCATTTTCTTAAGCTCATCTATTTTTTTTGTCTGTGTCTGCTCTAGCATCCTTAAGTATGGTCTTCATCGTGGACATTATCTCTGCAGTTATCTGAGAAATTATTTCTGATTTAAATTTTTCCAGAGCCTCATTCAACTGCTTTGTTGCTACCACTTTAGAGATGTCAGGTGGGTGGCTTTCGGTTTGTCCCACCTCGTTGTCCCCTGGGTTTGCCTTTGGTGAACTGGATGTGTGGGGTTGCATCTTGTTTAAGTGTCGTCTCATTTTCTTTTTTTTCTTTAGTTTAATTCCTGGGGTGCTGTTTGTAAATTGCCTATGGTAGGTTGCTTTATTGTTAGTATTTCAAACCCTTAGAAGATGGCTACTTCTCTGAGGTATCTTCCAGGTGTAGCTTATTTTTGGGTTTTGAGCCTGTTGCAAGTTCCTACCTCTTCAATTTGTTGGAGATAAGAAGTTGCTGCCTGTTTGGCCCAGTCCGGTTCTTTGGTTCTGTGCCACAGTATTTTCTGTGATCCTTAGACAATCTCAGTCTTGGAATACCAGGGAGAAAAGCGCCAGTCAGTGTGTCCTTCACAGCCGCCGCTTCTCTGTACCGCGTCGTCTCACGTTCCTCTGCAGAGGTCCCCACTGGAGCCGTGGGTGGAGTGGCAGCCGCCCTGAGTTTCAAGTTCAGCTGCTGCCCCCCCCCCACAATGGCACCTGGCTAGTCGCTCTCGCACACAGGACGGCTGGGCGTCAGCACTCACCGCCAGTCAGTGTGTCCCCCACGGCCCCTGCTTCCCCGCACTGCCACTTCTCGCGTTCCTCCACAGAGGCCCCCGAGGGCGCCGGCAGTCACCGTGTGTCTGCAGATTTTTTTTTTTTTTTGTGGGTACCGGGGGGTCGACCTCAGGACCTCGTGCGCCAGCAGCCACCCGTGCCGCTGAGTGATATCACCGGCCCCTTTTTCGTATGTGGGTTCCGGGAGTCGAATTCGGGCCCTCGCGCTTGCAAGGCAGGCGCTTATGCCGCTGAGCCATCTCACCGGCCCGTGTCTGCAGATTTGAACCGCTTCAGTGGCACCGGGATTCCCGACACAGGGAAATAGTGCCTGAGGCCACCTCCTTCTTCTTTGCTGGAGTTTCTCTCTTCACTTTCTCCCTGGGCCCCGAGCTGTGCTTCAGATCTTTCCTGGGTCCAGGGGAGCCACTTCCCTCTTTCTTGTCCTCCTCCAGTCACTATATTCCAGTGTCCGGACAGCGACTTTCGGAGAGGTTCACTGCCTGCTTCTTACAGATCTGCCATCTTTTTTAAGACCGGCGTAATTCATAAAGAACAGACATTTCTGTTATTTCTCAAGGAGGCTGGGCCGTTCGCAGCATTTGGTGTCTGCTGGGTGCTGGAGCCCACAGAGGGGAAGCACGCTGTGTCTTCCTTCGGAGAAGGCAGAGGGACAAGAGCGACCGGCCCCTCTACGGGGACACTCACCTCGGTGCTGCAGGAGGAGCCCACACGGCTGAGTCACTTCCGCTCGGTGCCCTCACACTGGCCACCTCGGAGTTCTGGAGCAACACACTCAAACCAGAGTGAATATGTAAAATGCTATTTTATTTTTGAAATTGGTCTTAGTTATGTGATTCTCAATAGAAATCAGGTAAGTACATTTAAGGATATTTTTACTGAAATACCCTTTACTTATTGGAATAAGATATAGATAACAAACATTAACTTCTTGTGTGTGTGTGATACTAGGCATTGAGCTCAGGGCCTTCGCAGTGAACTACATCCCCAGTCCTTTTTCAAGTTTTGGTTTGTTTGTTTGTTTGTTTATTTACTTAGAGACAGGGTCTCACTATGCAGTTCAGGCTGGCCTTGAACTCACTTTGTAGCCCAGGACGGCCTCAAACTCACGCCAATCCTCCTGCCTCAGCCTCCCAAGTGCTGGAATTACGGGCATGTGCCACTGCCACCAGGTTTGGCTAATTATTTTTGATTTTGAGACAAGGTCTCACGAAGTCACTTGAATGTGTGATCCTCGTGCTTCAGCCTCCCAGAGTGCTGAGATTACAGGTATGTACCACTATACCTGAATAACTTTCATCATTTCAACTACTTTTGAGTGTACAATTAAGTGACAATAAGTACATTCACATTGCTGTAATTTCTTCATCCCAAACTGAAATTCTGTCCCCATTAATCAAAAACCCCATATCGCTCTGTGGTGGGGCTATGGGGAAGATACTACATGTAAGTGGAATCATGTAATATTTATCTATTCGTGTCTGACTTATTTCACTTGCATAATGGCCTCATCATGGGCTACATTATGTCTTCTACCCAAAATCCATATTTCGAAGTTCTAACTCCCAAGACATTAAAATGTGCTTATATTTTTTGAAATGAGGGCTTTAAAAAGGTAATTAAGGTAAAATGAGGCTACCTAAGTGTACCCTAATCCAGTGTAACTGGTGTCCTCATAAGAAGGGGCGATTAGGAGCCAACTCTGGTGCTGCGTACCAGTAATCCCAGCACTCTAGGAAGCTGAGGCAGGAAGACTGCAAGTTTGAGCTCAGGCCAGGGAATTCAGCAATCTAGTAATGCCCTTCTCATAATAAAAAAGCTCCTTGTGAAGGCATTGTGTTCAATTCCCAGTACAACAAAAACAACAGCAAATTAGGACACAGACTTGCCACCCAGAAGAAAGGTCCTGTGAGAACCCAAGAAGGTGGCCAGCCAAGGCAAGAGGCCACAGCCTCCAGAACTGTGAAAAAATGTATTTCTGTTGGTTGAGCCACCTGATGCTTGACATTTTTGTTTGCTTTTGATGTTTTGTTTTGAGGCAGGGTCTCACTATTTAGTTCAAGGTGGTCTTGAATTCACTATGTAGCCCAAGCTGGTCTTGAACTTGTGGTGATCCTTCTGCCTCAGCCTTCCTAGTGCTGGGATTATAGGTGTGTGCCACAGCCCCTGCCCGGTTTTGATTTTTGACACAGGGTCTCACTATGCAGTCCAAGCTGTTCTTGAACTTGGTATGTAGCACAGGCTGTCCTCAAACTCGAGATCCACCTGTCTCAGCCTCCCAAATGCTTGGGTTATAGGCGTGCACCACCACACCCAGCCTGTGACATTTTTACAGCAGCCCTAGCAAACCTGTACAATATTCGACGTTCAACTGTATTGTAACGTGTCAGAATGCCCTTGTTAAAGCTGAACAATATTCCATTATGTGTGTTTACTACTCTTATTTATCTATTTATCTGTTAATAAAAATTTGGCTTGCTTTCACATTTGGGCTATGGTGAATAAAGCTGCTAACAATATTGATGTACAAATGTCTCTTCAAATTTTCGCTGCCAGTTGTTCTGTGTTGTGTGCTCTCATGTGAAATTGCTGGATTACATACATGGTGATCCTACTCTTGATTTTTTGAAGAGCTACCGTACTGTCACCATACCGGTTACACCATTTACCTTTCCGGAACCAATGTACAAGAGCTTAAGGGCTTGCTCCGTCACTCTCACCATCGCTTATTACTTCTTTTTTGTGAGACGCAGTCTCGCTATGTAGTCCAGGCAGCGATCCTCCTGCCTCAGCCTCCAGAGTACTGGGATTACAGGTGTGCACTACCACCCCTGGCTGTCATTTGTTACTTTCTATTGTTTTTATTATGTTGTTTTATTTTATTATATTTTTATAATAGCCATCCTGATAAGTATTAAGAATATCTCATTGTGTTTTAGATTTGCATTTCTCTAATGACTGGTGTTTCTGAACATCTTTTCATGTACTTTTTGACTATTTGTATATCTTTGGAGAAATGAAATGTCTAGACGTTCAGCACTTTCGCTCAATTTCAGTTTTTTGTTTTGTTTTGTTTTGTTTGTTTTTGAGACAGCATCTCACTATTCAGCCCAGGCTGCCCTTGAATTCTTGCTCCTCCTGCTTCAGCTTCCCAGGTGCTGGAATTACAGGCTTGTGTCACCATGCCATGCCCAGTTTCCTTTGCCCTTCTTTGTTTTCAGTACTGTGACTGAATCCAGAGCCTCATGCATGAAAGTATGAATTCTATCAATGAGCTACATCATCTGCCCTTATACAGAATTTTAAATTTTAGCTCATAAATGTAAATATTTAATGCCCTTTAATTTTGAATAGTAAGGTGAGTCCATCTTCATTCTTCTATATGTGAATGTCCAGGTTTTTGTTGTTATGGGTGGTCGGTTTGTTGTTGTTGTTGGTTTTTTTTTTTGGTACTGGGAATCGAACTCAGGACCTTGTGCTTGCCAGGCAGGCGCTTGTGCCGCTGAGCTATATCCCCGGCTTGTTGTTTGTTTTGTTACTAGGGATTGAATGCAGGACCTTTGCATTAAACCACATCCCAGCCCTTTTGTATTTTGACATAAGGTCTCATAAGTTGCTAAATTGTCCATGGTGGGTTCAAACTTACCCCCCTGCTTCAGCCTGTCAGAGCACTGGGATAACAGGCATGTGCCACCACCATTGGCTGTAATGTCCAGTGTTGCCCATATCATTTGCTGAAAAGACTGTTCCTTCCCTGTTGAATAATCTTGGCACCACTGTTGAAAAACATCGACTATATGTGCGAGTGTGTATTTCTGGGCTCTATATTTTGTTTGGTTTATATGTCTATCTTTATGTCTGTACCACTGTTTTGTTTTGTTTTTTTTTTTTTTGGAGACAGGGTCTTGCTATATAGCCCAGGCTGGCCTTGAACCTGCAGTGATCCTCCTGCCTCAGCCTCCCTAGTGCTGGGATTACAGGCACGTGCTATCATGTCTGGCAAGTTTTTCCTTTACAAGATTATTTTTACTAATCAGTGTCCCTTGAGATTCCATATACATTTTAAAATGGGCTTTTATTTCAGAAAAAACAAACAAACAAACAAAAAACCTAAGGAAATGGTGCTACTCAGCTTTCTACTGCTGTGGTAGAATACCTGAGATAAACAATTGAAAAGAAGAAAGATTCATTTTGACTCGTGGTGTCAGAGGTGGGAGCCTCTGAAAAGCTGGCTGCATTGTCTCTGGGCCTCTAGTAAGGCAGAACTGTATGTCAGAAGGGGATGACATGGGAAAGCAGTATGACAGGGTATGACGCGGGTATGACATTGGTGGCAGCCAGAGCAGAGAGTGTTCAAGTCTTTTGCCTCCTTAGTTAAGTTTATTTGTGTGCATTTTGTTATTTTTGATGCTGGTATTATATTTTAAAAACAAACATTTAAGCCAGATGTGGTGGCATGTGTCTGTAACCCCAGCTACTTGAGAAGCCAAGGCAGGAGGATTGCAAGTTGAAGTTCTAGGCCATCCCAGGCAACTTTATGAGACTCTGTCTCAAAATAAAATTTTGAAAAAGACTGGTACTACAGCTCAGTGGTAAAGCACTTGCTTAGTACGTCTGCATCCCTAGCTTAAGCAGTATGCTGTACTATAAAGCCTAGTATTCAAATACACCCAGGGTTTTATTTTCTTACTGAGGCCTTTTGTACCACAATGGTGGTACCTGGCAGTCTCACTTCAGTAGTTATTAGATAACGATTAGTAGTAATTAGAATATATTAGGTTGGGGGCCGGTGAGATGGCTCAGCGGCTTAAGCGCTTGCCCGGCAAGCGCGAGGACCCGAGTTCGACTCCCGGAACCCACATACGAAAAAGGGGCCGGTGATATCGCTCAGCGGCACGGGCGCCTGCTGGCGCGCGAGGTCCTGAGGTCGACCCTCCGGTACCCACACACACAAAAAAAGAATATATTAGGTTGGCTTAGAATGTTTGTGTTCAAGATGTATGTTGGCAGCAAAGCAAAAAGGATTGGATATTGAATATGTGGTAAGAAAAGGAGTCAGGTATGGTCCCCAGAGTATTGGTCTGAGAAAGTGGATGAAAGATGGTGCCTTCGTGAAATGCAAAGGACTGGAGTATGGCAGGGTTTGTGGAGAGATTCTTGGTCTAGGCACATTAAGTTTGAGATACTTATTTGGCAACCAGGTATAGAATATTCCAGTACAGATCAAGAAATTGATCATTTGAGAATGTGATTCAATAACTGCCAAACAAAGTGGACAAATGAGAGGTCTGGCCTTACAATAGAGCACTGGTGGTTCATTCATCGTGATAAGGGAAGCCAGTGTAAGGTGGCTGTAGATGACGAGGCTGGTAAATTTGGGGCTGATAGGACAAGGCAACTTTATTTTGACCATGTCTTTTTCAACAGTGAAATAAGTAAAAGTTAGCATTATTACCTATGAGGAGTGTTGCTCTCAGGAGGGAGAAAATAATATAAAACAGTTGTTCAGAAAAGCAGGAGAAAGAAATTTAAATACTACACAATATTACAGGACAGGTTGGAGGTGAGGGAGGGAAGTTTACATTGGCATGAGTTTTTGGATCTGGGATTTTCATCAAATAAAGGAAGTTGCAAGAGATTCAGGAGAAATGTACTCCATGCAAGTCCTGTCACACAAGATATAAGAGAAAAACATATATACTTCTAGAGAGGTGCATGGGAGAGGCAGACCTCAGAGAAAACTATGTTCCAGTTAAAGCAGGAAGGTAAAGGGAAGATGAGAGAAAAAGTTATGGCAAGCAGATTTTGCTGATGGAGAGTAAGTTTCCGAGGACTCAACAGAAAGGTTTGGATCAACGGGAAAGAGTGAGGGGAAGTGAATCAGACTGAGGAATGCACAGACCTGTTTGTGTATTAGAATCTCGAAGATTAAAATTTGGGTGGTGACTACAGTAAGTAAATACAGACTATTCTTGGCCGCTTTTTGTTTTGGTAGTTTTAAAATTTTTGCTTAATGTATAACTTAAATACAATAACATTTACCTTTTTAGTGGATGGTCTGTTGAGTTTTGACAAAACACAGAACTGTGGAGTCACCACCACAATCAAGATACAGTCCCATCATTTCAGAAATCTCTGTGTCCCTATGTAGTGAACTTTTTCCACCCTCTAGTTTCTAGAAGCCACTGGTCTGCATTCTGTAACTACAGTTTTGCCTTTTCCAGCATGTCATATATACAGTGTGTAGCTTTTTGAGTCATAGCGTTGCTAGTGCCAGTGGTTTATTTCTTTTATTGCTTAGCTTAATATTCTTTTTGTGGGGGACAGGGTCTTGCTATGTAGTTCAAGCTGGCCTTGAACTCATTATGTAGCCCAGGTTGGCCTCAAATTTGGGGGTAATCCTCCTGCCTCAGTATGGGATGATAGTGCTGGGATTACAGATGTGCGCCCCCATGCCTAGCCCTTGATATTATTTTATATGATTGTGCTACTGCTTATCCACTTATCTGTCAATACAGATTGTTTCATGGTTTTCAAAATTACAAAGTCTCTATGAATATTTGCATAGAAATTTTTTGTGTGAATGCAGTTTTCATTTCGCTTGGATATTTAGGATTATTTATTTATGTCCAGTGCTGGGGATTGAACCCAGAGCCTCACACATGCTAAGCATTCTAACACCGAAGTACCTAGGCCCAAATACTTAGGGGTAGTATTGCTTTTGTAAAGTAAGCAAATGTTTAACTTCATGAGAAATTGCTGAACTGTTTTCCAGGGTGACTGTGTGAATTTATTTCTTTTTAAATGTGCATTGAGGTTCACCATGTGTGAGAAGCAGTACAGGTTGAGTAGTTCAGGTAGACACAGTATGACTTACGGATTGTAAATACTGTATGTATTGGCTACCTAGCTCTTTACAGAAAAAGTCTGTAGATCTTTGTACTAAATCTGTGCCCCATACAGTAGTTCATGATCTGGTTGTATTGTCATAAGCAATTTCATGGAGTCCTTCTCCGAAGTCAAAAATCAACAGCACAATTATTTTATAAAATGGAGGGTTTTTTTGTTTAAGGAAATAAAAACCTTATTCTTGAAACTGACTGAAATACAGATTAAATACAGATTAAAATTACTGAGGAATAGCTTGATATTGAACGCTGTGTACAAAATATCCGTTTTTATTTTTTCCTATTGAAAACTGAACTTGAATGCCTGGGCTACATAGTGAATTCAAGGCCAGCCTGAACTACATTGTGAGACCCTGTCACAAAAAGAAAAAAAGCCTGGTGTGGTGGTGAACGCCTTAATCCCCAGCACTCGGGAAGCTGAGGCAGGAGAATCACCGCGAATTCGAGGCCAGCCTGGACTCCATAGTGAGAACGTGTCACCTAAAAAAAAAAAAAGTGCTTGAAGGGAGAGGAGGGGAAGGGAATGAAACAATTGAAATGTGCTATATACATGTACCAACGTCCCACCATGAATGTATTACGTACGTACAAATTTTAAAAGCTCAAAAGAGTAAAGATGTTCCCCAGATCATTGTCTTTGCACCCACTGCTGCCTGCATTACAAAATTCGTCCCATTCCCCTAACCACCAGCGTGCGACCTGAGGACAAGCAGCTGCAAGCCCCATCCTGGCAGGAGGCTGGCAAGGTGAAGCGCACAACGCTGTGCACAGACGCAAGCCAGCGAAAGGCCGTTGGCGCACAGCGTGCGCAGGCGCACCGCCGGCCTTTGCGGAGGGGCGGGGCTCAGGTCGGCGTCTCTTCTTCCAACTTCGGCTTGTGGTAGCGCCATTTTGAATGTGCGGCCGCTGCTCCTGTGTGTCTGGAAAGCAAGGCGGCTGGTGGGGCACCTGGCCATCTGTCCTGGTTGTCCTTGCTTCATTTCCATAGATACACGCAGAGACGCAGCCATATATAAGTCTAGACTGTGCGCGGTACCGAGGCGAGTTCACGGAGATGATGTTAAGAGGAAACCTGAAGCAAGTGCGCATTGAAAAGAACCCGGCCCGCCTTCGCGCGCTCGAGTCCGCGGCGGGCGACAGCGAGCCCGCGGTCATGGCGCTGGCGCTGGCGGGGGAGCAGGCGCCGCCCGCCCCCGCTGCCCCGGAGGAGCGCCCGGAGGAGGAGATGGGCTTCACCATCGACATCAAGAGCTTCCTCAAGCCGGGCGAGAAGACGTACACGCAGCGCTGCCGCCTGTTCGTGGGGAACCTGCCCACCGACATCACCGAGGAGGACTTCAAGCGGCTCTTCGAGCGCTACGGCGAGCCTAGCGAGGTCTTCATCAACCGCGACCGCGGCTTCGGCTTCATCCGCCTGGTGAGTCCCGGCCGCGCGGTCCGGCGGCTGCGGGCGGGGCGCGCGGGGCAGTGCGCCGGGGCCCTAGTGGGCGGCAGAGGAAGTGAACCCCAGGCGCGTTGGGAACGGAAGCCGCTCCTGCTCGCGAGTAGCAGCCGGGAGGCGTCTGAGGAGTGGCCCGAGCAGCCTCTTGCCCGCAGCAGGCTCTGCGTGCGCTTCGCAGTAGACGCCATCAGTTTGACCTGAGCGCACCCCCAGGTACCCGAGACGTTGGGGAGCCCCAGGTGCGCTGCAGGAGCCCTGGCAGGCGCCGCGCGGGGCTGCGTGGGAGCGGTGGGCGGTGTCGGATGTGTCTGCGCGGCTGTGCGCGGTTGGCGCGGGGAGAGGTGGATCGTACCCTACTTTGACCTATTCCTGGCACAAATGTTATGCGTCGTGGAATCTAAATTTCGACAGGCTTTCCGATAACTTTTGTGCCTCTTTTTACAACGTTTAGACAGTGAGTTTTACTCACAGGACAAAATACTTTCGTTAGGTTTTTCTCTGTGCGTTGGTGTGCATCAGTGTCAGGGCTACGTCGTCGTTGTAATTCATATTTCGTTACTGGGTATTTTCCAACAATTATCTTTTTTTAGAGAGGATTTTTTTTTTTTCCTTTTGAGACAGGGTCTCATTATATAGTTCAGGCTGGTCTTGAATTCTGAATATAGCCCGGACTGACCTCGACTGGGCCACTACTCCAGTCCAGAGAGGTATGTTTTTTACCCATATAAGTGATTTATTTTTCTTTTATCCTTTTAGTTAGACATTCAAAGTAGTCATTGCAGCTTGTGGAAGCTTCCTTATTGGAGTTTTTGACTTTCAAAATCAGGTTCTTTCCATGTATGAGCAGTGCAGAAACTTAAAATGTAGAGAAAATTGATTGTTGTTAATTGGTACTGTATTTTGGGGCGCATACGTGAATATCTAAGTGAGGGGTGAATATTCAAAAGTATTAATAATGAGACATAGGACTTTGCTTAGAATTTAAGTTAAAAAATCAGTATATTTTGAACATAGAATTATAAATGTCCTTCCTTTTCTTTTGGACAGTAGGGAAACAGCCTGTCACTCAGTAAGATTTTTAATGTAAGTGCAGAAGTTGGGCTGGGGGTGTATCTCAGTGGTGGAGCACTTGCCTAGTGTGCCTGAGGTCCTGTGCCACAGGAGGTGTTAAAAAAAAAAGGGCAAAAATTATCTTAAAAGAAGTTAGGTTTTGCCAGACCTGGTGATGCATGCCTGTAATCCCAGCACTCTGGAGCCTGAGGCAGGAGCATAGCTGAGAGTTGAAGGGCAGCTTGGGCTATGTAGTGAGTTCTGGCCAGCCTGAAGTACATAATGAGACCCTGTGTCAAAAAAAAAAAAAAAAAAAAAAGAGTTAGGTTTCTACGGTAGAGTATTATAAGCAGCTTTTGGTAAACTTTCCAAAATGATTTTATGTAATAGTTTCATGATCCTTAGCTTCTGGCACTTTTTCTGAAATTGACATTCTGGAGGAAGGAGATGGAGGGGCTGCATTTCCCTCTGTTTTGAAAGCCTTGCACCTAAAAATCAACAAATATTTTATTGACGTGGGCAAATCTTTCTTATCTTTTAGAATATTAGTGATAGACAATTCTTTCTTCCCTTACCGTATCAGCACTGTTCAGTAGAACCGTCTGTAAGATGGGAATGGTGTGTATCTGCACTGTAGAGTGGCCACTAGCATTATGACTTTTTTACCCCAGAGCTGGAGATTGAACCTATGGCTTTCACACTGAGCTACTTACCCAGCCTTTAAAGATTTTTTTATTTGGAGGCAGGGTTTTGCTATGTTGCCCATGCGGGGCTCAAACTTGTCATCCTCCTGCCCAAGGTTCCTAAACAGCTGAAATTACAGATGTGCCCAGCTGATTTAAAATATATGTATATACATATTTCCTCTTATATGTGATTCAAATGCTTAAAATGGATAGTGCAGTTTAAAATTTTATTTGTTCTTAATTTAGGCACACACCTATAGCCTATAATCCCAGCACACGGGTGGCTGAGGCAGGAGGATCCAGCAACTTAAGGACCAGCCTGAGCTATATAGTAAATTAAGGCCATATGTGGCTAGTTTATGGGACAGAACAACCATTGCTTTTCCTCCTGTTCATGAAAAAATTTTTTTCTGTGGCATTGTGAAATAGGAGGTAAAGAGCTGGTGTTGTCTGTTCCTTTGGGATATACTCTTCCAAATCTAGCACCCTAAATAGTGTGTGTGTGTGTGTGTGTGTGTGTGTGTGTGTGTGTGTGTGTGTAGGAATAGTAAAGATTTGTTAGTTGAAAATTGGAATTTAGTTTACAAAGTTAGACTTTAAACATAGCTTTACAGTTTAACCGGGCACACACCTATAGCCTATAATCCCAGCACTCCGGAAGCAGAGGCAGGAGGATTGCAGCAAGTTCAGGCCAGCCTGGCCTATATAGAGAATTCAAGGCCAGCCTGAACTACACAGTGAGACCCCATCTCACACAAAACAAAACAAACAAAAAAAGAATCCCTCAAAAACCTAAAAAGGAATAAGGCTGGGCCTGGCTCCGGTGGTGCATGTCTGTAATCCCAGCACACAGGAGGATGAGGCAGGAGGATATCTGCAAGTTCAGGGCCAGCCTGGGCAACAAAATGAGTTGAAGGCCAACCTGAACTACTTAGCAAGACCCTGCCTCTGAAAAAAAAGAAGGTGGGGGGGCTTAGTGCAAAAGTTCTGGGTTCATTCCCCAGTACTATGCAAAAAAAAGTGTAATTTTGTTTGGTTTATGTTCCTGGAAATACTCTTTATTCAATTAAAATGCAATAACTTTTCTTAAACTAGTGATTGTAGTTTTCCAATTAATTGATGGATAACATTTTTTAAATTAAGTTTATTGGTACATTTTAGGTATACATGGTGATCCCATTCGTGATAGGGAATTTTTACCTGTACATTATATGTCTTGATTCTTTTTTCCCCCCTTTCCTATCCTCCCTTCAACCCCTCTTCCCCTCATTTACAAAAGCTTATAATATACAGAATAGCCCCCCATAGCACGAATTATATGGCCAGTTAGGTTGGTGGTGCGGAGGCTGAAAAAGAACTGGTTTAGAATAATTTAAAAATGGAAGTTACAAAACATTTATTTATTTATTTATTTATTTATTTATTTATTTACTTATTTATTTATTTATTTATTTATTGGTGCTGGGCATTGAACCGAGGGCATCATGCTTACTAAGCACGTGCCATACCACTGTGGTACATACCTCTAGCCCTTTTAATTTTTTTATTTTTGAAGTACTGGGGATTGAACCCAGGGCCTTGCATATGCTAGATGTATGCTCTGCCATTGATCTGCATCCATCCCTTTCTTTTTTCTTCCCTCCCTCCCTCCCTCCCTCCCTTGGGAACGATTCACTGAATTGAATCTCCTGCCCAGGCTAACCTTGAATCTCCTGTCTGAGTCTCCTGCTGGGGTTATATAGGCATGTGCCCCTGTGCCTTGGTTCAGGATTACCTTTGTGTGTGTGTGTGTGTGTGTGTGTGTGTGTGTGTGTACCAGGGGTCGAACTCAGGACCTTGAGCTTGCCAGGCAGGTGCTTATGCCACTGAGCTATCTCACCAGCCCCAGGATTACTTTTTTTAAGGGTATTTCAAATTTGCATATGTGCAAATTTGCATAGCGAAATGCACATTTTTTTTTTCTTTTTGTGATGTTGGGAATTGAGCCGAGGGCTTTGGTAAATGCTAGGCAAGTGGTCCACCACTTAGCTATATCACCAGCCCCAAAAGGCATAGATTTTAAGTATACTGGTTAGTGAATTTTCACAGATGTGTACATCTATTTGACTTAAACTCCTCTAAAAATGTGGAGCATTGTTACTGCCCTGTGGAATTTCTTCCTATTCTCAGTTCTACCTGATGGAGTTTTTTTTTTTTTTGTGGGTACCGGGGGTCGACCTCAGGACATCGCGCGCCAGCAGGCGCCCGTGCCACTGAGCGATATCACCGGCCCTTTTTTCGTATGTGGGTTCTGGGAGTCGAACTCAGGCCCTCGCGCTTGCCAGGCAGGCGCTTACGCCGCTGAGCCATCTCACCGGCCCTACCTGATGGAGTTTTAATGCAAGACTCCATTCCTAAAATCTACCTTGCAGAGTTGTTAGATTATGTGACATATTAGGTAACATAGTACCTGACTGTTTGTTTACGTATTTATTTAATTTTTTTGTTTATTTTTGAGACAGAGTCTTGTTATGTAGTTCAAACTGCCCTTGAACTCACTATGTAGCCCAGGCGGGCCTTCGACTGGAGTCCTTCCTCCTCAGCCTCCCCAGTGCTGAGATTACAGGCATGGGCCATCATACTCAGCCTCCTGACAGTTTTTAATCATTAAACTTTTTGCTGCTACTAATGTTGAGTAAGGATAAAAAACATTGTGACTGTTCTGAATATCTCTGAAAAGGCTAACTTCATTTGTTTTTGTAAAAATAGTTTTGTAGCTAGGTACAGTATTTGCATAGGACAGTGACTTCAAGCTGTTGCGAACATTTTACAGATTGTGAATAAAGAGCTCTTGTGAAGTTAGCACTATGGCTCACACCTAGCTACTTGGGAGGCTGAGACAGGGGGATTGAAAGTTTAAGGCAACTTAGCGAGACCCTGTTTGAAAATAAAAAGTTAAAAATTGGGGATTATAGCTCAGTGGTAGAGCACCACTGGATTCAGTCCCCTGTGTGTGGGAGGGAGTTTGAGGGGACTTTTTGTGACCTTAAGACATTTTTGTTAAGATACTGTATTTGGATTCTTCTTACATGAGATGTGAAGCCTGTCTTCAGTTCTTCTTAGAATGCTCGCAGCATGATGAAAAAGAACATAGCTTTACTAAATTTACCAGTTGGTTATTTATTGTCTTAGATGCTTGTATTCTATACACCAACCAACACCTTCTTCTCCCCCAGTCAAACCTGGGCCTTGCACATTCTAGGCAAGTGCTCTACCACTAAGGTACTTACTCTCCATTGCTAGTCTGTATCAGCTTTGAATTTTTGAGGTAAAAAGATACTCTCTCATGGTTTTAGCAATGAGCATATTGTCTAGCTTATGAGTGCTTATATACATTTGTTTCTTTCTATAGTGGAAAGAACTGTTACAGCTTGTGAATGAGTGCACTTGCTCTTCTACAAGTGATAATAAAGAGTGTGCAACCCATGCAGGTATTTCAGGAGGAATGATTAACTGGACCTAATAGTAGTTTTCCTAGATAACGTAAAAGAGAAATGGAAATAAAAAGGAAAAGGGATTTTCTGGCCTTGGAGAGGTGGATGTTTTGTTAAAATATCAATTTTATTTTTGAGACAGGGTCTCACTGTGTAGTGCCAGGTTGGCCAGTAGTCCTTCTGCCCTAGCCTCCTGAGTGCTGGGATTACAGTGTGCACCACCACGCCCAGCAAGATATCAGTACTAAAAACATAGAAGATCTAAAAAAATTATTCTTCCCATGATAGTTTCTAGTAACTGGCACTTGGTCTCAAAAAAATAATTTGTTTTAATGTATGTAGGAGATTTTAAAAAGATAATTTTTGGTATTTAAAAGCTGGTAACTTATATATGAGCAATTTAAGTGATGACTTTTAATAGCATAACCTGTTGGAACTTTACTTAAAATGTTTGCAAATATCTTTGAATACCTAATTTAGAAAGCACATGATAACAAAGTTAAAGGAAAACAAAGTAACTTGATCATGCATTTCTGAAACCTGCCTAGTTCTCCCTAGAAGCAAATCACTGTTTTGATTTTTGTTGTTGTTGTTACTATCTTTAAAAAGTGATTTTTCCTCCTAAAAAGGAATCCAGAACACTGGCTGAAATTGCAAAAGCAGAACTGGATGGCACCATTTTGAAGAGCAGACCTCTCCGAATTCGCTTTGCTACACATGGAGCGGCTCTAACTGTCAAGAACCTTTCTCCAGTTGTTTCCAATGAGTTACTAGAGCAAGCATTTTCCCAGTTTGGCCCAGTAGAGAAAGCTGTGGTGGTTGTGGATGATCGAGGTAGAGCTACGGGAAAAGGTTTTGTAGAATTTGCAGCAAAACCTCCTGCACGAAAGGCTCTGGAGAGATGTGGTGATGGGGCGTTCTTGCTAACAACGTAAGTTTTTAATGTTTTTCTTCTGTCCTGTTACGTATGGGCTTCTCTCTGTTCTGAAATTCTGTCCTTCCTTGAAGTTCATACTGTCTTGGCATATGGTAAGTAGGTGTTGAATGAGTACTCAATGACTGTGATAAAAGGTTTTTTCCTTTTGGAGACAGTCTTGCTCTGTAATTCAGGCTGGCCTTGAATTTTTGTTCATTTTTCATGTGGACATATGAGTCACATAAAGTAACCCTTCAAGAAATTCGAGGGCCGGGGATATAGCTCAGCGGCACAGCGCCTGCCTGGCAACGCAAGGTCCTGAGTTCCATTCCCAGAACCAAAAAAGAAAAAAAAACAAATTCAAAGCCAGGCGTTGATACACTCCAGAGGCTGAGGCAGGAGAAGACAGCCTGGACTGCAGAATGAGACCTTATTTAAAAAAAAAAAAAAAAAAAAGAGCCAGGAGTGGTGGCACATGCCTGTAATCCAGGTGCCCCGGGAGACTGATGCAGGAGGATCATAAATTTGAACTGGGGCAACTTAGTGACTTAGCAAGACCCTGTCTTTAAAAAAAAGAAAGAAAAAAAAGGGCTATGTAACTCTGTGCAAAAGCTTTGCTTTCAATCACCAGCTATTCCCAATTGTTATTCCTTCCCTAACCCAGGTATTAATTTGTTAACTTTAGAAAGGTCTCTCTTCACCAGTGTTAAATGAAATACTGTAATATATACTCTTTTGTGTGTTTCTTTTGCTTAGCAGAATGTTTAAGATTTCATATCATTGTGCAGACAGTATTTTGTTCCTGTTTTTTTTTTTTGAGACAGTCTCGCTGTGCAGTTCAGACTGGCTTTGAACTGACTGTGTAGCCATTTGTTTTTTTTTTTTTTTTTTTGGTACCAGGAATCGAACTCGTGGCCTCACGCTTCCCAGGCATTGTGCCACTGAGCTATATCCCTAGTCCTAACTAACAAAACTTTTTTGTGAGTGGATGTTTAAGTTGCTTCCAATTATTCGACATTGTGAATAAAACCACTATGAGTATTTGTGTGCAAGGCTTCTTGTGAACATTATGCTTTCATGTGGCTTTTGTAAATACATGAGGATAAATTACTGTGTTCAACTTCTTAAGAAACTCTCATTCTGTTTTCCAAAGTAGTTATATCATTTTACATTCCCATCAGCAATGAATGAGGAAGTTCTAGTTGCTCAATAATATTAACAATGCTTGGCATTTTTAGTCTTTCAGATGCTCTGAGTGTAGGGGTATCTCATGGTGGTTTGAATACTATTTTCCTAATAACTAACGATGACTTTTCATGTGCTTTTTGATCTTTTTGTGAAGTGTATGAAATATTTTGCCCATTTTCTAGTTGGGCAATTTGTCTTCTTACTGAATTGTCTAATCTAGGCTCATGTCTATTGTATAGATATTTCTCCCAGTCATAACTTGCTTTTTGGAAAAGTTTTGCAGAGCTAAAAATCAAACCTAAGACCTTGTGCATGCTAATAAGCAAGTGGTCTACCGCAGGGCTTCTCCCCAGCTTTGTGGCTTGTCTTTTAGGGTTTTTTTGACAGTAATGTTGAAGAGCAGAAGTTTCTGTTTTTTTTTTTTTTTTCCCTTCTTCTTGGTATTGGGGATTGCTTTTCCACCGAGCAGCTGTTATGACTTGTGTCTAGGTGTTCCCCCAAAGCCTCATGAGGTCATAGGTGGGGCTTTTTCAGAGGTGGCTAAATCTAAAGTGTGTGATGCTGGAATTAAGGACGTGTGATAACTAAATCAGTCCACTGATTGGTTTGGCACCGTCCTAGTCCTGGTAGCCTAGATAGAGTATAAAAAGGGCAGAAAAAAGCTGTCATGGTTCCCTTCTCCTGTTGCTTTGCTACCTTGTGCCCGCCATGAACGGTTGCCCCTCTGCCATGCCACCCTGTGTTGGAGCCAGCTGATTATGGGCTGAAACCTCCACGAACTGTGAGCTAAATAAATCTTTCCTCCCTTACCTTGTGGGTGTTGGGTATTTTGTGTCAGCAACAAGAGAAAAGTAACTAAGACAAAATGACATCCCCAGCCTCTTTTAGATTTGTTATGGTACTGGGGATTGAAACCAGGGCCTTGCACATGCTAGGTGAGTGCCTTACCACTGAACTACGTCTGTAGCCTTTCTCTTCTCTTCTCTTCTCTCTTCTCTTCTCTTCTCTTCTCTTCTCTTCTCTTCTCTTCTCTCTTCTCTCTTCTCTCTTCTCTCTTCTCTCTTCTCTCTTCTCTCTTCTCTCTTCTCTCTTCTCTTCTCTTCTCTTCTCTTCTCTTCTCTTTTTTTTTTGGAGACAAGGTCTCGCTATGTAGATCAGCTCAGGCTGGCCTGGAACTACGTATGCAGTTGAGACTGGCCTCAAACTCTTGGTGTTCTTCCTGCCTCAGCCTCCCAAATTCTGGGATGACAGGTGTGCACCACCACACCTGGCATAATTTATTTTGAGACAGGATCTTGCTAAGTTGCTACTTTGCCTATACTAGGCTCGCACTTGCATTTGTGATCCTTCTGCCTGAAGCCTCTAAAGTGCCTGGATTGTAGCCTGTACCACTAGGCACCACTAAAAGATTTTATATTTTACGAAGTTTATTGAAAATATGATTGCCTGGCATGGTAGTGCAAGCCTATAATTCCAGCATTTGGGAGACTGAGGCAGGAGGATGGCCGCGAGTTTGAGGCGAACCTGGGCTATAAAGTGAGTTCAAGGTTAGTCTGAACTACTTAGTGAGACCCTGTCTCAGAAAAAAACCGAAAAGAAAATATGATCTCTCCTTTTTTGCCAAAATTAGAAGTCTATAGTAAAAATGGAGCTGGGAATGTAGCTCAGTGATAGAGCACTTGCCTAATGTGCATCAGGCCCTGGGTTCATTGCCCAGAACTGCCAAGAAATAAAATAATCTGTATTTTCTGTTTTATTGATCATGTGTCTGTCCTAAGCTTTGAAATCAGGTGGTATAAATCATCCAAATTTTCCTTCCTTCCTTTTTTTTTTTTTTTTTTTTTTTGTCTTTTTCTTCTTTTGTACTGGGGATTGAACACATGATCTTTGTATGAGTTACATCCCCAGCCATATTTCTTTTGAAAGAGGGTATTGTGAAATTGCCTAGCCTAGGCTGGCCTTGAACTTAGTGTTCTCCTGCCTCAGCCTCCCAAGTAGCAGGGATTATAGGTGCATGCCACCTCACCCAACTCTGTTTTTCTTTTTTTGTTAGTTTTGTTTTTGTTTTTTGAAACAGGGTCTTTTTGTGCATTTCAGGCTGGTCTTGAACTCACTACGTAGCTAAGGCTGGCCTTGAACTCAAAGTGGTCCTCCTGCCTCAGCCTCCCGAGTGCTGGGACTACAGGTGTGCACCACCACGCCCAGCTAGTGTTACTATGGCTAAGGTGTTAGCAGTGGTTGATAGTGGCCACACTGGCAGCTTATGGCCCACAGAGGCTCAGATGATCCATAGCCTTGTGGTTGGGGATGAGGCACCACCAGCACAGAGTAACCTCTTTTGTGTTACAACTGTTATTTTAATTCACTCATTTTTCCTCTGTTTGCTAATTTTTTCTTCCATGTTTTGGTGGTACTGGGGATTGAACGCAGGGCCTTAGCACTGAGCTATATTCTTAACCCCTTTTTTAATATTTTGTTTTATTTAGAGACATGGTCCTGCTAAGTTGCTAAATTGTCCAGGCTGGTCTGGATCTCTTGCTCTTCCAGGCTCAGTCTCAGTGTGCTGGGATTATAGATATGTGCTACCTGGCTGCTCCAGGCTGTGTGCACACCTGGCTACTCCTTTCATTTTTACTGCTTTTGGTAGGAAGATAATTATTTCCTATACCAATTTCCTATATCTCTCTCTCTGTCTCTGTGTGTATTTATTTATTTAGAGACAAGTTCTCACTTTGTAGTTCAGGCTGGCCTCGAACTCATGGCAGTCCACCTGCTTCAGCCTCCCAAGTGCTGGGATTATAGATACGCACCAACACATCTGGCTTGTTTTCTTTTTTTTCTAATGTGGCTACTGGGAGTCAAACTCAGGACCTCGCGCTTGCCAGCAGGCGCCTATACCACTGAGCGATATCACTGGCCCTTTTTTTCCTTTATGTGGGTACCAGGAGTCGAACTCAGGACCTCACGCTTGCCAGGCAGGCGCTTATGCCGCTGAGCCATATCACCGGCCCCTTGTTTTCTTTTTTCGAGGCAGCATCTCTGTATGTAGTTTAAACTGGCCTTGAACTCACTACGTAGTCCAGGCTGGGCTTGAACTTGTGGTGATCGTCCTCTGCTTTGGCCTCTGGAGTGCTGGGATTACAGGTGTGCATCCCATGCCTGGCTACCAATTCTCTTCTGACTCTTATGTTTCTGTGTCTTCTGATTCAGGAAAGAGATTTGTGGCTTTGATGATTTTTTTTTTTTTTTTTTGGTGGGCACCGGGGGGTCGACCTCAGGACCTCGCACGCCAGCAGGCGCCCGTGCCGCTGAGCGATATCACCGGCCCCTTTTTCGTATGTGGGTTCCGGGAGTCAAACTCGGGCCCTCGCGCTTGCCGGGCAGGCGCTTAAGCTGCTGAGCCATCTCACCGGCCCATGATTTTTAATATTGATAGCTAGATATTTAAATATTTTTTATTAGTACAGGTAAATCGACACTTAAATCTCTTTGTATTAGCAAAGATTTAAAAACATCCAGTAGAAAAAGCTGGGTGCAGTGATGTGCACCTGTACATCAGGTGTTAGGGAGGCAGAAACAGGAAGACGGTTTAAGCCCAGGAATTCAGGGATATCCTGGAGAACGTAGCAAGATGGTCTTCTCTTTAACAACAAAAACAAAAATATCACAGTGAATGACAGTGATGCTACATAAAATTTTTGTGTTTGGAAGGGACTTAGGTAGTAGGTATTAAAACCTTAAGATTCTTTGGCTCAGTATAATAGAAATATTTTAAGTAATTTCACATAAATGTTGGAGTGTCACTTTATTTCTGACTTAACAATTCAGATAATGTTTTGGACAAATTAGTAGATGGTTGATGTGGGAATAAAAATACTGCGAATTTTTATGCAGCTATATCCCAAAGAATATTAAAAATTTATTTTTTTCTGCTAGGAATTGAGTTCACAGTCTCATACATGTTAGGGAAGTGCTGTACATTGAGCTACAGCCCCAGTCCAGTAATTTTTTTTCTTTTTTAAAAGAAGATAACAGAGATGCAAAGTACATTAGTGGTTGTCAGAGGTTCAGGGTAGGGAAAACAAGGAGTTAACTGTTAATGGATTCAGGTTTTCTTTCTTGGACATTGAAAATGTGAAACATAACCATTCTGTAATTAGATTTTTTGTTGGTTTTATGTAAGAAAAACCAGTGATTTGTACATTTGCAAGGGTGAATTTTATGGCGTGTCAGTTATATCTCAGTATTAATAAAAACAAAACTAAACAAGCTGTAACTCTTCATTTGTTATGATAGGGCATTCTCGTCTCGTATACAAAGATGTTATGAACTGTTCTGGGTTTATTTTGTGCAGCTGTGCCGCTGAGGTATAGCTCCAGCCCCTGCTTGCTTGTTCACTTGCCTCTTTCCTTTGCTTTCGTCCTGGCGATTGAATCTAAGGGCTTTGCATTCAATGAGCTATATCCCCAGCCCTTTTTTTTATTTTTATTTTTTATTTTGAGAGAGGGTCTTGTTAAGTTTCCCAGGCTGGGCTTAAATTCGTGATACTCCTGACTCAGTCTCCCAGAGTGATGAGATTATAGGTGTCTGCCACCATGACTTGCTTATTTATTTTTCTATAAATGAAACTGCAACTTAACACATAAAATAACAAAAGGATACAAAGGTATATACAGTGTTTCAAGTATTGTGTTAATTATGAATTGGTTAGAGAAAAGACAAATGAATAATGTGAAAACTTCAGTAGAAGTTATATTTGGTTAGTGTGTTTACAGGCGTATCATACGGGGGCTTTCCCTGTGACTACCTCTAGGTTTGTTGGATCACTGTAGTGCCTAAGCAGGTTTCAGCATCTACGTAGCACTCCCTTTAAGATTCATTACAGTGAGAGGGCAGAGCAGTATTAGCAAAGGGAAAAATTGTATGGGTATAGTCTGGATGAAGTTGGTGCAGTTGTCCAAGAGTCGTTTTCCACCAGAGTCATATTCAGTATCCCTAAATCATCCAACAAGAAGAAGGTGAGACAACAGATCTGGTGGTTCTCCTATACTGGGGAAATTCATCTGAATGCACATGTATCGTGTTAGCCATGAGGTTTACCAGAAATTCAGGCTTCTGAAAGGAAACAGCCCATTGTGCTACTAATAGTTCAAGCACAGAAGACCAGCCTTACGAGGAAGGGCAGTGGGGTAGCAGTCACAGGTCTTCCTTTTTAACATTTTTCTGATCACAGGTGATCTATTATTTGTGCACTTTTTCTATTTATAGTTGTTTGAAAGGGATTGCTTTTTTCTTAGATTTTATTTGCTTTATCACATATCTTTCTATTTAAGAGGTTATTCCTAGACTTTTAAAAAAACTTCCTTTTGTTGGGTATGGTGACACATGGCTATAATCCCAGCATTTGTGAGGCTGAGATGGGAGGATAGCTGTGAGTTTGAGGCCAGTCTGGGCCACATATATAAATTCAAGGCCAGTCAGAACTACATAGTGAGACTCTTGTCTTTAAAAAAAAAAAAATCGGGCTGGTGAGATGGCTCAGCGGCGTAAGCGCCTGCCTGGCAAGTGCAAAGGCCCGAGTTCGACTCCGGGAACCCACATACGAAAAAAGGGGCCGGTGATATTGCTCAGCGGCACGGGCGCCTGTTGGCGCGCGAGGTCCTGAGGTTGACCCCCGGTACCCACAAAAAAAAAAAAAAAAACCACCCCCCTACTTCCTTTAGTAAATACAGTATTGTAATAATTTCTTTTAATCTGTAAAAACTTGATGGTGGTTGAAATGTGAATAGCTACTTAACTTTCCCGAGAAAGCAACTTTTGACTGTTGGTATATCATCCTTACCAGTGAATCCAATTTTAGTGGTTTACTTTCTTTTTTGATTGTTTCTAATTACTTGTAAAGGATCAATGTTTTGTACTTATTTTCTACAGGTCTACAAAACAACAAAAAAATGAGAGCAAATTTTTTATTTTTGGTCTCCTGAAAATACATGTGTCCACTGGATATTTATGGGGGGGGGTTTGAGACAGGGTCTCGCTATGAAGTTCAAGCTGTCCTTGTGTTATCAGGTAGCTCCTTCTAAAAGTGGCTCGCGGGCCAGTGAGATAGCTCACCGGCATAAGTGCCTGCCTGGCAAGCGTGAGGTCCTGAGTTCGATTTCTGGTACCCACATAAAATAAATAAATAAAAAATAAAAGTGCCTCGCCACCTACACCTTACTGGGTTCTGGATTGCTCACCTGTCCCTCTGGAGTAAGATTCTAGGTTCTCCTCTCGAACAAAGAATTGAACAAAATGAGCAAAACGCAGTGGCCAAGTTTATTTGAAAAAGTAAAAGTGAAGAGTGGGGGAAAAACTGGCTCTGCAGAGCGAGCTAGAGGAAAAAGCAATAAAAGTACACCCTGGAAAAAGCAGGGTGGGCTATGGTGAGGAAAACCATGATAGTTCTTGGTCTACGTGTGTCTTTTTGTGTTGTCCAAATCTACATATAAGTCCTGAGAGGCGGTGCTGAGATCCCACACCTCCGCCTGTTACCAGGTCCAGGCATCCTATTGAAAACCTGCTCAAGTTCTCTAGGCAAGTCCAGGTGCAGGGCTTTGGGAACTGTTTTGTGCATGTCTTCCGGGATCTTTTAATTAACAGTCAAATCAACTTCCCCAGCCAGCTTTCCACGCCCTCATCTCCTAGCTCACTTGAACTCACTGTGTATCCCAGGCTGGCCTGGAACTCACAGTGATCCTCTTGCCTCAGCCTCCCCAGTGTTGGGACCACAGGCGTGCGCCACGGTGCCTGGCTATCCCCAGCCTTTTAAAAACATTTTTAAATTGGGTGTGGTGATGTACACCTATAATCCCAGCACTTGGGAAGTTGAGGCAGGAGGAGTACTTCGAGTTCCAGGCCAGCCTTCACTACAAAGTGAGACCTTGCCTTAAAAAAGAAAAAAAAAAATTTGGGACAGGGTCTTGCTAAGTTGCCATGGCTAGGTTCAAACTTGCCTGCCTCACTAATGGCAAATAAATATACAAAAAAATGTGCAACATCACTAGTCATTCGAGAGATGCAAATTAAAACAACACTGAGATACCATCTCACCCCGGAAAGAATGGCTACTATAAAGAAATCAACTAATAACAAATGCTGGAGGGGCTGTGGGGAAAAAGGAACCCTTCTTCACTGTTGGTGGGAGTGTTGACTGGTACAGCCACTGTGGAAGTCTGTGTGGAGATTCCTCAAAAAACTAGGGTTGGAGGTCCCATTTGACCCAGCTATTCCCCTTCTGGGCATCTTCCCAGAAGAATTAAAAACATCGTACCACAGTGATATATGCGCACCCATGTTTATAGCAGCACAATTTGTAATAGCCAGATCTTGGAAACAACCCAAATGCCCATCAACTGAGGAATGGATAAGAAAGATGTGATATTTTTATGCAATGGAGTACTATTCAGCCATAAAGAAGGATAAACTGGAGACTTATAGGTAAATGGATGCAACTCGAGAAAATACTCATAAGTGAAAGAAACCGGACGCACATGTGTAAGCATCGTATTGTCTCTCTAGTATGAGAAACTGAAAGAGTAAATAAGATCCAAAATGTACAATAGACACGGTGAACCAAAAAGAAATTGGTCAATAGGAAAGAGAGACTGGAATAGGGAAAAGAAAAAGGGAAAGGGAAAAAAAATTGTATATATATATAAGATGGTTAAGATAGATACACTACCAATTTTACTTAGTTCATTGAAGAGTAAGGTTTGAGCCAATAATGTTTGGACAATTGAATGCTAATGTCTGGTATCCTGAATAACTAACTTAAATATAATAATACGTAATGCATTAACCATTGTTACCCTCATATTATGTTTTGAAAATTTGTTCTTTTTTTGATTTGTTTTGTTTTTCTTCTCTTTAAAAAAAAAAAGGGGGGGGGACTTGCCTGCCTCAGCCTCCCAGAGTATCTGCATCATTTTGTAAGCCAACATAGTTTTAGTTGTGTACATAGCATCTTGTTCCACCGTTTTATATCTATATAGATATTTGGAGAAGTACAGAAAGATGTGCCAAAGAAGTTAAGTAAATCTATAATTACGCCAAATTTGGAAACATTAAATATACACCTGGTGGTATGGTTTAAACAGTTATGGTTCTGGAAAGGTGTTATTTTATGTTGAATGACACCAAATGTCTGAAACAATTGTATGTAGATGGCTCATCTGTAAAAAAGTTAATATTTTTAACAGAAAGGAGGGACTCTAAAGAGATGTTCATGAAGGTATACTTAGTGGTCCTCTCCAAATGGTAGGATTTCTTGGGGCTTTTTTTTAACAAAAGGTAAAGGTTTGAATTTCGGTAGAGCGAGGTATTTCTCAAGTTGATAACTAGACTTATAGTGATTGATTTGGTGGCAAAATGGGGAGAAAGACATTTTTGAACATCATGGTTGATCACTGATTTGTTTTCATTTAATCTTTTTTTAAAAATTGTATTTGTGTGTGTGCGTGTATGTGTCTTTGCATGTTTTTTTTTGTTTTCTGAGACAGGGTCTCGATACATAGTTCAGGCTGGCCTTGAACTCATGTAGCCCAGGTTGGCCTCAAACTCATGGAGTCCTCCTGCCTCAGCCTCCCCAGTGTGTGCCATTACAGGTGTGTGCCACCAGGCCTGACTACTTCATGTTGTTGTTGTTTTATAGAGTTTATATAGTATGTATCAGTATTTGTTAAAATGAATATAATAATTATACTAATTTAGGTAAGGGTTTTAAAACTTCAGTACACTTACAAATGAAAGTGAAATAAAAAAGATGGGTAAAGAGGGTAGAGGGTGTAGCTCAGTGGTAGAGCACTTGCCTAGAATATGTGATTCTTTGGGTTTGATCCCCATCAGTGTAAAATTTTTTAAAAAATAAAATCTTTATATTTAAAAAAAGATAAGTGAAATCAAAAGATAAGTGAGAAAACTGACAAAGGGAGACTGTAGGGGAGTGGTAGATACAATGAAATCATAAATGTTCAACATTTTGGAGTATGTCCCAGTATACAAAAATAGTATAGTACCATGTTGTAGTCAGGGTTTACAAGAGAATAGATTTAATGTAGGACACATAATTTATAGGATTATTTTATAATATTCACCCAAAAAGTCAAATGCAGAAGAGTTCAGGATATCTGTCCATGCACTAGAGATCCAAAGAATCCAGCTGAGGGCCTGGATCCCACGGCAATATCCTGCATGAGTCCAGCTAAAGAGCTAGAGCCCATGGCGGTATCCTCCATGAGTCCAGCTGGAGGCCTAGAGCCCACAACAATGTCTCATGCAAGTCTATACCAAGGATCTGCACTGGGAAGGTCCGAAGGTCAGTGGTAGAAGCTAGAAAGTCTGAGCCAGTGGGATGAAGGATCTATGCCAGCAGGCTGAGGGATTGCACTGGAGCCAGGAAGCGATGCTTAAGGTAAGGACCAGAGCTCCTCCAAAAAGAACTGCAGCCATCCTCAGTGACAGTGAGGACCCAAGCTCCTCCAACAGTGGGACCAGCTGAGTTCACATCAGGAAAACCAGCGTGACAAGCTTCTCCAGGAGAATCAACAGCACACCATCTTCCCATCCAGTTCTCTTTTTATGCTGTTGGCAGCAATCCTCAGGTGGGCCTTTCACCCCAGAACCACGCTGATTCAGTTCAGCTGGGTGTTGCAAATTGACCATTAGTTAATCTGCGACATACCATAAGTATTTTCCTTATACATCACACGTGCTTATGTTCCTCAGTCTTTTTGTGTTATGTAGTGTGATGATGGTGGTTGTGACTGAGCTTTGCCCACTTGTTCAGGTGCCTGTTTATTTACAAATGAGAATGGGTCTTATGTAGTCTGTGCTAGCCTGGAATTTGCTGTGTACCCCATGCTTGCCTTGGACTCAATTTTCCAGCCTTAGCCATCCTAGTTTTGGGACTATAGGTATGCAGCACCGTACCAGGCTACATGTGTCTGTTTAGAAATAGACTTGCAGGAACAGTGATAAAAACACAGGGGCAGGGGCAAAGTTTAAATTCGTATATATATATTTTATACATTCCCTCCCCAAAGTCTCTGCTTATCTTCTTAAACATTTAAGAGTTACCTAGTAATCATATATTAAAAGATTAAAATATGTTTCAAAGTACAGAAATGTCCCTTTCTTTTGGAGACAGGGTCTCGTTATGTAGTTCAGGCTGGCCTCGAACTCACTGTGTAGCCCAGGCAGGCCTCAAACTTTCAGTGATCCTCCTGCTTCAACCTCCCAAGTGTTGGGATTACAGGCAGCGTGCCACCACACCTGGCCAAAGATGTCATAATTTCCTGTTAACTTTATCGTTTCCTTTGGCTGTATGTTGGTTGGTTTGGTTTTGGTTTTGTTTTGTTTTATTGAGACAGGGTCTTATTATGTAGTCTGGCTGGCCTTGAACTCGCAGCGATCTTCTTGCCTCAGACTCCCCAGTGCTGAGATTGTAGGTGTGGGCCACTACCCCTGGGTTCTTGGGTTTCATATTGTTAATCTTGTTGTTTCTGAGTATTACGTTGTGTTTTCAGAGGCGAGTGCTTATGCTTAGTATGGTTTGCTAATGCTTTGTATGGTTTCCTTTTTGGAACTTTTTTTCTTAATTTTCTTTGAGGGGCAGGGATGGCCTTGTTATTGAGCAGATACCCTCTTTTTCTGTCGATCTGTGCTCGATCTGTGCTCGTGTGTAGCTCTCCTTATCTGACCCTGTTATCATTTTGTTGTTTGTTGTCCTGCCCTGGCTTCCAGTGGGTGAATGGTCCCTGTAATGTATTGTCTTCATTTTGGTCCTCAGCCTCTTAGAAGTACCAAATCCCCAAGTCATTTCTTTTTTAGGTTCTACTCATTTTATCTGAAGTTTGTATAATCTTATTCTGCTTCCCCACAGTATTCTATACCTGCTTTTAGTTCTTTCTTTTCCTAAAATATGTCCATTACCTCAGAAGTAATTTTTAAAAATCATTTTATATCTTTTCCAGTTAAAGATCTGAAATCTGTTAATCTCTGGATATTTGTGTGGAAAGAGAAGCTTTTGGAGTCCATAATCCCCTTTCCCCTTCTAGCACTTCTGAAGCCACACTATTTTGAATGAAGTATAGATAGATTTTACTGTTTGTTACATGAAGAGCTGATAGCAAAGAAAATTTTAATACCAGTATATTATTCATTCTACTTATCCCCCACCTCCATGAACGCTCCCTTCTTTCTGTTTTACTTAGGAAAATAGTGGAAAAAAGGAGGGTTTCCAGTCATATCTTTTAGTATCCATTCATCTCTCTCCCTTGTCTCCCAAACTTGCTCATTGAACATTCTGTCTCCTATCTGCCCTGCTTCCATTTTGCTTGGCTGATACTTTTTAGTTCTCATTTTAGGCTTAAACGTTTTTTAAGAAAGACTTCCAGACCATACTGGGAGAATGGAAGGTGGGCAGAGATGGGTGATTCAGTTGTGAGGGATGGGGGTGATAAAGACCAAATACATAGAGCACGGGCTAGGTAAGCATTATTTGTTTTTGTTGGTTTTTTGAGACAAGGTCTCACAACATAGTTCAGGCTGGTCTTGAACTCACTGTGTAGCTTAGGCTGGCCTCAAACTCTTGGCAGTCTTCTGCCTCAGCCTTCTAAGTGCTGGGATTATAGGCAAACATCACCATGCCTGGCACATTTATTGTTTTTATTATACTTCATAAATGCTAACTAGAAATGTTGAGCTCTGCTCTCTGCTGCTGTGTGGTAGCAGCTGCTGCCTGTGCTGTGCCCTGTGGCCTCCTGCCTGCGGCCCTCAGCCCTGTTGCCACTGTCTGTTCAGCTTGTTCCTGTTCCCATGGGTCACATGAGACAGATGAGTTTGATACTTGCTGGGTGATGTACTTCAACAGGCCAGACACAGATGCCTGGGGATTTCGTAAAGGGATGAACACACTTGGCTACAATCTGGTTCCAGAACCCCAGATCATTGATCCTGCTTTGAGGGCATGCATATAGTTAAATGATTTTGCTAGTGCTGTTTGGATCCTTGAGGTGGTTAAGGACAAAGCAGGCCCTCATAAAGAAATTACCCTTGTGTCATCCAGGAACTGACTGAGACCAACTTTGAATGAACTGGGGATCTCCACTCTAGAGAAGCTGGGCCTTGACAAAGTATAACCCACAGATGGGCTTCTTTCTCAAGGATTTCTTGACAGTGCTACTTGATTGTAAAAAATCGCCTGGAAATGCTGATAATAACCTATTACTTTATTTGAACAAGTTTTCCTTTATTGAGTACCAAGCCATGTGATGGTAACCTGGACTTCAATAAATGAGAAAGGAGTTTGAACTGAAAAAAAAAAAAAAGTTAACTAGAGTGCTCATACTGGTTTGTAATCGATGATTTTTTTTTTTTTTTTTTTTGGTGGGTACCGGGGGTCGACCTCAGGACCTTGCGCGCCTGCAGGCGCCCGTGCCGCTGAGCGATATCACCGGCCCTTTTCTCATATGTGGGTTCTGGGATTCGAACTCAGGACCTTGTGCTTGCCCGGCCGGTGCTTACACCGTTGAGCCATCTCACCGGCCCTATAATTGATGATTTATATACTCGACCTCTTTTGGTTTTGACATTGACCTATGTCTGGCTCAGTAGATGTTTACTGACTGATTTTATGAGTAATACATTTCTGAGATATTTTTCTCCACTGATACATTTTTCAAGTATGTATTATTATTAAATGTTTCTAGAATAGTGTTGGTTCTAGGGCCCATGTTAATACTTGTTAATGCCTTTATACTTCCTATCTAGAACCCCTCGTCCAGTCATTGTGGAGCCTATGGAGCAGTTTGATGATGAAGATGGCTTGCCAGAGAAGCTAATGCAGAAAACTCAGCAATATCATAAGTAAGGTTTTATTAATAAAGATGTTTGAGATATTTGCTGTCGAGTTTTTCGTTACATTTGTTAAATATTACTGGATTATAAGGTATTCTGTTTAGTCATATAGTCTGGTTTATAGAGTTTCCTGGTCTACTTGGAATGCTAAAAAAAAAATTTTTTTTTTTTGTATAGGTAAAACATTAATTTTACTTACAATAGTTTCTACTTTCATAGTGTAATATACTTGGCAGAGAAAAGTGAAATCTAGATAATGTGAAAATACTCCTTCAGTTAGTATACTTCATGTGTATTGTAATTTAAAAGGTTTTCAGTGGATGGGAGCAGAGTGGTCCTACTTAAATAAGGGGGAAAGAGTCTTACAGATTACAGAAAAAGCCCATTTTCACCAATTGCCTTTTTCATTTAGTATCATAAAAATATATTTACATCAGTTGCCTGGGTGTGAAAATATTGCTTTTGTAACCAGTCGCTTGAGTGCCTTTGTGCTATGCAGTGCAGTTGTGTAGGTAGTCCCAGCTGAAGTTACCAACATGTAATAGCTGGACCCTAAGCACTGGTATACTCTAGCGTGTCAAAAATGGGCAGATCAGAAGGAATCCAGAAAGACTTGAGGGGGCAGCCATGGAGTTGGGGGGAACAACCAGCAAGCAGGCTGAGTCCTTGAGCAAGGGAAGAAGGGTCAGTAGTAAGTATAGGTTGTACTTCATTTTAATTTCTCTTCATAATGCCATTTTTCAAAGACTTGTTTACTGTTCATTAGACTTTTTCATTATCTTACCATTACAAATATGAAATACAGTATTCTTTTGAATTCAGGAAGTAGAAACTAACTACAAGGGTGTTATGAGAAGTAGAATTTATAATAAAAGCTCTTTTTCTTTCTTTCTTTTCTTTAACCCAGTCCTGGGGATTGACCCCTGGGCCTTCACACTGAACTATATCCCGATCCCTGTTTTTTTTTTTTTTTTTTTTTTTTTGGTACTGGGAATCGAACTCAGGACCTCATGCTTGCCAGGCAGGCGCTGCACCACTGAGCTGAATCCGCAGCCCCCATCCCTGTTTTGTTTTTTACTCTAAGACAGGATCTTACTAAGTTGCCTGGGCTGGGCTCAAGCTTGGGATTTTCTCACACCTGGAGTTACAGGTGTGTACTACCATGCCTGGGTTACAATAAAAATTTTTAAAAATAAAAATTGTTGAGCCGGGGCCAGTGATATAGCTCAGCAGCATAAGCACTTGCCTGGCAAGTGCAAGATCCTGAGTTCGACTCCCGGTACCCTCATGTTAAAAAAAAAAAAAAATTGTTGAGCCAGGCATGGTGGTTCATGCCTGTAATCACAGCACTGGAGAGCTGAGGCAGGAGACTCACTGTGTGTTTGAGGCTAGCCTAGGCAACATAGTAAGGTTTTTTTTTTTTTTTTGTGGGTACCGGGGGTCGACCTCAGGACCTCGCGCGCCAGCAGGCGCCCGTGCCGCTGAGCGATATCACCGGCCCCTTTTTCGTGTGTGGGTTCCGGGAGTCGAACTTGGGACCTCGTGCTTGCCGGGCAGGCGCTTAAGCCGCTGAGCCATCTCACCAGCCCAACATAGTAAGTTTTAAGGCCAGCCTGAACTACATAGTGAGTCCCTGTCTCACCCTCCTCCCCAAAACCTTCAAAATATGTATTTTGAATTTATATGGTGTGCCAGATACGGGGCTGTATACTTGAGGTATATGTAGCAGTATACTTGAGATAAAAGACATGTTTGATGTCCTCATTGAATTTATAGTTTAGCAAGGGAAATGTTAAATAAATAACAAGTATAGTAAGTTAGATCTTTATTTTTTGGCTCAGCCAATTAACTTGGCACACAACAAATAAATAGTGGCTACTTTTATTATTCAAAAATATACTGTAATTTTGTTTAACTTAGGACACATTTGATTCATATGTTCTAGAGTCCCTGTTGTAAAATAGTTGAGTGAAAACCAGAAACGCCTTATTGGAGGGTGTAATAAGGTGAATATAGGTTGTAGCATTAGATTCCATAGTTTTGAATTCTGTTTCCATTACTTACTATAGTAGTTGGGCGTACATGGGGAGTTTCTAAAGTCCAGCAGTGTTGCTGTGAAATGAATCATCTAGCTGCCTGACAGAGAACCTGATAAATGCTCAATAAATGTAGTTGCTGTATTATCTGTTGTTGTTATTTACCTTTTTAAGCATACATTTCTATGTATGTTTAATGTAAATTTAGGGAAAGAGAACAGCCACCACGTTTTGCTCAGCCTGGGACATTTGAATTTGAGTATGCATCTCGATGGAAGGCACTTGATGAAATGGAAAAGCAGCAGCGTGAGCAGGTTGACAGAAACATCAGAGAAGCCAAAGAGAAACTGGAGGCAGAAATGGAAGCAGCGAGGCATGAACACCAGTTAATGCTAATGAGACAAGGTAAAAATAAGCTTTCGTACAGATTGGGGTATGATTTTTTTTTTCCTTGAGGTTCATGTATCTGACATGTATTACTCCTTACTTATTTAGGAGTTTAAAGACAGAATCAGAACTCAGTGTATTAGAAATAAAATCTCCCTTTTCTGAGAGAGCTTTAAAAAAACATGAACTCATTATTGGTTGATATATATCAACTTGTAATACAGATTGAATATCAAATACAGATTGAACAACAAAAATGCTTGGGACCAGAAGTGTTTCAGATTTTGAGGTGTGGGATTTCAGTGTTTTTTTGTTTTTTTTTTTGGTGGGTACCGGGGGTCAACCTCAGGACTTTGCGTGCCAGCAGGTGCCCATGCCGCTGACCGATATCACCGGCCCTTTTTTCGTATGTGGGTTCTGGGAGTCGAACTCAGGATCTCGTGCTTGCCAGGCAGGCACTTATGCCGCTGAGCTATCTCACCGGCCAGGATTTCAGTTTTTTGGATTCAAGATGCTCACTCACATGTACATTTTACCTACTTGAGTAGTATTGTTGGAGGTAATTCAAGTATGTTATATTTTGCCTGTAGCACATAGGTGATTCTTCTAGCAAAAAGAACAGCAAGGGGGCAATTTTTGGTGTAGGTTGTGATGCCATAAAACCACATACCAAGCTTTTATTTGCTGGAAAGAATTAGGACAGGTATTGCCTATTAAAGGTTATTACTACACACTGTAGGGAAACACCTGAATAATCTGTTAGAGAAGAAAAAGATTCCCGTGTGCAGATGTATATGGGGATTTGGAAAGGGTCTATTAGTAATAGTCAAGAACATTTTAAATACTTGATACTGTGCTAACTGAATTTATAAGAGCAGATACATAACAATCTGATGTTATTTAAATGTATCAGAACTCATTTCTGCCCTTTTTTCCCAGCTTTTTATACCTATCATTATTACTTCTTTTTGTCACTGATCTTTTCCATTAATGTGATTTTTTTTCTTAAAAATAATCATCTGATTGCTGTGCCAATTTTGTGTGTGCACGTACATGTGCACTGGGATGTAACCCAGGCCCTAGGTATGCTAGGCAAGAGCTTTGCCACTGAGCTCTACCCTTAGCCCTGGTTTCTACTTCACTCTTAAGTGGTTTTTTTTTTTTTTTTTTTTTTTTTGTGGGTACCGGGGGTCGACCTCAGGACCTCGCGTGCCAGCAGGCGCCCGTGCCGCTGAGCGATATCACCGGCCCTTTTTTCGTATGTGGGTTCCGGGAGTCAAACGCGGGCCCTCACGCTTGCCAGGCAGGTGCATACGCCGCTGAGCCATCTCACCGGCCCGTTTTTGGTTTTTTTTTATTTAGCATTTCCGTAAATATTTATTTACCTTCCCTAAGCTTTCTCCAGAGATAACAGTACCACAGATGCCTGCCTGGGTTTCTGCAGTAGCTTACTGCCTGATATTGGCCTTCTCTAAACCATTCTGTGTACTAGAGCCACTGTTTTTAAATCTTTTTGTTAAGTTCTTCTTTCTTTAAGGATTAAGTACATTTTTTTTTTTTTTTTTTTTAAAGAGACTGAGCCTCTCTATATTCCCCCTCTACAGGTAGGGTCTCATTATGTTTGAGGCCATGGTGGCCTCAAACTCTTGGTGCTCTTCCTGCCTCAGCCTCTTGAGTGCTGGGATTACAAGCATGCACCAGCATGCCTGGCTACCAAGGTGTTGTTTGTGTTACGTTGTGTTTTGTTTTTTTTTTTGACACAGGGCCTTCCTAAGTAGTCCAGACTGGCCTTGACCTTGTGATTCTCCTGATTGATCCTTCCAAATGCTAGGATTACTGGCACTACCACACCCGACTTTATATTATCTTTGTTACCATAATTTATATAACTCTCAGGAAGTATTAACTCTCTGTCATGTATTTTATTGTTCTACTCCTTCCACTACTTGATTTTTCTTGATTACTTAGCATTCTTTTTTCATGCCTTTGTAATGATAAATCAGATAATAGAAGTGTATTTATTACCTCTAGGAAACAATTTTGGTTACCCAAAGAAAAGATGAAGGAAATAGCTCTATTGGACTCATCCTTCCTTTTCTTTCCTTGTCAGGTTTTGTTTTTTTGTCTCTGTTTTATCTGGACTGTCACACCGACTTAATGTTCTTTATTTTTTGTTTATTTTTTTGGTGTTTTGAGAAAGGGTCTTGCCGGACAAGGTGGCGCATGCCTGTAATTCCAGCACTCGGGAGGCTAAGGCAGGAGGATTGCTGTGAATTTGAGGCCAGCCTGGGCTACATAGTCCAAGGGCAGTGTGAACTACATAGCGAGACCCTGTCTCAAAAAAAAAAAAAGAGAGAAAGGGTCTGTAATTCAGACTGGCCTTGAATTCACTGTGTAGCTTAGAGAGGTCCCACAGCCTCTCAAGTGCTGGGATTACAGGTGTGTGCCACCAGACCCGGCTGTTTTTCCCTTTCTTAAATAATTTATAAAATGATTTATTGTCTTCTAGCGTTGAGTTTTTATGGAGAAGTCTGAAGTAATCTTTTAAGTTTTTATCATACTTGCTATATTCTTTCTGTGTTGGTATTAAAAATATATCTTGTAGACTATAATATTTCAACTTTTCCTTGACTAGATAAGGCCTTTCATATCTGTAGATTGAAAACTTTTTTTCTAGAAAGAATTGTTGGGTAAGAAAGAATACATTCAGTTTTTATGATAGACCCAATATTAAACAAAATAGTTTCTCACAGTTTAGCAAATCAAACTTTATTTATTTATTTTTTTGTGGGTACCGGGAGTCAACCTCAGGACCTCCCGTGCCAGCAGGCGCCTGTGCCGCTGAGCGGTATCATTGGCCCTTTTTCCATATGTGGGTTCCGGGAGTCGAACTCGGGCCCTCACGCTTGCCAGGCAGGCCCTTACGCTGCTGAGCCATCCCACCGGCCCCTGCAAATCAAACTTTAAATGTATCTTCCAAATTATAGGATGTACTTTTATGTTCTCTCACGACATTTGTTAGATAAGCATTTAAAAATATTTGATATAGTAATAACTAATGCTGTAGGTAATGTCTTCACATATGTGGGTGCCTTTGGATTACTCTTAAAATTTTCTTTCTTTTTTCTTTTTTTTTTTTTTTGTGGGTACCAGGGGTCGACCTTAGGACCTCGCACGCCAGCAGGCGCCCGTGCCGCTGAGCGATATCACTGGCCCTTTTCTCGTATGTGGGTTCTGGGAGTCGAACTCGGGCCCTTGCACTTGCCTGGCAGGCACTTACACCGCTGAGCTATCTCACCAGCCCTCTCTTAAAAATTTCTGAGCATGATTTCCAGTGTCAGAGAACAAAAGCATGCCTCCAGTCGCAGTAGTCTCTGTTTATCTGAGGGGAATATGTTCCAAGGAAGCCTGAAACCAGGGATAGTAGTTAACAAGTCCTGTATGTGAGGTGTGACTGAAAACCATGAAGTATGAATAAAAATGTATTACATTAAAAGACACATTACCCACTTAAAATATTTCCTCTTGGTTCAAACACTTTTCCATTGTTCCTGCCACTTTATGAAGTGGTTCTGGAAGTCCTCTTTCATGAGTCTCTTTTAGGAAATGTGATAAAAACAGTGAGTGCTGCTGCTGAGCACAATCCAAAGGAAGGGCGAACTTGTAAAAACATTACACTGTGTCCTTATCCACTTTATTTATCCAATCTGGCGCATGTGACTACTGGCTCTTCCCCAAAGTAAGCATAAAAGGTAAACATTTTGAATCAATTAAGGACACTGAGGCAGCCACGACAGTACAGCTAAAGACACGGGAGAGCACTCATGGAATTGCTTTACTAAGTGGCAAGATAAGTGTGTTTGAAGCAGGAGGGAGTATTTTGAGTGGGCTCAACACATTTAAGATGGGACCGTAATTCATATTTTTTGCTGCCAGGCAGCTGTGATTTGAACGTGTTAAATTCCTGCTCACTTGAACCACTGGTGGTGCATGCACGCCTGTCCCATTGGGTGCCTTGGGATATTCTTGCATGTGCCACTGGTGGTTCAAGCTGTTAGTAAGGTTAAAATGGTGGTGTATCTTTTTTTTTTTAATCAGATTTTATTGGTACATTTTAGATACACGTAATGATCACATTCATCATAGAGAATTTGTACCTGTACATGATATAACTTGGTTTTTTGTTCCCCATTCCCCTACCCACCCTTCAACCCCCCCCACTTACAAAAGCTTTGTTTCCATGTGGCAGTGTATCTTTTGCTGTACAGTTTTTTAAAATTTTTGATTTTTCTCTGGTTCTTAGAGGCAGGGTCTTGCTATGTAGTTCAGGTTGGCCTTGAGCTCACTATGTAGCCCAGGCTGGCCTTGAACTTGCAGTAATCCTATTTCTAAGTGCTGGGATTACAGGCATGCACCACTGCACTGGCTGTTGTTTGTAACTTTTGAGTTTATTCATTTATCTTTTGGTACTGGAGATCACACCCAGGGATTCTCTTACCATTCAGCTATATCCCCAACCCCTTTTTTTTTTTTGAGACAGTGTTTTACTAAGTTGCTTAATTTCGGTTTGAGTTTGTGAACCTCTTGTCTGAGCCTCCCAGAGTGTTGAGATCATAGGTGTGTGTCACTAAGCCCCCCTATGAGCTAATTATACTGATGTTACAGGTGAGAAAATATGATCAAAGAAGTTAAAGTCAGTTTTCTCAAATGGTGCAGCTTGAAAACCCAGTTGTCAGAAAACAAAATATACATTCCTTTTTCTTTTCATGAAAGAGAATGTATACATTTTTGCATTTTTTATTATAGTACAGTACATGGTAGGTACCTATTCCTTGATTTAGGATGAGCTTGCGTACAAAACAAACCATGGGATATGCCAGGCATGGTGCTGCATGCCTATAATCCCAGCACTTGGGAGGTTGAGGCAGAATTGTCACCAGTGTGAGGCCAGCCTGAACTACATAGACCCTGTCTCAAAAACACCAAAAAAAAAAAAAACCCCAAAACAACCCCATTTAAAATTATCATTAATCCCACTTAAAATATGTCTATTTTAGATTGATTGATTTTCTTGGATTATCAATGATAGTAGGGTACTTCTACTTGCTGAAGCATTTCCTTTTGTTACTGAAAGTAGATTGCATATTTCTTTTTTTTTTTTTTTTTTTTTGTGGGTACCAGGGATCGACCTCAGGACCTTGCACGCCAGCAGGTGCCCATGCCGCTGAGCGATATCACCGGCCCTTTTTTCGTATGTGGGTTCCAGGAGTCGAACTCGGGACCTCGCGCTTGCCAGGCAGGCGCTTACGCCGCTGAGCTATCTCACCGGCCCTATGAAATATTTTTTAGATATTTCAGATAACATGAAAACGATAAAAACAATAATTGTGCAGAGTATTTAATACTTTAGTTTGTTTACATGTATGAACATGCAATTTTATGATATTCCAGAGCTTTTTGTTGGTTTCACAGTTTATCCGCTACTTCTTAGATATGCAATACACATGTACTTTTATCTTAGTCTGGAATCCTTGTTTTTTGTTTTCGTGGTGCTGAGTATTGAATGCCTGGCCTTGTGCCTGTTAAATACCTGCTCTACTGCTGAGCTGCACCCCAATTCCTGATCCCGTTTTTGATACAGCAGGAATTGATGATAATGGGAATGTGTGTTTTTTTTTTGTTTGTTTGTTTGTTTTTGTGGATACCGGGGGGTTGACCTCAGGACCTCGCGCGCCAACAGGCACCCGTGCCGCTGAGCGATATCACCGGCCCCTTTTTCGTATGTGGTATCCGGGAGTCGAGCTCGGGCCCTCGCACTTGCAAGGCAGGCGCTTACGCTGCTGAGCCATCTCACCGGCCTGGGAATGTGATTTTGAAGGTTGAAAACAATCTTGTTAACATCAGGGTGGGACATTGTTTGAGTTTTATGCAGTGATCTGTTTCATTATTTCTATGTTCTGTCCGGTGGTTTTATTTATTTGTGGTTTTCTGAGACAGGGTCTCGCTCTGTAGTTTGGGCTGGCCTTGAACTCACTGTGTATCTCAGGCTGGCCTCGAACTCTCCATTGATCCTCCTGCCTCAGCCTCCTGAGTGCTGGGACTACAGGTGTGTGCCACCACATCCAGCTTAAGTGCCCTTTGCTGGTTTTCCCATGGCGTCTTTTTGGATTTTGTGTTTGCTGCTGAAAAATACTGTAATTTAAGGTTGTAATTGAAAAAGTGTTAATATAGTTATCATTTATTTTGTTTTTAATATATTCCAGACCTTAAGTCAAAAATTATCTATTTTAGGTTCTAACCATAAAGATGAATTTTCTTACTCTATAGACATGAAGGAAAATGCCCAGAAAGGATACTAGTTTGATTAATTACCTAATTTAAAATCTGTCATTGAAAAAGATAAACAGCAAAATAGAAGTTAGGTGATGAATATGAAGAAGTTACTAAGTGTGTTGTCAGGAACAGAGAATCTGTGTTTACTGATAGAAAAGCTGAAAGAGAAATTAAAGATGTTAATGTACAATCAATATTTTTAGATCTAATGAGACGTCAGGAAGAACTCAGACGCTTGGAAGAACTCAGAAACCAAGAACTGCAAAAACGGAAGCAAATACAACTTAGGTAAGAGACCATCATTGTATTATAAACATGAATGTGTATGTGCATGTATACAGTTTTCATGGTGTGTGTTTTTAATAACAGTCCCACTACCCATTAGAAGCAAGTGGTGCAAATTGCTTATCTTTAGTACATGTAGGGATTACTTTATATTCAAGTTTCTTTGTTGTTATTAGGACTTTTTAGGTGGTTAAGGATACTTCGATTGCATATACCTTAAAATTAAATAAGGGTGCATAGGCAGTATTACATGTAGTTTATTGTAAGAATGTTCATTGATTTACCAGACCATTTTTGCAGAAAACAGTGTTTTTGACCTGCTGTTAGTGTCTATCTTTTCTTTCTTTCATTCTTTCCTTTTTTGGTACTAGTAATTTTAATCTAAGATCACCTTACCGAATGAACTACATCCCCAGCTTTTCAGGAACATTTTTTTATGTTGAGTCAAGGTCTTGCCGAATTGACCAGATTGGGCTCAGACTTTTCATTATCCTGCTTCGGCCTCCCACAGTTCTGGGATTCCAGGCATGTATCACCACACCTCCTTTCTATTTGTTTTTGAGACAGAGTCTTGCTATGTAGTTCAGGCTGGCCCTGAATTCACTGTATAGCCCAGGCTGGCCTCGAACTTGTGGCAATCCTCCTGCCTCAGCCTCCTGAATGCTGGGATTACAGGCATGCACCACTATGCCAGGCTTCTGCTATATATATATATATATATATATATATATATTTTTTTTTTTTTTTTTTTGTGGGTACCGGGGGTCGACCTCAGGACCTCGCGCTCCAGCAGGCGCCCGTGCCGCTGAGCGATATCACCGGCCCTTTTTTCGTATGTGGGTTCCGGGAGTCGAACTCGGGCCCTCGCGCTTGCCAGACAGGCGCTGAGCCATCTCACCGGCCCGCTATATTTTTAAAGTGACTATAACACTACTATTAGTACATGTACATTTTAATACTACTGATAGTTGTTTAAAAAGATTTCTTAAAGGTGAAAGGGTGTGGACATTTGAAAATCAACACTACATAATCACCATGAGTATCACCTTAAAATCTTTTATATTAACTAAGGAAGTTTAAGGGAGCAGTTGGATCCAAGAGGTATATAAAATGTTGTCATTTTTCTTTGTGCCTAAAATATTTTTTTGTGATATATAATGGGATAAATACTACTCTTCCAAGTTCCAAATACCTTAACGAAACAGTGTGATAGATAAAGCAAAATTAGAAATTTTGATTTTGAAAGTGCTACAAAAGTAGTAAGTACTTGTGGTAAGAAGTAAGGTGTTCATGGGATAGAAAAAGCAAAGAAGAAAGTGAAAAACTGAATGAGGCTTCTGCAGATAGGTGATATTCAGTGTATTTTGATTATTTTTCCAACTTCCTTTGTGTACCTGATTATATCAGTGCATATATATTTGTTTTGGAACTGTTCTGATTTTACTCTACCCACGTGTCATTCCCAAATTGTACTCATTGTCACCTGGAGAATTGTTAGAAATAAAGTCTCGGGCCGGTGAGATGGCTCAGCGGCTTAAGCGCCTGCCCGGCAGGCGCAAGGTCCCGAGTTCAACTCCCGGAACCCACATACGAAAAAGGGGCCGGTGATATCGCTCAGCGGCACTGGTGCCTGTTGGCGCGCGAGGTCCTGAGGTCGACCCCCCGGTACCCACAAAAAAAAAAATAAATAAAAAATAAAGTCTCTAAATTCCCCCCCAAAACCACTGGATCAGGGCCGGTGAGATAGCTCAGTGGCATAAGCACCTGCCTGGCAAGTGCGAGGTCCTGAGTTTGACTCCTGGTACCCACATAAAGGAAAAAAGGGGCCGGTGATATCGCTCAGCAGCCCAAGTGCTTACTGGCAAACGTGAGGTCCTGAGGTCAACTCCCGGTACCCATAGTTAAAAAAAAAAAAACACTGGATCAGAAGTTGTAGCAGTAGAGGTGGTTAAATTGTGAGAACCACAGGTATACAACTCTTTTTGCTTCTTTACATCTAAACAGGTTTATATCGCTTCTGCTTTTACAAAGAAAGGGAAGCCTCCCCTCCCCTAACATGAAACCTTCTTGGAATCCAGCTTTTTCCTCATATTTTAATTTGACAGATAGCTAGACTTTTAGAAATAGTACCCTACCGTTCAGTGTCCTCTTCCTCAAAAAAGACCCCCAGATAATTAAAACCAAATAGTGTATATGCTGGGGGAGACAACCCAAAATAGGATATTAAAATATAACAAATGAACCTGTTTTATAAATGAATAGCATAACCACACCAAAAGGTGATGGGGAGGAAAATAAGGAATCTAAATAATTCTGCGAAACACTGTCTTCACTGGCAACCCTAAGACTAATAGCAAGAATCATATATACATTGTGTAATCTAGTTAGGGATATAAGATAGCAGTTCCAAAACTTGGTATATATGTTTTTTTCCCTTTTAGTTCTTCTGTTTTCTTGTGCAGTCTTAATTTTTCACAGAATGAGTAATTACTTGTACTTCAAAAATAGCATAAGGAATATTAAAAGGTTTACTTTTCTGGGATTTGGTATAAGCAAATTTTATTAAAATTTTCTGATTTTTTTATGTGGATGGCTTATCTGATAAATGGGAATACTGAGGCTCTTGGAAGAAAGTACAGACTGTACAAATTACCTATTATTTTTCTATCTCTGCATTGATAAATCTTCCTGTAAACCATGTTTAGCTATCAGTAACAGATTTATGGGCCTGTTTATTTTTTTGCCTGCTTTATCAATGGGATGATGTCTCCCATTTAATGTCCCTGGAAGACGTTATGCCTAAATATTCCCTCTATAGTAGCATTGAAATTCTATGTCCTTACTGCAGTTTCTGGGAAGGTCCCCAGGACCTGCATTGCCTGAAGTGGAAGCCAGGATTCCATTTCTGAGTTAAGGATTTTTACACTTAGGTGTGTGTTGTACACACATTTTAAAAACTGTAACATCATAGGTTAACTAGTAAACTATATTTCTAAATGTACATAGTACATTTTTTCTATTTGGATGATCAGAATTCAGCATGTATATTGTTATAAGCAGAAAAATAAACATCATTCAAATTCTCAGTTGAGTAAAAAAGTTGTTAGGCACCTCTGTCAGGTGTGTGACATTTGCTTAGATGTAACTTTACTAATACAGTTCACTTAGGGCTTTTCTTAATCAACAGATAACCAGGAGGCAGAGACTGAGTGCCTACGTGGATGCACTAGCGCTCAGGTCATTGGTCTCAAAATCTTTTTTCCTAATTCAGGGCCATGGTTTTCAAATATTTTTCACCCTGTAGTCCTTCTTAGGGATATCCTGAGGCAAGCCCAGACAGACAAATAGCTATTTTTTAAGTGACAATTTAGTAAATATTGATAATAAGACCCAGGTTTCTCATTTTTGGGGGAAGAACAGAGACTAAAAATGAAACTTGTGGTGTTGGGTTGGAATCTGAGGTAACAGAATCAACTCCATGGTATTTAATACAGAGTCTGCCAAAAAATGTATATACCAGGAAAAGAAAAACTTGTAGAAATATTTTAATACTAAATTTATTGAGACATCATGAGATTCATACAAGTTACCTTCTACAATTAAAAGCAAATAAGACTGGGTCAAGGGGGCCAATCCCTTACTGTTGTACTGTAAATTTGTACGTTAGCATGATAGTAGCCAGTTGTGCATCTCAGTACCTTTTCCTGAGGGATACAGGAAGCAATCTATGTATTTACCCACTTGGTATGACAAATGGCAAGGTGCACATGTGCAAAAGGGGCAAAACGATTTTTTTTACCCATCTTATGCTCCATGTAACTGTTTTGTGTGTGTTTACCCACACATCACAGAAGGTCCAGGAGACCCACACCACGCCAGGATTTGTTAAAAAAAAAAAAGTTTTCTTTTGATTTTTCTGGTAGAAGTAGCCCAGTTCAGTACAGTGGCACATAAAAAACCAGATTTGCATGTTTTGGAGGAGGTCAAAAGTGAAACATCAAATTACTCATGCATGGATGATAAAGGTGATCCATTATGGTAAAATACATGCTTTCATAACAGAAGAGTGGTGTGGGTATATGATGACGATGATGACTTTGACATTGGCCATGTGAGCCAGAGTTCCTATGACAGTGAAATGGAGCAAGAGTCAACTGATACAGACACAGGGAATGCAGACCTCTTTGATTCAGATGATGAAAAGACAGCAATGTGAGTACCTGTTTGACTAGTCAAAATGTTTTGAAGTGGTCACGCAAGCAAATGGAATGATTCAATGGTAGAATGACCCAGTTCTGAAAATACAGTGAGGATCTTGACAGGGGTGAAACATATTGGACAGAATGCCCGCACTGCCGCTCAGTGTTGGAAATTGTAACAGACAAAATGCTGCAAGGTGCTGTGAAATGCACAAAGGCTGAAATACAAGTAAAACGTTCTGTGTGCACCAATAGCCATATTCAGAAATGTATTTATTATGACACCTCACTAGCTGAAAGCATTCATAGGTCTGCTGTACTTAGCAGGGATTTCTCATGGTAATTGCAGGAATGTAAAAGATTTGCTGAAAAGTGATAGGTCAAAATGTGGCATAAAAATTTATGCCCTTGCAGATACAAAGACTTAGTACACTTTCAATTTAGACATTTATACTAGAACTCAGCCATCAGGTCCTTATTTGTGTAGTAATAAACCGAATGATGTTGTGAACAGACTTGTCACTCCCATCTCCCAAACTAATCAGAATGTGATATTCGACAGTTGGTTTACCAGTTTCCAATTGAAGTCACATTTCACTGGAACTCAGCCGTCAGGTCCTTATTTGTGTAGTAATAAACCGAATGATGTTGTGAATAGACTTGTCACTCCCATCTCCCAAACTAATCAGAATGTGATATTCGACAGTTGGTTTACCAGTTTCCAATTGAAGTCACATTTGCTAACAGAGCCCAAGTTGACCAGCGCAGGGACTGTATGCAGGAACCACATTCTGTATAATAGAAGGACCTCCTGACAAAACAACAAGACCACTGAGATGTCAAGTATGTTCTACAAAAAGGGCAGGAAAGCAAAACACATGTGCTGTCAGTATAAGCAATGCATGTGTATGGGATGTGCCATTGTCATGTATGTAGACTGCCATAGATGTGATAATTGAAGTAAAGATTTTTTTTTTTTTTTGGTAAGGCGATACTGGTATTTGCATTGTAGTTCGTATAAGGATTTATTTGTGTTTTAGACAGTATGCCAAAAAACAGTGTTAAAAATTTTGATACTTTTTTTATAAACGCACACTATTAAAAATTCAATAGTTTTTTGTGATTTTTTTTCCTGTTAAGTACTCATTGTTTAATGTAATGAAACTCATAAAATTAAAATTAATTCATCAGTAGAAATATTCTAAAGAATAAACGTGGGTCTAACAGACCCATGTTTCTGCACCTTGATGACAAAATTAGTCTTATGCTCCAGGGGTTATAACAAGAGGTGCCCAAAGTGATGCCTATTAGTTTAGAGGCATTTATTAGTATTATGAACTTTCTAAGTGTGTACAGTTTTTTTGTTTGTTTGTTTGTTTTTTGCTGAAGTAATAAATTTCATAACTGTCCACCAAGAGGCCCTGGAAAGTGGTGATGTTCCAGTAACAATGGGAACATTTAGTGCCCACATCTCTTTTTCTAAACACCATTCTCTAGAAAGAATCAGAGCTCTTGGGCCGGTGAGATAGCTCAGCAGCATAAGTGCCTGCTTGGCAAGCACGAGGTCCTGAGTTTGACTCCTGGTACCCGCATACGAAAAAAGGGCCGGTGATATCGCTCAGTGGCACGGGCACTTGCTGGCACGCGAGGTCCTGAGTTCAACCCCTGGTACCCACACACACACAAAAAAATTAGAATCAGAGCTCTTTGAAGAAGTGGTTGACTCTAGGGCTTAAAATCCAAGATGAAGCTGGGCATAGTGGCACATGGCTGTAGTCCCAGGGAGGCTGAGACAGAAGGATTGCCATGAGTTTGAGGCCAGCCTCGCCTATGTAATGAGGTCAGGGTTAGCCTGAAATACAGAGCGAGAACCTATCTTGAAAACAAAAGAAATTCTAAAATTGCAAGATGAGACTAGAATATCTTGTGCTAGAGAGTAAAAAATTGCCCAGAAATCCAGGCACAGTAGTGTGTGCTTATAATCCTAGATTATAAGTTTGAGGTAGGACAGTCACTTCAAGCCCTGCCTCGGCAACTTACCGATTTAGCAAGAGTCTGTCTCAAAGTAGAAAGAAAAAGACCTGTGAATGTAGTTCAGTACAAAGGCCCCGGGTTCAGCATTGTGTTTAAAAATTTAAAAGTGGGGGCCGGTGAGATGGCTCAGTGGCTTAAGCGCCTGCCCAGCAAGCGCGAGGGCCCGAGTTCAACTCCTGGATCCCACATATGAAAAAGGGGCCAGTGATATCGCTCAGCGGCACGGGCGCCTGCTGGTGCGCGAGGTCCTGAGGTCGACCCCCCGGTACCCACCCAAAAAAAAAAAAAAAATTTAAAAGTGGGCTGGAGATATGGCTCAGCGGCACAGTGCCTGCCTGGCAAGCGCGAGGTCCTGAGTTTGACTCCCGGTACCCACATACGAAAAAAGGGCCAGTGATATTGCTTAGTGGCACGGGCGCCTGCTGGCGCATGAGGTCCTGAGGTCGACCCCGGTACCCACCAAAAAAAAAGAAAAAAAGAAAAAAAAAAAGAAAAAATTAAAAGTGTTCAAATATGGTAAGGAATATTAGAAGTACCAGGAGTCTTCAGGGTACTTCTAATTGTCAGTAATGGAACAGTTTCAGCAACAAAATGTAAAAATGATAACATTACATTTTAAATTATAAAATATCCATGAATACTTCTTACGGTAGAATTTTACTTAATTATAAGGTGTGCTTGAAATACAGTGAATGTTTAAATTTTAAAAATGTAATAAACAGTAAAAGACACACTGCCATTAATCTCCTTCAAAATACACTGCCTTGCTTCAAAAACTTATTTCATTGTTCCTGGCACTTTTGTTTTTTGGTACCGGGAATCAAACTCAAGGACCTTGCACTTGCCAAGAAGGCGCTGTGCCAGTGAGCTATATCCTTGGCCCATTCCTGGCACTTTTTGAAGTACTTTTGGAAGTCTTTTATGCCTTTGTGAGGCGGGATAAAAATAGGATGAATGTTGCTGCTGATTGCCATCCACTTGATCTTAGCCAAAAGGCCGAGAAGCAGGCTAGGCAGGCTGATGCAGGAGAATTGCCATGAGTTTAAGGTCACCCTGGGCTACATAGTTAAGGACCAGCCTGAAATGCATAGCCGAGACCTTGTCTCAAAAAAATAAAAAAGGCAGAGAAGTGGTGCTAAGTGCCATCTAATGGAAAGACAGGCTTGTAAAAACATAAGGTTATGTGCTCGTCCACCTTATTCACGCTGTCTGGCACTTGTTACTTCTGGCTCTTCCCCAAAGTCAAAATGACCATGAAAGGTAAATGTTTTAAATCAGTTCAAGACATCAAGGCAGCACAACAGTGCAACTAAAGACCATGAAAGAGGATTTGCAGAACTGCTTCAGAAAGTGGCAAGAATGATGGAATAAGTGTGTATCAAGTGAAGGGGAGTAATTTTGAGGGGGATTAATGGTAACCTGTCTTTCACTGTAATAAAGTTTTAAAAATCACTGCAGTTTTTAAAAAATTGTCACATTTTAAATATACATAATGAACACGTTCATCATAGGGAATTTGTACCTGTACATAATATATTTTGATTACCCTGGTGTGGTGACACACACCTATAATCCCAGCATTCAGGAGGCTGAGGCAGGAGGATCGCTGCAAGTTTGAGGCCAGCCTGGACTACATAGTGAGACTTTGTCTCCAAAAAAAAAAAAAAATCTTATTCTTTTTTCCCCAACCCCCCCCAAGGCTCCCTTCAACTCTTCTTCCTCTCTTTACTTACAAAAGGTTTTTTTCCATATTTTTCCTTCTCCCCCCTCCCTTGTTCACTTTCCCATTTGAGCAGTTTCTTCCTATTTAATCACTGATTGCGGGGGTTGGGTTTTTGTGTGTGTGTGTGGGTACCGGGGGTCGACCTCAGGACCTCATGCGCCAGCAGGTGCCCGTGCCACTGAGTGATATCACCGGCCCTTTTTTCATATGTGGGATACTGGGAGTCGAACTCTGGACCTCGCGCTTGCCAGGCAAGCGCTTATGCCGCTGAGCTATCTCACCGGCCCCAGGGGTTGGGTTTTTTGAGACAGGGTCTCACTATGTAGTTTAGGCTGGTCCTGAACTCACTCACATATGTAACCCAGGCTGGCCTTGATTATACTCCTGCCTCTGCCTCCCGAGTGCTGGGTCACCACATCCGGCCAGTCACTGTGATTTTTGATCAAACCTCGTAAATGCAGAAGAAATAAAGGAGATAGAAAGGCTCTGATTAGTAAATACTAGAGTAATAATTACTACAGACAGATGCTAATGTTGGTGTGCAAAAACGTGAGAAACAGCATTTTACATAGTCTTAAATTTGTATTAAGTACCAATGGAAAATAGCAAATTTAGGCTGAATGTGATGGTGCACATCTATAATCCTTGTACTATGGGTGCCTGAGTCAGGAAGGTCATAACTTTAAGCCCATGCTGGGCAATTCAGTGACTTAGTGAGACCCTGTCTCAAAATTTTTAAAAAAATTAATTTTTTTAAGGCTGGGTCTCACTGTGTAGTTCAGGCTGGCCTCAAACTCAGGCAGTCCTCTTCCCTCAGTTTCCTGAGTTCCAGGATTACAGGCCTAGGCCAACACACCTGGCTTAAAAAAAAAAAAAAAAAAAAAATTGTGGGGGTGGGTTTGGAGGCAGATTTATTTACATCAATGGGCACTGATCGGGATCATTCCCAGAATATCAGGCCCTGATCCTGGTGGAAATTTTTTTTTTTTTTTTTTTAAGAGAAGGAAAATTTATTGGGGAATAAGGTTGGGGAACAGGAATAGCTCCTGAGAGACAGGAGGGCTCCCAAATGGGTTGCCAACAAGCCCACTTGTCTGAGAAAGTTTTATAGAGCAAAATCACGAGATGGGTACAACGTGGGTCAAAACTATAATCAACCAATACAATTACAAGTATAGATGCTTGGCTAATACTGATCCAGTAGTACCAAGGACATTTGGATGACATCCTTAAACTTGGTCGATAATTTATAGTTTTAGTCTTGCCTTTAGTCTTAGTTTTAGTAGTATTAATCTTAGTAGTCTTAGTCTTGGTGCGAGAGGACGGCCCACTCAAATGAGATAATGGTTCATTTATATGGGAAATCTCAAGGTGGTACCATTAATTTCAAGCTTCTGTTTATCCTTCAGGGAAGTATGCAAATCTATCTATGGTGATTTTAATCTTCAGATAGGCCTCCAGCCACAGTTCCCATGTGTTCTTATCTTTTGCCCTGACTCGCTGGCGGGCCTACGTCTGTCTGACTGCCTATAATATTTCTACCTGACTTAGCTGTTTATAACACTTCCCCCTCTGAAGAGTTAGGGGAGAGTGGCTGTAGTTTCTATCTGATTTGAGCTGAGAAGGGTTGGTGTAGGGCGACTGCAGTCAGGGGCTTCTCCGGAGAACTAATCTAGTGGGTCTTGGACAGAAGTCATGTTGCAGTTCAGCAGTTATGAGCTCCCTTCACGTGGTCGATCTGGTGGATCCTGGTATGAGTCTGGCAGTGTGTTGTCAGTTCCATTTGCATATTGCACAGAGTTTGGCAGCCTCTAAGCAAGAATAAACAGATTTTCCAAGAAATTAAAGTATGTATAATCAAACCATGAGCACTAGGATGTAAAGGCAGGTCGGGGAAAGAGCCACATCCAGAAACTGCTCTTAGGGGACTGGAATAGCGGTTGTTACCAGTTGGCTTTTAGACCCCTCTACTGATGGAGGTTATCTATAAGTCTGATATTTTTTGTCATAAGCCCCTCTAGTTTTAGCTGTAAAAAGATGGAGAGTTTGGTGGTTTTGAAGGACAATCTTAGTTAAGGAATTTAAAAGTTTTCTTTGAGCTTTTTTAGCTTCCACCTTAGTTTTTTAGCCTCACTGAACCCTAACAGTAGTCAGCTCCCAGTGTAGCTGGAAACTGCTGGCAGGGAACAGCGATTGGAGCCCCTTTTTATATTTAGCTTTTATTACTGTGGTATTGTTTTCATACATGGTTTCGTTATACTTTTCTGCTGGGTGGTTAAGATCAAGTTAAAGTGAGACCTGTATTAATCAAAATTAACTTCTTGCTATCAAGGTCAGTTAAGTCTCCTCAGACGTTACTTTGGAACCATGTACAGAGCCTCTCAGCCATCATACGTGGGTAAAATTTAAAAAAAACTTTTTGGGCCGGGGATTTAGCTCAGTGACGCAGTGCCTGCCTGGCCAGCGAGAGGTCCTGAGTTCAATTCCTGGTACAAAAAAAAAAAAAATTTTTTTTAAAGGACTGTAGTTCAATGTATAGCTCAGTAACTCAGTGTAATGGCCCTAGGTTCAATTCCTAGTATTGTCAAAAAAAAAAAAAAAAAAAAAAAAAAATCAAATTGGAGAAGCCTATCAGACACCATCATGGCAAAGTATTAAATGTCTTTTTTTTATCGCTTCTCAGCCTTTTGGCTAAGATCAAGTGTAAATGTCTTTTTTTTTTGGTACCAAGAATTGAACTCAGGACCTCACGCTTGCCAGGCAGGTGCAGTGCCACTGAGCTAAATCCCTGGCCCAAGGTATTAAATTTCACATTACCCATAGTAAAAAATTGGAATGCAGGCACCTCTTGAATACTATTCAGTAAGTAGTGTTCTGTGGAATTCCTGCCAAATAGTATGAGAAAATAGTTATGAGAAAGCATGAGACAATCCAAAATGGAAGAAAATTCTATAAAATATTGTTTACTTTTAAAAACTATGAGAAAAAAAATGCTACAAGCTGGAGGACCATAAGAAACAATGCAGGTAGGGTTCTAATAAGGTCCTGGACCAGAAGAACATTAGTGGAGAAGTTAAAATTTGAATAAGGTGTGTAGTTATTTATAATATTTTACCAATGTTTATTATTGTTTTTCATAATTATATGTTAAAAAATGTTATATGGTAATATTAGTGGGAGATGGATAGGGTGGATATAGGAAATTTATACTACTTTTTCCAAACTTTCTATAAGGTGGGGAGGGGAAGACAACAGTAATCTTAAGTGTGGATAATGTAAGGAATGAAAGACACAAGTTCTGGCCTCATAGTGATAAGCGAGGCAGATATTAGATAAAATGATCAGATCATTAAAAGGAGAGGCACAGGAATAGTGTGGAGTGCTTATGGGAATTTGTAATATAAACTCTGCTTGCAATTCAGTTGCAACCAAAATTGTGGGAATAATTAAGTTTGTGAGCCAAACTTAATTAGTAGTCTAATACAGTCATAGACTGGAATACTGGTTGCTTGATATGATAAATATTCTTTGTACATTTTTTTCATTACGTAATCTTAATAAGCAAGGGCATCAGATTCCGTTTAAAATTAACATAACTGGATACTAATAAAGATGTCTCCACCGGGTGTGCAGTCCACGCGTGTCATCCCTGCGCTCAGGAGTCTGAGGCAGTGCATAAACAGTGAGAGTATGCAGTGAGACTTTTTCTACACAAAACAGAAGAGATACCTCAACAATGAGGTGATAATTTGTTGGGTAACCTTGAAGTTTGGCTAAATAGTAGCAAATGCAGACAGGGGTAAATTTGTTATAACCTTACCAGGGAACTACTTATGAAATGAATTGTAAGGCTGTTAAGAAATGTGACACATTGTCTTATAATTGAGTAGTTTTACAACATGTAAAAAGACAGAAAAAAATTGGGTCTAACAACTTGTTTTATACTGATACTTGTCAGACCTTTTTATTTTTATGCTTTTAGGTAATTGGGATTGAACCCAGGGCCTTTACACTACATTGGCAGCTGTTTTGTATTTTTCATTTTGAGAGAGAATATCATTAAATTGCTTAGGCCTGGCTTTTCAGTCCTCCTGTCTCAACCTCCCAAAGTGCTGGGATTGCAAGCATGCCCCCCCACGCTGTGCCCAATTTCAAATCTATACCTTCAAGACAATCAAAAAAAATACAGCAGTTGAGTCAAAGAGATTTATCTAGCTGGGGCAGCTTTGATTGTTAAACCAAATAACGTGGACTTTTCATTTTTGTTTTACCTTAGTGGAAGACAGAACAAACTGATTTACAAAAGTATATTTTGAGAGAGGTTAAAGCTTTTGTTTGGAGTGCATATCTTTTTGGTTTTACTTTCGGTGCTATAAATATTTAGTTTTTTACGGGGCACTAAATTCTTCAGAGGCTGTGACAGTATAGAAAGAAGACCAAGACAACAGACTAGATGACCTGTTTCTACCCTGAGCATTGTCTTCACTCCTTCTCTTGCCATCACTTCCTTATGTATCTGCCTATCACCTTTCTGAAGTCCTTCAGATGTTACTGAAAATCCTTCTATACTTTGGGTCATCTGATAGATCTGGGCTTGTATATAGTGCTGAACATGTCTGGCAATGTAGCTGTGTCTAGTAGGCATCATAACTTAGTGTCTTGATCCTCTCTGTTCTTAAAAAATCACACAAAAACATATAAGATGTGAAAATAGAGAGCTTCAAATTAAAACAAATTATAAATTTGAAATTTATAAAATTAGAATTGAAAGATGTTAATACAGTTATGTGAACATCAGTTACATGGAAGTTAGAGTGCTATGTTAGTATAAAACAAAATAGACTTCAAGGTAAGGAATCTGAGATAAAAATACACTTCATAATGATCCGTACACCACAATATATAGCAAACGTGAATGTGTGCGTGTGCCTAAAGGTGGAGTTTGAAAGTACATGGAGCAAAAACTAATGGAACTAAACTGAGGAATGGGTAGAGCCATAAACATGTTTAGATCGTAACACCTCTCTCATTAAATGACTGAGCATCTACACATACACACAAAAATCAACCAATAAAGAGAACATTTAAATGACACCATCAGCTTGCTTAATCCCATTAACATTCACAGAACATAGCACCCTACAACCGTGAAATACAAGTTATTTTCAGGAGCACACGAAGTATTCACCAAGGCCAACCTTATGTTGAACCTTAAAGTAAGCCTGGATAACTTTCAAAAGATGTTCTTACAACAGAGTATATTCTCTGAACAAAATAGAATTAAATTAGAAATCACTGCCTAATATGATACCCAGAAAAGCTCCCAAAATGAGTAAATTAAATAATTCACATGGGTCAAAAAAGTCACTGCCAGATAAATTAGAAAATAGTTTAATGTAACGACAGTGAAGACACAAGATCAAAATAGTAGGGTTCAACTAAAGTAATGCTTAGAGTTACAAATTTATAGCTGTAAATGTGTGTACTAGAAAGGAGGACTGATTAAATATCAACCACACACATACCACAACATCACTGCCACCATCGCCATCAGTTTTTGGAAGCAGAAATACTCAACAAAGTTCTCTGCTCTAAAATAGCTCCTTCGGCAGCTTTAAGAATACCTGAACATAGTACCAGAAAATTGTTTCAACTTAAATACTTCAAAAAAGCAACACTTTGAGCTTTTACATCCTCAGTTTTTAAAATAAATGAATCCATAGCAGCCAAAGCAAGATCCAGTGTTAAGAGTCCCTGGAAAACAAAGACACGAGGAGAAGGAGCGGATATCAAAGTGGCATAGGCGTGGGGCACGTGAATGATAAACCTTACACGCGTCCTGCTTTGCCTGCATGGAGGCGTAAAGTAGTCATATTCCAGATAAGGACAAGACGCTCAAAACTCAGACAGAAGGTGCAAGTAGAGCCAAAGGCCTTGAGTTTTCTGTCTGTTGATAGTAAATCCTACAATATGAGTTGTCAAAAAGTTTGTAGGACTTTGGTCAAGTACAACTAATGCTAAGTGATAATCTAAAAACGTGTCTGTATTTAGAGGCAAAATACAACACAGATAAAGGAGGGAGAATCTCAGACAGCTGCCAAAACACAAAGTCCATGCCATGATGGGAAAACCAAAAGGCAGGGAGTCTGTGCACGGCGAGTGCATGAGAGGACCCAGGTGCGAGCACTGTCGCTGCTGCCATGTGTCTACCAAGTGCAGAAGTCACGGCCATCTCCCTTCCCTCTCCTCGGGTGAGACACCTGCGCGGGATGGCAAGCGGGCTGTGTGCCTAAGCAGGATGGACTGGACACGAAGCTTCTGCACAGCCCTGCCGCAGTCAGCTAGAACGTCCTGGTGACAGAACAAGAGCTGATCCCGACCCCACAGCCCCCCAGCTGTCAAGGCCTCCTCTCCTCTGTCAGCCTGTGCTCTATCTGCAGTGACCATGAGGTCGGCTGTAGGATGCAGGGAGCCACAGTGAGGAGACGAGCTGCCCACATTCCTAAGAAGTAAAACAGGTCAGCAGAGGCTTGCAAGTTGCACAGAAGAGGTTAAGGGGCTGTGGATCCCACAGCGCATTAGCTTCCGTAGTAGTTCATGGCCGGATCCGCCGATCCATAGGTCCAGGCCCCCATTACCCTAAGGACTCCATACCACTGTCCTACAGAGACAGACGGGAAACACTAGAAACAAAACTCGCCAGTGCAGGTTTTGCTGCAGGAAGGGCCTCACAAACCCTACGGTCCCCTTCTTCTCTGCTCCTTAGAGACACGCACTGTGTGCTGAGGGGACGCGCCTAAGCGAGGGAAGGCCAAGCAGGGTTGCAGTCCCCCACCTGGGTGCTACCCTTGATTGCGAACAGCCGAGTTGCACCCTGCTGGGCTGGCCCGAGTTGGGCTAAACGGCTGGGTGTGTCCCTTGGGCCGGGCATGCCATCGCCACCGTGACCAGCAGTCTGTGCTCCCCATCTCCACAAGGCTGTGAGAGTTCTTGCCAGACAGGTGTATGGGGACAGCAGCAGCAGTGGTTCAGGAATGGCCGTCAGCCCTGTGGGTGACACCACAGCACATCACTCCTGTGTCGTGGCCCAGCATCTCTGCCATCAGGCCCACATCATCCTGAGGAGTGCAGGGTCACCTCGCAACATGGGGGTGTGGCAGTGTGTGCTAAGGAAAGCCAGCACTGCATGGTGAACTTAGAACATCGTCCTAAATGAAATGATCTTCCTTTCAGGCGTTTCGGAGACCTCAGTGTGTCCCACGCCTTTGCTGAGACCCGAGAGAAAGGTAGATGGTCTCATCCGGGTTGGGATGGCGGTGAGGCAAGGGATTAACAGAATTCTTCCCCTTCTGCTTGAGAATTTGCCCTGCAGTTAACTTCTGGGCTCAGCTCTCCTGGAAACAGAAGAAGATGAGCGTGTAACTTGTCTGTAGGGGGTATGGCCGAGGGTAGAACCCCCTCAGGTGGTAACTAGCTTCGGGACTGGCCTCCTGACAGGAGCCACATCCTCAGGTCTGGCACAGCGGGGTGGTCTCCGCAGGCGTGTTCCTTGACGGCTTCTGTGGGGAACAGGGCTTCTGAGGCAGGGCAGCCACCACACCTACCAGTGACAACCTCATCTCTTTGCCCCTGAACCATTCAGGGCAGGAGACCAGCCCTGATTAATGGCAGTAGACCTATGGGGTCCCCTGACGTTGCCTGACCACCCTGGGGTTCACCTCCCACACGCCCTGCCTCCTGAGCAGCCTGGTGCAAGGCAGCTGAGAGAGGAGGCCTTGCCAGTCTGCGTATTTATTGGCTCTGACAAGACACCCTCCTGAGCATCACATCTCATCGAGGTGTTAAATGATTCAGTGTATATTGGACAGGAGCTCTCCAGCAACCACTGACTCCTGGCTACTAACCCGGGAGTGTTGTCTAAGCACCCCATTCATTAAAAAAAAAATTTTTTTTGAAAGGCAGCTGTCCAGTAAATACCAAAAACATCAAAGGAACTAAGCTCTCATGGGTCTTAAATAAGTTGCTGGGCCTGAATAGATAGAAAATGAAAATAGCTAGAAAATGTTCCATGGGAACATGCTGAAGATTTAACATGCACTAGGTGCCTGGCAGATTATGAACAGTGCAGAGTTGGCCTTTTATGTGAAGCTCGACCACCAATCTAAGCAAAGACAGGAAGCTGGAAATCATCTCTAACAGCTCCGATGTACAGCGGCGTACAGGGAGCATTGTTGCTTCCCACACACGGCTGCCTCCCAAGTTCCTGGGGTCAGGTGGGGTGGGGAGCACTGGGCTGGGGTTTCTGGTTCCAAGATGGGGACTAAGCCCTTCCTGAGTGTGGAGCAGGAGCGGGTGGGTGAGGAGAGCAGCGGGGGCCCAGCCCGCCCTCTTCTAGGGAGCCTCCTGTCCTAATCACCTCTGAAATTTCTGAGCTCCAAATACTCTCAAAATAGTGGTGAGTTTTGGAAAGAACACTCAAGCCATCACCAGCAGTCAGAACACACTTTCTCTTACTGAGCACAGACTTTGCGAAAGTCTCCGGGTTCAGTTTCAGCCAAGGGCTGCCTATCCATGGTCCGTGGGTCCTAGCGAGTCTCAGTACCCGACTTGCAACCTGTGGCCTGATCCCAGATCTCTCTGTGCCCCAGCACGGGTTCTCCACTCCAGCCAACAGCCTGTCTCCTCGCACTCGCCCACACACCACATTCACCCAGTGGCCACCTGCCGTCCCCGGACACTCCAGCCACCCTCTTCCACAGCCAGGCGCTCACACTTTCCCCAGAGCTCTCCGCCTCACTGACCCCTGCAGAACAGAATAAGCTCTTTTCTGTCTCCTTCGTCTTTGTATTGTGAAATGATATCCCGTGTGATAGCAGTCTATTATAAAATATATTCTTCTATAACCAGCACAAGAGTTATACTAAGTCACCATAGGATGTGCATTTAAAGACATAAAAATGCCACCCAAAAGTTAATGCCCGAAGAAGTTACTGATATATTATTGAAGAAACCCTGGAAATACTAAAAATGAAAAAAATATTATTTATTAAAGAAAACACAAATAGAAGAAAAATAATCTATATATATATAGAGAGAGAGAGAAGTGAAGCTGTATTTAAGAGCTGTGCATTGAATGCGGTTTAGAAAGCAAGAAGTCAAAAATAGAGTCCAGCACTTGTCCGGGAGTGACCCTGCCTCTGATACATCAGACTCTTCTCAGAGAAGTTCAGTTTCTCAGGCCGCCATATTTGATGAAAAGAGCCTTGTATGGTGTCCACCTCTGTGACACTGATTCTACGCGCAGCAGCAGGCTGGTGTGGGACCGCACTGGCCTCTCGAGTGGCCTTCCTACCAAGGGCACGCCAGGCAGGTGTCGTCCCGCCGAAAACCATTGCAGTGGCATGGTGGCTGAGCACCCAGCCTCTTCTGATCGATGACGTGGTTTCTGGGCCTGCGCAGCAGAAAACCACAGTGCTATACTGTGTCCCTCACTGAGGATGCCTCTGACCTCTGGCTTGGATGGGATGGGGCACCTCTATATTTCTCAACCCCTTTCCCTCTCACAGTGCATGTCACTGTTCCTGTTGGTTTAAGCATTTTGAGAGCCTGCACAGTGCTCCATGCTTACTCAGTGGCTTCCATCCTGTTGAGTAGAAGGCATCTGACTGATTATAAAACATGGCAGAGATTTCCTGCTTCTGGTGATCCCTTGGGTGGAGGTCTGAAGCAGTGATAAAGATCTTAGGCGTGTTAGGAGGGCTCTTCATGCTTTTCGAGCTGACTCATGTTCATGCCAATTTGATGGTAGCCTGCACCACAACGTGGCTCCTGCTTAGAATGGATCAGTTGCCTCTGGTGAGTAACTTGCAAGTCCAGCCCCATGAGCTTACTCTGGGTGATGACTGCCCTGTGTCCATTGTGCAGCCTCACTTCTTTGAATTGTTATGTTCTTTCTTTCTGTGGCATGAGGATTTATGAACAACAATCAGGTATATTCATTGAAACTTCAATCACATATAATTTGCCACATTTAGATTTTTATCTCTACCTCTCCATAACATGTCTCGTTCTAAGAAAGTTACCAGTAAGCATTGTAATGAAAAGGAGAGGAGAGCCCAGCCGTGAATACTTGGTAGTGCAACAGTTGTGGCCACTGTCAGGTGGAAGTGAATACTTAGGAATCATTCTAGGAATGTCATCTTAGAGCATTTGTCCCTTATCGGGCCATAGAAATTTTACTGCTTCCTATTACATGGAGGGATTCAAACTATAAATTCTGGACTATGAAGTGATCTTACTGACCCTGGCTGCTTGAAGATTTCACTGTTTCCTAGATGTTAGACAAATGGCTGTGGGGGATCATCTTTGACCTTTTCAATATGACCTTTTAAAATAAACATGCTATTCTATTCATATTTGTGTAGTCTTTGGGTGGGAAAAGGGCTTTTTCAGATTTTAAATTTGTGGTAAAGGCAATTTAAACTTTTGCAATTCTTAAAAAAAAAAATTTAGGGCCGGTGAGATGGCTCAGCGGCTTAAGCACCTGCCAGGCAAGCGCGAGGGCCCGAGTTCGACTCCCGGAACCCGCATACGAAAAAGGGGCCGGTGATATCGCTCAGCGGCACGGGCGCCTGCTGGCGCGCGAGGTCCTGAGGTCGACCCCCGGTACCCACAAAAAAAAAAAAAAAAAAAAAAAAAAAAAAAAATTTAAAAAGTTTAAAAAATTAAAACATGGTGGAACTACTGTTTTCCTCATTTTCACCACGCAGATGCTTCTCCTAAGGTTTGCAATTAATCCACTCAACAAATACTTCTTGAATTCATTCCTTCAAGAAATGCCTGCGGAGACCCCAGAACACATCATGCTGGAAATCGCAGCAGGGCCCCTCTCAGCAGGGCGTCTGCAGTCAGGGGAGAAGGAGTGAAAAGCAAGCACAGTGTTCTCCAGTGCAGGCGCTCTGGGAAAACAGCTGATTCCAGGACTGAGGGTGGGCAGGATGAGCCCGGAGCATCTTACAGTGCCAGACAGAGAGAGAGATCTCAAAAGAGAAAGGAGCCAATGAGAGCACTTTCAGTGGCCAAAGTGGAAACAGTTTGAACAACAAAATAATGAAGATAATACTGTATTGCACCCAAAGCATAAAGTAAATATGCATGAGTCCTTGCTAGTATAAACACTCACCGACTAAATTGGGTGAGTTAAATAAATATTCATGAGTCCATACTGGTATGAAAACTGATTGACTAAATTGAGTAAGTGGACTAACTTGATGACATAAATTCTCCATCTTCAGGAAGGTGGGGTCTCTCTCGTCACCCCTGCAGTGTGGGCTGAGAGGAAGGACTTTCTTTGAAAGAGCACAATGTGAAAAGGGGGAGGCTGGGTGTGGTGGTGCAGGCCTGTAATCCCAGTACTTGGGAAGCTGAGGCAGGAGGATTGCTGTGAGTTCGAGGACAGCCTGGGCTACATAGTGAGTTCAAGGCCTGGCTGGACTACACAGCAAGACCTTATCTCAAAAAAAAAAAAAAAGAAGATAAAAGTCGCCCATTCATTATAATGTAAAACATTATTTGCTCCCTATAAAATACTAAAAACAGTAAAGAAAGATGTAAACCTGCAAGGCTAGACAAAGATATTAAACAGGAGATATCACGAAGATTTTGGAGGGTAGGAGGTGAAAGAACAATGCTTAGTTTTTTCCTGTCTTGCACTGCCAGGGGACACTCCAATAAGCTACTTGGAAATACACTAAAAGATTTAGATCTAGAACTTTCAGGCACTTCTGTAAGTTGGATACGGGTTATTCAACTTACAGTTGCCCGGTGGTTCAGAGTTGAAGGCTCCCAAACAGTTAGTAAGAACCATAGTCGTAAGAACCACTTAGTAATATGTTATTACCATAAATTCAAATAGTACTAAGCAGGCCATCAGATTACTCCCCCTCCATGTCAACTGCTGTTTTAAGTACATGTCTCTGTTTTTTTGTTTTTTTGTTTTTTTTTTGTGGGTACCAGCGGATCGACCTCAGGACCTCGCGCGCCAGCAGGCGCCTGTGCCGCTGAGCGATATCACCGGCCCCTTTTTAGTATGTGGGTTCCGGGAGTCGAACTCGGGCCCTCGCGCTTGCCGGGCAGGCGCTTAAGCCGCTGAGCCATCTCACCGGCCCCATGTCTCTGTTTTGAGAATGTCATCAGAAATGGATAGTTCCTTTTCCTCAACAGGAAAAATAGTAAATAACCTGAAATACAAAATAATCCTTCCTAGAATCTAAAGTGTTCAAAAGTGCCAGGTGTGCTGGCACATATGTATAATTCTAGCTACTAAGGGAGGCTGAGTCAGAAGGATTGAATGTTTGAAGCCCCTGTCTCAAAATCTTATTTTATTTTATTTTGTCTTTTTGACACTGGGTTTCTCTGTGCAGTTCAAGCTGGCCTTCAACTCACTTTGTAGATCAGGCTGGCCTGGAACTCACAGTGATCCTCCTGCCTCAGTTTGAGGCCTGCCTGGGCCTATATAGTGAGTTCAAGGCCAGTCTGAACTACACAGTGAGACCTTGTCTCAGAAACCAACAACAATAACAAAAAAGTAAAACCAACCTACCAAAGAAACAAAAAAACATGAAAAGGGGGAGACAACAAGTTCATGGTGGAGAGACCTGACAGGCCCTGCCTCAGCCAGGTGTTCCAGGTGAACATCATCAGGGACAGGCCGTGTTGGTTCCAGCGTGTGCCTTTGATAGGACATGAGAAAGCGGCTCTTCTGTGGTCTTCTTCCCAAAACACATAGTCCAATCCCAAGGGAGACATGAGACAAACCCCTACTGAGGGATACCCTACTACATACAGTATGGGCTTTTTACTGAATGGATAGTCAACTGTAGCTTTTATTTCAAAGGAGCACATTCCTCTCAGCCAGGCAAACTTTGTGGATATAAATGACCCTCCTGCCTCCGGCATAGGCAGGACTACGGATGTGACACCATGCCCAACACAAACGATTGTTAAAAGCAGTAATAGGGACCCTGTTCTTTTGTTTGCCTTTTTCCTGGCAACAGTACTGTAGACATTCTTTCATGCCAATAGATGCAGATCTACTTCTTTGTAACAGTTCTGTTCCATGGCACTAGTGAACTTTAATTGTTGTCCGTTTATGCTGATATGTCATCAGCCTTTGTATTTACAGATAGTACCACCATATATATCTTTGTACGTACATCCTTGCACCTCTGTGTATATATCCTTGCACGGTTGTACAGGTATTTCTGTTTAGTTTACTGGAAATGAGTGTGCACATTTAAAATTATGTGTTACATGTTGGACCCCCACAAGTTCATATTCTGTCTGCAAATTTGAAGACAGATTGTTTGGAAGCAAAGGTTTTTTTTTTAAATGTATCATTAAATTTCTAATGTATTTTAATGTATCAGGATCTGATAAAAGTATTTAATGGTGAAGCTTTATTTGAAGTCCTGTTGTGTGCATGTAAAACTTTTCTTTGCAGATTATGTGGATGTTTATCTTGCTTTAGAAATATTAATGTGGTTAATTATGGAACGCTAATATATGTAGCACTGGGAACATAAATGCTTTTTTTTTTTTTTTTAATCGGAAAAAAATTTAAATTATAAAACACATTTGACCTTGGGACATTTTAGTTTTTTGAGGCAAGGTCTTGCTGTATAGTTCGGACTGGCCTTGAACTCACTGTGTAGCCCAGGTGAGCCTCAAATTTGCAGCAATCCTCCTGCCTCAGCCTCCCATGTTCAGAGATTATACGCATGTGTTTCCACATTCATCTGACTGTATTTTGTTGACAGTAAAATTTATGTATGTTTTAGTGTATAGGATATGGATGAACTAATTTACAGGAATATTTCTAAAAATTAATATTATACTTTGGAGAATATTATACTTTGGAGAATTAGGTAACAGTCTAAAATAGTGCAGTTTGCTTGAAATCCAGGAATATTGTATCTTTTCTCCTGTCAGTATAAGAAATCACCCTTTTTAGGTAGGGGACTTGTGTCGAACACTGGTGTTGTGGAACAAAGAACAACACGTTATCTTGAAATTTGATGATTATACTCTCAATTCTGAAGGTAGAAAGGTGTTTGTCAGTGTAACCTGAACATGAGACCTGTGCAAGGGGTATGGGCTTTATATAGCTTTTACTATTTAAATTACTATTATGGTTTATGTGTATGTATAAGGCAGATGTATTTTGAATTTCCATAGATTTAATGACAATACTCTGTGTGTCTATTCAATATTGTTATGTAGGTTTTGTCTCTTGATCATACTATTATTTACCAATATAATAATAATCCTGCACACACAGGATTTTTGCTTAAAGATTTACTTGCTTTAAGATATAAGCCGGCAAACTTTTTCTGGAAAAGGATAAGACAGGGGCCGGTGAGATGGCTCAGCGGCGTAAGCGCCTGCCTGGCAAGCGCGAGGGCCTGAGTTCAACTCCTGGAACCCACATACGAAAAAAAGGGGCTGGTGATATCACTCAGCAGCACGGGCGCCTGCTGGCGCGCGAGGTCCTGAGGTCTACCCCCGGTACCCACAAAAAAAAAAAAAGAAAAGGATAAGACAGCAAATATTTTAGGCCGTATAGGTTATATGATCTTTATCTTAACTACTCCAGCCTTAGAGTAGATTTTGACAGTTAATTATTTTCCTAGAAAATGTAATTTACCAAAAGAAGTTCTTGGTAGACAACACCCGGGGATCTTCTCAGTAAGTTGATGACATAGGGCAAAAAGTGGCTCGTAAGGCTTCTTTCCTTTGCACGTAATAGAATTTCTGTCTAGGCCATGTGGTTCGTTTTTGTTTCTGTTTTCGTTTCTTGAGACAGGATCTTGCTGTGTAGTTCAGGCTGGCCTTGAACTCACTTTGGAGCCCAGGATATCCTCAGACTCTCTGTGATACTCCTACCCTCAGCCTCCCGAGTGCAGGGATCAGAAGTGTGCACCACCACGCCCAGCTGTTGTGTGGTTCTTTAAGGTGGCTTATTTCTAGATACGTTTTGAGTATCTTTAAAAATTCTGCTGTGCCGCTGATAGATGCCAGGTGTTTCTTTTTATAGTATGAGAGCTTTTTGGAATCTTCATTTTTTATTTATTTATTTTTTTTTTTTGTGGGTACCGGGGGGTCGACCTCAGGACCTCGGGTGCCTGCGCGCCCGTGCCGCTGAGCGATATCACCGGCCCCTTTTTCGTATGTGGGTTCCGGTAGTCGAACTCGGGCCCTCGCGCTTGCCGCGCAGGCGCTTAAGCCGCTGAGCCATCTCACCGGCCCTGGAATCTTAATTTTTATTTTTTTATTTTTTTGGTACTGGAAATTGAACTCAGGACCTTGCACTTGCCAGGCAGGTGCTTGTGCCACTGAGCTATATCGCCGGCCCTTAATTTTTAAAATGGAAGCATATAACTCTCCTACTGACATGTTGTTACTTCATGCTTTGGTTTATCCTAGTTATTTCATTTCTTAGTTTATTAGAGGCTTGGAACAAAAAAGGAAGGTAAATCTAGGATACCACTGTCATTCACAGATTTATCGTATTGTAATGTGTATAGATTATTTTATTTTACATAAAATACAGTACTACTTTATGGCTCATGTATTATACTAATGAAATTTTTAAAAAAACACTTCCAGACATGAAGAGGAACATCGTCGTCGTGAGGAAGAAATGATCAGACACAGAGAACAGGAGGAATTGAGGCGACAGCAAGAAGGCTTTAAACCAAACTATATGGAAAATGTAAGTAAACTACTAGTTAACTGAAATAATTTTGTATTGTTAGGTGGGTGATCTGTATTTGCAAGTTTTTTTTGTTTTGTTTTGTTTTTGGTATCAGGAATCGAACTCAGGACCTTGCTCTTGCCAGGCAGGCGCTGTGCCGCTGAGCTATCTCCCCGGCCCCTGTATTTGGAAGTTTTTAAAATTTGGTTTATATGATAGCGTATTTTCTAACCTTTCTGAATGTGTCATTTTTAAACTACTGTTTTTCTTACTCTTACAGGTAGTAAATTAAAATTAGTTTCTGAAAGCAATATTCATGTTTCATGAAATGGATTTGTATTTTTCTGTTTTAACTCATACTTTCAAAAATGTTGTTAAATTGGAAATTGATACAGATATTTTCTCTGTGCTGATTTTAACTGTGTACTGATTGAACAAGTCTTTATTTTGGAAGATTTCGGACATATACAGAAGGAGACTACTATATGTTCATCTTTTAAGAACGGGGCCTATCTTTATACCTATTTTGTTTCCGAACTATTTTATATAAAATACTTCACATCAAACAGTACAATTCATAAGTATTTTCAGTATGTATCTCTAAAAGATAAGGTTTCTTCTTTTAAATACTTTTATCATGTATTAAAAATTATTAGTTTTTTTTTTTTAACCAAAGTCTAGCTTTGTGTAAGTCTTGTAAATGTTTTTTCACTTCTTTTTTAATGTGTCCAGTTTTAATGTATCGTTTTCCTCTCAGTTTTAAATTTTTTCCTAATAGTTTTTCAAGATGAAAAAATGTTGTACAGTGTCTCACATCCTGGATTTTGTTGACACCCTTGAAGTGTTTAACACAGTCCTTTATCTCTGAATTTTCTGCATGTTGGTGTTCACAGGACTTTGTCTCACCAAAGATTTTTTTGCAGAGCATGACGTTGGGGCAAACAAGACTACTAAATATCTTAAAATGTAGACATCATTAATGATAACTAACGAATATTGGCCTTGAAAAATATCCAGTATTATATGGCTATAAGTACTATTTCACATTATTAATCTTTTTTTCTCTGACTTTCTCTGTCTCCATTTTCTTTTCCCTAGGCAGTTTCAAAACTTTTGTTTAAACAAAAGAATACTTACATAGCTGGGTGTGGTGGTGCACACCTGTAATTCCAGCATTCTGGGAGATTGAGGCAGAAGGATCACAAATTCGAGATCAGGCTGGGCAGATTAGTGACTTAGTGAGACTTTGTCTCAAAAAGTAAAGGGCTGGGCCGGTGAGATGGCTCAGCAGCATAAGCGCCTGCTTGGCAAGCGTGAAGGCCCGAGTTCGACTCCTGGAACCCACATACGAAAAAAGGGCCAGTGATATCTTTCAGCGGCATGGGCACCTGCTGGCGCACAAGGTCCTGAGCTCGACCCCCAGTAACCACACACACACACACAAAAAAAAAAAAAAAAAAAAAAGTAAAGGGCTGGAGGTGAAGTTCTGTGTAAAGGTCCTAGATTCAATTTCCAGTTCGGTGGGGTGGTATATATTTTAAAGTCAATCCTAACTTACATAGGAAGAAATATTTATCTTCCTGTCAAGTAAATACCTTTTGAATGAAAATTATTTGGCATATAAATTTAATTAGAAGAAAATTTTCATGCCAGGCATGGTGGTGCACACCTGTAATCCCAGCACTTGGGAGTCTGAGACAGGAGGATCACCATGAGTTTGAGGCTAGCCTAGGGAACATAGTGAGTTCAAGGCCAGCTTGGACTACATAGCGAGACCTTATCTCAGAAGGAAAAAAAAAAAAGTAAAAGACCTTTTATGATATATGCGTCATAAGATTAATTGATTTTTAAATCCCATTATCAAATTACTTAAGAGTTTTAAGCATTATAAATTGTGTTGACTAATTCCTAGCATTACTTTGCACTTTTTTTCTTCTTGCAACTTAGCCCTTGTTTTAGGCCATAATTTTAAGTTTTTTTGGTGGTTATATTTGCACATAATTCTATTGGATCTACCAGTGTGAGAATATATTATAAAAGAAAGTGGAATATTAAAATTTTTTTAGGCCCACTAGCAATTACTCGTGTTTTTATCTTCTAATATAATCCTGTATAAAGCATCTGTGATACATTTCTTAGAGTCTTCCATTGAAGATTAGAAACTGTACCTCCTCCTTGTGTTTACCGGACTATTTGGTAAAAGGCTTCCTGTAATAAAATTGATGAAATTAACTGATTTTTTTTGACGTGAGTTTTACATTTTGGAGTAAATATAGGTAGGTATTTGTAATAATGTTTTATGTGTAAATAATCACTTTAGGGGACTAGTTGGAGATGGATTAAATAAAAAGTGTCCAGTTACACTTGATTACGTTGCGTGTATCATAAATTCAGTTGTAGACTCTAATCTTTGAAATAATTTACAGTTAAAAAAACGTACACCAGTTTTATGTTTATGGCCATTTAGTATAAATACAATTAATATCAGAGTTTTAAAGTGTCTGGAAACATTGCTACATTTTAAAATAACATTATTGCAAATTCTTATTTTAATTTAAAAACATTTCGTATTTAAAATTAATTTTGTTGGTAATATTTTACAGATATCTAAAGAAAATAGATGAATTAGATATTTAATAATACTCATGCTTGGTTTCTGGGCATTTCTAAAATATGCTATTTATTGTTATATAAGATTATGCTCTGGGGCCGGTGAGATGGCTCAGCGGCTTAAGCGCCTGCCTGGCAAGTGCGAGGGCCCGAGTTCGACTCCCGGAACCCACATACGAAAAAGGGGCCGGTGATATCGCTCAGCGGCACGGGCGCCTGCTGGTGCGCGAGGTCCTGAGGTCGACCCCCTGGTACCCACAAAAAAAAAAAAAGATTATGCTCTTAGTAAGGAAATAGATGATAATACATTTAAATATTAAAATACCTTATTTTCAAGGGGTTGCAGAAATGTGTTTTGCATACTTGAAGCATAATAAATGAAATTAATTTGGTTAGAGCAAAATTCAGCAATCTATAGCCTTACATCGTGGCCCGTTTTCACAGTACCCTGCTATCGATATAAGGATGCTATTTAACTTTTTCAGGAGTTGTTGATAAGGAGAAGAAAGCTTAGCACAGTGATTGTGGGCCCAGTATCCCAGTTACTCAGGGAACTGAGATAGGCTAGAGTCCAGGAATTGCCTGCCAGCTTGGTAATATGTTGACTCTTACCCCCCAAAATGTAAAAGATGACAGACTTTTTGACACAAAGTAACTTTGATCTGAAGGCCATTAGAGAAAACGTCTTTGGTACCTTGGGGTATAATACTTTTGTTCTTTGGTTTTTTGTTTGTATTATCATTTATGCTAGCCTGGCATGAAATTTACTGTGCTCTTAATTTTCTGAGGAGTAACCATACCTCAAGTAGTATGTAAATGAACTATGATAATTCCTGTAACAATGAAATTAAATATTTGGGGGAAATATTTGTTCTGATTTTAGTTTAGTTTTTTAATGGAGATTAAAAAGTTATGTGTTGGTCCGGTGAGATAGCTCAGTGGCATAAGTGCCTGCCTGGCAAGCGTGAGGTCCTGAGTTCGACTCCCGGTACCCACATATGAAAAAAGGGCCGGTGATATTGCTCAGCGGCACGGGCGCCTGTTGGCGCACAAGGTCCTGAGTTCGACCCCCGGTACACACACACACACACACAAAGTTATGTGAAGATATTGTTTTATTTAGTTCTAGCCTCATAACGATTCATTTAAATATAAGCTACTCAAGACTAAAAGAAATATTGAGAAAAACTCTTTATTTCTACTATTTTGTGTTATAGGAAAACATTGTGTTAATAGGAATACATTAAGGTAGTTGGTTCACTTAGTCTGCCTTTACTTTGACAACACTCTGAAAAAAGTTGTAATCCTTGTCTGTTTGTTTTAAAGGTTTGAAATTAGGCCCTCTTATGTGCTTTCTCTTTTTTCACTGTTCAGTTTAAAGTGAGGAATCAAATGGTAAGTGTTCAGTTTGCCCAAGTAATAATAGTAGAGTTTCTTGGTCAGTTTTTTTTTTTTTTTTTTTTGTGGGTACCGGGGGGTCGACCTCAGGACCTCGCGCGCCAGGAGGCGCCCGTGCCACTGAGCGATATCACCGGCCCCTTTTTTGTATGTGGGATCCGGGAGTCGAACTCGGGCCCTCGCGCTTGCAAGGCAGGCGCTTAAACCGCTGAGCCATCTCACCGGCCCTCTTGCTCAGTTTTTACATATAATCTGTTGTTTTTTTCTCGTCTTTGTTAGATGTATTCCAGTGCAACTAAGAGTATGGCCTATGAAGTACAAAATAAATACATTTTTATCTGAGTAACGATGTTTTTCAGTGCAACAAAGGGTGAGGGAAAACACTTATTGAGTTTGGTCATGCTTTCCTTTCTCAGCCTTCAACTTGATTTTATGATATACAGGAAGTCCCTGTCTTATGAATGAGTTCCATTCTGGGAGAATGTTCATATGTCGGAGTCATTCTTATTGGATAAAGTGAGTCTTATACGGTACACCTGTGAACATTTGCAACTCAAATGTTCGTAAGTCAGGGACTTACTGTACATGGAAGTATGTTTTTAAGAGTTAAGGATATATGTCAGCACCTTGTTAATTTTAACTTGGCATTATTTAATAACTTGTCTTTAGCAAATCAAGCTTTGATCATTGCTCTTGTAGTTATAAATTAAACATGTTTTTCATTCTTGCAGAATATACTTTTGATATATACATTGTATACAAAAGGATGCATACATTTTGATAGTGTCTTATTACTTTTAGGTTTATTTTTATCAGTGTAGAGTATATTTGATCTTTTTCCAGGTAGTATGTACTAAGTTAAAATTTTCTATCACATTTTATAGCTTTTGGACACGTAATAGTTTATTCAGAAACAATGAGAATTTTATGTGATTGTCTTTTATAATTGTCTTGTGATTGTTTTCATAGTGTTTCAGTTATTGTAGATTAAGCAGCTTAAATACTTAAGTACTACAGATTTTTTTGTATTTGTGGAAACAGTTTATGTTGGAGTAAATCTTGGAGTAAACATTGCATTTTGGGAAAATGTTAATGTCATAAAAATGTTCAAATATCAATCTTATTCTAGCTTTTGTAATTGTATCATATCGTTATAAAATACTTTGCTTAGGAAAATTTGGCAGTCTTCAGTTTGGATGGTAGTATTAAAACCTGAGGAGTTTCTTTTTTTGGTTGGGTAAAGATTAATGTTTGCTTTTCAGTGAAGAATAGTGTTTTGTATCTTTTCAGTATCCTCCTTTAAATTAAATATATACCTAAACTGGCACTTTAGTGAAAATCTGTAATTGAGAACAGCTCTGGATTTTTCAGCACATGCACGTACTAAACTTGGAGGTGAAGGTATATTATATGTTAAGGGAACAATTTGATCTAGTTTTGTTCCTTTGTCAGAGGTGTTCCATTGTGGCACCCAGGGGTATGAAGTAGTGTGGCCATAAACATGAAGAAAATACATCCAAGGGACCCAGGGTGTGGCCCAGTTGTAGAGCATGTGTTTAGCATATACGAGGCCCTAGGATCAATCCCCAGCACCAACAAAAGAAAATAAAACATACCTAGAGGCTACTGGTTTTATACCTCTTATAAAAGGGCAGTATCTTTGAAACACTCAGGGGACCTTTTAAAAATGTGAATGCCTAGGTCTTATACCTAGAAATTTATTTTTACTGTGTGTAATCAAAGTAAATTCTGATGTGTTATTCTCCATTGCTTTTGGGGGGGCGCTAGATCTAGTAATTCTCAAATTTCAAACATGTCTATGGAATTTTTTGAAAAGTGCCCAACATCCACTAGATATTTTGATTCAGCAGGTCTGTGTTAGAGATTTAGTCATTTTCCACATTTCTGAGACAAAAATACCTAATACCTGCAACTTAAAGGAGGCGAGTCTTTTTTTTTTTTGTGGGTACCGGGGGGTCGACCTCAGGACCTCGCGCGCCAGCAGGCGCCCGTGCCACTGAGCGATATCACCGGCCCCTTTTTCGTATGTGGGATCCGGGAGTCGAACTCGGGCCCTCGTGCTTGCCGGGCAGGCGCTTAAGCCACTGAGCCATCTCACCGGCCCAAGGAGGCGAGTCTTATATTGACTTGTGTTTTCAGTCTATAGTTGGCTGGTGGAAGGGCTTGCCAGGGAGGTAAGCAGCTCACATCATGGCGGCCAGGAAGCAGCAAAGGGAGGAACTGGCAGGATAGTTAAACCCTATCAGCTCATGCCCCCAGTGACCCACCTCCTCTGACCAGGTGCCACCTCATACATTATGTTAGCTGTGGTGTCCCATTAGTCACCTTTCAGAAGCTGCGCCTGTGAGCTCATGAAGCTCATGGGGGATGTCTTTTTTTTTTTTTTTTTTTTTTTTTAATATGTGGGTACTGGGAGTCGAACTCAGGACCTTGCGCTTGCCGGGCAGGCGCTTATGCTGCTGAGCTGTATCACCGTCCCATTGTGGGGCACATCTTGATAGAACCCATAACGGAAAGATTCTGTATTTTAAAAAGTTGTATACTACTTCATTTTGTTTTTGGTAGGAAAGGTTGAAAATCGCTGGCCCTATGTTGAAATAAGAATGGTAGTAGTTGAAGTTTTCATGAGTCTTGGGAGTATGAGTGAAGAAGGGACATGGTGCAGCGTGGGGATTTAGTATTTCTGCAGAACACAGTTTAAATAGCATAGCATACTATATGAACAGTCCCCTATGTATTTGGGTATGGCAGCCTTGAATTGAGCTTTCAGACTGTATGTAAGAGATATTGTCTAAAATAATGCATTAAGTTTTAATCTTTTTATTTTATCTAGACCAATAGTATGCCAGGCTCAGTTCGTATGCCCTGTTTCGTAGATAGAATTTCATTGGAACAGTGTGTTTCATTTGTTAAAGGCTTCTTTGCCTTACAGACACTGAGTTGAGTAGTTGTAATACAGTTATATGCAAGGCAAAGCCTAAATGTTTATTCTCTGACCCTTTACTGGAAATGTTTGCTGACCCCTGATCCAGAGCCAATCTGAGGGGGGGATCCATAAAAAATGGGATCATGTGAAATATAATGCAAATTAATTACTTTGTGTTTTCTTTCCAGTGTTTTTAGAAGGCTCACTGAGCAGACCACCTCATATCGTACCTAGATCCAAGTTTCCTGAGGAATCCAAATTAGTGTGCTGAAGGTTCATTGATAGTTTTGGTTCTAGAGCAGAGCAAAATTTATGGAAGAACTGGTAAAGTGTTACTCTCCCACATTGATTCCTTGGAGTTTCTAAGTCAGTTTAGCTTTTAGTCAGTATTGGTATAAAACTTTGTTCTTTCAGATGTTACCTCTTGATCAGTAGTGTCAATTTGGCCTTTTATTTAACCAGCAACTTCATGTCAGTCTCTTTTCCTGCTTCCTGTATGGGCACTGTTTCCCTTACTCCTTGAATTTAATTATAACTTGACTTCTTCCAGTGCGACATATACAAAACTCAAAACAGAAACTAGCCAATAATCAAATTTCATGAATTAGTGCTGACAGAAATGATCCCTGTTAATTTTTACTAATGAGAGGTAGAAATTTTCTCAAATGGTTGTGAATTTTTGAGAGAAGTTGCCATTTTTGGTTTCTACCTTGACCATCCTTCTTTTACTGTAAGTTATCTCTGACAATTTGTGTTGCACTAGGAGATTTTCTTGGCGGAGAGTGGAATCTAAAACTCCTCAAGCATTCGAATAAAGGACATTTTTCAAGAGCTTTTTATGCCATCCTCATCATCCTGTAGGAATAATTGAAGATTTGTATTCTGTGAAATTTGTTGTTAGGTTTAGGTGTGGTCTACTGGGCATTTACTATATATTGCTTGTACATTGTAGCCCAGTCCTGTGGGTTTGGACATGTTGATGAAAATCAAAATGGATAATGCAGCAATGTTACAGTGTACTGTAGTTATGGCCAATTTTCATTAATACATTTTCATTCATTCACTAAAATAATAGATTACTACAAGCCAAGGACTTTTTTTGAATATTTGGGGTGGTACATAATTTCAACTTGACTTAGACTTTTATACTCTTTGAATACAAGGAAAAGAGAGATACATTTGTAATGTCTATACATGTTCTATACATGTCTATACAAAATCTTTAGGATTTTGACTTGGGATATTTCAATTGTAAGTATGTATCAGTTTTAACGAGGTGCATTTTTGATCACTTTTCAAGAAATTATTTAAAATTACAGTAATATCATGTAGGGAAACCTTAAATGTTTTCCTTAAAATTGAGATAAAATGAGTATGGATACTATTTATAATTTTTTTTTATAACAGACACAAAATAGCCTTTTTTTAGGTGAACTAGGATGTATGGTCACCTTTATCATATGTTATGATTCTAAATAGTGGTGTCGCTGGGTGTGGTGGCACATCCCAGCACTGGGGAGGTTGAGGCAGGACGATTGCCAGGAGTTCGCTGGGTTACATAATGAGTTCAAGACCACTCTAAACTGCATCGTGAGACTCTGTCTTAGATGGATGGATGGATGGATGGATGGATGGATGGATGGATGGATGGATGGATGGATGGATAGATAGATGGAGGTATCTTTTCTCCGCTCTATCATTCATATTTAAAAATCTTGTATGAGCCGTGCGTGGTGGGCCACACCTGTAATCCCAGCACTCAGGAGACTGAGGCAGGAGGATCCTTGAGAGTTTGAGGTCAGCCTGAACTACATACTGAAACCCTGTCTCAAAAAAACAAACAAAAAACGCACAAAAAAACTTCTATGAATGACTCCAGATGGAAATAATTCTCTTATATTCTGACACCTTTTTATCAGAAGACCCTTCATCATACTTGATTATTTCTGTTGCATTTTAGATGACTTTCTGAGAGGTTCATAATCCAGAATATTTTCCTTTTTTTTTTTTTTTTTTTTTTTTTTTGAGTCAATGTCTCGCTGTACTGTAGTTCAGGCTAGTTTTGAACTCACTGTGTAGCTCAAGCTGGCCTTAACCTCGTGGCAATCCTCACGCTTCAGCCTCAACTGCTGGGATTACAGGCATGTGCCACCGTGCCTGGTTTCCATCTTTTTTCTTCCTGGAGAAAATGTATACAGAGTCAGTTCATATATTGCCTCTAACTCCTCACCCCCACTGTGATTCTTTTCATGTTCAACCATTTATTTATTTACTTACTTACCAGGTTGCAGGCTTTTTTTTTTTTTTTTTTTTTTTTGGTTTATTGTGACTTTTTTGAGATTGAAAATCACAGATTTGTCATAATATAGTTACTGAGATATAAGTTGAGGTAATTAGTTGGTTGATGTCATACTTTTAAAATGCCAGTGAAGCTCAATCATGGTTTTCACTATTCATGAATTACCAAACATTGGACATAATAATGCCTCAGGTGTCAAACATTTGATACTTTAGAAAACATTTGTTGTTTTGAGGTACAACTACTGATGTATAGCTTTCATAATAGAATCATAATGAAAAGTAATTTTTAAAAAGTCAACCTATAGCTTTTTGTGCCTGGTTTACAGCACACCTAACTTTTCAAAAGTACACGGATCCCTCTTGAATATACCTTCAATGTCAGACCGACAGGAAAACTTGGAGGGTTCCATTTAGGAAGAAAAATCTGTTAAATTTCGTCTTTTCAAAGCATAGTGCTGAGCACCGTAGAGGACACAGTGTTAAGAGGATTTTAGGTGCTAAATACTTACATAGAAAATGTTAAGAAAAAAAAATAATGTTAAGAGATACAACTAAAACGTTCTTGAGAGTTTAGAAAAATTCTTTACTGCAGAGTATTAAGTGTTACTGCATAGTCCTGGCACTATTGTGGAACCTACTTTGAGGTGTTTCCTTCTTTATTTTTAACTGATACAATTGGTTTATTACTGTGCTATATTGTAGGTATACCTCATGTCTTTTCATTTGAAATGGTAAGTTCTTCTGATAATATTTGGTTTAGAATGGTAAGCCTTACTTTCAGCTAATGTTTCCTTTTTACTTTGAGAAACTGGAGGAGAGTCAAGATTGGCAAATAAGCTGAACAAGTTTTTTGAAATTCTTAATGAGTGTAATATAATTAAGAATGTTGTTTGAATTAATAAAAATTGTAAAACAAAAATTCAGTTTTGTTCTACTTTGTGACTAATTTAGTGTATTTAGAGTTGCCCTAGAGGAGTTACTTTACCTGGTGATTGTAAAGATTGTATCTTAAGATGTTTTTAGGCCAGTCATTGCCTAACATCTTCTATACTTAATATTGAGGGCACGAAGCTCTTTAGTATCACCTGAAATGTCAGAATTTTATGCTAAATTAAATTAGGTAAATGGTATTGTCATAATCCCTGTTTAATACTTAATACTAGTGGTAGGAGATAGCTCTCCCCATAGCTTGGGTTTGTAAGTGTGCTGTACCAATGAAATGAAATTTTTTTTTTTTCTTCCCTTTTTTGAGGCAGGGTCTCGCTATGTAGTTCAGGCTGGCCTGGAACTATGTAGCCCAGGCTGGTGTGGCACTCTCAGCGATCCTCCTGCTTCAGCCTCCCAAGTGCTGGGATTACAGGCATGCACCACCTGTTATTTGAAATTTTACAAAGCCTCTGCAAGTTTGTAAGTATCAATAGTCTAAAATTCATTTCGCTCATGCCTATAATTCCAGCACTTGGGAGGCTGAGGCAGGAGCATCACCATGAGTTCAAGGCCAGCCTAGGCTACATAGTGAGTTCAAGTCCAGCCTGAATTACATAGCGAGACCCTGTTTCCAAAAAAAAATAAAAATTTCAAATAATGGGCTGAGGATATAGCTAAGTGACAGAGTGTTTGTCTAGTATTTTGCAAAGCCTGGATTTGATCCTTGAGAGCACACATACCTAAAAAGTAATAATAAAATTCAAATAACTGAGTGTATATGTGTGAGTTTGCTTTTTTGTTTCATTTGGCATATTACTGCCTTTTCTAAGACCTGATTTTTAATTATCGATATGGTTTAGCAGTTTTGTTTATAATTAAAAATTTTTAAGTAACTTTGAATTTTATGCTACTTAAATATTTAAAGAATTATTAAATGTCAAATCAGTTGTTGTGAATTAAATACTCAAAAAATGTTTGTCAAAATGTGAAAGCTTCCTATATACTATTGAGATAATTTATCTAATGCTTATTACCACAAACAGAAGAGTCTATAATATATGTACCTAGTTCCTCATACCTTGAACTATATATGCTTTGTTTTCTTATTCTACTGTATTCTTTTGATGGGACCAATTCAGAATTGTGTGTTGTGCAGTTTGTGTTTATGCTTGCTTCATCTTTCATAACTTGGGCTTGGCCAGTTTTGATAGTTTACTCTTCATAAGAAGATGCATAAAGAAATAACAGTGACCAATATTATATTACCTTTGGTAAGGTTCTATTAGTATTGTTTTCCTTGTAGTTCATTTCTTTAGGAGTTTGGGGGAGGATAACTGTATCTGATGAATAATTATTACCAATCAATTCTAGGTTTTGAAAGCATCTCCTTAGAATTTGTCATGACAGTTGAAAGTAATAATCTTCAAAATATCCTCATTAAAATCATTAAAATTCTCAGCTGTAAGTTTGTTTCAGAATTTGTTTATGTAAAATGTATTCCCTTTTGTCTCTTAACGTATGTTAGGTTATATATAATTATATTTAATTCAGCGTCACAAAACTTCTACATATTAAGAAGCCATGAGTTTTGCTGCATATTCAGTTGAATTTGACAGGAACGTCAGAATAGTCTTTTCATCTATTATCTCAAGTAGACTTTTAAAAATATATTGTTGGGCCGGTGAGATGGCTCAGCGGCGTAAGCGCCTGCCTTGCAAGCGCGAGGGCTCGAGTTCGACTCCCGGAACCCACATACGAAAAAGGGGCCAGTGATATCGCTCAGTGGCACGGGTGCCTGTTGGCGCGCGAGGTCCTGAGGTCGTCCCCCTGGTACCCACAAAAAAAAAAAAAAAAAAAAAAAAAAAAAAAAAAAAAAATATTGTTGATAGCCTGGGCCTTTTAGCAGAACCCTGTCTCAAGGTAAAAAAAAAAAAAAATTATAAGGGCTGAGAATGTAGATTACCTGACTGGCTTTATTGATTGATTGATACTAGGGATTGGACCCAGGGCTTTCACAGTAAGCTACATCACCCCCCTCCCCACAAACACAAACCGTTTTTTTTTTTGTTTTTTGTTTTTTGGTTTTTTTTTTACTTTTTTTGAGAGGGGAATCTCACTAAGCTGCTCAGGCTGGGCTGGAACTTGTGATCTTCCTGCCACAGCCTCCCAGAGAGCCGGGTTACAAGTGTATACCGCCGTGCCTGGCTTGTTTGAATATTTTAAAGTTTTGCTGCTACCCACCTTTTCTGTGTGTGTCTGTGTGTTCTGGGGATTGAACTCAGGGCCTTATGGCCGCAAAGCACCTGCTGTACCACTAACTTACATCCCTAGCCCTTTCCCTTCCTTCCTTCCTTCCAACCCTTCATAGACTTTATTGTAGAGCAGTTTTAGATTCCATAGCAAAACTGAGTGGAAAGTGTGGGAAGTCTGTCTCACATATGCACGGCCTCCCCCACTGTCAAAATTATACATCATAGGGCCGAGGATATAGCTCAGTGGCACAGCGCCTGCCTGGCAAGCACAAGGTCCTGAGTTCGATTCCTTGTACAAAAAAGAAAAGATCATACATCATTTAATAATGAGTCTAAAGTGACATACCCTTACCAGCCAAAAGTCCTCAGTTGACATTAGGATTCATTCCTGGTGTACATTCAGAGATGTTTGACAAATGTATAAAGACATTTACCCAATATTATAATATCATACAGAGTAGTTTCACTCCCTAAGAATCCTCTGTGCTCTCCTTTATCGTCCCTCCCCTCCAGCCCCTGGCAAGGCAATTACTGTTCCAAAGTTAAAAACTGTCTCCATAAGTTTGCCTTCTTCAGAATGTAGCCTTTTGTCAATGGGTTTCTTTCACCTAGCAATATGCATTTAAGTTTCCCCATATCTTTTTATGGCTTGGTAGCTCATTTTTTTTTAAAGCACTGAATAATATTCTTTTGTCGGGATGTACCACATTTTATGCATTTACTGAAGAACATCTTGATTGTTTCTACATTCAGCAGTTACAAATAAAGCTCTTACAAACAGTCATGTGCAGCTTTTATTTGGACAATTTTCAACTCCTTTGGATAAAAAGCAAGGAGCATGATGCTGAATCATATGGTAAGAGTATATTTAGTTTTACATGAAACTGCCAAACTGTCTTCCAGAGTAGCTCTACCAGTTTGCATTCCCACCAGCAGTGAATGAGGATTCCTGTTGTTCTGCATCACTGGTGACGAACCTATGGCACTCGTGCTGCAAGCGGCTGTTTATCACTGAAAACTCTAAAAGGTTCACCATCACTGTCTACATCCTTGCCAGGGTATGGTGGTGTCAGTGTTTTGAATTTTGGCCGTTCGAATTATTGTATAATACTGTCATGCTTTAATTTGTAATTTCTTAATGACATGTGATGTAAAGTTCCATTTTAAGAATCAGAAAACGGAGGAACTGGGCGTGGTGGCGCACACCTGTGATCCCAGCACTTAGGAGTCTGAGGCAGGAGGATGGATCTCCATGAGTTCGAGGCCAGCCTGGGCTGCATAGTGAGTTCAAAGCCAGCCTGAATTACATAGTGAGACTGTGTCTCAAAATGAAACCATCCAACCAAACCAAAGAAAAAAGTCAGAAAATTGAGCTCTGTTTTTTCCAGTATTCATGGGAGATATTTTGAAATGTATAAAAATTCAAGGAAAAGACCTGGGTTATATACATGTTAAAAATAAAATGATTTCCCTTTCCTTATCTAGCAGTGTTACATAACATTTTGGAAATTCTTTTTAATTACCTGAATTACAAATGTTAAGCTTTACCAGTTTTGTCCATTGTTTAAGTTGGAAAGTTTACGTGCTGTTGAGATGTATAAATAGAAGTATGTCTGTTACTCTTTTTTAATTTAAAAACATCTGGGTTTGTGTGTGCACACTGTGTGTGTGTGTGCGTGTGTGTGTGTGTGTGTGTGTGTGTGATGCTGGGGGTTGAACCTTAGGCCTTGTTCATGGTAGGCAAGCAGTCTACCATGGAGCTACATCCTCAGCCCTAAAAAGATTTAATTTTAGCAGAAAAGATTAACTTGCTGATGTATATTCTTAACACTTTTAAATGAGTGAATGGTTTTTTGGCAGTGGCCTAATCACTTGAGTTTTTTAATACCTACTAATATTTTATATAATAGATTTTTGTTCCTTTGTGTGTGGCTATATTCTGTTTGTTAGTATTTCTGGATGCTCACAGCTTTCATGTCATCTTTCTCATGAAAGTTTGACTACTCTTCGTATTTTTGTGTTTCTCTAGTAAAGGAAGTGGTATGAATGCCATTTACTAACTGAAACGCTTTAAAATGGTAGATGGGATGTTTTAAATTTTATTTTTAGGAACGTTAAAAGGTTAAATATTGTTACTTGCCTGGACTTAACATTTTTTTTTCTTAGACTTGTATAGTTTTAAAGTGGACTTAAGTGCTCTGTATTATTATTTTTAGCATTTGCTCTTTTGAAATATGGAATGTAAATAGCACATGGTGATCCTTAGACAAGCTTAGACTTTTCCTTATAGATAAACATGAGGGATCTTTCTGAATAAAGCAAAGCATTGATTGTGGCCAATAAAACTTCATTCATTCAGACAAAAACTTAGATTGAAATACTTGATGAATGTCTCGTGGCTGACCTTAAGATGCTGTTCTGGTTGATAGTTCAGTTAGTTTTTGTTTAGTTCAATGTATCATAATGTTTAAGCTTTCACCTAATCATTTATTTTTGCCTTATCTGAGTACTCTGAATTTTTTTTTTCGTACTAGAAATCGAATTCAGGACCTCGTGCTTGCCAGGCAGGCGCTGTGCCGCTGAACTATATCCCTGGCCCAGTACTAAGAAATTTTAAAAATAGCTACCTTAATAAAAATGTGACTTTAAAAAAAATGCCGCACAATACATTTAAAGTTACAGATTGATTTCCCAAGTATTAAAGCAAAAATATCCTTATTCTTCAAAAAATGTCAGATACCCCTAGTGGCCTATTTACTGCATTTGGGGAAATAGATTAATTTGTAGTAGTGCAAATTGCTGCTATTTTAAATTTTGATTAAAAAAGATGAACTTGATTGATTGATAGATTGAGTGATTGATTTGAAACGAGGTCTCACTCCCAAATTTAAATAACAATCCAAAAATGGTCATCTGAAATGAATAAACACTTCTCAGATGAAGAGATACAAATGGCAAATAAATATACGAAAAAATGTTCAACATCACTAGTCATTCGAGATGCAAATTAAAACAACACTGAGATTCCATCTCACCCCAGGATGAATGGCTATTATCAAGAAATCAACTAATAACAGATGCTGGAGGGGCTGTGGGGAAAAAGGAACCCTTCTCCACTGTTGGTGGGAGTGTTGACTGGTACAGCCACTGTGGAAGTCAGTGTGGAGATTCCTCAAAAAACTAGGATTGGAGGTCCCATTAGACCCAGCTATTCCCCTTCTGGGTATCTTCCCAGAAGAATTAAAAACATCGTACCACAGCGATATATGTGCACCCATGTTTATAGCAGCACAATTTGTAATAGCTAGATCGTGGAAACAACCCAAATGCCCATCAACCAAGGAATGGATAAAAAAGTTGTGGTGTTTTTATACAATGGAGTACTACTCAGCAATAAAGAAAGATAAACTGTAGACTTTTATAGGGAAATGGATGCAACTCGAGAAAATACTCATAAGTAAAATAAACGGGATACACATGTGTAAACATCGTATTGTCTCCCTAGTGTGAGAAACTGGAAGAGTAAATAAAATCCAAAATGTACAATAGATATGGTAAAACAGGAAGAAACTGTTCAAAAGGAAAGAGAAACTGGGATCAAATGGAGAAAAGAAAGAAGGGAAAAGAAAAATATCATATATATATATATATATATATATATATATATGATATTTAAGATAGATACACTACTAATTTCGCTTAGTTCATTGAAAAGAAAGGTTTGTGCTAATGTATGGACAATTGAATGCTGATATCTTGTATGTACCCTGAGTAACGAATTTAAAGATAACAATACGGGCCAGTGAGATAGCTCAGCCACATAAGCGCCTGTCTGGCAAGTGCAAGGTCCTGAGTTCGACTCCCGGTACCCACATACAAAAAAAGGGCCGGTGATATTGCTCAGCAGCTCGGACGCCTGCTGGCGCGCGAGGTCCTGTGTTCGACCCCCGGTACCCACAAAAAAAAAAAGATAACAATACGGAATGTATTAACCATTGTTACCCTCCTATTATGTTTTGAAATTTTGTTCTATTTTTTTCTCTTTAAAATAAAAAAATAAAATAAAACTTAATTATAATCAAATAAATGAACCTTTCCTCCCTTAGAAAGAAGGAAAGAAACGAGGTCTCAGTATGTATTTCTGAACTCTCAGTGCTCCTCCTGCCTAAACCTCTTGAGTGTGGGGATTACAGGTATGCTACACCACACTTGGCCTTGACTGGAATTTTAAAACAGTCTCAATGTTTTGGGCTTTAAGATCCCTCCACACTGCCAAAAATTACCGAGAACTCTGAGAGCTCTTTTTTTTAGTTATATCAGTATTTACTATATTGAAATTAAATCAAAATGTAAAGAAAATGTGTAGTGGAAGAATGGCCTTATTGTATATGTATACAAGTGTCTTTAATGATCCACTTTGATATAGTTGGAGAAATGGTATTATTTTTTGTGTTTTTAAATTTGTTTATTGTTTGGATCTGTAGAGAATAGTTGTCTTGCCAGGTTTGGTGGCGCACACCTGTAATCCCAGCACTTCGGAGGCTAAGGCAGGAGGATTGCCTTATGTGTGAGGCCAGTTTAGCTGCATAGTGAATTCAAGGCCAGCCTGAACTACATAGTGATAGCCTGTCTCAAAAAAAAAAAGGTTGTCTTCCTGTATTGGCTTCCGCATTTCCATGTATTGCAAAAAGACCCCTTGTTTAAAATTCATGAAGAAGGTCTGCTTTGCATGGATAAATAATAAAGAGACTAGTATATTAGTAAACTTATCAAATAATTGCAGAGATAGTTTGATACAGTGGTAGTCTTATTTATTTATTTACTTACGATACTCGGACTCTAACTCAGGACCCTTGCGCTTGCCAGGCAGGCGCTGTGCCACTGAGCTATATTTCTGGCCAGTGTAGTTTCTTAAAGTACTCTCTTGAATTAAAATGCATTGGTCTGCCTTGAATTTTGAGTGGATTTACTAATGCATAATTTGGTGATGTCATGTACTGATTAGAAAACTAGCGAATCACTGATATAAATATATCATGCATTGTTAAAGCATCTTATACAAAGTTGAAATCTCATTTCTTTTTTCATTTCTTGGTCTTTTTCTTTTCTTTTTTTTTTTTTTTTGTTTGTTTGTTTTGTTTGTCTTTTTGAGACAGGGTCTCACTATGCAGTTCAAGCTGGCCTTAAACTCACTTTGTAGCCCAGGCTGGCCTTGAACTTGCAGTGATCCTCCTTCCTCGGCCTCCAGAGTGCTGGATTACAGGCGTGCGCCACCACACCTGGCACCTTTTGTTTCTTTGAGATAAGAATCTCACTAAGTTGACTCAGTGGGACTCAAACTTGTGATCCTTCTGCCTTAGCCTCCTGAGAGCTGGCATGCAGGCATGTGCCACCTCACCTTTCTTGAAATCACATTTCTTAATAATGATTTTATTAGAAAATGTCAGCTAAGAAATGACATCAGTAAGTACATGGTGGTATCTCAAGTAAAAATCTTAGGACATGAATAAAGAGGATTAATCAGTGCACCACCAAATTCCATGAAAATTTATTTATTTATTTTTTTTTTTTGGTGGTACTGGGACTCAAACTCAGGATCTTGTGCTTGCCAGGTAGGCGCTGTGCTGCTGAACTATATCCCTGGCTCTTTTTTTTAAATCCATCATGTTTTATAGTGAATCAGAACTGCTTTATCTGTACATCCTGTTTTGTCATGGAAAATATTGAGTATGTACTAAAGAATACAGATATAAAATTAGTTTTTGCTGTTTTATCCATATATTCCCAATTGAAAAATTTAAATTTCAGTTTAACATACGTAAAGATGTTTACTATTTTTAAAAAAAGTATGTTTCCTTGATTTATGCTAAGTAATTCTTGAAGAATGAAGGTGCTTTGTGATGATAGAAATTTTATGAACCTCTTACCTTTGCAGGATTTTATAGGCCAATCCAACCCCTTATTATTTATATGATTTTGAGTAAGTTATTTAATATCTGTTCAAGTTTTATCTCTAAAATGGCACAACAGTAAATGTACCTCAGGGTTGAATCAGTCATTTAAAACTGTTTCAAATCACAGCTGTTTTATTGCACTGCAGTATTTGAGACGTTGATTACAAATAACTTGTTTCAGCTTAAACTACACGTGTCAATTTGTGGTAAAGTAATAAATCATCATTAAAATTTGTTTAAAAACCAGTTCTAGGGCCGGTGAGATGGCTCAGTGGCGTAAGCGCCTGCCTTGCAAGCGCGAAGGCCGGAGTTCGACTCCCGGAACCCACATACGAAAAAGGGGCCGGTGATATCGCTCAGTGGCACGGGTGCCTGTTGGCGCGCGAGGTCCTGAGGTCGTCCCCCCGGTACCCACAAAAAAAAAAAAAAAAAAAAAAAAAAAAAAAAAAACCAGTTCTAATTTAAAATATATTAAAAGTTATTCCTAGAAGTGATGGCCTTTTATATTGCTTTTGAGTGGGCACATAGTTGAGAAGTTAAATGATTCTTATTACTGATGTATAAATGAGAGAAATCCTGTCTTTCAGTTTATAAAGTCACCTTAATAATCTGCCTCTTTTGCATTTACTAGAAGTATGTAGTACTGAATTTTTACAAGATAACAACAATGTGAAGAAATGACTTGGAAGCTAAAAGGTCTTTGTCCTAAAATTATATAAAATAATCTGTCTCTTTTAAGAGTAAAGTGAGTAACATTCAGTAATTTTCTAAAATATACTGTCAACATTAATAAATGCATGTATATGTATGTTTAGTGAAAAATGCTACAAAAAATACGTATTGGGTATTTTAATATAGTGATATGCTGTATTATGGAATATTCTGAGACATTCTGATATCCCACCTAAGGAAAGATACTTCAGAGCTTGATCCATTTTATAATACAGCATTACAAGGGGATGTTACTGTGGCTCTGTTTAGCTGACCTTAAGTATGTTATTGTTTACCATGAAAATCTCTTAATGGCAAAAGTAGTTTCAAAAACAAAAGAAAGCACTTTGTGAGTTATAAAGCTAAACATTGTTATTACACCGTGATATTTAGAGCTGAAAAATAGAGAACAAACAAAGATGGTTTTTAACCCCTCTGCCCCCATGAATCTCATAGGCCTGTATATTCTGTTAGGGTATATAAAGGGTGTTTGAGAATTGGAGTCTCAAGCAGTAAGATTATCCTCTGGTAGTGATTAGATATTGCATCCCTAACCCTTACCATAATGAGTTCCACAAAAGTTATCATGAGACTCATGAATTCTACTCTTTGTTGCTAAATAGAATGTAAACTTTCTGGGTCTAGGTGTGCTGACGCATTTTTCATGCTATCAGTAGATCCTAAGTGATGAGGAAATGGCAGCTTGGTTTGGTTGAGTTAGTAGTAATGATTATTTTAAAATAGAATCTAATATGAACACATAATGCTTGATCAATAGTCCTGTCTTATAATCTAGCTTGTATTGCAGGTAAGTATTAGCATCTATGCCTGTGCCATGGTGCACCCATGTAATCCCGGCTACTCAGGAGGCTGAGCCAGGAAGATCGCACGTTCGAGGCCAGCCTGGGTAATTTAGTGAGAGCTTGTCTCAAAATAAAAAATAAATAAAGGGCAGGAGATGTAACTCAGATGTAACTCAATAACTTCCCTCAGAAGGGAAGGCCCTGGGTGCAATCCCCAGTACCACAGATACATAAGTGGATAAAGATAGATAGATAAATAGATGAATGAAAGAGGAAGAAAAAGAAAAATTAGGGTAGAAATGAGGCTTAGTGATAGAGCTCTTGGTTGTCATGCTTGAGGCCCTGGGTTCAATCCCCAGTATTTGGGGAGGGGGATTTATTGGTAGCTGAGAGGGTTTTTTTTTTTTTTTTTTCCCTGATACCGGGACTCAAGTTCAGGATGTTGCACTTGCCAGACAGGTGCTGTGCTGCTGAGCTGTATCCCTGGCCCCTAGTCAAGCGTTTTATGAGAAGAAACAAACTTTTGGAAACTTGAAAAACAGCATTTAGAAAGGTTTGGCATTTAAGTTTTGTAAATGATGTGACTAAACATTTTATTTATTCTTGATGGTGTTTTTTATTTTTCACAACTTCATATATTGCAACATATCTTCGTTAAATATTACCTTTTGATCATCTCCATTTAGTTTAAATAGGGAGTGTTTTTCAAATTTTTTTTAAAAAAGAGCCATTTCGTACTTAGTGACCATTATATAGTGTTTCAGTCACAGGCTTCTACTGATTTCTAGATTTGTATGTACTTTTCACTCATGTTTTATATCATTAAATGGAATTGTAAATGAACATTTAGTGTTTAGTAAATTGCTTTAAAAAATAATTTTTGCCTTCTTGAGATTTAAATACTGCTGTCTTTGCCTCCGAATGTTATTCATGATTACTATATTTTTAACACAGTTGAGACTTGAAATGGGCATCCAACTAAACATTGTGATTTTAGGTGAGCATTATACCAGCTGAGCTATATTATACCCTAGAATATTGCAGTTTTACAATGTTATTTAGGGACTGGGGATGTAGCTCAGTGGTAGAGCACTTGCCTACCATGTGCAAGGCCATGAGTTCTATCCCCAGCAGTGTATGCACAAATAAGTAAGTAAATAATTAAAAGTTACTTTGTGGGCCGGTGAGATGGCTCAGCAGCATAAGTGCCTGCTTGGCAAGCACAAAGGCCCGAGTTTGACTCCCGGAACCCACATATGAAAAAAAGGGCCAGTGATATTGCTCAGCGGCACCTGCTGGCGCGCGAGGTCCTGAGTTCGACCCCTGGTACCCACAAAAAAAAAAAAAAGTTACTTTGTAATTTTACCTAAAGTTTTGTTGAAGTTAGTGGAATTGTTGTTAGTAAATTAATTGTTCTTAGGAAGTAGTTTCTGTAATTAACTTTCAGAGGTTTTTAACACTTGTATGACCTTTTATAGATAATTTAAGTAGTGCATTGTTTGAGAAATTGGCACACTTGCATTCAGGTTTTAGGTAGAACCATTGCTCAGCTAAAGGAAAACAAATTTTCATCGAAATTCGTTAACTTGCTTGTGCGAAGTGAAGAGTTTTATTACATATCTGTAATCTCTGGGTGGAAGGATACTTTTTTTTTTTTTTGTGGGTACCGGGGGGTCGACCTCAGGACCTCACGCTCCAGCAGGCGCCTGTGCCGCTGAGCGATATCACCGGCCCCTTTTTCGTATGTGGGTTCCGGGAGTCGAACTTGGGCCCTCGCGCTTGCCAGGCAGGCGCTTATGCTGCTGAGCCATCTTACTGGCCCGGAAGGATACTTTAGTAAAACTGAAAGAATGAATTTTAATATTTGGACAGTGAAATTTCTGTGTGGTTTTATCTATTTTAACACTTCTGTAACCTAGGAGGACGAGTAATTGATGCCACTTGTTATTTTGGATTTTCCTTTGAAGTCTTGTTATGTGTCTTTGGTGAAATAGAAACATTAAGAAATAATCCATGGTAGAGTTTATGTAATCTGCTTCATGGATAATCTTGCAGTACAAACTGGTATTCTGAACATTTATAGTGTATTAAGTTTTCTATTGAGTAAATGGTGGAAAATTTCACAATTTCAATGGAAAGTGATATTCCAATTCACTCTTTTCTTTTTGATTTTAGATGGGAAATGTAAAGTCATAATATATCGATAGGTTGACTGTGACAACTATGTTTATTTACAGAGAGAACAGGAAATGAGAATGGGTGATATGGGTCCCCGTGGAGCAATAAACATGGGAGGTAGGGATTTGAAGCAAAAGTCTTCTGTAACTTGTAATTCTTTGGGATACTGTAAATGCTGTTTGTGGTATTTACATATCAATAAGAGACTTAAAATATGGAACCAACAATTGCGAAGGTGAAATCTTTTCCATTTATTCTAAAAAGTGAAATATAATTGTATTAATAATATATGCCAAGGAAGAAAGTTTGAAAGGTATATGTTATACTTTTATAGCTTCAATGAAAGAAACCTATAAATTTCTAATACAGCCTGAAAGTAGTTCAGTCATTACATGATGTAGTACAATTCTGTGGTATTTTTTAGTCAAATTTTGTGCCTTTAAATTACCTTTTTTACTCAGGAAAATGATAGTTTTTGGTTTTTAAACTTCTTAATAACATTTTCTAAATTTCTATCTTAAGGTAGTTTTCGTTCATGTTACTTAATATTTAACTTTAATTTAAATATTGTGCATTGAAGTGGACTGCCTAGAGAGGTCTATTACTTCAAGAAGTGAAACGTGTCATGCTAATGCTTATCTTTAGAGTTCATGTAAAATTTTTGAGATAGTGTTTACATTAACAACTTTAACATCATTGGCTTTCATATCCATATTACAGGAAAGTAGAATCAATAAGTAAATAAGTGGAGTATCATAATCATGGGTCGTCAATTTGAAGTTTGAAGTGCTATACATTTAAACATTAGATAATGGATTAAACTTTCACATTACATGATCCTACAGCAACTGTTGCAAAGTTAAAATCTTTATATAACCCAGATATACACAGTATTTTGAAAACATTGCTAGGGCATCCTGTGTACATGGTATGCACACCCATCTAGTGAATTCTTCAACTACATAATATAAGAAATAAAATTTAAAAGATAGAGCAAACATTTTCTACATCAGTTTTTCTTAAGTCTCTGACATAGTTCTTTGACACCTCTTAATCACATAGTCTAGAATTATTTGTATCTGTTTCCTTGGTTTATTTCCTTATCTACCAACAAATAGTTACTAAGCATCTTTGTATGTAAAGGAAGCCTGAAACATTTTCTGTGCCCATAGTGAACTTAATCATTCACGTGGATATATGAAATAATTAGTGAAGCAAGACTCTAAATTCTGGGCCGGTGAGATGGCTCAGTGGCTTAAGCGCCTGCCTGGCAAGCGCAAGGGCCCGAGTTCGACTCCCGGAACCCACATACGAAAAAGGGGCCGGTGATATCGCTCAGCGGCACAGGCGCCTGCTGGTGTGCGAGGTCCTGAGGTTGACCCCCCGGTACCCACCAAAAAAAAAAAAAAAAAAAAGAAGACTCTAAATTCTGAAATATGAAGCAAAGTTGAATATATAATGATGTAGCAGTGGTTCTGTATTTGTTTTTCAGAGTAAATTATGTTTTCCTATATAAAATAATACATGTAACTTTTGAGGACTATAAGCATGAGATTATTGTGGATTATAAGTAGTGTGAAAGGACCATTACAATCATTAGGTTGTCATTAACATCAGAACCAAACTTCATAACGCTGCAAACCATTTCTCTTGGTCCAGAGAGATTGTGAAAACTTTCTCTTGACTTGATTAGCAACTTTATTAAGAATATGCCTTTAGGGCCGGTGAGATGGCTCAGCGGCATAAGCGCCTGCCTGGCAAGCGCAAGGGCCCGAGTTCCACTCCCGGAACCCACATATGAAAAAAGGGCCGGTGATATCGCTCAGTGGCACGGGCGCCTGCTGGCGCATGAGGTCCTGAGGTCAACCCCCGGTACCCACAAAAAAAAAATATATATACCTTTAAATACTTTATTTAGTTAGGAATTCAAGAGAATTTAAACATTTTGTGACATTTTCACTAGAAAACCACATTTACATTTTCAACACTTTCCTGAAGTCTAATCCATTTACTACTATTTTCTTTAATATTCATTCAACATGGGACTTTAATGGTTTTTCGGAGTTAATCCAGTTGAGTAGATAAAACTGATCTCTCTCTTTAAGTTACATTGTTGGAACCACGCTTGTAACTCAGTGCTAAAGCATGTGCTTAGCTTGTTGGATTTGATCCCCAGCAGAAAAATAAAAAATAACAAATTCTATTGATGGAATATGGCAGTAGATTTTCTGGTTTATCACTAGTGTGTATAAGAAGTAAAACATAGATTATAAAGCCAGATAATGCCAATGTTTCTTTAAATTTAGTTTATAGTCCTGTGGTTGAAGATGTCATTTAAAACTGGCTGATAGTTGGGAATATTACATCTTTTTTTAATACGCATAGTTGCATAGTTACAGTCCAGACTTGCAAGTTAAGTGTAGCAAGTCTATTGAAGAGGAATAATAAGAAAAAAATACTATTAATCTGTTCTTTTTGGGGAAAGTAAAGATGCCTGTTAGATACTGTCTTCAACCCTACTTCATTTCTGGATTATGGAAACCTGTTAAAATGACACTATAGCTGTCCCAAGGAAATGGAAACATTCTTGGATAAAGTATAGATTTATCATCAAGAACATTTTGGGATTAAAGAAAGAGTTCCTTTGACAAGTTGCTTGTTTTCTGGGGTTGGCTTTGAAGAATATTAGTGTGTGATGCTGAGGATTGTTAAGGAGTGAGATTTCTTTCAGCTACTCCTTGAGAGAGAACTCCTAGAGAGTTTAGTGTCATCAGCTATTCTGTAGTGGATTTGAATGAAAACTTAAGCTCCTTTTATAAAGTATATTTGCAAAGTTGAGTTCTGAGGGTCAGAAAATTGATATAAATAATGAAATGCTAGGAGAAATCTCTAAACAGGAATCGGTCTTTGTTCCGAATTTTTATTTATTTTTATTTTTTATTTTTTATTTTTTTTTTTGGTACCGGGAATCGAACTCAGGACCTTGTGCTTGCCAGGTAGGTGCTGTGCTGCTGAGCTATATCCCCAGCCCCATTCCGAATTTTTAGGAACAAGTATGAGCACCTAAAAAAATTTTTTTGATACCTAAAAATATGTCTTTGAAACCATCCTATTTATAATAAGTATTCCAACTGAACCACTATGGCAGTTAGTATGAGATAGGTGAATATCTATTTTGATGAAAAAATTTGATGCATATCTGATTATCCTCATTTCCAGAATTTTGTATATCAAAAACATCAACTAGGGGGCTGGTGAGATAGCTCAGCGGCATAAGCGCCTGCCTGGCAAGCGTGAGGTCCTGAGTTCGACTGCCGGTACCCACATACGAAAAAAGGGCCGGTGATATCGCTCAGCGGCACAGGCACCGGCTGGCGCGCAAGGTCCTGAGTTCGACCCCCGGTACCCACCAAAAAAAAAAATCAACTGGGTATTTTATCTGTATTTTTGTGCTGTTGTTTTTAAAAATAAGCTTTATCATGGTGAATTATTTTTATTTGAGTTTTTATTTGGTGAGTTTTATTTGGGGAGTTTAGATTGCATATTTTAATAGAATGTCTAAAAAATAGTACTTTGTAATTTTGGGATGTATTTAGTAACTATATAAAAGCCAAGAGTTTACTGCAGTGATCTTCATAGGAAGTGGTTTTCCCCCTTACAACTTAATGTAATTTACCTGGTAATATTTTTCAGTTATGACTAAAAAAACATTTTTGAAGTGCTAATCCTCTTTTGTTCATTGAAACTGGTAGTGTAGTCAAAATTGTTAGTTAACAAAATTTTGCCTGGTGTGGTTGCACACACTTCTAATCCCAACACTGGGGAGGCTGAGGCAGGAGGGTCACCTTGAGTTGTAGGCCAGCCTGAATTATATAGTGAAACCCCGTCTCAAACAAACAAACAAAAAAACCAAACCAAATGAACAAAAAACAAAACAAAACAAAACTGCTATAAGTAGGCTATAGTAAATAATATTGATCTTTAAAATTTTCATATTGTTAGATTTTCAGATGCCGTAAAATAATTGATAGTTGCCTCATTTCTTTTATGTATGTGTATTTTGGGGATGAAAATTTTAGCATGTAGGCAATGCTTTATTGCACAGTGGATAATTATCTCATTCTCAAGGAAAATAATTTTGACAATAGTTTTGGGGTATAAGATTGTAAAGTTTGGGGTATAAGTTTGTTAAGTTTTTAATGTTTACTAAACTAAGATAGGACAGCTCTAAGTATAGATTGTTTTACATAGATGCGTTTAGCCCAGCACCTGCTGGTAACCAAGGTCCTCCTCCAATGATGGGTATGAATATGAACAACAGAGGAACTATACCTGGCCCACCAATGGGTCCTGGTCCTGCCATGGGACCAGAAGGAGCTGCAAATATGGGAACTCCAATGATGCCAGATAATGGAGCAGTGGTAATGTATCATAAACATTATTTTGATTATATTCAATAATGTACAGTTGTGCCCCAAAGATACCTTCACACTTAACATAATTTGACATTTGTTTTGGCAATAGAGATAAACACCCCATAAAAGAAAAGTACCTTTGTAAAGTTGCGTTCAGATTTAGGAGAGATCGTCTTTAAGTAGTCCAAGAGTAAGGACTGCCATGCATGGCATGCTCTTGTATCTCAGCGCATAACACATACGTATGTTTTTAGAGATTTTTTTCAGTGCTTTTAATTTATAGCCACCATTTATCAGTATTCACTGTAATGGTTGAATATTTTATGTTTGTGTTCTTTCTCTGTATGAACTCCTTCGGTGGGAACAAAACCCCATTATGTGTGAAAATAGTTTTCAGTAACAATTTTTGATAGACCAGTCACTTGTCATGACTTCAAAGTGTGTATTTTCATCATAAAATATATTTTTTGGTATATTCTAAACTTACATTGCTGCATTTTCACAGAATTACTTTTTATATTTGTTAGTAAATTTAGATAATTTTTTTGCTGTGCTCTGAGAGTGTGAAGATATCTTTGGGTAAAATATAAAAGCAAGGTTTTTCAGTTGTATTTTTATTATATATTCAGTATCAGCAAGACTGGTATCTTTTATTATTATCCTTAAATGAGGATTTATAATGGCAGAACATTTACTCGTGTTTGTTCACGATTGTTCTAAATGACATTTAGAAAGAAAACTTTGTTGGCTGTATATTTTGAAAGGCCAGTTTGGTTTGGGGACTACCATATCAAATGTTTAAGGCACCACTACTGTTAAGAAAAACATGGCTAATTAAACTCAGATATGCTCTCAGTTGTAAATCCATGTTGCTTTAGAAGACACTAAAAGTAAAACATTGTGGACTGGAGATATAGCTCAGTTGTAGATCACCTTCCTAGCATGTCCAAGGTCACCAAAAAAAAAGAAGACATTGCATCTTAGAACCGAGGAATGCACTGTTTGTCATTTTTTACATTTATTTACTTAAGATCCTTTTTTTTTTTTTTTTTGGAAAATTTGATGTGCTAACAGTTGCAGTTTTAAAAATGATAGTTCAGTAAATTGAGGCAGTGTCAGAATTTGCTATGAACAGATGGCACCTATTTTTTAGAGTAAAATGTCAAAAAAGCTCAATGAAAATTACTTGGTTAAGTTTTTCTTTAGCCTGTAACTTTCAGTAGAATAATAACATTAACTATTTTTATACTTCTTTCCCTGAAATTGTAAACCTTATTTAAATATCACCCTTGGAGCATTTTTGTGCTTACATTTTACTGTTGCACCTAAGGAATTCTGTTTAACCCCTGAGATTAATATATGGGTCATTATTGTAAAGTTTTCAAAATACTGGGTCTTGATGTTTAATTCTGCTATTGGTAGTACATATTAGTCAACTCTTAAACTTTAATCATCTTCCTAATACTAGTTTTTCAGTGAAAACACCTCACAAGTTTTCATTTTGAAATCATAGTTCTTTGCTTATGTTTAGACTATTGCTTCATGTCTCGATTTTAGAATGTTTGGTTTACAAAACAGAATGTGATGCTGCTCCCCAGTTTTATCTCCCTGATTTTTAGTAAAGTATTTGTCTTTCACAGTACAGTTTCATGTAATATTAACTTTACAAAAGGGACCAGAGCAGTAATATAATACTTGCTAGGCTTAAGATGGCATTTGCTTGTATCATACAGTCAGTTCTTTTTTTCATGAAATTGGGGCATAGCATTAGCAATTTGTAAATCTTCAGATGCTGCTTTTTTATTTTTAAGCATAGTAACTAATTAAATTGCTCCTTTCTTCCTTCTATGTGTGATCCTGATTCTGCTGGACTTTCTGCTGAACTTCATGACACCACCACTTGGGATTTTGCCAATTTTTCTTGTCACTTATATTTGGCGTGTTCCAAATGGACTTCATGTTTGTTATGTGGTATTCTAGCACAATGATAGATTTTCCCAAGGACCACCTTCCCAGATGGGCTCACCTATGGGGAGTAGAGCAGGTTCTGAGACCCCTCAAGCACCAATGACCGGTGTGGGTCCCGTGAGTGGTGGTCCTGGTGGCTTTGGTAGAGGCAGTCAAGGGGGCAACTTCGAAGGTACTAATAAGCGTCGTAGATACTGAACATTCTTTTGTTCCTGGCTATTTAGAAACAAAATTCAGTGGTATGCCTTTACACTTTTACTTGTTACCTGGAAGAAATGGTTTTATTGTTAATGTGTGTAGACTGAAAACTTTTTCTTTTGTAAAACTTGAGGTTTTTGTATTTTTCTTTATTCATAAGCTTTGTAGATTAGAATGGTAATGATGATACGCATCATTGTGAATGTTAAAATGTGTTTGTGACTTTAGCTAACTGCAGCTATGCCATAGTACTGTGAAATCTATGTAGTTCTTTATCTCAATAAAGAAATCATTTTGAGTAATTTAAGATGTTATTAGTGGTATTCTCTTACGGTCTTACTAAACTTTGCTGTAACAATAATTCCTTGGTTGCTTTAACTAATCCTAGCCATTTAAAAATGCAAAAATGATTTTTGCTTTTTTTGTGCAAGTAGCCCTGAAGATAGAAACTTAGTGAAAGCTAATGTCAATACGGATCAGTATATTTGGGGGTGGGAGTGCATGGGAGTTTAATTTGTATAACCCATTGATGTTTTGTGAAATTGGAGTTGCTGCCTACATTTCATAAAGATTCTGAATATTCAGACATTCTAAGAAGGATCAATAAGGGTATCTTTGTCCTGTGCTGCTTTTTCCAAATAAATCTTTTGAATCTTGAAAAAACTGTTTGAAGGCAAATCTCTTTTGCTTATTAAAAAAACCTGGTTTTTAATTTTATCTTCCAGCATTTATTTGGTGTCAATATCTAGATCTCACCTCAATTATTATTATACACCTAGTGTTAAGTTTTTAAAAAACAGTACTTTTGGATTGGTAGTTACGGGAGGATTTTCTGGGTGGCTCATGGTTAATTAGGCATTTCTTGAGAATGTTGGTTTCTAATAGTATTAAAAGAATGGCTTGACTCTGCAATGTTAAATATTTCTCTATAGTTGTAATTCTCTCCAGTAAAATCTGTCTGATGGTTAGGAATGTTTACAGTTGAAGTGTTGATTTTTAAAAGAGAGAGAATCAACTTCATAATGGTAGGTCATTTAAATCTGATTAGATTCCTGTTCTGTCCAGTACCTATTTTGAATTTCAATGCTTGGGAGAAACTGACTTCATCATGTTATAACACTTACCCTAAAAGTCATAGATATGTTTGGAAATTAGTATATTGTCTGCGTTTGTTTAAAATCACATTAAAAATTACAAAATCTAACATTTAACTTTCCACTTCAAAGCCAATTCACCAGCCACTGATCATTGCATTTACTTCTCACACATTTCAGTTTGTTAACACATCATTCTTTTACCATCTTTCTGAAAAATATGGTGTTATTAAGTAAACTGTGTGTAAATAGTGCCTTTAATATTACCATGGTGTTTGTTTTGGTGGGAAACATATTTTCAAAAGAAATAGCTTTGGTTAATTAAAAATCAGAAGCAGTTGTTTAAAAGCACAATTAAGATGCATTTTTTCTACCAAGTTATTTTTCACATGTATTGTTTCATGCTTTATTTTTTTAGACACTACAGTGTATATGGAATTATATTTTAAATTTTACAGTACTCACAAGCTTTGGTTTCAATAATTTGAAAACATTTGGAGATTGTAAGATGATAGTCAAGGACTATTCTCAATGCGTTTTTCATGAGTATAAGGTGTTGGGGACTTGGATTTGTTTTATGAGATTAATTGGGGTGCGAAGAGTTTTTAAATTGAAATATCTAAGTAATATTTATTGCATTTAAGTCTACCTTTTCCATCTGTGTTTTATTCACCTAATACTTTGATAATTTTTAGCACTGTATTGCATTCAAGGCTGAATTCATGTTGGGGAGACATTTGATCCTTTGATGTTAATAACAAGCTACCTTTCGCCAAGGCTGTGAAATTCTGTATGATTCATTCAAGGACATTTGAAAGCCAGTGCACAGAGATGTATTAGTCTCCTGAACATCCTAGTGTCCGGGCTCAACTCGGGCTCCAAGAACAGAGTTCTACACAGCTTTTCCCCTGCATCAAGAAAATTCTTGTTCCAGTACTTACCAAGTTTATCCCGGAAACAGTCAGCTTCTGAGTGGCAGTCAAGTGGACCATCTGTGAACTTCTAGTTACTCAGTTGTTAAGGGTTTTGTGTGAACACTTGTGACTGGTCTGCTCAGTATTTTTCTTGTGAATTAGTATACCAGTGAACATTTTTGTCATTTGCTTAACAATGATAGATATAAAACCGAAGAGAAAATTCAGTAGTTTAGGTTTCTGAGTAAATGTGAAGTTGTCATATATGCTATCATAAGTTTTCAAAAAGGAGTAATATGAAACAGCTTTAATATTATCACAGTCTTCTGTTTCCTTCTGTTTCATTTAAAATTCCAAGTACTGAGTTTAAAGTCTGCAGGATTTAGGTTTATTATACTTCTGGTAGTTAATATGAATAAAAAGTACATCCATTCTCCTAATTATCTTATTCTAGCATTGTAATTTGTTGGAATTTTTCATTTTTATTTTAAAAGCATATATATTGATTTTCTTTGACAGATCCAATATGCTAACTGGTCATTTAATTGAAATTGGAATTATCAAGAAGGACAGTGACTGAAACTTTGGCTTTTGTTTCTCAAACACTAAATTATACCTTTACAGTTTGTTCAGAAATATACTTGTTGAATATTTCAGTAACTCCCTATTTGTATGAAAAGTATGTAACAGTTGCTTAGTATCAGTGTGAGTGACTAATAGTCACTGATTAATACCTCGGTTAAATTGCTGATTAAAGCATAGATTTTGAATGGGAAAGATTTAAATGGGATTGAAATGACATGAGAAGAAATGTGATACGGCAGGAGCTTTTTTAGAAGGGTAGAAATTGAGTGTCAAATGGTACTAGTTAAAAATAAAAGGGCCATGTCATTTTGGACAAATACAGGGAGTTTACTAGGAAGTAGGATGTTTTAATAAAAAAAAATGTTGTGTGTTTAAGAGTTTTGTTACAGCATCTATTAAAATATATTCCTGAACTTTCAGAGGCTAGCAGTGATTCCAAAGATGAGAGTTCCTTTAAGAATAATGCAATGAATACTTGCATCTTAGAATAACAGGTGTTAATGTTTTCCAGTATGTATTTCCATTAGTTATAGGCAAGGGCTTTTTAAGGAGTGGAAAACTTACTTCAAGGAAGATTTCAGATTACTTTGCTTGTAAATATTTCAACACACACCTCTTAAAAAGAACATTGATGCCAGTTTTATACCAAAGAATATTAATTCCCACATACTACATTAAAAAAAAGTGTGTCTTAAGTTATATAGCCAAGTATAGGTTTATTTTATTATAAGCTAATCATATAATTAAATACATTAGCAGTAGTCTTACACTTCACAAAAGCATTCATTTCTGGCAGCCTGCATTACTAAGTTTTTAAAAATAGAACTTATGTTCACTTATCCGTTTTCCCCAGCTGTGTAGACAAAGTATTGTGTACAGTTTCCCACATGAATTTTTCATCATGTAATTTATAAACATTTACTCCAGGGAAATAAGAATTGGAGAAGTTTCTACTTTTAATCTTTTAAAATCTGGATTTACATTTTAGGTATTCTATTCACTTTTTAAAACTATCAACAGCACTATCTTAGCCAGGCATGGTGATGCACACCTATCATCCCAGCACTTGGGAGGATGAGGCAGGAGGATCACCTGGAGTTTGAGGCTAGCCTGAGCTACACAGCGAGTTCATTGCCAGCCCGGACTACATTTTGAGACCCTGTCTCCAAAAACAAAAGCAAAAACCAGCACCATCTTCTGTGCTATAAAAATATTTTCAGTATTTTTCCCCAATTACTGAAAAACAACATTAATGATTGAAGATTGAAACTTTTAAGACAACATTTAAAAGCAACGCTGTAGTGCTTTTATCTTAGGATTTTGTTTTCTCTTTTTCTGTAAAACCATGTTTACATTATGAATATATCTAAGTTTCTTTGTAGAAAATTATTTGATATTTTCGTTTATATGGTGAAAGCATCAGTGTGTATGGTAGTTTTTCTGTTTTATATTTTGTTTTCCTTTTGAACACCAGAAACCTGTTCCAGATTGAGGATAGTGCACTTCTTAATGTAGTCACAGTTCATGTAGGTACATTGAAAAAAATTCTTCAGGTATATTGTTTTATGACTTGAATACCCATTATTGCTACTGCCTCCCTTCTCTGCAGCAGATACTGTTTCTGGAGTATAAACAAAATCTAAGAATTATTTTTTGGTTTGTCTTTTTGATTTAAAGACATGAGATTTAGAAGAGATGGTATTCTGCTTGTTACTGTATATAAAATAATTGTTACAGAATAGTACTATAATCTCTCAAATCGGATAGAGGTTATTTCAGACCCAAAGTTAAGATACAATTAGTAGAATTGGGAAGAATAAAGTGGAAATGTACTGAGTTTGAAAGCATGGCTGTTTTCTTTTTTGTTTTCCCATATTTTAAAATAAATTCAGTCAGTTGTTTTTTAGTTACTCATTATGTCAGTTCAGTCCTGCTGCGTATCAGTAGTAATGTGAGTGAACCATATCTACATATAGATATATATGGGTTGTTTGTTTTGTTTTCTTTGCAGTATTGGGGATTGAACAAAGGGTCCCACACATCCTGGACAAGTGCTTCAGTGCTGAGCTGCATCTCCACCCCACCCTCCTTTATTTTATTTTATTTTATTTTTTATTTTTTTTACTTTTTAAAATTCTAGGCAGTTTAAGTTGCCCAGGCTGGCCTAGAACTTGCAGTCCATTCCTCCTTCAGCCACCCTGGGTAGCTGAGATTACAGGTATGGGCCACCATCCCATTCCTGACTTTTTATTTCTTTAAGTAACTGGTTCACTGGTGGTGTTGAATACTTTGAAGTTGGTATTTACATCTAAAAGTTTCCTAGCTCTTTAATTACCTTAACATACACACATTTTATTAATTTATATGTGTATCATACATCTCATGTAAGGTATATGATCTAAATTTAATTAGCCACATTCATTCATCATGGTTTTTCTCTCACTGGATCGCTGAGATACACTCTTATTCTAGCTTCTTTTATGAGAAAAGGCATTATACGAGCTGGACGAAGTGCACACCTGTAATCCCAGCACCCAGCAGGCTGAGGCAGGAGGATTGATGCAAGTTTGAGGTCAGCCTAGGCTACACAGCGAGTTCAAGACCAGCCTGCACTACTATACTTAGTGACATCTGTTTCCAAAAAAGCGGGGGACATGGCATGTTTGCCAACCAGTCAGGCTTTGTGAATAAGATTTTATTTATATTTTTGAGTTTTACAACAATTATATAACCATCATCTTACGCATAGTAACCTTGCCATTGTAGGACTGAGTTATGTACATTTTTACTTATATAGTTACTTAAATAATTTTGCAAGTCATTAATATAAAGATTTACTCATGGAAATACAGAAACATTTTAAGTATATTTTGCCACAATAATTAGTTTTCCTTCAAGGTATTTTCACATTCGATAATGTAAATCAGTATCAAATTTCAGACATTTCTAAATTTAAATAGTGTTTCATGTAATAAAATACATAATCTTCAGTAATTTCTAGGGGGCTGTCTTATAGGTAATAGTAGTAATTTGCCTGGCTTTGTTTTGTTTTGTTTGAGACAGGGTCTTACTACAGAGTCCAGGCTGGCCTTGAATTCGCTATGTAGCACCCAGACTGGCCTCAGGGTGGTCCTCCTGCCTCAACCTCCTTTTTTTTTTTTTTTTTTTTTGTGGGTACCGGGGGGACGACCTCAGGACCTCACGCGCCAACAGGCACCCATGCCACTGAGCGATATCACCGGCCCCTTTTTCGTATGTGGGTTCCGGGAGTCGAACTCGGGCCTTCGCGCTTGCAAGGCAGGCGCTTAAGCCGCTGAGCCATCTCACCGGCCCTCAACCTCTTGAGTGCTGGGATTACAAACTAGTGCCACCATGCCCAGCACCAAGTAGTTATTTAGTCTGTGTTAATTCTTTGAGATAATTTACATTTTACATATTCTCACACTTCAGAATTTTACACATGAATGTAACTTTTTTTTTTAATGCGGATACTGGGAGTCGAACTCAGGACGTTGCGCTTGCCAGGCACGTGCTTACACCGCTGAGCTGTATCACCAGCCCTAATGTAACTTTTTTTTTTTTTTGTGGGTACCAGGGGTCAACCTCAGGACCTCGCATGCCAGCAGGCGCCCGTGCCGCTGAGCGATATCACCGGCCCTTTTTTCGTATGTGGGTTCCGGGAGTCGAACTCGGCCCTCGCGTTTGCCAAGCAGGCACTTATGCCGCTGAGCCATCTCAGCAGCCCTTATTTATTTATTTATTTATTTATTTATTTATTTATTTATTTATTTTTGTGGGTACCAGGGCTCGAACTCAGAACCTCGTGCTTGCCAGGCAGGTGCTTATGCCGCTGAGCTATCTCACCAGCCCCCCTAATGTAACTTTAAAGCAGAGTTTTTCAAATTTTAGAATAACTGGGGTTATTATCTTCAAAATAATGTTTTCCTTATTTGTGTATGACTTAGGAAGAGCCATGTCATTCAGAATTTTACTCTATTGTAGCAATATATATTTAGGGACTATACTCTGATGGGAAGTTTTGCAGGGCTTAGGATATAGTAATAGTAAATATCTGTTCTGTAAGGAACAGTAGTCATAAACACTATTTTGTATCAGTGACTTTCAAAATTGTGCTTATGTTAGAAACCACTGGAAGGAACCAGGAGGGGTGGCTTATGCCTATAATCCCAGCACTTGGGAGGCTGCAGCAGGCAGGAGGGTTGCCATGAGTTCAAGATCAGCCTGCATGGGGCCGGTGGGATGGCTCAGCGGCTTAAGTGCCTGCCTGGCAAGCGCGAGGGCCCGAGTTTGACTCCCGGAACCCACATACGAAAAAGGGGCCGGTGATATCGCTCAGCGGCACGGGCGCCTGCTGGCGCGCAAGGTCCTGAGGTCGACCCCCCGGTACCCACAAAAAAAAAAAAAGATCAGCCTGCAGTACACACAGTGAGACCCTGACTCCAGCAAACCCCCCCAAAACAAATCAGTGGAAAGCTTCTTAAACCCCAGAGTTCCTGATTCAGAAGCGCTCAGGTGGGCACAAGAATGTGCTTTTCACAAGTTCCCAAGTTACACTGATGCTCATGGTTGGGGGACCCCATAAAAGGGGGGGACTGTGGCATTTTGGCTGTGGTTTTGTTGTCATAGTCTTACTCTCCCAGTACATTGTATTTGTTTTAATTCTGTGGCTAGCATTCAAATAATCTAAAACAACCTTCAAACATTGCCAGTTATTGCCAAGTTGACAAGCACTATGAAAGTCCATTGTTCTTGACTAGGAAATGTACTAGTTACTTAGTGCCATGTAATACATAACGTGTTTTTATTGTGCTTTTTTTTTTTTTTTTTTTTTTGTGGGTACCGGGGGGTCGACCTCAGGACCTCGGGCGCCAACAGGCACCCGTGCCGCTGAGCGATATCACCGGCCCCCTTTTTCGTATGTGGGATCCGGGAGTCGAACTCGGGCCCTCGCGCTTGCAAGGCAGGCGCTTACGCCGCTGAGCCATCTCACCGGCCCTTTTATTGTGCTTTTTGGAACTTTTTTTGTATTCCTGTGTTCACAAGCCCAGTTACTTCAAGTGAGGAAGGAATATAGAAAAGTACAATTTGAAAATGGTTAAAAGTTTTCACCTAACTGATTCTCATGTATACATACAATTATTTGCAGTAGAATCATGTAATCTGTATTTACATCAGTATGTTTGGACATGCCTGTGCTTGATGGGGGGAAGTGCTAGAAAATTGTCTTGATCTTCGCTTATCATCCTGGTAAATTTATCTAGAATGAGACCCTTTTGGTGGATTAAAATGATGGCTTGACTTTTTGTTTTGTGTGAATTTATCATAAGATTTAATTAAACTTGTTTCATGAGACCATGAATATATCTATTATAAATATCATTTCCTTTGCCTTGTAGTTGTGCTCTTTGTCATTTTAGAAAATATTGCTCATCAAAGAATTCAATAAATGGAAATTGTTCAATAATTTTATACTAAAAGTTTATACGTCAGGACTGGAGATGTAGCTCAGAGGTTACTGGAATCCCTGTGTTTGATCCCCACCACCACAAAAACAAACAAATGGATATTTACATCCTGCCTCATGAGATCCTCCAAAGTTCATATGAAAATTATGGTTCAAAGTCAGTTCAGAATTACGTAGTATGTTTTAAAAAATCAGTCTATAATGAGCGCATAGTTGTTGTATTGACTACAGTTTCTTCCTGGACATGTAACCATAGTGGTGCCTCGCTGGCTGGCTTTGAGCCTTGTGCTGTTGTGAAGGTGGCGTGTGCTGCATGGTGGAGACACACCAGTGCAGTGAGTCGTTTAATGGTCCCTAGTGCTATCTGGAGCTGTCTGGTCTTGCTTCCCAAATACAACCCTAGTGTAGAATTTGGCGTCCTCTCAAATTTTACATGGAAATCTACATGGATGATGAATTACTATTTTTACTACTACTATTTTAGACAGGGTTGCTATGCACTCCATGTAGTTCAGGCTGGCCTTGAACTCACTCTGTAAACCAGGGTGGCCCCAAACTTAAAGTGATCCTCGTGCCTAAGCCTTCTGAATGCTGGGATAGGCATGTGCTACCATACCTGGCTTGATGAAGAATTTTGTGATTCTTGTGAACTAAACAGACGTTTGGCTGTGTAAGGGCACATCCACCTTTTGTGTTTTCTGGGTACTGGGGATTTAATCCAGGACATTGGCACTGAGCCACGTCCGTAATCCTTTTTACTTTTCATTTTGAGACAGGGTTTCCCTAGGTTGTCCAGGCTGGGTTCAAACTTGGAATCTCCTGCCTCAGCCTCCCAGAGTCCTGGAATTACAGGCAATCACCATAGCACCTAGCTCACATGCATTTTAATTTTTCTCTCTCTTTTTTTGGTAGGACTGGGGATAAATCCAGCCAGAACCTTGGCATTGAACTGTATTCCCAGCCCAGCCCTGGTTTTTTGATCTTCCTGCCTCAGCCTCCCAGAATGCTGGAGGTGTACATCATGGTGCCTAGCTTCTGTTTCTCTCTTTCATTTCATTTCATTTCATTTTCTTTTGTTTGAGGCAGGGTCTTGGCTTTGTAGTTCACGCTGGCGTTCAACTCACTGTGTTGTAGTCCAGGCTGGCCTCAAACTGGCAGCAGTCCTCCTGCCTCAGCCTTCCAAGTGCTGAGATTACAGGTGTGCGCCACCATGGCAGGCCCATTTAGTTTTAAAATGGTTAAAGGACAGCTACTTTTTGTTAGATAAAGGAACTATAAAAGGCCCACCTTAAAGGTTAAAAGGAAGAGCATCGACTTGGAATGTGTGCTACTTAAATGAATTGCGATGGAGTAAGTGGATACAGTCACTTTTCTGTGGAGCTACGGTGTCCTGGAGTGGTCACATTTGGTTGTGGAGTCTTTAGCATAAGACTAGTGAGACTAAGGAATTGAGTTTGTAATTTTAATTTGATGTTCAATGGCATAGTATGAAGAAAAGAATATGAAATGGCTTTAATTTTTTACGTGCCCACCTGTTGAAATGATAGTATTTTGTATATATTGGATTCAGTAAAACAGACTATTAAGCTCATTTTACCTGTTTTCTTTTCTTCCCACTTCGATGCAGCTTCCTGGAAACTTAAAATTGCACATGCGCCCTGCATTAATTTTCTGTTGGACAGCCTTGGTCTAGAAGAGTACCTTTGTCAGATTCTTTTTCCCTTGATGATATAACCCCAGAATGTCATTATGTAGACCACTTATTATGACCTTTTAAAATGACTAATACAGGGTTGAACTTCATGTGTACATTCACCAATATGTCTTGGTGTGAGATAGCTTGATTTAGCATAATTTCTTGGTGTTTGCCATAGTACTAGGAAGGAGTTTGAGTTCCTAGTTCTCAGTAAATTTCTTTGTTGTGTTGCTAGGAATGAAACCTCATACAAGTAGGTAAGGGCTTTCCCCCGAGCTACACTTCTAACCTCCCTTTTTACTTTTGTTACTTTCCATTTGTGTTTATTATCTATTTGATAACATCCATAAAATTTTGTTAGCAAATTTAATTCCTGAAAAAGTTGTGTCACAGGAGACTTCTCTGAGGTTATCTCTTTCATGTATTCATTTTAGTCTAACTAAAATGCCACCCTATGAGAGTTCAAGGACCTTGTCTATCATGTAGCTACTGATTCTTATTCCCTAGCAAGTGGTTATTAATGTTTGTTTGGGAGATGAATGACACTAAGTATAGGATAGGCATGCTGTTTACTAGTGAGGATGCAAAACAGAAAATACAGTCCCTGATCTGTTGGAATTGGGAGTTTAGGGAGTTATGTAGACCTGTAAGGAAACGGACTGAGTGTATTAAAGGACATAGAAATTGTACCCATGAAAACCTAGAAACAAATATCTATGTATTTTGGGGAAACTTGGAAGATTACCCTAAGATGATAACATTGAGCAGGTCTTAAAGGTGAGTGGTACTTTTCCAGTTTTAGAGTTTTTGGAGGAAGAGGGTAGCAAGGGTTGTGGGATAGCATGATGGCATACTCAGAACGGCCAATGGCAGTGAGCACAAACCCAGAGCAACTGATGAAAAATTGATTAAGGGAAGGGTGCCTGGCTAGACTGGGAGAGAGCACACAGAATGTTTAGGGGCTAGCAGTGTAGTTCTGTGGTAGAAGTTGTGCTTAGCTTAGCATGTACAATTGCTAGGTGAGAGAGAGTTAAGATTATGATTGATCTAAATCATACATATTTAGATCTTTGACTCTTAGGAGATTAGGAGTCAGCATAGCTTCTTTAGGTTGTAGAATGACTGGATTAGTAATAATGTTCTAGAAAGTAGAGAGACCACATAGATTATCGGGTCATCCACCCCATCCCCCATCCCCGTGTATTTGAAAAATATTTAGTGAAAATGATTCTTTGAATTCCAGGTATTAGTAATTCATATATAGAGTGAATTTAACTGTCATAATATGTCAGAGTGAGAGAGGGAGACACAAAGTGTAGGAATTTCTTCTTGAAATGGTGAGTTGAGGGTACTGAGACACCAAAGGTAAGTGTTTACAGCACTGATGGTAAGGGGATGTAGCTCCTAAAGGAAGAGGGAGGTATAGTTATAATCCACTGGGTTTTTAAATGTTTTGGTTTTGAGTGTTTTAGATGATTTATTGGGATTTTTAAACACTGTAGGAAAGCTTTCTGCCTGGTAAATGGTACCCTCACAGCACCATCATCTGTTACTGAACTGACTGCAGTACCCCCTTCACCTGCACTATTTTTACATTTGCTCTTGTAATTTATCTCCACAAAATATCTAGTGCCTCTTTCTAAACATTCATCACATCTTGTTCCTTTTTTTTTTTTTTGGTACTGGAGATTGTACCCAGGATCTTTGACTGAGCTACATGTCCAGCTTTTTTTTTTTTTTTTTTTTTTTTTTGAGTGAGTGAGGGTCTGCCAGGTTGCTAAGTGGCCCCAGCTGTGCTCCAACCTGTGATCCTCTTGCCTGAGCCTCCTGTATTGCTGGAATTATAGGCTTGGGCCACCATACCCAGTTCCCTTTTCTTTTGCAAATGCAGTAGCTTCCTATCTGAATTAAAAAACGAACTGTATTGTATGCCACAGGCCTGCTGCTTTTTTTTTTTTTTTTTTTTTTTTTTTTTTTTTTTTGAGACTGGGTCTAGTTGTAGTCTGTGTTGGCCTTCAAGTCACTATGTAGCCCAGGCTGGTGATCCTCCTGCCTCAGCTTCCCAAGTGCTGGGGTTACAGGCATGTGCTACCACACCTGGCCTGGGGCTTTATTTGATATGTTCTCTAACCACCTTTTCAACTCCTTCTATCTCGTTTCTCCCCTGGCACACTAAGCTCTAACAGATCTCCACCTCCCAAATATTTTTATGTGTCTCTTTCCACTAGAATTTCACATCACCCTTTTTAGTCTTGTCCCTTTGTCAGTATATTTACTTACTTGTGCCTACATTTTATTCATAGTTATTAATACTCATGTAAAATGTTAGGCATTCAGTACAATCTGTGATCTGTATCCATGAGTTTCAGATTCATGGATTCAAGCAACCTTTGATTAAAAATACTCCAAAAAGCCAGGAGTGATGGCACATGTCTGTAATCCCAGCACTCTAGGAGGCTGAGGTAGGAGGATCACATGTTCGAGCCCAGCATGGGTAATTTAGAGACTTAGCCAAGATCTCATCCTAAAATAAAGAGGGCTGCAGATATGAAGCTCAGTGTAAAGGCCCTGGATTCAATCCCAAGTACTAAAACAAGAGCAACAATAACAAAAATCATACTGAACAGGTAGATTTTCCTCATTGTTATATTGAGCAGTACAGTATAACAGCTGTAGCATTTCTATTGTTGTAGATATTATAAGTAGCCTAGAGGTGATGTACATAGGAGGATGCATGTACATTCTATGCAGATACAATGCTTTCTAATTTGGGGACTTGGCGCATCAACTGATTCGGGTAATTCAAGGGAGCTCCTAGGAGCACTCTCCCAAGGGTTCCAAGGGATAGCTCTGTTATCTAGTAAGCGTTTTCATCCTGCCCTTTGCATGTAATAGTGAAGTAAATAGGATTGATAAGCCAGTTTGAACAGAATTTGGTTAAATAAATAAAAGCATGTACCCTGTCTAACAAGAAAAGAAAGAAAAGAACCAGGATGAACGAATAGAGGAATCAAGACATCCTCCTCTTGAGTCTGCAGAGTAAATGAGGTTGGCAGTATGGAAGAAGACAAGTTTTTAACAATTGAAATAAAATTTAAAACTAAAATCACAGTGTATGTTGTGTGTATTGGTTGTCAGATACACTGGTGTTTGGATCTCCAAGCTTGAAGACCAGAGGACAAGAAGTAAGTTTTTAAAAGGCCTAAGGTCTCCAGAAAAATGGCTTTGTTTTCTAATTGAGTATAAAATGAAGGGTACTGGGTTTATAGGTTTACATGTTTGTTTTCATTTTTGTTTACCTTGATATGTGTTGAAGAACGTATTGAGAGACAGGCGTGGTAAAGATTTCCTTCCAGGAACAACTAGTCACGAGCTACCCTGAAGCATCTCCTAGTAAAGTGCAATAACTTGAGGTCTTTGTTGATCAGATTACACACATTTTCTGCATGTCACGATTATATGTGCTTCTACAGATACTGATGGTTTGATATGTGATTTCTTCTAGTAATTGAGCTGTAAACGACAAAGTTGCTAAGATTTCCTGGAGAAATAATTCAGTAAAAAGTGAATGTTTTGAAGGGAATACCTAATTCTCTTGACAGTTTTGGATAAGTAAGTTGGGTACCGTACCAACATGAATGCAAAAGCTATCTTACTATTAGGACATGTGTAATTGATTGTTTGAAGAAACATTATTCCCAGAACGTTTCTCAGAATTGGTCTTCTGTGTTAATGGTCTCTCTTTGAATATACTTTGAAGAGTTTTTCAAGGTCACCGTGTTCCCTTGTGGCCTGTCTGTTTTCAGTTACTTACCTGCTTTACCATGGTCTTTGGGTTAATATTTACTGTTCAAGTGGCTGGATTGTAGAGATTTCAAATTTCATACCTCTAACATAACACTGTGCGCCTTTCCGGGTTGCTTTTACACTGATTATTTTATTTTCAAGGGTCAGTGATACAGCTCAGTGGCATAAGTGCCTGCCTGGCAAGCGCGAGGTCCTGAGATCGAGTCCCGGTACCCACATATTAAAAAAAATATATATATTTTTGAGACAAGGTCTTGTTGGTGTAGTTCTGGCTAGTATCAAACTTGTGATCTTCCATCCTCAGCCTTCCAAGTGTGCCACCAAGTCCAGCTGACTTAATGTTTCTAATGAGAGATGAAACTAACGTTTGTCCTGGGTGTAGAGGCTTCCTGGGCATGGAGGTGTGTGCACCTGTAATCCCAGCACTTGGGAGGCTGAGGCAGGAGAATCACCATGAGTTTGAGGCCAGCCTGGTGAGACCCGGTCAAAAAAGCAAAAACAAAACAAAAAACATTTTCCTTGATTATATATTAGATATTACTGCATTTTATGTGTTTTTGTTAAATATACCAGGTATAGTCATTTTAGTATCCTAGTCTTTATATTAAGCTCAAATTAGGAAGAATGGGAATGCCAAAGTCTGGTAACCTCTGTAAGAAAAGTTTCCTGTTATGCCATTCTCTCCTTGAACTTATTAGAGATGATGAAAATTGGGAGATAGAATATATAATGCAACATTTGGAAAGGTTTTTAATTTTTTCAAATTTATATCATAAACATAGTTCATCAACCTGTTACAGTTGTCTTCTAAGTATTTTTGCAGCACAAATAAATGGAATCATGTCCAGTTAGCTAAAATTCTGATATAATTTTTTTTATATACCTAATATGTAGTATGTGAAATACAGAGTTTAATACATTTTAGAGAAGCATGGTTATGTTTTGTATCCTTATACTTTCTAGGGTGAGAACAGTTTTTTCAACTTAATTAGCTGTTTGAACTCTTTCAGATAAATTTCATGTATTTCCCCTAGCATTCGTTATCTTTGCTGTTTTCTTAATTTCCTGTGCCCTTCATTGCTTTTGTTTGGCTCCTGTCCTTACCCCAGTCTTCCCTCTGAAAGCTTTCCTTTTTCTGTCTGGTCAAACTGCTCAGGGTGTGACTGCATTGCTCCTGTGGGTTGCACATGCCAGCGGCTGGGTTAACATGAAATCAACACCTGACAGTTTGTTGTGATAATTAACTGTCTTTTTCCTGTTTGTCCTTTAATAGTTGTTATCCTTTGGCTTGGCATGAAGGCACATGCTTCCAGCGCTTGGGAGGCTGAGGCTGGAGAATCACTGGGAGTTCGAGGCCAATCTGAATTACAGAGCGAGACCCTGTCTCAAAAAAACAAAGTTGTTATCCTTTAGATAATGCATTCATGAAGTAGCCTGGGTACTAGTGTAGAGGGTAATAACGAGTTTTGCCTTTTTAAACCACTTATCAGTCCAATTAAATACGGAATGACCAAAAAATTGCATTTTTTGTTAATTTTTAGAAGAAAATATAGCAGGAAATATTAAAACAATATTTTAATAGGGCAGAGTAACTAGTAATATAATACTTTTTATTACACTTTGTTACTAGGGTTACACATACACAGATTGAGAGGCAGACAAAAATTCAAACGTGTAAAAATCAGTACATAAGCATTGTAATACTGTGGGTATGTCAAGGATTCACGGTGGTTAGAAATACCCAAGTATCCTTTTCCGGTAAGTTGTATCTATTTAGGAGATCAGAGTGCCCCTATTATAAAGAAAAGCTGGGAACTGATCAGTCTGCACAAAGCTGCTGTAAACCTAAAATGAGAATGGAAAACTAATGTTTCATGATATGGAGCCATTAGGGAGTTTTGTCAGGAGAGTGATTCTAGTGAAGCCAGGGACGGTGGTACAAGCCCGTAATCCCAGCCACCTGGGACACTGAGAGCCTGAGCAACATAGCAAGACTGTCTCTTAAAAGAGAATGAAAAGACAGATTCGTATTTCAGGTAGATAACTAGCAACTTGGGGATAGATACATTTGATTTGAAGTAGACCACTGTTAGAGAAGAGTAGTCAAGATAGTAGGAAGTAGAGTTGGAAAGGTAAGGCAGAAATTAATACCTGGGAGTGGGGGATGCGGCTTAGTGGTAGAGTGTTTGCGTAGTATGAGCAAGGCCCTGGGTTTGTTCCCAGCACTGAAAACAGAAAAACAACTACAGAAAACCAGAATGCCAGTTAATCATGAAATGGTCAGGATGGGCCGGTGAGATGGCTCAGCGGCTTAAGCGCCTGCCCGGCAAGTGCGAGGGCCCGAGTTCGACTCCCGGATCCCACATACGAAAAAGGGGCCGGTGATATCGCTCAGCGGCACGGGTGCCTGTTGGTGCGCGAGGTCCTGAGGTCAACCCCCGGTACCCACAAAAAAAAAAAAAGGTCAGGATGTGGGGAGTTTATGTGGAACAAAGGAGGCAGGGGTAGTAGGTTTTATAACCAACTGAGGAGTAACTTTAGTACTACCATTTTCTAAGAATAATTCAGGAGGAAGGAGCAAGATGAGTGTAGAAAGCTTCAGGCTACTGTGACAGAAAAGGCACTCAATATTTAAAATCCTGGTGCTGCTTTGGGCAAGGTAGAGCACCCCTGTAATGGAGGATTGATTGCAAGTTCAGGGCCAGCCTGGGCTACATAGCCAGACCCTGTCTCAGAAACAAACAACCCAAAATACATCTTGATCATTACGTGCTTAGGAAAAAGGTATTGGCTGAAGAATCTTGATTGTTATCAGTAAAAGAAGCAGCCATTGATAAATGAAAATAGATATAATTTGTTTGCAGTACAAACTATATATTCTTTATATAATTCTCTCTCTATAAAGAAATCTTCTGTGCATCTCTAAATAGAACTACTTAGACTGAAGGGCTGCGTTAACTGAGTTTCTACTGGAATACGTGTAAACTTACAGGTCGTGGGAGACTGCAGTTGCATTCATTACAGAAAAAAGCATGTGGAAGAAAAGGGCATAGTAGATGACTTTATTTGTACTTGGTTAGAAACAAGTATGAGGAACTGTGGAAACCTGAGGTGGAGTAAATGCTCTTATCTCTTCTTAGTCCTCAAATTTATTTTTTTTTCTTATTTTTTTTTTTTTTTTGTGGGTACCAGGGGGTCGACCTCAGGACCTCGCGCGCCAGCAGGCGCCCGTGCCGCTGAGCGATATCACCGGCCCCTTTTTCGTATGTGGGATCCGGGAGTCGAACTCGGGCCCTCGCGCTTGCAAGGCAGGCGCTTACGCCGCTGAGCCATCTCACCGGCCCAGTCCTCAAATTTAAATGTTATCTTAGCAGTCCCTTTATTCTAGGCAAATTTCAGACCCTCCTTTGAGATCTAGAAATAGCATTGTATCATTAACATCTAATAAAAATCAACCCGCTTTCCAGTATACTTGTACATAAAGTAATACATATATAAACATAAAGTATATTTTTAAATTTTAAAAATACTACGTACTTTATACACAATGCAAAATGGTCATAGTGAAAGTAATTTTCTCCATGTTGTATACTAGCCAGCTAGGGCAGCCATTATTGCTGATTTCTTGTGTATGAGTCCAGAAGTGGTAGTTGTACATATTTTTAGAGTATACACACACAAGCATATTATACATACTTTTACTATTCTATATGTACCAGATTTTTTTGGCCTGTGTTCCTCCCCCTTTCCTGTCGTATGTTTCATCATATGTGTTTGGACATGTTGTAGGCCACATATATGAATATGTTTATAGCATAAAGCTAGTGGGATTGCTTTGTCATTTGTGTGTGTGTCTCTAGTTTTTTAGATACCTGTGGGTGCTGAGAATTTCACTTTATTCTCTGCAGTCACAGGCAATGCATAATAATCAGTAAGACCAAATGTTGATAAAAACTGATGAAGTTATTGGAGATGAGAGTAAAAGTTCAAGAATTTAAATGATATGATTGACTACAAATAATAAAACAAAAATTACTGAACTTGGGGAAATTTTGAATAAGACTGAAGTTAGCTAAGGAGAATTCTAGAAATAGAGACCTAAGTCTTATACTTGAGGGTTGGGGGTGTTGCTCAGTGGTAAAGTGCTTGCCTAAGAAATGTTTGAGGTTGTGGGCTCTATTCCCAGAACCACAAAACAGAAACCCAAACTTCAGAAAACAAGAGTGTTAATTGCCAAACAGTTGTAACTCTTCAATGAATTGCTTAGTTGTGAAGACTTCATAGCAAAAGAAAATTTTTTTACATGTCTCAGGCCAGCAACTTTACCCAATTACGTCTACAATACATTGTATAGTAAGGACTTGAATGGGTGCAGTTTGTTATTTGAAAAACAGAAAATTTAACTGATCAGGGTTGTTAATTCTGCATCATTTTTCAATATTCATTGTAACTAGAGTACTAACCTCTAGTTAAAATGGCCAGTAAACATTGGTTTCATGATATAATCACTAAATTTAAGAAATACTTGTTGAGGTTTGAAGTTTAGCTCAGTGATAGAGCATTTGCTAGCATGTGCAAGGCCATTGGTTGATCCCCAGCCCCATAAAATAAGTACATGCATGTATGCAACTGTGTGCACAAATGTATGCATGCATACATACATACTTGTGTGTATAAGCTGATACATATAACTCTAGATTGGGGAAGCATGTATCCATTTTAGGCTTCTCTGAAGACTCATTTGTCCTGATACCTGAACAGTCAAACAGAGAGCACTTGCAAAGTTGGAGGTGTTACAGGTGTGCCAGGTCCAAGATAAATTACTTTTTAAAGCAAGGAAGAGGGAAATGAGGAAGAGCCTTTTCCCATCCTTATATTCATTGTTACTCCTTGCACAGAGGACTTTCCCTCCTAATGAAACTTGAATAGCCCAGACAACTGCTTATGTACTAATCTGTTATATCTGTGCTTCTAACAAAAAGTAAGATTTTTTACCCCGTCCTTTCCCAGTTAATTCCCTCTGCCTGGGTCCAGGGGTTGTGATACTGAGCAGGCAAGCTTTAGAGCAATGCCATGCCACATAGTTGAGATGATTGAGATGATGAGTTGAGATGATTGTCCCTGAATGAAATGGGAGATGGTTGGAGAGGCTGGGCTAGGTAGTAATGTGATTTTCTGTTTTAGGAATGAATTATTTCAGCTACTCATCTAGAATTGACTGGAGTAGAGTCAGAATGAAATGAAAGCAAGTAGACCAGACCAAAAAGGAATAGTGACAGGTGATGGTGGCTTGCCTATAAAAGTCCCTAGTACCAAAAAGGAAATGACTTCCCCTTTCCCTTTAGCTTTCACACTCTGCTCCTCTTAATTTTATTTTAGTACCAGGGATTAAACCCAGGGCCTTTGCACTGTGCTACATCCCCATCCTTTTTCTTCATTTTTTCTTTCAAAGTAGTGTCTCCGTAAGTTGCCCAGGCTGGGCTCAACCTTGCCATCCTCCTTCCTCAGCCTCCCAGAGTTCTGGGATTACAGGCGTTCACCACCACGCCTGGCACACAGTCCCCTTTTGAAGATGTGTCAGCACTTTGTGTTAAATCATGAAAAATCTTAGTATATCTTTACATAAATACAGCAGTCGGGATGTACTTGTAATTCAGAAGTCATAAACCTCGGTGAAAGTGTGCTGGGTGTGCCCCTAATGAAAGCATGCTCACTGATGGTGATCATCCTACCTCATTACTGATGTTCAGCACCTGTTTTACCCTACATTTCAGTCATCACAAAACTGCAGATTATACTTGATATTTATGTAACTTTCCCAAATGCAACATTATGATGTTATTTAGTGCAAATAGATAATGAACTCTTTATTTTTCTTTCTTGAGACAGGGTCTCACTATGTAGTCCAGGCTGGACTTGAACTCCGTGTAGCCCAGACTGGCCTTGAACTCGTGATCCTCCTGCCTCAGCCTCCTGAGTGCTGAGCCACAGGGCTATACCACCATGCCCCACTCTATAGTGAATCCTTCACAAAAATTTTTTCCTAATTTAATTTACAAGTTACCTTGAAAGTAACAGTAACATGCTATTTTAAGTGGTTTTAAATGTATGGTGAAAAAATGTTTAGGTTGATACTTTGTTTCCAGACCCTTTCCATGATGTATGAACATGACTGATATATTAAATAACTATAATTTACTCGAAATAATGAACTTTGAAACAAAATAGCGAGCTGGGTTGGTGGCACATACTTGTAACCCTAGCTACTCAGGAAATTGAGGCAGAAAGATAGCAAGTTGGAGGCCAGCCTGGACAATTTAGCAAGACCCTACTTCAAAGTAAAACTGGGCTAGGGGTGTGGTTCAATGATCAGGTACTTGCTTAGCATGTGTGAGCCCCTGGGTTCAATCCCCACTACTGAGGACCCAAAAAGTAAAGGAGGCTGTTGAGGTAGGTGCATTATAACCTCCTGTCATCTTGTGCTGAAGATGCAGTGTACTGTTACTCCGGCCCGCCAAACCCTGCTGCTGCATTCATTAAAGGAGGGGTTCTCCTGGACTGGGGTTTTGTTCTGTAATGATCTCCGAGAAATGCTAAATGACCACAAGAGGATAATGCTGGATTTTGTTTTTGAAATGCCTTTATTGGAATTTGGGGACAGAAATAAAGTTGGTTAAGTTAGTGGTGTCTCTTTTATTACAGTTGCCTTGCAAAGAAAGCAGATGTATGTGTTAAGACCCATTTCAGTATTTTCTCTAGAATTTGCTTTATTTCAAATCTGGGCACTTGAAATTGAGTTTTTTACAGGAAGTCACTGAGTATAGTTGAGAAAATCATCTTTTGTGCATTTTTAGATTTTACACGTTTGTTGAATTTTACATTTATTTGGTAACTCCAGCAAAGGTTATTTCATAATCTTTTTTTTTTCTTTTTTTAAAATGTGGGTCCTGGGAGTCAAACTCAGGACCTCGTGCTTGCTAGGCAGGCGCTTATGCCACTGAGCTATCTCACCGGCCCTATTTCATAATCTTTAGAGTAAATGATGGATCAATAAATTATTTTCCTGGGAAAGCTGATATTCTAGTTGGAATATTCAAATTTGTCTTTAGTATTTTTCTAAATTTCAGTGTCATTTTAGTACCTATAAATGAGTTTTATGTGCTTTAACATTACCTTTCTTTAGATATGTAATGTCTTCGTTTTGAATTGCTACATGAATTTTAAAGTAATTTAAAAACAAAATTTTGCTTTCTAAAATTTTAGACTAGCCTTTTAGTTGTTTAAAATTTATGAGTTTTGTTCAGTTGGACAGCTCAGTTGTCGTAAGCTGGGAATCTTAATGAGCTGCTTTCCAGTCAGTCCATCCTGCCTTAGAGGTAACCACTGTTCTATTTTGATCGCCATAGATTTGTTTTTGAACTTCATAACAATGTATTATATAACATTGCTTCTTTCACACATCATGTTCCATTCATTCATCTTTTTTGGTGGGGTTGGTTCGTTTTTAGTTGTTTTTTGTTTTTTTTTTTTTTTTGTGGGTAGCGGGGGTCGACCTCAGGACCTCGTGCGCCAGCAGGCGCCCGTGCCGCTGAGCGATATCACCGGCCCCTTTTTTGTATGTGGGTTCCGGGAGTCGAACTCGGGCCCTCGCGCTTGCCAGGCAGGCGCTTATGCCGCTGAGCCATCTCACCGGCCCCGTTTTTAGTTTTTTGAGGCAGGTTTTGCTTTGTAATTCAGGCTGGCCTTGAACTTGAGATCCTCCTCCCTCGGCCTCCCAAGTGCTGAGATTACTGACATGCGCCACCGTACTCAGCCTTGTTCTGTATTCTTGTCAGCATCTGTCAGTCCTGTTAATACTGACTTTTCTAGTAGACATATATGGAGGCTTACTGTGGTTTCAGTTTCCATTCCCCTGATAGCTTCCGGTGTTAAATACTTTTATATATATATGGTATATGTGTGTATATGTACATATGCTTGTGTGTATACATGCACATGTTGGTATACTTATGCATATATTTGCCAGTTACCTTTGTTTTGTGAAGTACCTGTGTGTCATATCATCTTTTTTTTTTTTTTTCCTCTCTCTCTCTTTTTTTTTTTTTGGTGGGTACCAGGGGTCGACCTCAGGACCTCGCACGCCAGCAGGCGCCCGTGCCGCTGAGCGATATCACCGGCCCTTTTTTTCGTATGTGGGTACTGGGAGTCGAACTCGGGCCCTCGCACTTGCTAGGCAGGCGCTTATGCTGCTGAGCCATCTCACCAGCTCCCATTGTCTCATTTTTTGAGACAGGGTCTCACTATGTAGTTCACGCTGGCTTGAGCTCACTTTGTAGCCCAGGCTGGCCTCTAACTCGCAGCAACCCTCCTGCCTCAGCCTCCCGAGTCCTGGGATTATAGGCGTGTGCCTACCATGCCTGGCCATATCTTCTTTATTGCTGTTTAACTTGCATGGTTTCATTACCTTTTGATGTTAACACTCACTGATCTATGTATAACCTATTATATACGGATGAGGTTAAGTAGGGATAGCTACTGAAAAGCCAGATAATGTTGAGAATCCTGAATTGAACCAGTCTTCCTTCCTTCATCCCTCCCTCCCTTTCTTTCTCTCCTCTCTCCCCTCTCCCCTCTTCCCTCTCCCCTCTTCTGTCTCCCCTGTCTCTTTTTTCTTTTTGTGTGTGTGTGGTACTAGGGATTGAACCCAGGGCCTTCACAGCTAGTTATGTCCCAATCTCCATCCATTTTTTATTTTGTGTTTTTAGACAGGGTCTTGCTAAGTTGCCCAGGGTGGGCTCAAACTTGTGATTCTCCATCCTCAGCCTCTCAGAGTGGTGGGATTACAGGTGTGCCCCACAACGTCCTCCTGGATTTTAGCTTCTTGCAATATGTCAGCTGAAAGATGGAACTTCTTTATTAAACATTATAAATTAATTGTTCAGTGAACTAAGATTATTTTCTAGTATGTTGAATTATTTGTTCATCCATTAAAGTTGTATTATATCGAAAAGTAGGACGTAGTTATGGATATATTGTCAGTTGTCTCACAGGTTGGTTGCTTTCATGGGTAGTTTCTCATGTTTCTTTGGAAAACGTTGGCCTTTCGATTTTTGACTTTACCATTTTGCTCGATCAATATTTCCTCATAGTGTTTGAAGATATATTCTTTGTTGCACACAGAGCACCATTAATACTGGAATAAAATAACCAGTGCAAAGTAGACTTACCTGTCCTATCACGAATTGCCTGTGAATAGCATTTGGTTCATTTACTGCTTTAGCAGCTGGTGTTGTAGTGACGCTGTAGTCATGAAGGCAAAGGGTCGTACTCAGATGTGACGTTGTGTATGACGTCTCTGGTGGTCGTGTTTGATACGTGACCATTGCCACCCCTCCAGACCACAGACTTCAGCACTCATCTCTTGAAAGGGTCCCTGCTGTTGAGTCAGGAGCATGCTCACGAAAACTGCCATTCTCTGCAGCTGGGAACCACAGGCATCCGCGGCAGACGAAATCACTACCTTTTGGTTGATTCATAGCAGGGTGTTTTTCACCGTGTGCCATTATTAAAATCCTATTTCTTGAGTTTTAAAAATTCATATGTTTTAATTTGAACAACTCAGGCTCAGGATTATGTTATTTATATTTATACATGCCTTCCTTAGAATTTATTCCTATTATTTATATAGGTAAGTTGTATATTATATAACAGATATAATATGTAATACATAAACCATAGCAGACTTGTCTGCTCTGGAAAAAGGTATCTACTTTCACTCAAATGCTGGGAGAATAATAGGTATAGCGTTACATAGTTGGCTCTTCTCTTAAGACATGGGCTTCTAGCTGGGTGTGGTGGTTCATGCCTGTAATCCCAGGACTCAGGAGGCTGAGGCAGGAGGGTTGCCATGAGTTCAAGGCCAGCTGGGGCTACAAAGTGAGTTTGAGGCCTACCTGAACTACACAGCGAGACTCTCTCAAAAAAACGAAAAAAAAAAAAAGGGCTTTTTTAATGTTTTATTTGTAGGTTATCATTTGCATTTCTGACTCTATACAAAATGTTTCTGCTTAATCATCTAGGGTTTGGTTACAGGCGCCTCTTGCTTTTAGCAGTTCCGGTGCCTTTTTTTTTTTTTTTTTTTTTGTGGGTACCGGGAATCGAACTCAGGACCTTGTGCTTGCCAGGCAGGCGCTGCGCCACTGAGCTATATCTCTGGCCCTCTCAGATGCTTTTTTTTTTTTTTTTTTTGTGGGTACCGGGGGGGTCGACCTCAGGACCTCACGCGCCAGCAGGCGCCCGTGCCGCTGAGCGATATCACTGGCCCCTTTTTTCATATGTGGGTTCCGGGAGTCGAACTCAGCCCCTCGCGCTTGCCAGGCAGGCGCTTAAGCGCTGAGCCATCTCACCGGCCCCCTCAGATGCTTTTTTAAAGTGAAATATTAATAAAAGAAAAAAAGTGAAACATATTAACATGTGCATCCTTTTTATTTATCCTTTTTAAATTTGTGTTGTCTTTTATTCTGTGTGTGTGTTACTGGGGATTAAGCCCAGGACCCTCACACTATCTCCCCAGTGCTTTTCTATTTTGAGACAGAGCTTTGTTAAGTTGCCCAGGCTGAGCTTAAACTTGTGATCCTTCTGCCTTGGCCTTCCAGAGTGCTGGCATTACAGGCGTGCACCATTGTGCTGTGTCGTTTTTGATTCTGAAATTAAAGACCACTTTTGTCCAAGATTGACTCACACAGTCTTGTTATGGTTTGGTTGGAAAGCTGACGCTGGAGGATCATGAGTTCGAGGCCAGTCTGGGCTACATAGAGAGTTTGAGGCCGAACTGGATTGCATAGCAAGACCCTCTCAAAACAATACAGACCACAACAGATGATGATGATAGTTTCAGTTAAGGGACAACTATTTTTTTAATAGTTATTCGTTCTTTTTCACATTTGGCAGGGTCACTTTGATAGAGTTGTTCTTCAGGATCAGGTAACATTGTCTGACTGTATGATGGACATCATAGATTTTAAAATCAAAATTGTAAACTTGAGTGTACTGGTGCAGAACTGGGAAGGCTGAGGCAGGAGGATTGCTTGAGCTCAGGAATTTGGAGCCAGCCTGGACAGCATAGCAAGACCCTAGTCTTAAAATTAAAAAAAGTTAAAATCACATAATGAGCACCACTGAATAGGTGTACCTGTGCAGCAGCTTACTGTGACTCTTTTATTAGGATGGATTGCAGTGCAGTGTACAGTAAACCTCATTGCTTTTCTTTAAGAGTCTTTAAAGAGAACTCTAGTAGTTTTTTAAAACTTTTGAATACAAGAATTAAGCTACATATTGACAAGCAGAATTCAGCTAATTTAATCAAGATTACCTTTCTAGGTTTCAGTAAAAATGCTTTTAAAGGTACAGATTTACATTTCTGAAAAGTTAAGATGCCTTAAAGTGTTTAGTAGTCTGGGTGTCATTGTGTTAAGAAAATTAATCCTTTTCAGTTTGGTTTGCGATTCCATTTATTTTTATCATCAGCCTTAACTTTACTATAGTTATGTTACATAGAAGTGTTAAATTTATATAACCAATTTAAGAATGAAGATGAACTTAGCATCAGATTCTCAATAAGTATCTTGTGTATTAGAATGCCGTTTGCTGGTAGGAATATATAAAAGTTAATTTTTAATTGATTTATAGCATGCTTTCTTTCAGAAGTACTTAAAGTTCTATACCTTCATAAAGTACATGCAAAACCATGTATACCTATATTTTGCATGCATAGTTTACACAAATTTTGTGTGTGTAGGGGGAACGTCAAAGTGAATTTGAGACTGAAATAGGTTTTAAATACAATACTGGTCTAAGCTACAGATTTCCAGTATTTTGTGCTCATGTCTCTCTCCCACAGAGAAAAATTTTAACACAAATCTGTATATTTGTGTGTATTCCTGCATTGCAGTTGTGAACTACTGTATTAATATTTCAGGTATATTATAAAAGCAAAATTTTATAAGGATAACATAATAACCATAAGCCTGTCACCCAGTGAAAAATCTTGAGTGTGTGGTCTGTGGAGAATTTTGGTCCAAGGTATACTATGGTGGGGGAGTTTTTCTGATCAAATACAACAGAAATATGTGTATGTCCTACACTTGTACAAGTAAAAAGAGATTTGGTAGATAGAGTAGGAATTAGGATCCTTTGTGTGGTTTTCTAGTATAAGGTTTATAACTATGTTGTGTTGAGAGACCAGTCCTCTTACAAGAGGGCATACGGGAATAAATAAGGATAGATTTAGCAAAAAATGTCTGAAATATTTTTCAGCAACAGATTTGAAAATTATTTTGTATTTAGGACTCAATAGTGTTTAATGCTAAAATACTAAATTTAAATTTGTCAGTGTTCTTTGAGGAAATGGGGAATATTTTGAATTGCAGGAAAATCCTTACTGAATAAAAATCCTTTCAGGAAATAATCAAACCATACAGCACAAAATGGTATTTTACCAGAACCTTGGTTACCGCTAAGAACTTTTAAGAGATCAGTTCATACTTCCAGAATTGATCTTTAGAAGACTAAATCTGATTTCGTTGTATTCCTAGGGTGACAAAAGGAAACACGGGTGAGGCTGCCGACAGGTCAGCTTCCAGTGTAATTCTCAAGATGCCACAGACCAGGAATGCTGCAGTCACGCTACCCTTCAGGTCAGTCAGCGCCGTCCACTCTTGAGTAACAGCTCCCGGAATACTGATTTCTTCGTTTTTCCCACTCTTCCTGATTCTGTTGACAGCAGTTAATGCAGTGGTTCAGTTTTGGTGGTTTTTCCTGAATCTGAGGCCACACGCACCCTAGGCAAGTACTCTGCCACTGAGCTGCACCCCTCGCCCAGCATCCTAGGATCTTTCTGTGCAGTGTTGGTGAGTAGTTCGCACTGGAGCTGGAAACTGCGGAGCACCACCTGTCTGCTGTGGAAACCCCGTGCCACTTCCCTTCCGTCTCTGACGGGCATAAGAGGAGACTGCAGTGCCAAGTTGCCCTCTTCTTCCTCGCTGGTACTAATGTGTGTGTGGATTTGACTTCAGGTAAAATTGGAGTACATTGAGAAATGACATTAGGACATCTTATTTTACAAAGTTATAAGCCTATCTATTGATTTTTAGATTTCAAATGTAGACTTTTTAGCCATGTCCTTTTGGAAAGTGTAATCTTAAAAATGATAAACTATCATAAAATCAGATCCATGCTATTTCTCCTCTGCTTTCTGAAAGTGTCATAATTTTTTTATTCTTTCGTTTTGCCAAAAATATAAAAATTTATAAACATTTTATACAATGTGACAAAATTCTGAGACATATATCATCACCTTAATAGAGCCAAGATTTTCTTTGTTTTATTTTTTGAGAGGGTCTTGCTTTGTAGTTCAGTCTTGCCTCAAACTTGTGGCAATCCTCTTGCCTCAGCCCCCTAAGTGCTGGGATTACAGGCATGTGCTGCCACACCTGGTGTAGACCTAGGAATATTATTTTTAAAGTAATTCTTTCCTAGTCAGCTTGTCTGGGGAAGACATACCTCCTTCTGTCCTGGTCTTGCTGCTATAAGTTTGGTGCTGGGGCCCAGGTAGCAACTGCTACCTGAGAGCATTTAACCACTTCCCAGAAATACTGGTAGGTTTTGTACCTTTGAGAAACTTACCCTTTTTTTTTTTTTTTTTTTTGAGACAGGGAGTCTCGCTCTGCAGTTCAGGGTGGCCTCGAACTCTCAGTGATCTTCTTGCCTCAGCCTCCTGAGTGCTAGGATTACAGGTGTGTACCACCACGCCTGGCTGACACTTATTTTTCATAGTCATCCAGCTTCTCAAAAGTTAGTCCTAGGCTTTGCTTCTCAGACCCACCCGTAGGACCACCATCATTTTTGGGAACTGGTCAGAATGCCCATTCTCAGGCCGCATGCCTGGCTTAGTAGGGGTGGACTCAGGACTTTGGTGGGGGGGGTATGGCACTGTCCTTTTGCACTTTAGAGCCCTTCAGGTAGTGGAGGGTTTCTACTAGAGAATCATTGACCCAGGGAATTACTGGGTGAAATAGTCAATATCCCCAGGTGTCCTTTGAAACAGGTTTTCACTTCGAATGTTTAACAGAATCCTCTTAGAACAGACTGTTGGTCCTTTCTGGTCAGGCCTGAGAATGTGTATTTCTAACTAGGTCCCAGATGGTACAGCTTTTTGCTGGGACCACATTTTTAAGACTCACTGTTTTTCTTTTGTGTGTTTGTGTGTATGTGTGTGTGGCATCAGATCCACTGTTTTCATAGCACTAACATAGAGAATTTGTTATGTACTTAGGTAACATATATACGAGCTCACAGTAAAATACCAGTGGTAGCCAGGCATGGTAGCACACACCTGTACCCCAGCAGTAGTGGAGGCTGAGGTAGAAAAATCATAAATTCAGACCCAGCCTCAACAACTTAGTGAAACCAGGTCTCAAAATAAAAAGGGCCAGTCATAGCTCAAAGCACAAGGTCCCAGATCAATCCCTAGTACCACAAAACAAAAACCATTGGTAGAAGCCACTGGATTAGAGAACATTTTTATAGGCGAAATGGATTAATTCAGATCTTGAATATTGTTTAAGTCTGCTGAGTGTTTGTAGTGCAGCACATTATTTTATTTAGGACTGGACTCTTTGTTGTTACAAAAGTATAATATGGATATTAGTTTGTTTACTAATGGAGAATTTTTCAGGTCAAATCACTATGTGGGGGCCGGTGAGATGGCTCAGCGGTGTGAACGCCTGCCTGGCAAGTGCGAGGGCCCGAGTTTGACTCCCGGAACCCACATTGTAAAAAGGGCCGGGGATATCGCTCAGCGGCACGGGCGCCTGCTGGCGCGTGAAGTCCTGAGTTAGACCCCCAGTACCCACAAAAAAAAAGAAAAAAGGGCCAGTGATATCGCTTAGTGGCATGGGCGCCTGCTGGTGCGCAAGGTCCTGAGGTCGACCCCCGGTACCCACAAAAAAAAAAAAAAACACTATGTGGGAAATGTCCTCAGTAACCCAGGATAAACAAGCCAGTAAACAAGTATGAGTTAGTCCATGGAAAAGCAATTTATGGAGAAATGAGTAATCTTAACATTTTAAATATACCCCAGGGGCACATTTTTCGCAGTTGAAATGGTACAGCTTTACAGCTGGGCATGCTGACGTATACCTGTAATTCCAGTGACTCAAGAGGCTGAGACAGGATTGAGATCAACTTAGGGCTGAGGATGTAGCTGAGTGGTAGAGGGCTTGCGTTGCATGTATAAGGTCCTCAGCTTGCCTCTCTGCACAAGAAAGGAATGGGGGAGGAAGGGAAGAAGAGAGAAAGGACGACATCTGGCTGTCTTGTGGGTAGAAATAAACATGGTTCTGACTCAGGGTAAGCAGATAAGGAGGACAGTGTGAACAGAGACAGGGTGGTGTAGTGATACGCAGAGCTTGTTTTCTTCCGAAAATGAACTGATGCCAAGCATTCAGCTTAGACTGTTGGTGGTCCCTGCATGCTCAGGATGGACAGAATCAACAGGAGCCCTCTTTTTACTGTGGTCCTGAGCCGACAGTGTGAACTCTCAGTGCCATTCTAGTAAGGCTCCTCTGTACCTCACCGGACATGTCAGCTTTAGAAATCCCAGCTTTGGGCTGCAAGGGGCCACCTGTAAGTCAGGCCACGAGGATTCCAGCGCTGGGCTTTTACACTGCAGTACGCCACGGAACACGTGAAGTGTGACACATTAAAACCTTCCAGGGTCTCCATCCTGTTGTTTTATGAGTCATTGTTTTCACAGCTGGTGGGACACGTCCTGTTCCTCCTGGAGCTTTTCCGCTTGTGCAGTTTATACCTGGGCCTCTGACTGTTCTGGATGCTGACCCTGGTGCCAGTGCACGCAGCCTGTAGTGTAAATGAACTCAGAACACAGCGCGTGCACTGCACTCAATGTATCGTGCTGAATCAGAGTCTACTGATTTTAAGAATGAAGATGGGATTAATGGGAACAGCATGTAAGTAAAGTAAGATGGACTGAACTCCCCTCCTGCGTATTCAGCATTTATCAAGCCCTTCTCTTTGGCACCTGGTGTTGTAGACAGAAGAATGTGTCATGCACTTGGTAGTGAAGCCGCTAGGCTGAACCAGGTGTAAGTCATTATAATGGACTACATTAAACCCAACGCCCAGTTCCCTTTCTCCTTCCCTCCCTGTGCACCGGAAAGGAATAATGGCAGAGAGGAGATGGTGCATTCTTAAATTAGGATAACTGAATTGAAGTATCTGTGATAACTACTTTTTGCTGGTGATCTGCTCTAGTCGTAAGGCCACCCAGTTCACACCTCAAGTGCATAAGGACATTGCTTTGGCTGAGACCTGCAGTTTTAAGCCTATCTGTAAACCTTTTGGTAAGATGCTGCTTAAGAATTGCTTTGTCAGAGGAATCACTGCTCGCTTGTTCCTTTTGAAAACCGTATTTTATAATGCCAAGCAGCAGCATTAGCCAGTAGGATTGCTGCCTATTTAGGACCAGCTCCTCACCCAGAAACAGCTGGGGGAGGGAGGTCTGGTTGATTTAAGTCTCCTTCATCCTTAAAAATACTACTTTCACTATTTACTTTTTTCCCACAAACACAAGGGGGCTTTGTGCCTGGCTGTGAAAAAGATAAGTTGAGTAGCTCCTCTTCATTATATTCTTACATGGTGGCTGTATTTACAGATATCAGTGGCACACCTGGGACAAGCTGACAACAGACAACTCAAGAGGTGGTGTCACCACAAGGTTACCTAGAAGGTTCACAAACCAGTCACATAACTTGCCAGCTTTCCCAACTATCAACAGCCTCACACTTTCAAAGATGTCATACACATTTCTCAGCCTCAACACCTAAAAGAACTGTGCTGATTTCCTACTTTGTGTCTTAGCCTTACTTCCTCACTACAGTAATAGTATCTTCTGGAGGTCTCTTCTGAGGCTCTTCAATTTAGGCTTAATACTGATAACAGGAACTTCATTTTAAAACTCTTGGGCTGGGGATTTAGCTCAGTGGCACGAGCACCTGCCTGGCAAGCACAAGGTCCTGAGTTCAATTCCCAGTACCAAAACAAAACAAAACTCTTATATCTTAAATTTTTCCCTAGAAAGCTGTGAAGTCAGACACAGTATTACATTAATATTTGACTCAGTTTAATTGGAAAACTTCAGTTGTGGCCCACATTTAACTAGCAAACTACACATTCAGTATCATTTTGAAGTCCTGAAATATAAAATGAAAAGCAGAAAGTATAGTGTAGCACAATGTTAATCTAAGGAAGAAGTTCTCTGAACTGTCAGTGCATGTCACAGTTGGAACTAAAAACTAATAATGAGTCCAGGTGTGGTGGTGCACACCTGTAACCTCACCACCCTAAGCAGAAGCAGGAGGAGCACAAATTCAAGCCCAACCCAGGCAACTTAGCAGGACCCTGCCTGGGGAAGTAGCTTGGTGACAATCTGAGTCAATCCCTGGTGCCGCCACAAAAACCAAAACTATGAATTTTGACATTTCCACACTTTTTAGTAAACTTTTTTTTGGTACCAGGAACCGAACTCAGGACCTTTTGCTTGCCAGGCAGGCGCTGTGCTGCTGAGCTGTCTCCCCAGCTAGTAAACATTTCTTAAGGGGATGAAAGCGTGCAATCTGCATCATCCACTCCATGAAAGGTGTCTCCTGCAGAGCTGCACCAGACCCAGCCAGGACGCGAGGCAGCTTTTCAAAATTAGTGAACTTGAAGAATAAGCAAAGAAGTTCTCAATTTTCTTGCTGCATCTTAGGTTTTTATTTCATTATCTTTCAAAAGGGTAAGTTGGAACTGCACTTTTACACAAAGGCGTCACCATCTCCGTCCTTTCTGGTGGCTAGGCAGCTGTGTAGTGACCCCCACCACCACCACGTGACAGCAGTCACCCGCCAAGGGCAGCAGAGTCGTCCTTTATTCAGTGCCTGTGCAACCTGAGTAGACCATGCCTCCCTTACTGTAAGCTGGTGCTTTGCACCTACATGTTTTTGGTTTTTTTTTTTGTTTTTTTTTTTTGTGGGTACCCGGGGGGGTCGACCTCAGGACCTCGCGCGCCAACAGGCGCCCGTGCCGCTGAGCGATATCACCGGCCCCTTTTTCGTATGTGGGATCCGGGAGTCGAACTCGGGCCCTCGCGCTTGCCGGGCAGGCGCTTAAGCCGCTGAGCCATCTCACCGGCCCATGTTTTTGGTTTTTTACACATAAATTCACCAAGGCTAGTAGAAAATTCAAAGTTATTAAACAAAACAAAACAAAAAACTTCTAATTTTCTTAATCTTCCTATGTACTATTCCACATTGTGGAAAAAACAAAATATGCAGTCTTGGTACAACGCTGAATTTCAGAAGACTGGCACACTTAGATCTATATTTTATGTATGTTAGAGCCACCACATTGATCTCACAGACCAAAACAGATGACAAGCTTGAGAGGTTTACAGATGAAACTTTACACTTAAATGTTTCAGGTGCGCCAGAATCCAAACTGCTTCGAAGAGCTCGTGTAAGAATTCGTCTGAAAGCTCCATCCCAATCCTGTTTGGTCACTGAAGCTGCACTCTGTATGCACTTATCAGCAGCTTAACCTAGGGAAGGGAAAAATATGTCAGTACGGAACCAGAATTCTCTCACAAGAAACATGGCCACTTTGTTAGATAATATTTTCAGCCTGGTTATTCACACAGATTGCTATTTTAGTAAAAAAAAATTCCAAGTGTTTATAATTTGATTTTGTTACCCACTTCCTTTCACACAGAGAAGCAGTTCAATACTAGAGCCTAGAACAGGCCCCGGACTGCTGAGCAGGGACGTTCTTCTCAGATTCACCTTCAGCCTATCCTACCACGTTGTTATGGGCACCTCGAGGCAACATCCATCTCTACTACAGGTACAGTATCATTTCCAGAGACCAGAGAGCACTAGGGACAGTCAGGAATTTTTGTTCTTTTCATGACAAAGTAACCCACACCAGCAATTTGAGTATTCACAGTGAACATGAAGGATTTTCACCTTGGCAGCGGGTGCTTCTGTCAACCTTATGAAGAGCTTATTGGGGCCTGGAACAGGGCTGAAAGAGTAAACAAAATGACTATCCTAGAGTGGAAAGAAAACAAAGTGTTAGTATTATGGGTTTTTATTTTTATTTTTGGGGGGGTACCAGGAAGCGAACTCAGGACCTCACGCTTGCCAGGCAAGTGCTGTGCCCTGAGCTATATCCCTGGTCCCTATGGGTTTGTTTTTAAAAAGACAAAAACTTAGACATGTGCAGAGAACTATACCTTATAACCTTCCTAACAGAGACCAGACCCTACTATGACCTAAATGGTAGTAAAGAAAATAGAATTTTCTTTTTATTTTTCTGTAAAATGTGCTAAATTTTTCCCATGATCTATTAAAAAGATGCAAATTACACAAAACAATATCCAGATACACATTTCGGGTTAGTCCGTAGATAACACAAATGTTTACATCGTCTAAAAATTAACCCAAATAATTAGGCTTAATTCTACCAAAGGATGGAATTCTAAAAGTGATGGAAGAATTACACACAAATCGTCTTAAAGAACATTTATTGTCTCAGAGTTCATACCGCTACTATCTGATTATACATTAAAAATTAAAGCATGAAAATTTCTCAAATTCTAAGTGAACATTTGTTGTTATAATGGTGGAAAAGGCCTGATATTTAAAATCAGGCAGTATGTTTCTTGTGCCTTAAAAATTTATATTCAAAATAATGTTGGTTCTAAGATAGTATGCTAACATACAAATCTGTCTTATTCCCAATAACTGGTTCAACAGATCACTTACTGAATGATGTTTTACTTAAACATAGGAATTTAAGTCATCTGGGCTTTTGATTAGAACAAGTTTTAGCAATGGACTGTAGAAAATCTTACCAGAAAAACAGGAAGTTGAAATTTATCATTTAAAACTACAGCTTGTACGCTGCATGGTCCACAGAGTCGAGCAATAACTTCTTTACCCAAAAAGTTTGCATGGAAAATAAAGAGCAGGATGCCAGAACCTGAAGAAGGGAGGTGGGAGGGGATTATTACACGGGCTGTCCTTAGATCTTTGGGAGCTGGTACCTAGGAACGCCCTGACAGCACCCGGAGTGCTCAAATCACAGCAATTCTGACTTCTTGCCCAAGTAACCCCTACTGGTAGCTCCTAGGAAAGACTTTCAGATAGTATCAGTGTGGAAAATATCCTGTTTTAGTTTTTGTTTCTTTTAAAGTGGCCTTTAAAAGTAGCTGCTGAAAGTGTATGTGTAAGGGATCAAACCCAGATGTTTCAATGGTGGTTTGTCTCTGTGAGTTTGAGTGGTTTTCCATTTTCTTGTACATACTGGCTTGCCTCTTCCAAATTGTCTGATTAATACCAAAACAAATCTTACTTGGAACCAAAAGCAAGCAATGTGCAGTTTTTACTACATGTCCAAAAGTATTCTTAATAAAATCAGTATGTAAGTGTATGATTACTTTTACACTAAGGCAACCATTTTCATCTGGGCTAGTTATCAACAAGAGACCACCTAAGGGACCTCCAAAAGAGCTGTTCTAGTCCAGGAAAAATGGGTACGCAGCCCTAGCTCTTCACCTCTTTTGGAGATGCTGGAAGCAGGGTACAGACTTTGCTTTCTAGTGCCACATAGCCATTCTCCCTGCCTGCAGCAGAGAGGGACAAGAGCCTATACAGAATGCAGGGACAGTTTTGTCTCCCTTTTTCTAGGCCCTACTGTGAAAAAGCAAATGGTGAGACACTGAGGGTTCCAACGCCTGAACACTGTTACCGTTTGGGCAGCAAGGCAGACAGCCCTTGTGGCACCAGTGAGCCACGGGGAAACACTGAGAGAAAAGCCGCTCATTAAGGCCAGAGTGAGTTCCACCCTAAGGGTAGGGTGTATAGTCGCTTCTCTTCTGACAAACACTTGAAATTTCATAGGCAAAATGAAACGGGGGACCCTGATCAATTTACCCATGACTGTTTCAGTGAATACCCCCCCAACCCAGCCAAACTATACATTAATAAACATGACTGCAATTCTTTAAAATCAAAAGCCCCTCAAGAGGCCACAGGAGGTACATCTACAACTTACATGTGTTTGCAAACCACAATGCTGACATTCCCAAGGGCTGGGCTTGCAAGGAGCTGGCAACTGGGCCTAGCTAGGAGATAGAATTGAGGAGCTATCAGGGACTTACAAGGACGATGGCAAGGCACCTTGGCAGAGCAAGAGTTCAAATGAATAGCAAAAATTTCTGGGGGGTGCAGACATGTATATGTGCTGAAAAACAACCGATCGTAGCGAATCACAGCAGGTTCACCAAATCACCCTCAGCAATGCACACAGGGTGAGTAGTAAGCTCTAAAATGATGATTCTTCAGTATCAAGTTCAGTAAACACTAAAATGTGACAGACGGCTGTCTTTCACTGATATAATTGGGCTGTATTTTAGTAAATTTTTCACTAATGAATCACACATTTTTAAAGGGAATAGAGCACACTGTGTACAGAGGGTAGCCTCTGTGTCCTAGGGAGGCCACAGTCAGGCCATTAACGGGAGCTGTTCAGCACAGACCCGGAGCCAGGGGGAGGTTTCTGTGTCTTCTTACTTAAGTACTCTGGGCAAAGGTTTTTTTCTCCTTTTTTCTCTAAATAGCAATGGCTTTGGAATTCTCAAAAACAAGTACTAGGAAGAGCCAGCTCCATGCATTTTAAACAGGGCTCTGTGGACCCTTCAATGTCGCCTAGGTAGTGGGCATTGGTAGGATTTCTCTTCTGCCACAGCAGCTCTGCTGTTAACTATTTTACATAATTATTACACACAGTAGTACTTCTTTAACGTTTTGTTTAAATAAAGGGTTCTATCTAAGAATCAGTTAATATTTACAGTGTATACTTCAAACTGAGACGCTTCAGGGTAAAAACAGGCTTACCTTCTGGCATGTTCTGTGGAGGTTTGTAATTGAAATCTGTTGAGAAATCTGGTCCCTCACAGAGTCGATGACATGCTATTGGGAAAACAGGTTCCACTAGAGCAAGGCGAGCTTCAAAGTAATCCCGGATTGTCTCTTCAGCCACTCTTGAAAGCCTAATGAGAAATGACAGAGGTTGTTACTGTACGGACATACCCACTACGCCACACACATCATCGTGATCATTACATGTGAACAGCACCTCTGCCCTCACCCCACTTCCCTGCTCGTTCCCTCTTGCACCTGGCACCTGGTGTACTGTACTGGACTTTGCCTCATGTCCATCTTCTCTCACTGTAATTGAAACTGCAAAGGACAAGTCTTTTTCCCTGCTGCTATCTCCATTCTCCTGGCCATTAAGACAGTGTCTGCTCAAATTTGCCTAATGAATGAATAAAAAATGAGAGCCCCTCAGTCCAGGGCAAACAGGAAGGCTGGCTCCCTGCAGCTAACCCATGAGGACAGAAGACTTTGGATGGTTCCGGGGTTCCTCACAGCCTGGCCTGAGAAAGGAACGCAGCCTGTCTGGAGGGTAGATCAGGAACAGGCCTTACGTGGCCTTTGGTCTCTTCTCTAAAACATACCTTATGTTCTGCTTAGCATATAGATTCTCTGCCTGGATTTGGAGAAACCATTTTACAGGCAGGAAGGGCCAATGACTTCCTAGTACTGTGGGATCAGAAAGCAAGAAGAGTAACTTCCCCTCCCCCACACTGCCAATAAGGTGCTTGTTGTTCAGAAAATAAGCACCTTCTTCAGCTCACTAATGTTTATAGCATTTCTGGCAGGTGTTTCCAAAATAATTCTTATGTGATAAAAAGATACTTGTACTGTGAAGTATGAACTTGCAATAAAATAAGACCTAGAGTTCACTTTAAAAAAACTGGACAATCATACATACATATGTAACAAATACCAGTGCACCCAACTATATAAAACAAATATTAACGGGCATGAAAAGTCAAATAAGCACTAATAAAATTGTATTGGGGTATCTCAGTACCCCACTGTCACAAAAAGAGAGATCAACTAGACAAAAATTAACAATGAAATCTTAGAACTGAACCAAACTTTTGAACAAATTGTCTTAGTAGATGTCTACAGAGTGTTCCACCCCACATCAGAATACAAATTCTTCTCAGCTGCACACAGGACATTCTCCAAAACAGACCACATACTAGCTCATAGAACCTGCTTAAGTAAATGCAGAGGAATTGAAATTATCCCATGCATATTACCAGACCATAGTGCAATGAAATTGAAAATCAATAACAAAAGAAACCACAAAAACTTCCTAAACACATGCAAATTAAATAGCACCCTCCTGAACAACTAATGGGTAACAGATGAAATTAAAGAACAAGTTAGACAGTTTCTACAATTGAATGATAATGACAATACAACATACTGGAACTTATGGGACACAATGAAAGCAGTCCCAAGAAGGAAATTTATAGCAGTAAATACCCATATCAGGAAAACAGAGCAAGTGCAAATATACAATGTAATGGTGAACCTCAAACTTCTAGAAAAAGGGCAGGCTAAGCCAAAAGCTCGTACAAGGGAGGAAATTATAAAGATCAGAGCAGAAATTAACTCATTGCAGACTAAAAAAGATACAAAGAATCAATGAATCAAAGAGTTGGTTCTTTGAAAGATTAAATAAAATCAACAAACCCTTACCCACCCTTATTAAAAAAAAGGAAAGAAAAGACTCAAATCCACCCAATTAGGAATCAAAAGGGTGAAATCACAATGGACCCTGCAGAAATCCAGATCATCTATACCTTGTATTCTAATAAGATGAAAATGCAGAACAAATGGACAGATTGCTTAGATGCACATGAATTACCATAGCTGAATCAAGAAGATAACAAAAATCCTAAATAGGGCCGGTGAGATGGCTCAGCGGCGTAAGCGCCTGCCTGGCAAGCGCGAGGGCCCGAGTTCAACTCCCGGAACCCACATATGAAAAAGGGGCCGGTGATATCGCTCAGTGGCACGGGTGCCTGTTGGCGCGTGAGGTCCTGAGGTCGACCCCCCCGTACCCACAAAAAAAAAAAAAAAAAAAAAAAAAAAAATCCTAAATAAACCAATATCAATCAATGAAATCGAAGATGTAATTAAAAACCTCCCAACAAAAAAAAAACCTCCCAGGCCCTGATGGCTTCACTGCCGAATTCTACAAGAAATTTAGAGAAGACCTAACACCACTACTACTCAAACTCTTTAATGAAATTGAAAGGGAAGCAATACTCCCAAATTCATTCTTGGAAGCAAGCATTACCCTGATACCAAAACCAGAGAAAGACCCGACCAAGAAAGAGAACTACAGGCCAATCTTCCCTAATGAACATAGAGGCAAAAATCCTCAATAAGATATTAGCAAACAGAATGCAGCAAATCAAGAAGATTCTACACCATGACCAAGTTGGATTCATCCCAGGGATGCAAGGATGGTTCAATATATGTGAATCAATAAATGTAATACACCATATTAACAGAGCCAAGGACAAAAATCATATGATCATCTCAGTAGAAGCAGAAAAAGCTTTTGACAAAGTCCAGCAGCCATTCATGATTAAAAAACTCTACAGAAAATTGGATTAGATGGTCTTTATCTCAATCTGATGCAAGCCATCTATGACAAACCAACAGCCAACATCATACTAAATGGACAAAAACTGAAAGCTCTCTTTCTCAAATCAGGAACAAGATGAGGATATCCACTGTCTCCACTCTTTTTCAACACAGTCCTGGAAACTTAAGCCAGACAAATTAGACAAAGAAAGAAAAGGAATAACAATAGGAAAGGAAGAAGTTACACTATCATTATCTGCAGATGACATGATACTCTACATACAAGACCCCAAAAACTCCACTAAAAAACTGCTAGATTTAATAAGCAAATTCAGTAGTGTAGCTGGATACAAAGTCAACACTCAAAAATCAATAGCCTTCCTGTACATGAATAACAAACTCACTGAAAGAGAAATTAGGGTAACAACACCTTTCACAATAATATCCAAATAAATGAAATACCTAGTAATCAATCTCACAAAGGATGTAAAAGACCTCTACATTGAAAACTATAGGGCCGGTGAGATGGCTCAGCGGCATAAGCGCCTGCCTTGCAAGCACGAGGGCCCGAGTTCGACTCCCGGATCCCACATACGAAAAAGGGGCCGGTGATATCGCTCAGCGGCACGGGCGCCTGTTGGTGCGCGAGGTCCTGAGGTCGACCCCCGGTACCCACAAAAAAAAAAAAAAAAAAGAAAACTATAGTACTCTGAAAAAGGAGATTGAAGAGGATATCAGAAAATGGAAAGACACCCCTTGCTCTTGGGTAGGAAGAACTAATATAGTGAAAATGGCCATACTTCCAAAATTGTTACATAGATTTTAATGCAATTTCAATCAAAATTCCAACAGCATATCTCACAGAGAAAACAATCCTAAAATTCATTTGGAACAAGAAGAGACCTAGAATAGCAAAGGCAATTCTGGGCAACAAAGGTAAGGCAGGGGGCATCACAATCCCTGACTTGAAATTATACTATAAAGCTACTGTGATAAAAAACAGCGTGGTAACTGGCAAAAAAACAGACCAAAGATCAGTGGAACAGATCAGAAGACACAGAAACAACTCCAGACATACTAAGCCACCTTATCTTCGACCAAGGTGCCAAATACATTCACTGGAAGGAAAATAGCTTCTTTAATTAAAATGGTGCTGGAAAGACTGGCTCTGCACATGCCGAAGATTAAAATTAGACCTGTATCTTTCACCGTGCACTAAACTCAAAATGGATCAAAGATCTAAATAGTAAAACAAACATTAAACCTGCTGGAAGACAGAACAGGTAAAACTCTTGAAGACATTGCTGTAGGCAAAGACTTTATGAATGAAACCCCAATTGCACAGCAACTCTCACAAAGAATCAACAACTTTTATTAAAAAGCTTTTACACAGCAAGAGAAACCAACAGAGTGAAGAGACAACCAACCCACAGTGTGGGAAAAAATGTTTGCCAGACAAAGAAAAAATGTTCCTCGGACAAAGGACTTCTATTGAGAACATATAAAGAACTCAAAAAAATCAGACCTCCCAAATTTAACGAACCAATCCAAAACTGGGCATCTGAAATGAATAAACACTTCTCAGATGAAGAAATACAAACTGCAAATAAATATATGAAAAAATGTTCAACATCACTAGTCATTCGAGAGATGCAAATTAAAACAACACTGAGATTCCATCTCACCCCAGAAAGAATGGCTATTACTAAGAAATCAACCAATAACAAATACTGGAGGGGCTGTGGGGAAAAAGGAACTCTTCTCCATTGTTGGTGGGAGTGTCGAATGGTGCAACCACTGTGGAAATCAGTGTGGAGATTCCTCAAAAAACTAGGATTGGGGGCCGGTGAGATGGCTCAGCGGCATAAGCGCCTGCCTTGCAAGCGCGAGGGCCCGAGTTCGACTCCCGGATCCCACATACGAAAAAGGGGCCGGTGATATCGCTCAGCGGCACGGGCGCCTGTTGGCGCGCGAGGTCCTGAGGTCGTCCCCCCGGTACCCACAAAAAAAAAAAAAAAAAAAAAAAAAAAAAAAAATAGGATTGGAGGTCTCATTTGACCCAGCTGTTCCCCTTCTGGGTATCTTCCCGGAAGAATTAAAAACATCATACCACAGTGACGTATGTGCACCTGTGTTTATAGCAGCACAATTTATAATAGCTAGATCTTGGAAACAACCCAAATGCCCATCAACTGAGGAATGGATAAAAGATGTGGTATTTTTATACAATGGAGTACTATTCAGCCATAAAGAAGGATAAACTGGACACTTCTATAGGTAAATGGATGCAACCTGAGACCATACTCGAAATAAACCAGACACAAATGTGTAAACATCGTATTGTCTCCCTAGTGTGAGAAGCTGAAAGAGTAAGATCCAAAATGTATAACAGATGTTGTAAAACAGGAAGAAACTGTTCAAAAGGCAAGAGAAACTGGGATGGGGGAATGGAGAAAAGAAGGAAGGGAAAAGCAAAAAATACATATATATATATATAAATGAAAAAGATAATTAAGATAGATGCACTACTAATTTCTATTAGTTCACTGAAAAGAAAGGTGTGTGCTAATATTGTTTGGACAACTGAATGCCGATACCTTGAACTCTGAGTAACTAAAGATAACAATACACGATGTATTAAAAAAATAAAAAAACTGGTACACAGACAGAATGTTAGTGCTATAAAGGAATGAGCCATCCAGACATGGAAGGAACCATACATAGCTGCACTTAAGTGCAAATCAATCTGAAAAGGCCGGATAATGTATGATTGCCAATACTGCAGAAAGGGCAAATTAGGGAGTAAGCAAAAGACAAGGGCTCACCAGGGGATGGGTGGGAGGGACAAAGATGTGGAGAACAATTTTTAAAACAGCGAAACTGCTCTAAGATACAGGTGAACGTCTGTCATTACATACTGGTCTAGCCCCATGGAATGGACACAAGGCTCACCCTTATGTGAATTGCGGACTCTGCCTGATGACCATGTACATGACGCACGTACACGGATCCTAACAAATGTGCCACTCCGATGAGGAGGAGGACAGTGGAAGAGTGGGGGAGTATGTGGGACTCTACCAATCAATTTTTTGGTGAAACTCACACTGCTCTAAAAAATAGAAATACTAAAGAATAGTTGAAAAGGTTTTAAGGAAATGTCAGCCAAATGAACAGCATACATAATTTGGAGATTTTAAGGAGATACTCATATCTAAGAGTAACTATGTATGATATTTTCTAAGACTTCAGTAACGTGCACAAAAATGAAGCATGCCACTTACTAACTTCATGATCTATAAGAACAGAAACCTGTCAGGACACATACTAAATCTTTTTCCTGAGCAGTTACTTAAGAGGCCAGTCCAGTGATGATATGTCCAAGTAAACAGGCTTTGTGACTTAACTATGGCACATTCACTATGTACTTACATCTCCAAGTGGCTCTTCAGCAAGTCATACACAAGCACGTTGTTACACTGCTTTGCAAAATGCAGTGCACTGTTCTGGTGCTTTGACAAAATGTTACAGTCAGCTCCACATTCGATTACAAGCCGAACAATGTCCGAATTCCCTCTCTTACAGGCCTAGGTCAGGGAAAGGAGTGACAATTACTTAGCTGTACATGATAATAACTACCAGCTGGCACGGGTCCCCCTCTCCACACAAACCCAGGAGGTACTTTTTGAAGAGTGCAAAGTGTGATGGAGAAAGGCTGAGGAAACCTGCAGCAGGAATCACCAACTACGCAGCATCACAGACCAGTGTGGGCCTCCCCAACAAAGGACTCACTCCCTGGGTCACTTCCTGCTGCTCTCCTGCCACATCTTCCCCGGCTCTCTGAATTCCCCTCTTCTCCTCCTCCCCTCGTCTTTCCTATGCTTTGGCCTTTTGCACGTTTCCATGTCTCAATAGCTGAGCCTATTCCCAACCTCTGGCTATAGTGCGGTCACTCAGACTGACAGCTCTCAGGTCTGAATCTAAGCCCACACCACTGTCCAGTGCCTGCTTGCCTCTGCTGCCCGTCATCCTCCCTACCTGAGAACAGCACCACTTCCTGTTCCCACCTTCTGGGAATTCTACCTCTTAAAAGGTGGGTGAACTACCCACTTTATCACTGGTTTCATATAGGCTACTAGTATCTACTTACTTTACAAACCTTTTCCCCTCCATTCTGCCTTCTGCTCTAGGGCATGTTAAACAAACTAACCCTTGAATCTAGTTAAGTCTTTCTCCAGCTGTAACCTGCCCATGGCTTCCAAATGTTCTCAAGCTACATCGCTGGAACTGTGCAGTGCCTGTCCCAATGCTAATGCTCCCCACTGGCCCTTTGTGCCTAAGCTCTGACATTCAGATGTATCCTGAGCCAATGCTGAGGCACCAGCTCTGCTCTGCACAGGTGGCAAAAACAACACACATAAAGGAAGACTATGGACCCAAAACTAAGCTTTTATTGAACAAAAATGGACATTTCCATCAACCAAAAATTAAAACAACAAAAAGGCAACAGATAAGGCCTAGGCTGAGTATGACTGGAGCCTGAGAGGGGCATGGAGTCCAGACTGTAAAAGCACAGGACACAGGGCAAGACTCAGCACGCGTGCTGCTACAGAGCTGACACCTGACAGAGGTTGGAAAAGCAGGGGCTGTCGGCAAATGCCTGCTTGGTTCATGGCTTATATAAAGCTGCATACCAGCGAGAGGCCAGAAAGAGCCACCTTTGACTCAGTGTCTGGGCCTGCTGTGTCCTAATAGGTGCTGGCTGGGCTGGGAACCCAGAACAGCAGCAAAGTAGCACTAGGGCTGGGTGCCATGAGGCAAATATAAACCTGCTACATAGGGAGGCAACTAATGGGGTACACAGGGGCACCGGGAGGCTCCAATCACCTTTCTCTGGGAACAGGTCTGCCAGCCAGGCGTGATGGCATGTCCCTAATCATCACAGCTACTTGGGAGGCAAAGCAGTATGACTGCAAGTTTGAGCCCAACCTGGGCAACTCAGTGACCTGGCAACACACTGTCTCAGAAAGTGTTTTTCAATGATAGAGCACAAGCTCTGAGGCCCTGCTGATCCCCAGCCCCTCCCCAAACCCCCAAAAATGAAGTCCAGGGAAGGAAACCTTTAGGTGAGAGAACAGCATGCTCAGAGTGCTGAAGTATCTACACAGACAGGGAAACCCACTCGACTTGGGCGTGGAGATACTGTCTTGCTGCTGTGTAAGTCCTCAATAAATTAACTTTGTGCAATCCTGGATCTGTCCACCTCTCTGTTAGCATTCGGTTTTGGTGAAACATTCTCATGTGCTAGGAACATAATTTCTCCAAAACAACTGCATCCTCCTGTCCTGTTCTAGTTCTTGCCGATGTGCTGCTTTCAGGACCCAGCATGGCCCTCATCACATCCACCCCAAGGCTTGTCCCGGGTTCGCAAGGCCAGTCACAGTGCGACCACACCACGTTCTCAGTGCTGCTCTGCTGGCCCACCTAGTCCAGGTGCTGTCTTACTGCCATGCTGTCCCCAGTCGCCAGCACATGCCTGGCAGTGGCAGGTGCCAACACGAACACCTGGCTGAGAGGCTGAACGACTTACCTTCATGAGCGCAGTCTCACCATTGCTCTGCTGGACATTTACAAAAGCTCCCGCTTCCAGAAGGATAGCCACGGTGGTTAAGAAGTTCTGTTATTTTTTTCAAAACAAAATTAATTCCAAAAAGTCAGACTTTTTTAGATGTTCTAAAACCTCCATCATCATGAAAGACTGGGTAGATTTTATGTCAAGTGGGTGGCTGGCCACCACCTTCCTGTTTCTTCACTGTGGGCCAGTGGAGCCCTGTGCTGGACCTGCCCTCCACCCCTACCCCGCACCTGCACACAGCCACACGCTGCTCTGCCCATAAGGCCACCAGAGGCTTAGCCTTAAACTGGCTTCTATGTGAGAACCTCTGCATACACGTCCTTTAAAATGACAATACATGGGAGTATTTTAATTATTAACCAAAGACACAGTTTCAGTTGGAAACAATTTTTAAATTATCTAAGGTCTGAATCAATACTAGTACTTTAGATGTCATCAATAAAAATTATTTCCAAATACATTTTGAAAATGTAGCTAGAAAATTACTGATAGCAAAATCCTTATAACATGTCACAGAGGCAACTGAACATTAAAGTGACCACATGACCATTATACTCCACAGCAGAACATTGCCTGAGTTATCTGACACAGTGAATTCACGAACCTTCTCAGCGGCATGGATGAGAGCAGTAGTCCCATTCTTCTGCCGCCCGTTCACTTTTGCGCCTTTGGTGATGAGGAGTCGCAGGAGGTCATCCTGCCCTCCTGCTGCAGCAAGCATCACTAGTGTCATCCCGCTGGAGTCCTTGGTTAGTTTGTTAATGAAAAGGCCTGTTAGTCTTTAATCGGAACAATTTTAGAACCAAGTCTCTTCAGCTGGGATGTTTCAACGTGAAATTGCTACAGTGCACTTATTTACACATCTACCTAGGTTTTTCACTAAAACATACTAAGCAGCAACTAGAAACCTCTAGAATTTTCTCACTAATAAATGTTACCATAAAATACAACTTTCCAGTACCGAACCCCTAAAACACATCAACAGTTTGCATGATACAAAATGAACAGTGAAGCTGGGTGCTGGCGCACCTCTGTGACAGCAGCTACTCAGGTGACTGAGGCAGAAGGGTCCCATGTTCAAGGACCGACTGGATGTCTTAACCAGACACTGTCTAAAAACAAAATAAAGGGCCGGTGAGATAGCTCAGCGGCATAAGCGCCTGCCTAGCAAGCGTGAGGTCCCGAGTTCGACTCCTGGTACCCATATATGAAAAAAGGGCCAGTGATACCGCTCAGCGGCACGGGCGCCTGCTGGCGCGCAAGGTCCTGTGTTAGACCCCCGGTAGCCACAAAAAAAAATAAAAAATAAAAAATAAAAAACAAAATAAAAAATGGCTGGGATGATACAGCTTAGCCACAAAACACTCAATGTGTGAGACCTAGTACTGCTGGTCGAATTCTCCCCCTTGAAAACCCATGAAAGTACTGTAACTTAAAAATCACTTTAGTAGGAGAATTTCATTAAGTGGCCGAAGACAACATCCATCCATCCGTGCACAGATAACAGCAGCTTTATCGTATTTAGGCAACAACCAGTTGGAAAACATTATGAGTGAAAAATTGGCCATAGTAAGAACAAATTTTTTTTTTTTTTTTTTTTGTGGGTACCGGGGGGATGACCTCAGGACCTCACGCGCCAACAGGCACCCGTGCCGCTGAGCGATATCACCGGCCCCTTTTTCGTATGTGGGATCCGGGAGTCGAACTCGGGCCTTCACGCTTGCAAGGCAGGCGCTTAAGCCGCTGAGCCGTCTCACCGGCCCAAGAACAAATATTTTAAGACGTGTAGGAAATACAAATGTGTAAGAGCTCTGCAAAGATAAAAATCCACAGAACTTTAAATTTATAAATGAAGAGTTAACTTTATCAAAGTATCCTGTTCATAGAAGGAAGACTCAAAATGTAAATAAAAATCAAATTTCAACCAATTTATATATATTTATGTAATTTCAAATTGCAAACCTTTTTCTGAATTGCAAGGCTAAAGGATTAAAACTTGAAAATACTCAACACAAGTAAACTAAGAAAATATAATCTTTTCTAAGCAAGACAAGACAGAGGCCATGAGGAAAATACATCACCAGATGTACTGTCTCAAAGCAGAAACCCCCACGGCAGTAGAGAGTAAGCCACAGAAAAGCCGAGAGGTCACACCCAAACCAGACGGTCATCTGGGGTGACAAATTACAGAAACTAAAATTATACGTGCTACAGTTCTGCAATGTTTGAATTTTACAAAGTAAATATGCATTACTTTTGTAATTTAAAACTGAAATATGAAAGTAATTTTGTTAAAAGAAAAAAAAAAACTGCTTTCCATGTCCGTTTTCTGAGACTTTTTGCCAAGGACAGACATATTACCTCTTGGTCCAAGTTGTACTCCTCATTTGAGTTAAGCGCAACCTTTACAGAAATATAATCCCCATTTTTCACAGCATCCCTCAACAAATCTAAAATGAAAGGAAAGGTGAGTTAAGTTTTACATATCCAGATTTGCTAAAAGAATTTAAATAATTCCAAAACCACTCACGACTCGGAACTGCATCTGCTGTGTCAAAAGTCTCATCTTCTCCATCAAGGTGCCTTTGAAAATCTTCTAATTTCATCCATTCCAGCTGGAGGTCCATGCCCAAACTCAGAATGTGTTGCCTGCCGTCTGCAATATACATGAGCCTTATTAACATCTACTTTTCCTAGACTATAAAAAACAATGCTATTTACTAAATTTGTGGTGTTTCAACCAAAACTTTATGTATACTTTAAACAAAGGCCATTATATGACTAAGTTGTGTTTTTCATTGCTAAGTGCTTCGAAGGCATATAGGTAAGTAGCTGGGCATGGTGGCACATGCCTGTAATTGCAGCACTCTGGGAGGCTTAGGGAGGAAGACTGCCAATTTGAGCCCAGCCTGGGCAACTTAGACTGTCTCAAAATAAAAAATGAAAAGGGCTTGGGATGTAGCTGGGGATGTAGCTATGTGCAAAGGCCCCAGGTTCAATCCTTAGTACAGCATGGGGGGGGAGGTAACATGAAACTGTAAAATGTTAAAATACGAATTTTTAAGTACACAACTGATCTCATCAGAATGAGAAATAATGAGGATTCAGAAAGAGGAATCGTAATTTTTTTTTTGTGGGCACCGGGAGTCGAACTCAGGACCTCGCGCTTGACAGGCAGGCACTTATGCCGCTGAGCCATCTCACTGGCCCTCATGAGTAATTTTAACATGATTTTTTTCTGTACTTGGCCAATCTTAAGTATTGCTTCCAACTGTTCACATAGGTAGTCATTCTAAATATATAAACTTTACCAGTAACTAAATAAAAATCATTGTTTATCGCCCTCCTGGGAGACCTGGCCCAGTCCCCTTCTGCAGAAAGTCCTGCTCCCACAGTGCCTGAACTGCACCCCACAGACAGCAGCATAAATCACTGTTGGTTTCCTCCCACGTCTGACAGACTCACAGGCCTTTGAACTGAGGGCCATGCTCATCCCTCATTACCACTGCAACACATCCCTGAGGTCTCAATATAGCTCCTTTAGAGTAATTCTAAATGCCTACATGCTATTTAAAAAAAATCAGTAAGTTAGAGAATTTTCACCTAAAACCAACTCAAAATATACAGAGGTTAGGCAGATAACCAAGCAACAAAAATAAAATTTATAAAAGATGCAATTAGGTCAACTTTTGCTAACCCCGAGAGCATGATGTCACTCACAGAAATAGCACAGCCTTTGCGTGACACACTATGGCTGTATACCCCAGGTGCCTATGAGCTGTGTGGTTCTGTCACACAGACTTCCTGTACCTGTTTCTGAATAAAAAGCAGAAGTGTCATAGTAAAAGCAGCTCCCATTCCTAAGGAGTGTCATTCACAGGAATGAATGCTTCTAGGCCAGCCTAACAGGAAGTGACAGGCCCAATCTTCACACTCAGCCCTGTCTCAGACCACAGTGGAGACCCCATTCCCCAGCCCAGTGACAAAGAAAGCAACGTCCAGTTCCAGATGTGGGAAGGGCAGGTGAGGGCTACGCAGGCTGAGACAGTATTCTCACTCACAGGCCCACTGCAAGCAGCAGAGAACACTCCCAATCTGTCAGACAGGCTTTGGCTGCAGCTCAAATCTTCACCTCCCAGAAAGCCCAGTGATTCAGAGATCTACGCACATTCCCATCATGTGCCGCAAGTCGCCGCTGGACCAGCCAGGTTCAACTGTGAAGAATGCACGCTGTCCACGTCCGGGGCCACCGGTCTGCTGACTGTCCCTTCATCCCTGCTGGCCCCTCCATGGTGTTATTTACATTGTCTGTGCTGAAATCTGGGACGTGCCCTTTCTTTCTTTAAATAATTTAGCCGTAAATACATGTATTCCTAAAAAAGTTTTGTTTGGGCTTTACAAAACTTGCAGTTCTTTAAATATTTTGGATACTCTTTCTTTTCACCTTTTTAATGGTAGCTATGATAAACAGAACTTACTCTGCAATCAATTTTATCATTCTTTTATGGTATTTTTGTCTTAAGATATCTTTCCCAACCCCAAGGTCACAAATATTATTCTTAATGCTTTAAATACCTAACACCTGAATATCATCTACAAAGTGAAGGCCTCGCTCCATCAGGGTTTTATTTTGGGAGACTCTCTCTGCAGAAATGACCAGTTATCCTGACACGGTGACAGAGCTCACCCTCCGGGCACAGGGGTGTGGCGACCCCGCCTAGGGTCTCCGCAGGGTTGTGCTGCTCTGCTTCCCAGCGCCATGGGAACACCATACTCACTGCTAGCTTTAGACAGCGAGTTGTGACTGTAAAACTGGACTTGGCTTTTCTTGAGTGTTCATAAATTTTAGAGTATTTGGAAATTCCACGGAAAAACACTGGGTTTTTCATGTGGTGCTGGAGTTGGAAGCCAGGGCCTCGAACATGCTAGGGAAGTGCTCCACCACGGAGCTGCACCCTCAGCCCCACAGAGATTTATAAAGCAGTTTGACGAAAGTGGTGTATAAATTGTTTTTCTATTCATAACATTAGCATATGTAGATTTTAATGACTTGCTCAACAAACATTTTGTAATTTTCTCCATGCAGCATTATCTTTTACCAACAATATTTTTAGCAATCTTATAAATATATTGCTATTAAAACTTAGCTTCTCTGCCAGGCATGGTGGTACATGGCTATAATCCCAGCACTTGGGGGGCTGAGGCAGGAGGATTGCCAGTCTGAGGCCAGCCTGAACTGCATAGTGAGACCCCATCTCAAAAATAAATAAAATAAATAAGCCTCAGACACACTAGGCAAGTGCTCTCCTAATCAGCCTTACCCAAGCCCCCCAATTTGTAATACTGTACTTCCAATAATTTGTAGGTTCCTTTGCGTTTTCTATAGACCATACCATCTGACCATGAGAGCTGTTTTTGGTCCTTCCTTTCCAATGCCTTCTGCTTTTCTTTTATAGTACAATGCTGAAAGACAGTGGTGACAGATGACATCCTTGTATTGCTCCTGATTTGAGAAAAATGTTGCTTATGTTTAGCCATTGCAAGACATTTTTTTGCCAATGGTTTAGTGATATTTTAAACAACTGAAAGCACCCTGTTTTCATAGTCTGCTGGTTGTTCAAAAATCAAGAATGCAGGGGCCAGTGAGATGGCTCAGCAGTGTAAGCGCCTGCCTGGCAAGCGCGAGGGCCCGAGGTCGACTCCCGGAATCCACATACAAAAAAGGGCCGGTGGTATCGCTCAGCGGCACGGGCGCCTGCTGGTGCACGAGGTCCTGAGGTCGACCCCCGGTACCCACAAAAAAAAAAAAAAAATCAAGAATGCAGCCAGCATGGAGGTACACCCCTGTACTCACAGCACTCGGGAGGCTGAGGCAGGAGGACTGTTGCAAATTCGAGACCAGCCTGGACTACAAAGTGAGCTGAAGGCCAGCCTGAACTGCATAGGGAGACCCTGTCTCAAAAAGACAAAAAAAAAAAAAAAAAAAAAAAAAAGAATAAATTAGTGTTTAAGAAGACTTCATCTAGGGCTGGTGAGATGGCTCAGCAGCGTATGTGCCTGCCTGGCAAGCGCAAGGGCCCGAGTTCGACTCCCAGAACCCACATACGAAAAAAGGGCCGGTGATATCGCTCAGCGGCACAAGCAACTGCTGGCACGCGAGGTCCTGAGGTCGACCCCCGGTACCCACAAAAAAAAAAAAAGGAAAAGAAAAAAGACTTCATCTGTTTGATAGCCCTCGAGTATAAACCCCTCTAGTCCTACTGTTAAATGTATTTTAATTACCATTTCATGGTTTGTTTGGTTTTTTTTGGGGGGTGGGGACAGGGGACAGGATCTCACTATGCAGTTCAGGCTGGCCTTGAACATCACTAGCCCAACGCGGCCTCAACCTCTTAGTAATTGTACTGCCTCAGCCTCTGGAGTACTAGGATTATAGGTGTGTGCAACCACACCCATCATTTTATGTATTTAATTATTTGTGGGAGCCAGGGATGGTGGCACATGCCTGTAATCCCAGCACTTGTGAGGCTGAGGCAACAGGATCCCCCAGAGTTCAAGCCCAGCCTGAACTACAGATTACTCAGTCTGTTTCTCTTTCTGTGCGTGTGTGTGGTAGTGGGGATTGAACCCAGGATCTTTGCACTGCGCCACATCACTGGCCCTTCTTACTTCTGAGGCGTGAGCGATACTAAGATGCTAACTGTCTGGGCTGGACCTCAGCTCATGACCCTCCTGCCTCAGTCCGTCAGAGTGCTGGGATTACAGGTGTGTCCCACACCTCGGTCAGCTGATTCTGTTAAGCTGCAGTTTTCCAGGAATTTCCCCAAGCCATTCATTTTTCAAATCTAAGGGTAAGAAACTACACAGAGAATTCTTTTATCTTTTCTACCTGTAACTGAGTCTGGTTTTTCATGTGAAATACTGTTTAAGGCTTTTTTTTAACCTTCTAATGTGTCAGGACTTGTCTGTTTCTTTAGTCTCTTCAGGAAATGAACTTCTGGCTTTACTACTGCTCCCTGCTGCATCTGTTCTTCATAGTATGGTATCTTTCTGGGTTGGACTGTTTTGTTTGAGACAGTCTCTCGCTCTACAGTTCAGGCTGGCCTCGAACTCACTACACACCCCCACTGGCCTCGAACTTGCAGCAGTCCTCCTGCCTCAGCCTCCCAAGTGTTGAGATTTCAAGGGTGTGCCACCAAGCCCAGCTTAGAGTATCTTAACAGCGGTGCTACTATTTGACCTCTACCTTTCCAACAACCAACTCCCTCTTCCTTGCCCACTGGTCCCAGAAATTACCCCTATTTCCTGCAAGCTCAACAGTGCCTCCAAAAGCATGTTCTGGGCCGGTGAGATGGCTCAGCGGCATAAGCGCCTGCCTGGCAAGCGCGAGGTCCTGAGTTCGACTCCCGGAACCCACATGTGAAAAAAGGGCCGGTGATATCTCTTAGAGGCATAAGCGCCTGCCTGGCAAGTGCGAGGGCCCGAGTTCGACTCCCGGAACCCACGTACGAAAAAGGGGCCGGTGATATCGCTCAGCGGCACGGGCGCCTGCTGGTGTGCGAGGTCCTGAGGTCGACCCCCGGTACCCACAAAACAAAACAAAACAAAACAAAAACAAAAATCAAAAAAAACCAAAAGCATGTTCTACCAAGGTGTCTAGGATATAGCTGTTTTACAGTAAGGGAGTATTCCCAGAATACCGAGTCTGTCATGTATTGCAACTTCTTTTAAAAATTCTCTCAATTTCTAAAGATTCAAACATTACAATTTCATCAGATTAACATGTTTGTCCTGTTCTCTGTATATGCATACGTCTTGCTCCTCCCCACAGCTGTGCACTCTGTATTCTACCCTTCTCAGTTAATTCCAGTGCCCACAGATACTGCTTACAACTACCTTATGTGGTTTTATTTACTACAAGTTGAAAAGGAAGAGTATAAACCAGGTGTGGTGGTGCAGGCCTGCAATCCCAGCAACAAGGGAGGTGAAGGTAGGAGAGACTGCAAATTTGAGTCCTATTTGAGAAACTTAGTGTGACCCTGTGTCTCAAAAAATAAAAAGTGCTGGGGATATAGCTCACTGATAGAGCAGCCCTGGGTCCAATCCTGAGTACTGCCAAAAACAAACAAACACAGTGTATGTGATAATTTTCTAAAGAGAATCTATTAATACACAAGTTGCAAGTTCTGAAAACTGTAATTTCTCAATGTGCTAAGCATATTACAGGGACATAGAAAATATTTTTTGATCCATTTATAAGTCAAAGAATGACTCAAGTCGTCAATATAAAGTTTTTATTCACAAAATCCAAATAAAATGTTATTTTCTGATCAGAATTATAGTGGAAGAGAAGAATAACCAATAAGGTGCACTACTCTGAAAGCATTCTGCAGAACAGTATCAAACAAACTCACCCAAATTCTCATCTGCTGGACACACACTGTCCAAACCCTCCTGCTCGTCTTCTGCAGCAATGTGTGCCCAAGTGTCAGTTTCGTCTCTAGTATTTCTCCTTTCTTTAAGTGAGTACTTGTTTTCCTTGGCTTTCTGGTCTTCTGTGGTTTTACAATCCAGTATTTCTTCTTTTTTCCAATTATTCTCAGGAACATCATTTTTTTCTTCTGTTTTTTTAAATAAATCGAATGCATTTCTGATTTCCTTAAATGCTAATGCAAAAATAAAAACTGATGGTAAGCAGAAGTCACAGATTGCTGTTGCAATCAGAAGAAAATCTGGGTTAATATCAGAAACATATTTTCTTAATTTTTACTAGTATCTATCTGCCTTGGTTATGAAAACGTATGGTCAGATTTACAGTCAAAGCCACAAAGGCATTTCACATCGAATCTACCAGCTGCTCAGTATCCAGTGGACAGAATGTCCTGGGGGAATGGCTGCTGATCAGGTCTTTTGAACTAGTCTCCTACAGCTGTAACAGGAACTGTTCAAGGTGATGTGCCTCAGAATGATTCTCGCTACACTGTCAAATTTCCTACTGCCTGTCTACTACGGCGGCTTGGAGCTTCTGCAGAAATGGTTTCTAGGGGTGAGTGGGGGAAATAGCTGAGTGTGAGAACACTGACAGCACATCTGGTGAAAGTACTTACTGCCACTAGCGTGTATTTTTTTGTTGTTGTTGTTTTGAGACAGGACCTCACTATGTGGTTCAGGCTGGTCTGGAACTATGTAGCCCAGACTGGCCTCGAATGTGCAGTGATCCTCATGTCTCAGCCTCCCGAGTGCCGGAATTACAGGTGTGCGCCACCACACCCAGCCTGCCACTATCTTTGAACTAAGATAAAACTGAGAAGAAACACTGGCAGGGTATAGCTCAGTGGTACTACATGTGCTTATCAGCATGTGTTAAGGCCTAGAGTTCAATCTCCAGCAGCACACACACACACAATAAACTGGGAAGAGAACTGGCAAAGTATTGACAATTACAAAGGACTCTCTTACAAATTCAAGGTTTGATTAGCAGGAATACTGAAAAGTGACACTCCTAGTGACTTGATAAAGCTCAGTGGTAGAGCACTTGCCTAGCACGGGAAGATGCTAAACCTGACCCTCAGCAACTGGGCAACATAACCCCAAGCACACACATACACACGCATTAGTAATATATTATATATACATACATAATATACGCATACATATATTATATACATGTATGTGCATGTATATAAAACAAATTCTATTTTAATTATTTCATACAAGTTTTTTTTTTTTTTTTTTTTTTTTTTTTTTGTGGGTACCGGGGGTCGACCTCAGGACCTCATGCGTCAGCAGGCGCCCGTGCCACTGAGCGATATCACCGGCCCCTTTTTTCGTATGTGGGATCCGGGAGTCAAACTCGGGCCCTCGTGCTTGCCAGGCAGGCGCGTACGCTGCTGAGCCATCTCACCGGCCTCATACAGCTTTTCAGAGAAAATATTTCACCTCTTAGAATCACTACTTCCAAGAGAATACATGTTCCAAATACTTTTCATACAGATAATAAAATACTCATCTATTGGGGCTTAAACACTGTAATTTTTTTTTTTTTTTTTAATTAACCACTTGGTTCCAGGAGTAACATATGTTAGAGATTCTCAATTTTCATATATTGTGAAGTGGCCCAAAATGTGTGTTCGATACATTTTTGTGGCGATGGGGAACCCAGTTCCTTCCCTCTGAGCTGCATCCCCAGGGCTTTTTGCTTTTCATTTTGAGACAAGGTCTTGCTAGGTCACTAATTTGCCCAGGCTGGGCTCAAACTTGTGATCTTCCTGCCTCAGCTTCCCAGAGTGCTGGGATTACAGGTGCACACCACTGCATCAATATTTAGACAAATGGGCCGGTGAGATGGCTCAGCGGCTTAAGCGCCTGCCTTGCAAGCGCGAGGGCCCGAGTTCGACTCCCGGAACCCACATACGAAAAAGGGGCCGGTGATATCGCTCAGTGGCACGGGTGCCTGTTGGCGCGCGAGGTCCTGAGGTCGTCCCCCTGGTACCCACAAAAAAAAAAAAAAAATATTTAGACAAATGACAGAGTTAAATATAATTAATATTTTAAACAAAACTCTGTTTTATTTGGCATCCACTAAAAGACATCATTGCTTTCCTCCCATAATTTAATTCTTGTCTCTGTAATTCTAACCCATTATGTCATACTGAAAACAACATAAAGAGAATACACAATATATACACATACTATATAAACTGTTTTTTTTTTTTTTTTTATGTGGGTACCGGGAGTCGAACTCAGGACCTCGCGCTTGCCAGGCAGGCGCTTATGCCACTGAGCTATCTCACCGGCTCCATAAACATTTTATATATATAAATAATTGTTATTTGGGTGAACCATTCCTAACCAAAGATCCAGAATCTGAAACTTTCTGAGCAATGACATTATACAAGTAGAAAATTCTACCTGTGAACCTCATTTAACAGGTAGTCAAAACACAGATAAAATAACTAGACATGCCTATAATCCCAGCTCTTGGGAGGCTGAGGCAGGAGGATGGCCATGAGTTTGAGGTCAGCCTGGGCTACACAGCAAGACCCTGTTTCAAAGCAAACACCACAGGTGAACTAAAACTACTCTGTAAAATTACCTTCAAGGTATCTATTTAAAGTCTACATGAAACATAGAGGGATGTCACTTTTTAGTCAGTCCCTAGTGGCAAGGTGTCAGCACATCCTGGGAAGTCTCCCTGAAGGTTGTAGTGTGGAGCTGCAGCGCTTCTGTTTGTAGATGTAGGTCCTATCCCAAAGATACTACGCATATGTTCCAAAATCAGAAAAAAATGGAGATCTGAAAGTTTCGGTCCCAATGATTTTGGGTAAGTGATACTCAAAATGTGCAATAAACGTTTAACCAGGTAACTGGTTAAACAAAAGTAGTAGAAGGCTCTAAATTCTGCAGTGAAATTTTCCAATTGTGACACTGCAGCGTAGAAAGATAACCTTCACAGTCAGTTCAATTCTTTGTTTAATAAGACAGCAATAAAAATGATAAAATATTAGTATTTACACTTACTCTTTAATCCTTTTGGTTCTTTTCGGCCTTTTTCTTCCTTTTCTGAATCACATCTTTTCTGAAATTTTTCTTTGGATTCATTTTTTTTTAGCTCTTTCTCCTGAAAATAAAAATATAAGACTCCAATCAAGAATGGATAAAGAGGGCCGGTGAGATGGCTCAGTGGCGTAAGCGCCTGCCTTGCAAGCGCAAGGGCCCGAGTTCGACTCCCGGATCCCACATACGAAAAAGGGGCCGGTGATATCGCTCAGTGGCACGGGTGCCTGTTGGCGCACGAGGTCCTGAGGTCGACCCCCCGGTACCCACAAAAAAAAAAAAAAAAAAAAAAAAAAAAAAGAATGGATAAAGAGCCAGGGATATAGCTTAGTGGCACAGTGCCTGCCTGGCAGCATGAGGTCCAGAGTTTAATTCCTGGTGCCCCCTGCCCAAATAATGGATAAAGAGCTGACACTGTGCATTTGAAAGCTAAAAAGTATAGATTTGTCATGTCCATGTCTGTCTGTCTGTAATACAGTACATGTCCACTGGTCAGTCCACCTCTTCCCCATTGCTTTCTCAGTGAAGATTACCCTTTGACTATAACTTACACAGTATCAAATTCAAAACACAACAGCTAGCGGGGTGTGGTGGTGCACACCTGTAACACCACCTCTCTGAGGCTGAGGCAGGAGGATTCCAAGTTTGAGCCTGCAAGCTTGAGCCCAGCCTGGGCAACATGGTAACTTAATAAGACCTTGTTCCCCGCAAAAGCGAAAATGCATTAAAACAAAACAAAAACACCAGTATCTGTTTTAACAACTGTCTGAGGCTTTTTCTTTGATTTGTTTTGCTTTTACTTCTATGTTACACTAATCTTGCCAAGTAACAACTGCACTGTACAATATTACAATAAGGACTAGGAAATTTTGGTGAATATAATGTCCTTTCCAGTTTGCAACAGCATTTCTCTCTAGTTCTCAGTGACACAAACATGACAAAGCCTTCTGTACTTTGTCATAAAAAGTGGGTTTTCCAGATGACTATGTTGATGAGTGTCAAAACAAAGAATTTATGGTGTATTACTATTGATTCACTTTGCATTAAAATATATATATTGAAAAAAATTTAAAACAAGTTTCTCCACTGACTTGAAAATTTCACTAAAAATAAAGTTAAAGCTGGGCACTGTGGTGCCCAGCTTTAATCCCAACACTCTGGAAGGTTTGAGGTACAATTGCAAGTTCAAGTACTACCTGGGTAACTTAGCAAAAACCCTGTCTCAAAATAAAAAATAAGGATGGGAATGTATCTCAGTGTCAGGGCCCTTGGTTCAATCCTCAGTACTACAAAAACAAGATGTTACATAAAGTAAAATTCCAAAATCATTTCCTCTCATCTTCCCCCCGCTAATCTTTTTAACTAAGGAAAATTCTTTTAGCTGGGTGTGGTGGTGCATGCCTGTAATCCCAGGACTCCAGAGGCTGAGGCAGGAGTTTAAGGCCAGCCTGGGTTACATAGCGAATTCAAAGACAGCCTGTATTATAAGTCAGACCTTGTCTCAACAAACAAGGAGGGGGGGGAGGGAGAAGGAGGAGGAGGGGAAGAGGATTATTTTTATTTCTCCACACTCCCCTCTTATCCTTGTGAGTCTGGATAGGTAACTTTTTTATTTACATTGCATTCATATTTTCACATGATTGTGCTCATATGTATATATGGTTTTCTCCTCCATTTCCTCAAGTTTTCTGTTTTTCCTACATTAACCTCCTAACATTCCAATTGCTATTATAGTCCCCATTCTGATGTACCAACATTTTCTTAACCTTTTCCCCCTTGAATTGAAAATTTTTATCAGTTTTTCACTACAGAGAATGATACTTCCAAAATATCTTTATGTAGACTGCGTCCCCTCTTTAAAATGATTTCCTTAAAGTTCCCAAACTGGGAATAATAGATGCAAAGTGATCCTTATAGCCCTTGATAGAAATTGTATATGACCTTTCATAACATGGAAAATATTTCCATTTTGAAAAGTTATATAAATCTTATTTTTTATAATGGGATAAACTATTAAATGCTTTGTAAGAATTAACAACGTACACTGTGTACTATTACTGAAGTAAAAAGTGATATATTCTTTTTTTTTTTTTTTTTTTTTTTGTGGGTACCGGGGGGACGACCTCAGGACCTCGCACGCCAGCAGGCGCCCGTGTCACTGAGCGATATCACCGGCCCCTTTTTCGTATGTGGGATCCGGGAGTCGAACTCGGGCCCTCGCGCTTGCCGGGCAGGCGCTTAAGCCACTGAGCCATCTCACCGGCCCCAATATATTCTTAAGACAATGAGGGAAATACCAAGCAGGATGTGAAACAATGATACAATAAACTGATCAAGCTGTAAGATTTTCTACCCAATGCTACATTATCATCTGAGTATCTCTAATAAAATTCTGACTTCTCAGTAATTAGCCCCTGATTTCCTAGTCATGGTTTGTCTAGAGGAAAACAAGGCAGAGACTAAGAGGCAAGCTGGAGACACAAAGGTGGGAGGCGCCTCGGCGCTCAGAGCAGCCCAGGCATCACACCACTCAGCAGCTCCGGCTCCCGAACACCGCTAGCGGGCCGTGTCCTGCTCCTCCTCCGTGAAGCTCCCTGACCACCTGGCCCAGCGCTAGTCTGCACGGGCATCTGCATCCCCGAGCTCTTGCTGACCGCCCTTACCTCCTCAGCTGAGTCTGGTGACCGCAGGCCTGCCTCCTCCCCCGCTGACCTGGGACTCCTCTGCGTCTGGACGGATGCCGGTGGCAACAGCTTGTCTAGCTCTGTGTTAGTCCTGCCTCTGTCTTGATTCCTCTGCTTTTTAGGCAGAGTTTTCTTCTCTGAAAAGGCATTATTCTCCAGCTTCGTGCCCTCTTTTGGCTCCTCATGCTTCCTCAGCTTCTTTTTCCTCCTCTTGGTCTTGCCATCAGCATCTTCATCAGCACTGCCAGTGACATCCAGCTGTTTGTCAAAAAGCTTCTCTTGCACTGCATCTTCACCTGTTTTCTCTCTTGGGCTGTTAATTTTCTGCTTCTCTTCTCTGCTGTCAGAATGTAAGTCTTCACCGTCATCCTCCTGAAGAGGGGAGTCATGAAGTAGGCCTGACTCAAACTCCAGCTGAGAGTCAACATATTTCTCTTTTCTTGTTTTTCTGTTCTCTTTGGGATCTTCTCTTATTTTAGTCTTTAAATCTCTTATTTCAGCCTTTTTAACTTTCTTTAATTCCTTAGTTTCTTTTATTTCATCCTTTTTGGGCTTTTTGGCATCCTTTAATTCTTCTTTGGCTTCCAAAATTCTTTTCTTTGTCCTTAAATCAAAAATCAAACTTTCAAAGTTGCTGTCCAGCTCTGATTTGGACTTATCTTTCAGTTTCCCGGTCTTTCCTTTTCTTTTTTTTAGATCATCTGGGCTTTTCTCTTCTTTCTGCCTTAATTTTTTCTTTTTCTTCCTTGGGGAAGTGTCTTCTTTCATCTCACTTTGCTGATCACTATCAGAGTTTGCTTCAAATATGTCATTATTTAAAGACAGTTTCTATAAAATACAATGAAGGGTAAAACACTCGTTAACATAATTTTATAGATTTTGAAAAGAACAAAAATGAAATCTACTACAATATTTTTAAAGCATATTCAACTTCTTAAAATTACCTAAATTGAAACTGTTTATGCCTAGATCTCTGATTTGCAGATAATGTAGGTCTCAGTTGATGATAAGCATCAATTTTAAAAAGCGGGAGAGGAGCAACACAGGGTGCCTGGAGGACTCACAGTGCAGCAGGAACTTACATGGTCACCTCACACATAACAGGCAGCAAGTGACTGGAACTTCACAATTCCCCAAAACAGCAAGAATGTAATTTTTTTTTTTAATATGCGGGTACCGGGAGTCGAACTCAGGACCTCGCGCTTGCCAGCCAGGCGCTTATGCCGCTGAGCTATATCACCAGCCCAAGAGTGTAATTTTTATACACTCTGGCCAAAAACAGCAGTTACCAATCCAAAGATCACCCTCATCCACTTTTGGGGATTGAACGCAAAGCCTTTGCACTGAACTAATTCCCCAGTCCTTTTCATTGTTTTGAGACAGAGTCTCAATACTAAGTCGCTACATTGCCCAAGCTGTGCTCATGCCTGTGATCCTCCTGTCTCAGCCTACCCCAGCGGGCTGGAATTACAGGTAGGAGCCACTACACCTGGCTGGCTTCTTAAGACTTAAAACTCCACAATGTACTTGATTGAGCTTGCTATCACACTGCAGTTACATATGGAACAAACTGTACACAAATCTTATTTCCCCAAATGATATGTGTCACAGAATCTTAAATATTTCCTTTGAAAATGTATCTTGCAGCCAGGTATGGCAGCACATGCTAGTAATAGCATCATTCTGGGGAACTAAGGCAGGAAGATCCCAAGTTTGAGCATAACCTAGACAACTTAGTCACTTACACGTGTATTTCCCCCCCATTTTAAAATGTAACAAAAAAAAAAAAAAAAAATGAGGTATTTGTATAAATGTAAAAATAGTGTGTCCAAGTATTTTCAGCTCCCATTTCCCAAAACTGTGTTACTCTAAATAACTTAAAGGTGGAAAGAAGCAAGACAAAAAAAGATTTTCCCTATGGTGCCTAAAAAGTAGATGCTACCAGCAAGGCATGGTGACACACACCTGTAATCCCAGCACTGTGGGAAGCTAAGGCAAGAGACTGCCAAGTGTGAGCTTAGTCTGGGCAACTGAGCCAGACCCTGTCTCAAAAAATAAAAGGGGGGCTGGTGAGATGGCTCAGTGGCGTAAGCGCCTGCCTGGGAAGCGCAAGGGCCCGAGTTCGACTCCCGGATCCCACATATGAAAAAAGGGCTGGTGATATCGCTCAGCGGCACGGGCGCCTGCTGGAGCGCGAGGTCCTGAGGTCAACCCCTGGTATCCACAAAAAAATAAATAAATAAAATAAATAAAATAAAATAAAATAAAAGGGGACTAAGGATGTAGCTCTGTGCGAAGGCTCTGGGTTCAATTCCCAGTATGGCTGTGCTGGCTTAACTTGTTCAGTCTCCACGAATCACTCCATAAAAAGGAGAGCAACTAGGGCAGTGAGGGTGAACCTTTTAGAGCTTTCAATAATAAGAAACAGCCTGCTGCAGCACGTGTGCCACAGATTCACCACCATGAAACCAGGGAACAAAAATAAAATGCCCAGAGACAATATCTGCTACAAAATTAAGTGGCTAGGGTAGGGTTGTAGCTTAGTGAGAAAGCACACGCTTAGCACTGTGAAGCCCTGGATTCAATCCCCAACAGCAGAAACATTTAGTGGCTAAGTATCTCAGAGAACACCAAAACCGTGTTCAACAGAGACAAACAATTAAGAGCCATTAAGACCTGTATAATATAGATACCTACATAGGAAACTCAATTATTCTGTAGAAGAGGAAGGGAAGTTAGCAAACACTGAAAGGGTTTTGCGAGAGAAATCACTAACAAGCCTGGAAGTCTCTAAGAAAAGCAGCTGGCTCAGAAAGATCTGTACATATGAGCACACGGGCAACGCAAGCACGCCCTGTAACAGTGAACTCCCACAAGTAACCAGAGCCACAAAGTAACAAGGGCTGGAGTTACAGCTCAGTGGTACAGCACTTGCTTCAAATGTGTGGGGCTGTGGGTTCAATCCCCTATGTTAACAAGAGGAAGAGAGCAAGCTCCTCCCTGGACTTACATGGCGAAGCCATGGTGAGGAGAAACTGCTACGATTATATTCCAAATAAAGTAGGAAGGAAGAATAGAAACAAAAAAGATGGTGAGGGTAGTGGGGGACAGAGCCTAAAAACCTCACAAAGTAAGGCCATGCTTTTGAATCCTTCAAAAACACAGTAAAGGATGAAAACAAGCAAGCCTGGTGTGGTGGCATGCCTGGAATCCCAGCACTTGGGCAATTGAGGAAGGAGGATCCCCAGAGTTGGAGGCTATCCTGGGCTACACCATGAGTTCAAGGCCAGCCTGGGCTACAGAGACAGCCTTCCTCTCCCCTCAAAAATGACTGGAATTTCAACTGAAGGGAAAAAGGTTACCCCCTGGTGTTCGGTCCTTAAATTATAAGCAAGAATCAGTTTCTTGATTATAGAAAAATCATCACTATAGTTCTAAGTTCAAAAACATAAAGGAGAAAAAAAAAAAAAAAAAAACCCTAAAGGAAAAAGCAAAATGTGAACATACTTGGTTCAATTTGTAAACAAAGTATACATGAAATTTGGAAAAGGTAAATGGGGAAATTCTCAAAAGATTCAAAATTAACACCAGGCATGGTGCTGTACAGCTGTAATCCCAGCACTCTGGAGGCTGAGGCAGGAGGATCACCATGAGTTCGAGGCCAGCCTGGGCTACATAGTGAGAGCTTGTCTCAACAAAACAAAGCAAAACAAAAGAAAACAAGACAAAGATTCATAATTAAAGTAACGCAATTATTCATGGAATTCGTGAATCAAGGGCAAATCCCTGAAACCAAACTTGCACATTAGTTTAATATATCCCACTGTAGCCCACATTCCAAACTTTTTCTGAGCTGCTAAGGGCAGAAATTTGACTTAGGTGAGTTCCTCTATCTTTTCATTGTTGCCGACATCAAGAGCTATGACAAAGCAGTAAGACAGATAAAAACTGAAGAATGCACAGAAAACAGGTCATGGACAATCACCCTGTGAACATTATGAGATGGGTTAGTTTTGTGGGTTTGTTTTTTTTTGGTGGTGAACCCAGGAGCACTGTGACACTAAACTACTTCCCCAACCCTTTTTATTTTTATTTGTGGCTACCGGGCTTCGAACTCAGGACCTCGCACGCCAGCAGGCGCCCGTGCCACTGAGCTATCTCACCGGCCCCCTTTTTATTTTTTTGAGACAGGGTCTTGCTAAAATACTAACCTGCCCAGGCTGGGCTCAAAATTGAGATCCTCCTGCCTCAGCCCCCCCAGAATACTGGAATTATAGGCGTGTGCCACTATGTCCAGCTTAAAATTTGTTGCTTTAGGGCCAGTGAGATAGCTCAACAGCATAAGCGCCTGCCTGGCAAGCGCAAGGTCCTGAGTTCAACTCCCAGTACCCACATAAAAAAAAAAAAAAAAAAAATTTGTTGCTTTAAAAAGTGACCTAAACAAAGCCAGGCATTATGATGCGAGCCTGGAATCCCAGCACTCCAGGAGGCTGAGGTAGAAAGAGCTCAAGTTTCAGTCCACCCTGGGCAACTCTGCAAGACCCTATCTCAAAAAATAAAATGGGCTGGGGACATAGTTCAGTGTGAACACCCTGGGTTCAATCCTAGGTACCACCAAAAAACCCATGAACAAAATAGTGATCTAAACAGCTGGGCATACTTGCTCAGTGGTAAAGTGCTTGCCTAACATGCATGAGGCTCTGGGTGTGATCCCCAGTGCTGCTCCCCCACCCCACCCCAATCATTTGTTTTAAATAGCACAAAAAGTTAAATTAATAGGTAAAGAACACAGATAGGGATAGATGTGCATGAGACTGAGGCAGGAGGGGCCAGCCTGGGCTATGTAGCAAGACCATGTCTTAAAAAAAAAAGATCAAACACAGATTAAATATAAATGGATGTGTTGTAACTGTAATAGTAACATTGTGAAGAACAGAAAAAAATAAATAAAATTGAAGCAATAAGCCAGGAATGGTGGCACATGCCTGTAATCCCAGTACTCAGGAGGCTGAGGCAGGAGGATAACAGTGAGTTTGAGGCCAGCCTGGACTACATGGTGAGTTCAAAGCCAGCCTGGACTACACAGTGAGACCTTGTCTCAAAAAGACCAAAAAAAAAAAAAAAATTGAGGCAATATTCAAGTGCACAAAAATAGGCTATTCATTTCATGGATGAACAAGTGAAATTAGGATTATTTTCATTTTTGTTTCCTTTTTTGCAATGCTGGGATTAAACCTAGGTCCTGACCATGCTAGGCAAGTATTCTACCAGTGAGCTACATCCCCAGCCCCACCTTACTCTTAAACAAAATAATAACTAACATCCACGTCTTCTGTTTGAGTCTTGCATGCCCCCCACAGGCCCATGTGTTAAATAAAGGCTTGGTCCCTCAAGTGGCACTATGGGGATGGTGGAACATTTAGGAGCTGGGACCCAGTGGGGGAGGTCCTTACAGTATGTGATGGGGCATGTGAACCCAAAGGGGATGGGGCCCTGTCTCCTCCTCTCTGCTTCCTGGATCATGAGGTGTGAAGCCTGGTCTGCCACACACTTCCCAGCATCACCATCAGAGCCCCCAGAGGCCCAGAGCAATGGGTTTGCTCAACTTTGGACTGGAACTTACAGAGCTGTAACCCAAAATAAGTATGTTCATTTTGTAAGTTAATTATTGCAGGAATTTCATTATAGTGTTAGCTGACTTACACAACATCTAAGCTATACCTTTCTCAACTACAGTTGTAGGTTGAGTACAGAAAGAGTTCAAAAATCACTGACAATAGTCTGTAAGAATAAATTAGCTACATGAAATTTACACTAAAGGATACTATTATCTGTAAATTGTTTACTACACATAGTTTATATCAGAAAACTTATGATAAATTTATGTACCTAAAGCCAGAAAAAAGACACAAGGTAACACATAATACCTGAATATCCTTCTTGACTGCTTTAGCTTTGTTCTCTGCAACTTTCTTCCTAAATTCAAGAAGAACTTCTTTACAGTCCTCCAGATGAACCTCGGGCTCCCAGGTATCATCGTCTGATGTATATCCTTTCCATCGAACTTTATATAGGATTCTACCCTGTGGTAGTGAGTAAAGACAGCCAAAGAAGACATATTACTGACTGATTAAATTTCCTAAAATACACAACTGCTGAGAACACATGAAAGAACTTGAAAACTTCTAAAAGGACATTAGTAAGACATTATAAAGAATGTATATTCATCTCCTGAGGCAAGTGGCTTAAGGAAAAAACAGTACCACTGTGGGTTTTTTTTTTTTTTTTTGTGGGTACTGGGGGTCGACCTCAGGACCTCGCACGCCAGCAGGCGCCCATGCCGCTGAGCGATATCACCGGCCCTTTTTTCGTATGTGGGTTCCGGGAGTCGAACTCAGGCCCTCGCGCTTGCCAGGCAGGCGCTTACGCCGCTGAGCCATCTCACCGGCCCACTGTGGTATTTTTCAATAAACAGAAGACTGGAAAAGCAATGAAAACTAAGAAAATGAAAGTCATCCAAAGATAACAATTTGATCTATTTCCTTCACCTATTGCGTTTATTAATACATATTTAACAGGTTTTAATCTATTAGGAATGTAATACTGTAGTTTTTAATAGTGTATCCTCACTAGACTATCAAACTCTTTTCAGTATTTCTCAAAAACATGATTTTTAGTGACTGAACATTATTCTATCATATAAAAACAAAAACATTCCTTTTGTTCACCAAAGTTTTTTTTTTTTTTTTTTTTTAAGTAATACCGGGGATTGACTCTGGAACCTTCACACTGAGGTATATGCCTGGGTGCTGGAACCACAGGCATGTACTACCATACCAAGGTTATTGTTTCGATTTTTTGTTTTTATAAACAAATATGTAATATCCTTGTGTATCTCTAATAGGTTCTTAGAATAAACTCCCCAACAAGAAATGAGGTTAAAAAAAAAACGTAGCCACATGGGGTTTGTCATCTTTTAAGAAATTTCATGATATTCCTGGGTAACCTTTCTTCAAGATTCCAGAAATAGTCTATTTCCTTGGCACCCAAAATTTTCCTTTGGCTTAATCAGTGCACCAAACTCAAAGGCAGAGAGGGGATGGTCTTTTATCCTATTGGATCAAATATACTAAATCATGAACTTCAGTGTTGTTTACAAAAACCTCAAGTGGATCCGAATAAACAGAAGGTTTGGAATACTAGTGCAACCCTCCTGAAGCACTGCATACAGATCTCCACAGCAGTTTGGTGTTTTGCTAAAGCCTGCTTAACCTAAAAGTGGCTCATGCCCCACCCCACTGTTCTCAAAGGTTATAGATTCTTCTTCCTAGAAGTGTGTTAGTAATACAAGTGAAAAAATCACAGCTGTTACTACTACTTAAGATCAGTAAAAATCGCATACCCTGTAATCCAGCTACTTAGAAGGCTAAAGCAGAAGGACCACAATTTTGAGGCCCACCTAGGCCACACAGGTGAGAGTCCACCTCACCAAAAAAATATAAAAAAAAGAATAATCAATGATACTAGAAGTAGGAGACAGTCACATGCAGGCAGACTGTTATCAGATCCCACCCCTGCATGCCAAAAGTTTCAAGTTCCTAAGGAATGGATGACTTGTTTGCAAGCAGCTATATACAGGTTTTAAATAGCAATGAAGCAAATATGCAATGAAAAATAACATAAATATATGTCATGTTTTTGTCATACAGATACAAAGCTGCTTTTACAAAATTCTTCTCACAGGAAGTAAGGCTTGGTGTATCCCCCAAATGACTTTAATTAGGGAAGAAGCCTAGCAAGATAAAAATTTATGTAAATCTAGCATGATGGTGCATGCTTACAATTCCAGCATTCTGAGAGGCTGAATCAAGAAGATCACTTGAGCCCATGAGTTGGATACCAGCCTGAGCAACATAGAGACTGTTGTCTCAACAAATTAGCAAACAAAACTCATCAGGAAGATTTTTTTTTTTTGGTACTGGGAATCGAACTCAGGACTTTGAGCTTGCCAGGCAGGCGCTATGCTGCTGAGATATCTCCCCAGCCCAGGAAGATTTAATAATTCTAATATAAACTAAAAATATATATATATATATCAAGAAAAATTAGAGACTAATTTCTAATCAAAATTGGAGATATAAAAAAAATCTCTCCAAGTATAATCAAAAAATGAAAAAAGATTATCAACTGGGTGTGATGGCATAGACCTATGATCCCAGCTCCCTGGGTAAGGTAAGGTAAGAAGTTTGCAAGCATGAAGACAGGCTGGGAAACTTAATAAGACCCTGTCTCACAAAATTTTTAAAAAAGCCAGGTGTGGTGGTGCACACCTGTAATCCCACCAGTAGGAAGGCTGAGGCAGAACAGCCTTGAGTTTGAGGCCAGCCTGGGCTACACAGTAAGACCATGTCTCAAAAAAACCAAAACAAAAAACAAAAACAACCTTAACAAAAAGGAGGGGGGAGCACTGGGAATGTAGCTCAACTGAGAAGGCCCTGAGTTCAACCCCCAGGACTGCAAAAAAAAGAAAAAGAGGAGAAAAATTATGTGTTTATCAAGAGATGTAAGCCAGGCATGGTAGCACATGCCTGTAATTCCAGCACTTGGAGGCTGAGGCAGGGGGATCTCTGCAAGTTTGAGGCCAACCTGGGCTATAAAGTGAGTTCAAGGCCAGCCAGAACTTCATACGGAAACCCTGCCTCAAATAACAAACACATATAGAACAAAATTCAATAAAATTCAACGTAAATACTTAAGAATTTTTAAAAAGTCAATTTAGGGCCGGTGAGATGGCTCAGTGTCGTAAGCGCCTGCCTTGCAAGCGCGAGGGCCCGAGTTCAACTCCCGGATCCCACATACGAAAAAGGGGCCGGTGATATCGCTCAGTGGCACGGGTGCCTGTTGGCGTACGAGGTCCTGAGGTCGACCCCCGGTACCCACAAAAAAAAAAAAAAAAAAGTCAATTTAGCACTGCATGCAAATATCAAATATACCCTTTCTAGTTTGGATCTAAAAGGTCCCCAAAAGGATTAGGGTTGAAAGCTTGATCCCAGCGCAGCAATGTTTGGAGGTGGGGGCTCCAGGTGACTGGATCGGGAGCACTAACCTCATCTATGGATTAACCCCTGGTGAGCTCACAGCCAAATGGGCTACTAGGAGGTGGCAACAGTATTACAGACAACTAAATCAGAAATTAAGAGGCACAGCAGGATCGGCCCTCCGGGAGTCAGTGCTGTGGATGAGACATCAAGATTGCGGCTGTAGGCAAATCTGGAGAGCCAGGCCTCACGATGGAGACAGGACAGCCGGGTCTGCAGGCCTCCCTAGGTATAAACTGCATCTTGAGATTATACTGTAACTAGCACCACCTGGTCCAGTGGGCCCAGCTAGGCATCAGATGCACAGGTGAGCGACCCGAACACCCGGATCCACACTCTCCTCCCTTGCAGGAACGTCTTCTTTCCACATTAGAAGACACAGATAAGCTAAAGATAATGATGCTCACCATGTACCCTTGCTACGTATGCCTTGCTTCCCTCCTGGATCAATCTTAGCTAAGTGACTAGACTTGTAATCTCATAGGTTGATTGTAGTCTGACCCAAATCTATCCCAGTTGTGATTTTGTGTGTAAAATATACTTGGGACAAAGAACCTCAGCGGCCACCCTGTTTTGGGACCCCTCTTGTCTCTCAGGAGCTTTCTCTCAATAAAACTTTGCTACTCTTATGTATATGTGTCCTTGACTCCATTCTTCAGTATCAGAAGACCCTGGAGTTACTAGAGTAGGAAAGACAGTGCACTGGAGAAAGCAGATCCGGGCAGGGTGTCTGTGAAGGGTATTTCTTATCCTCAGCCTCTTCCTCCCTCTCTCCCTGGCTCCCAGGGGTGAACAGCCTTGCTTGTCCACGCCCTTCTGTTGTGATGCTTCTGCCTCCTCACAGCCAGCCAACCACAGATTGAAACCTCTGAACTGCAAGCTAAAATAAACCTTTCCTCCCTTGTTATTCTCAGGTATTTTACAACAGTGGTGGAAAACTCACACAATACCTAAAAATAAATTTAACAAAATATGATGAAGATCTCAACCCAAAAAGCTACAAAGAGTTACTGAAAGAAATTAAATTGATCCTAAATTTATCAACAGATTCAAGTTGTGCCTTAGTTACTTTCTCATTGCTGAGACAAAATACCCAACACCCAAAGTTACAGGAGGAAAGGTAATAGCTCAGTTTGTAGAGGTTTCAGTCCATACTCAGCTGGCTCCAAGGCAGGGTGGCACAAGGCAGAGGGGCAACAGTACATGGTGGCAGAAGACAGCAAAAGCAACCAGAGAGCGTGAGACTACCTCCTCCTGTCCCTCATATTGTATAGTTTACTGGGATCTGGTGGTGTCAATCCAATCAGTGAGCTCATTGAACAATTACCCACCCTTAATCCCAGCATTGCACTATGAATCAATCACACATTTTAGATTCAGCCGCCTCCAAAAAACCCTATAACTGCATGAGGCTTTAGGGGTGGGGAGACATCTAGACACAAATCACAACAAAGTTGTAATAAAAATCTCCAGGGCCGGTGAGATGACTCAGCGGCGTAAGCGCCTGCCTGGCAAGCGCCAGGGCCCGAGTTCGACTCCCGCAACCCACATACAAAACAAGGGCCGGTGATATTGCTCAGCGGCACGGGCGCCTGCTGGCACGCGAGGTCCTGAGGTCGACCCCCGGTACACACACACACACGCACGAAAATCTCCAAAGTTTTTTTTGAGACAGTCTCACTATGTAGTCCACGCTGGCCTTGAATTCAAGGCAATCCTCCTGCCTCAGCCTCCAGAGTGCTGCCACCACGCCTGACTCAAAGTTTTTAAACCAGGCATGGTGGTGCATGCCTGTAATCTCAGCACTTGGCATTCTAAGTATAAACATCAAATGTGAAAAGCAAAATAAAACCTTCAGAAAGCAACAGAAAATATTTAGAGTAGGAAAAGATTTCTTTCTTTTTTGTGTGTGTGAGCCACCTTACCGGCCCAGGAAAAGATTTCTTTTTTTTTTTTTTTTCTTGTGGGTACCAGGGGGACGACCTCAGGACCTCGCGCGCCAACAGGCACCCGTGCCACTGAGCGATATCACTGGCCCCTTTTTTGTATGTGGGTTCCGGGAGTCGAACTCGGGCCCTCGCGCTTGCAAGGCAGGCGCTTACGCCGCTGAGCCATCTCACCAGCCCAGGAAAAGATTTCTTAACCACACATGAAAAGCACTTAATATCAAGACTCAAGATTAAATTTTCCAGCTGGGTGTGTTGGTACATGCCTGAATCCCAGCACCCTGGAAGGCCAACGCCAGATCACATTTTTGAGCCCAGCCTGGACAACTCAGTGACTGAGCAAGACCATGTCTCAAAATATAAATTAAAAATAGGGCTGGGGATATAGCTGAGTAAGAATGCCATAGAAGAATCCCTAGTACTAATAAATACAATAATATGACAACAACAGAGCCAGGTGGCACCCATATAATGCCAACACTGAGGAGGCTGAGGCAGGAGGATCATGAGTTTGAGGCCAGCCTAAATGATAAGACCATTGAAATAAAGAAAGGAAAAAGAAAAAGCAAGAAAAGATTTGGGGCTCAGTTATGGAGCACTTACTAACGTGTAGAGACCCTGGGTTTGATCCCCGGTCCTGTAAAACAAAGGCCAGACGTTGTGGTCCATATCATAATCCTAGTACGTAGGAGGCTGAGGCAGGAAGAGCTCAAATTTAAAGCCAGTCTGCCAGTGAGTTCAAGACCAGCCAGAAACTACTTAACAAGATGTTTCAAAAAAAAAAAAAAAAAAAAGTCTGAAGGGGAAGCAAAAAAAGAATTAAGTTGTGTTATGTACACGTACCAACTCCCCGCAATGAATGTAATCATTATGTACAGCAAATATATACTCATAAAAATACAATTTAAAAAAATTCCTACTTTGGCTGGAGGTGTAGCTCAGTGGTAAACACATGGGCAAGGTTTACTACTCAGCACCAATGAGTAAATACGTAAATAAATTATCTTTAGTGTATTGCAAGTAATAATAATAGCAATGATGTTGGATTTCAATTATTTAACTCCTCCTGGACAGGAGAACTTTCCAATGTCAGGAATTGTGAGTGCTTCGGTTAATCTCTGTATCTTTAGGTCCAACAAGACAGATGGTACACAGCAGCTGATTAAAAAGTTTGCTGAATGGACCAAAAAACACAAGGCAGCATGTGACGAATAAGAAATAAGAGACAACAAAGAAAGACAAGGACTGATCACCGTGTGGGGTCTTTGGTCACCTCACACCTATCTATTAACACAGGTTACATTCCTATTTCCCGCGCTTCTCCTTTCCCCTCCAAGCCCACACTTCATTGACTCAATTAACAATCTGATAAACACGAAGCAAGGACTGCATGCTAGACACTGGACTAAGTACCAGTGATGCAAAATTAGTGAGAATCACATCCCACAGGTTAAAGGAGCCCATTCGGAGCAGGAAAGGCAGACGTCTACAAGATAATGCTTTAAAAGACCTCAACAGAGACACGAAAAGTGTAACTAGGACAGAGATGAGACACCACCTCAGGGATCAGGCTCAAAAACAGGCTCTCCCAGATAGACTGATCCGAAGTTTTGAGAAACAGAGCGGGAATTCTCTGGGGAGGGAAGAGAGGAGCGTCCAGGACCGTGGAGCAAAAGTGCCAGGCACGGGGCGACGGGAAGTTCAAATTTACTGTGCAGTTACAATGCAGAGTGCAGAGATGATGACACTCCGCAGATTTGGAAGGTCTTGATTATTTTTTTTGTGGGTACCGGGGGTCGACCTCAGGACCTCGCGCGCCAGCAGGCGCCCGTGCCACTGAGCGATATCACCAGCCCCTTTTTCGTATGTGGGTTCCGGGAGTCGAACTCGGGCCCTCGCGCTTGCCAGGCAGGCGCTTACGCTGCTGAGCCATCTCACCGGCCCTGGAAGGTCTTTAAACTGCCACCTTCAAGCCAGGTGTGGCGGCGCACGCCTGTAATCCCAGCACTCGGGAGGCTGAGGCAGAACAGGCGCGAGTTCGTTAGCCTGAACTACGTAGTGAGCCCAAGGGCAGCCTGGAATACACAGCGAGACCCTGTCTCAAAATAAATAAAATTTTTTTAAAAAACGAAACGCCACCTTTTTGTGCGACCATGATTTTATTCTGGAATAAATGAAAATGCTTAAGATTTTATAACAGGAGCTGATTCTGGTTTGGGAAACAATGGAAGGTGTGGATGGAGAAACCTGACGGGAAGCACCACTTCAACGACACCCCCTGAAGCACCCGCCTCGTCTCCCGGCCCAGCCGGCCGCGCCCCGGGCCGCAGTCCGCGCACAGGCCGGCGGCCACAATCGCGGGCGTGCCCGGCGCGAGCCTCCGGCCCACCCGGCCCCCGCCCTCGCCGCCACGCCTCCCGCGTCCCCGCCACGCACCGCGTCGGTCTTCATGTCGAGGATCCGCTCCACCTCGAACACATCCTCCCCGTCTTCCTCGCTGTCCCCCGCGGCCTCCGCTGCTTTGGTTGTCGGGTCCTTCTCTTCGCCCACTGCTCCGACTCCTTCCACTTCACGCAACTCGCCGGTGCAGTCGGCATCCGACTCAGCCACTACGGTCACAACTGCCCCTTCCGCAGCCGCAGCCGCCGCCGCCATCATAGGAGCTCGTAGCGGACAACTGTCTGCAACATACACCCGCTAGCTCTTCGCGCGCCGTTGGGCCCTAATGCACCTCGGCGCCGTGACGCTCTCCGAGGAAAACCAGCCAATGGCGGGCTCGGAGCATCGGAGTGACACGCGTAGCAACCAATCACTTAAGGAGGAGGCGAGCCAGAGCTCCGCAGAACCTTCGGGAAGCGGATGGGCGGGTCGTGGGGCAAGGGAGCGGAAGAACGCAGCCTGGGGGAGGGCCGGAAGGAATCACGGGAGGGGAGTGGGCGGGGCTGGCGCGGTGGGGGCGGGGCGCGCGACTGTGCGAGCGGCGGGGAGGTTGTTTTGATGCGGGCGAATGATCCAGTCAAACATAGCCATAGGGCTCTTAAATTTTTGAGTATTGTTTAAAACTAAGGAAATTTAACAGACTAAAACGTGTTTGCTTCCAAATTCTAGTGCCATTTCCTCATATTTTGATGTGTGGCAGGCAGTGTCGGGAACGCTCCGCGACCTCGCGTGGGGCACCGTACCCACAGTTTTTCCGTCTCTATCACCACAGACCCCCGCTATTTGACGTGGAAAAACCTCTCTCTCAGGGAGGGCCGGAGCTGCTCGCCGGGCAGAGGCCGTCACAGATCCGATGGGGGAACTGCCTCGTTCGGGACGGCGGTGTTACCACGAAACCAGGGGAAGGCTGTACGGTGTGCGAACCGCCCGCCCCCGTGCTCCCTCGGTGCCCACGAGGCCTTAAATGGCGGGACCGCGCGCGTCTGTTGGGTAGTGGCTCGCGGCCCCCAGCCGGCTGACAGGAGCCGCGCGCTGGGGACGCTCAGGCCGCCCTTCCCCCAGCCTCGACGCAGGGACAAAGCCTCGGCGTCCCGCGTTCGCGGAATCGGGCGAGAGGGTCGAAGGGCAGCAGGAATAGACTGGACCCAAACGAACTGTCCCGTGAGAGACGCCTGCGTGGACCTGGCCTCAAAAGCGACCTCCGCCCCGCGCCACCACCGCCACCGCTCGCAGCGGCCCGCGGGAGAGCGCGCAGGAGCTCGGGACGGGAGGAGGGGCGGGAAGGGAGGAGGGGCGGGGCGGGGACGCGCGGAGCTGGAGGAGGGAGCGCCCTCCAGACCGCGGGCAGATGGGGGGCGGGTCCCCCAACTCCGCTTGCCGCCTCCCTCCCCACCGCCGCTCCGCTCTTCCCGCAAGTCAACAGGAAGCCAAATTTGCTGCTCCCGTCTGTTGCCACTCAATAAATAGTACTTTCACTCCTCCACGGGGAAAGCAGCAAAATACCCTGTTCCTTCCTAGATTTAGCGCTTAGGGAAGACCCCGAGACCTCGCGGCTTTTTTTTTTTTTCTTCTTCTTTTTCTTTCTTTTATTCTATTTCATTTGCCTGGGGGAATCAATGTAGGATTGGTATTGTTCTTGTTTGCTTCTTTGGAAATCGCGCACCTCATCCTCCGCGGGACGCCATGACGACCGGCAGTTGTTGTTTCAAGGACCCACGCGAGTCATCCTGTGTTGCAAATTTTGTAAACAAAGGCTCCGCTCTAGGGGAGTGAAGGTGGCTTGCTGGCTGACGCTGACATCGACCTTTCTCTACAGACACCCAGCCTCCCATGCTGTGCACTGCATTGGAAGATGCTGTTTCGCTTAGATCTGCAAGTGCAAACTGAAGGACACCGTGTTTAAGATGTGGAAACAGTGTAGGTTATCTAGTGGCTGTTCTCTGTAGTTCCTGCCGCCTTTGCTGCAGTGACGACACTTCTGGGTGTTTCACAGCGAGGCGGTTTACGGTGTTAACAGACTGGACTCGGCTGGTATAAACTCCCAAGTTCGGGGCAACTTGCCAGAGATGGGAGAGAGTATAGGGGAAGATGTGTTAGATATCTGAGCAGAGGAATGTATTCGATGAATGGAATTATATAATATTTTATAACAACTTTCCTATTTAATAATATGTTAATGGATTTTAAAATTGTTAGTGAGGGGGCCGGTGAGATGGCTCAGTGTCGTAAGCACCTGCCTTGCAAGCGCGAGGGCCCGAATTCATCTCCCGGATCCCACATACGGAAAAGGGGCTGGTGATATCGCTCAGCGGCACGGGTGCCTGTTGGCGCGTGAGGTCCTGAGGTCGACCCCCCGGTACCCACAAAAAAAAAAATAAATAAATAAAATAAATAAAATTGTTAGGATTTGCCGGTGATTTCTTTTTGTTGTTATTGCTTTGTTTTGTTTGAAAACAAAAATGAGGCTTTTGATGATTTTTTTGCTGTCTCAAATTACCTCAGTTTACTTTAAGCCAATGGAGTTGTTTTTTCCTTCTATGCCCAATATACGTGTATTTTAACTTAAGATAAGATTCCTGAATAAAGGGTGTTTTTACTGAGTCATGTATATTAACCATAGGTACATTAGACTCAACTGAATATTAACAGGGTATTAAAAAAGAGCAGGGTGGCTGGGCGGGGTGGCGCATAAATGTAGTTCTAGCACTTAGGAGGCCGAGCCAGGATAATTACCTGGAGTTCAAGGCCAACCTGGGCCACATAGTAAGTTCAGGACTAGCCTGAACTACATAGTGAGACCCTGTCTCAAAAAAAAAACAAAAAAAAGAGAAGGGTGTTAGGTTTCCATGGGCACTGGTTATTACACGTTACAGTGGTGATAACTGCTTTAATACAGAGCAAGTCTGTGACTCAACATATGGAATAAAATTAAAACTTTAGGGCCAGTGAGATAGCTCAGCGGCATAAGCGCCTGCCTGGCAAGCGCAAGGTCCTGAGTTCGACTCCCAGTACCCACATACAAAAAAGGGCCAGTGATATCGCTTAGTGGCACGGGCATCTGCTGGCATGCGAGGTCCTGAGTTCGACCCCCGGTACCCATTAAAAAAAAATTAAAACTTTAAAATACATAGAGAAATCTTAATTCCTCAGCATGTACAAGTATAGCATAAAATTATCAATATACACCATTTACGAAGGTTATTTGTGTTCTTCTAAAGCCATTATGGATATTGTATTATGAATGTCAGATAAACTAAACCTTCACCTGTAAGTATCCCATTCCCTAGGGCTTTCTCTCTAAGTAGCAAATATTTGATAAGTAATATCATTCCAAACCCTAAAGTACAAAAAAAAGTGCTTTAAGTCACTGTACATTATAAGTTTTCCTTTTCATTGTATGTTTATTTGTGTGTTTGTCTGTTAAACCTGCCTCCAGAGCCAAACAGAGATAGGAAAGTGAGATAGTGTTGGATCCTGGTTTTATGTAAAGCTGAAATCAATGTATCTGAGCTAATATTGCAGTTGTAGGCATTTTATCAATAACGATACCAAAGCAGACTGAGTTGCAATTTTGTAAATAAAGTTGGTTCTAAAAATTTCAAAAAAAAAGGAGCCCGGAAAGACAACAAATGGCCCCCAGAAAGAACTGTGGTACGGCAACCTGGGCAGAAGATGGTACGCGGGAAGATCGGACTCCAATTTATGTGCTTAACCTCATGGTAAGGTTGCAGGCTGTGCTTGAGCTCGTTAGGGTTAGGGTTAGATGTTTCCACTGATTTCAGAATATAAGCACATGTGGGACAACCCATTCGGGACCCCTCCTGTCTCTCAGGAGCTATTCCTATTCCTCATTCCCCCATTCCTACTCCCATTCCTTTTCTCCAATAAATTTTCCTACTCTTAACCTCTGTTGTTCTTTAGAATTCATTCTTCGACTTCAGGGGACACAAAGTCAGCATATTTGACATCTAGCATTTCCCCTATATCATCTCGGAGGCCCCACCAAGATACTTGGAAGGAGGAATCTGTACCCTTGCAGAAGTTGCTTCACTTAATGACATTCAGCCAACTTAGCGAATCCTGAAACCGTGGTGGGCCGTGTGTATGGATTACCTGGCTGTTGTCGATGTCGATGGTAGCCATCTTTGCCGGAACCATGCAACTCACCAAAGATCAGGTGGTCTGCTTGCCAGTGTTGCCATCTGTAAATTCAAAGGCACACACGCTACCAGGAAATACTGATGTCACCACTGAAGTCCCGAAAATGGAAGCAGCCACTAACCAAGACGAAGATGGGCAGATAACGAATGACATTTCCTTTGGTACATCTGCTGTGACACATCCAATAGGCCGAAAAACAAACTTGGATTTTCAGCAATATGTATTTATTAATCAGATGTGTTACCATCTGGCCTTTCTGTGGAATTCTAAATATTTTGCATACCTTGCTCTTATCCATACTATTATTCTCATGGTCAGTAGCAACTTTTGGTTCAAATATCGAAAAACATGCTCAAAAGTAGAGCATTTGTTTCACTGTTAGGAAAGTGCTTTGAATCCCCCCAGACTGCTAAAGCATTGTCTGAGACAGCACGTGAAGAGTCAGAGGAGAACAGGTGCCCAGACTCTACCAAAGCACGCGTCCACCAGCAGTGACGAGGGAGCCCCAGTGCCAGTACCCCGGTGAGCAACGAAACTGGCTTCACATCCTCAGCTGAAGAGCCTGTGATCGAAGTTCCCAGCACGACCATCTTGGACAAAAAGATGGGGAACAGACTCCTGTTTGAGAAAGGGAGGAAGTTCTGTGCCCATGCAGAAGACAGTGACTTGATTTATAAACTCTATGTGGTTCAAACAGTTATCAAAACTGCTAAGTTCATTTTCATTCTCTGCTACACTGTGAACTTCGTCAATGCAGTTGGCTTTGAGCACATCTGCAAGCCCAAGGTCGAGTACCTGACTGGCTCTGAGGTATTTGAGTGCATCCACACCATGGCTTACATGTTGAAAAGCTTCTCATCAGTTATATTTCCATTATTTGTGTTTATGGTTTTATCTGCCTCTGTGCTTTGTTCTGGTTATTCAGGATAACCTTGAAGGAATATTCTTTTGAAAAAGTCAAAGAAGAGAGCAGTTTCAGTGACATTCCAGATGTCAAAAATGCTTTTGCATTCCTTCCACACATGGTAGTATGACCAGCTGTATTCCAAGCGTTTTGGTGTGTTCTTGTCAGCAGTCAGTGAAATCGAACAGGGAAATTAGTTTGAACCATGAGTGGGCCTTTGAAAAACTCAGGCAGCACGTGTCAGGCAATGCGCAGGACAAGCAGGAGTTGCACCTGTTCTTGTTGTTGGGAGTGCCTGATGCTCTCTTTGAGCTCCTGGACTTGGATGTGCTAAAACTTGAACTGATTCCAGAAGCTAAAATTCCCAGTAAGATTTCTCAAATGACTAACCTCCAAGAGCTCCACCTCTCAAAAGCTGAGCAGACTGCTTTTAGCTTTCTCCATGCATGTGAAGTTCATTGACGGGGCTGAAATTCCTGCCTGGGTGTATTTGTTCAAAAAGCTTTCGAGAGTTGTACTTGATAGGCAATTTGAACTCAGAAAACAGTAAGATGATAGGATTTGAATCCCTCTGATAATTGCGGCACCTTAAGATTCTCCATGTGAGGAGCAATTTGACCAAAGTTCCCTCCAACATTACAGCTGTGTCTCCACATCCTACAGTTAGTCATTCATAATGACAGCACTAAACTCTTGGTACTGAACAGCCTTAACAAAATGATAGATGTCGCTGCGCTGGAACTCCAGAACTATGAATTAGAGAGAATCCCTGTTGGCCTGCTCGGGGGGCCAAAAGGAGATTTTCGTGTGCAAGACATTAGCAACAACAGCAGGCAGCATGGAGCAGAGCAGAGTGCAAGAGTGCAAGAGCCGCGTGCGTCTTTACCGTATAATCCCTACATGGGTTCTTATCTCAGATTTACATTCTTGTATAGTGCCATAACTGGCTCGTGCCTGTTTACCTGTGCTAAGTCATGGTTACCTAACTATCCTGCTGTGCGCCTGCGCTAGACAAGCGGGGTCACGTCCTCAGGTGTCCTTAGATGCCCCTGAGCTTTGAAGCAGTCTGGGTGGTTCCCTACAATTCCACAAGCTATTTTCAGCCACTCCAACTTATAAGAACTGGATTTAAAGTCGAATAACATATGCACAATGGAAGAGATCATCAGTTTCCAGCATTTAAAACGACTGGACTTGTTTAAAATTACGGTATAATAAAATTGTTACCATTACTCCCTCCACTACCCGTGTCAAAAGCTTGGAGCCGCTTTATTTCTCCAACAACAAACTCGAATCCTTACCAGCGGCAATATTTCATTAACAGAAACTCAGATGTTTAGATGTAAGCTACGACAACATTTCAATGATTCCAATAGAAATAGGACTGCTTCAGAACCTGCATCATTTGCATATCACTGGGGACGAAGTGGGCATTCTGCCCAAACAACTGATTAAATGTGTGAAGTTGAGGACTGTGAATCTGGCGCAAAACAGCATCACCTCCCTCCCAGAAAAAAATCGGTCAGCTCTCCCAGCTCGCTCGGCTGGAGCTGAAGGGAAACTGCGTGGACCACTTGTAGCCCAGCTGGGCCAGTGGCGAATGCTCAAGAAAAGCAGGCTTGTTGTGGAAGATCCCCTTTCTGACAGCCTGCTGCTGGAAGTGAAAGCACTGAATCAAGACAGAAATGTTCCCTTCGCAAATGGGATTTAAACTGAGATGACCGTGCACATCCCTGTGCAGGAACAACTTCCCAGATGGCGAATGCTCACGTTATTGCAAGATAATGCATTTTAGGAGTAGATACATCTATTAAAATAAAACACAGGATGCATAGAAGCCTGATAGAAAACATAATTGAATGTTCATGTTTGTAGTGTGTGAAGTCATTCATTTCCACATCTTTTTTCTTTCTTTCTTTTCCTTTTTTCTTCCTTTATATATATATTTTTTTCTCCTGGGGAAAGGAAAGGTAAAATTATAATAATCTTTTATAAAATTGTTTGTAACTTGGGTGCTGCTGCTACTGAATGTTTACAAATTGCCTGCGAAAGTAAATGGTTAAATTGACTTTTTCTTACTATTAAAAAAAAAGAATATAAGCACATGTGAAAAGTAGTGTGGTATTAAGTTCATCACATTATGTCAAAGAAAATAATTGTCAGAGATAAACATATTTAATAAAAGCAATTCTCTGAGTGTCTTGGGAAAGTCCCTCTTCCCGTCGGACATGGGGATCTGAGCGTGTGCGTTACACTTCAAAGTCTGTCACCCATCACCTCCCATGGTGTCCCCTGCTGTCCTTGATACTTGCAGGCCTCAAGCTTCTCCTGTTTATTTTTTTAACATTTTAAAAAATTTTATTGGTACATTTTAGATACATAATGATCACATTCATGAAAGGGAATTTGTACCTGTACATGATATATCTTACTTCTTTTTTTTCCCCTTTCTCCTCCCTTCAACACCTCTTCCCCTCCTTATTTACAAAGGCTTTGTTTCCATTTTTCCTTTTATCCTCTTTTTTTCCTTGTTCCTTCCTTCCTTTCCCCTCCCCCTCTCTTGTTCCTCTTCCCTTTTGAATATATTCTTCCCATTTACCAAAATAAATTATACCCTTTCGGTTTCTCACATCAGAGAAACCACGCAATATTTATATGTGTGTCTGACTTATTTCACTTAAGAGTATGGTCTCGAGATGCATCCATTTAGCTAGAAATGTCTCAACCTTATCCTTTATGGCAGAGTAGTAACCCATCATATGAAAAAACCACATCTTCAAAAAGAAAAACAAAACAAAAACAAAAAAAGAAAAAAACTACATCTTTACGCATTCATTGGTTGATGGGCATTTGGGCTGTTTCCAAGCTTTAGCTATTAATGTGCTGCTCTAAACATGGGTGTACATATATCACTGGATATGATTCTTTTACAGCTTTTGGGAAGATACCAAGAAGGGGAATAGCTGAGTCAAATGGAGCCTTTAGTTTTAGTTTTTTGAGGAATCCACACTGCTTTCCAGCAGTCTACACTCCCGCCAACAGTGGAGAAGGGTTCCTTTTTTCTGCACAGCCCCGCCAGCATTTGTTATTGGTTGATTTCTTATTTATTTATTTATTTTTATTTTTTACTTCTTTGGAGACAGGGTCTTGCTATGCAGTTCAAGCTGGCCTTGAACACACTACGGAGCCCAGGCTGGCCTTGAATTCACGGCAATCCTCCTGCCTCAGTCCCCTGCATACTGGGATTACAGGCATGTGCCACCATGCCTGGCTTTTGGTTGATTTCTTGGTAATAGCCATTCTTTCTGGGGTGAAATGGAATCTCAGCATTGTTTTAATTTGCATCTCTTGAATGACCAGTGATGTTGAACATTTTTTCATATATTTATTTGCTGTATCTACTTCTTCATCTGAGGAGTATCTATTCATTTCAGATGCCTATTTTTGGATTGGGTCTTTGATTTTGGGGAGGTCTGACTTTTTTTAGTTCTTTATATATTCTAGATATTAGATATTAGTCATTTGTGTGAGGAACAGCCGGCAAAAATTTTTTTTCCCACACTGTGGGTTGTCTCCTTACTCTGTTGGTGGTTTCTTTTGCTGTGCAAAAGCTTTTTAATAAGATGATATCCCAGTTGTTGATTCTTTGTGATATTTCCTGTGCGACTGGGGTTCTGCTCATAACCTTTGCCTACACCAATGTCTTCAAGAGTTCTGTCTATCCTATCTTCCAGCAGATCTAGTGTTTCTACTTTAATATTTAGATCTTTGATCCATTTCTATTTTAATTCAGTGCATGGTGATAGGCATGGGTCTGGTTTTAATCTTCAGCATGTGGAAGGCCAGTTTCCCAGGTACCATGTATTAAAGAGGCTGTCTTTCTTCCAGTGAATGTGTTTGGCTCCTTTGTCAAAGATAAGGTGGCTAAGTGTGCTTGTAGTGGTTTCTGCATTTTCTATTCTGTTCCATTGATCTTCAGGTCTTTTTTTTTTTGCCAGTACCATGCTGTTTTTATTAGGTTTATGACTTTTATTTCTTGATTTTATGTATTTGCAATATTCTTTATTTTCTGAGAGTTTGATCTAGAGTCAGATGGACTTGGATTTGAAACCAGCTCTGATACTTTGTTGTTCTGTTCTGTTTTGTTTTGTTTTGTTTTGTTTTTTTGAGACAGGGTATCACTATGTAGTTCAGGTTGGCCTTGAACTCACTTTGTAGCCCAGGCTGGCCTCAAACTTGCAGCAATGCTCCTGCCTCAGCCTCTGGAGAGCTGGGAGTACAGGCATTCGCCAGCACACCCAGCTTCTGATACAAACTTTGAACAAGTTATGTGACCTAAGGAATAGTTACCCCATTTATAAACTGCAGATAGCAATAGTACTTCCCTATAAGATTACTGTAAAGATTGCAAGAGACCTTGCTATGGTCCCAGATAGGTATATTTGGGGAAGCATAATTTTGAAGAAATAATTGTTAAAAAAAAAAAGTCAACTGGAGTTTGTTGTAAACTCATTTTTATAAAAACAAAAGTAGTTTAGAATATTAACCAGAATTTGATCACTTCAGTAGATAACATACAAAACTCAAGTCATGTATGAATAGAAGACTCAAGTTTAGCAAGTATGGACTTCATACTTTTGCCAAAAGTGAATGCACATACTCCCACATGCATACCTTTGGTAATATAATCTCCCTGTCAGAGAGCAAAGCAAGGACTATTGGCAGCACAGTCAGAAGTCATTGCTCTGTTATTGGACCTGAGAAGCCAGCACTGCAGGCTCCTGCAGTGTGGGTTAGCCATCACTCAAAACCTCGGTGTGTGTAGATGTAATTGTACTGAAGCTAGGCCAGTTCATAAGCCTTTTATCAGGAGTCCAACTGCTCCTAACCCTTGACATTTGTTGCCTACTATGTGTACACAGTACAAACATGAACTTCTATAAATAGGATAATTCATAATTACTTCTAAATAAATGGGGAAAAAAGACAAACAACACGAAGCATTTCCAATAGTACCAACATCCAGTATTTCTTTTCTACATTTAGAATTGGCTTGAGACGTGGGGGGCTTGTGACCATACATATAAAAAAAAAGACACAGTGCTTGCAACATTAACTGGCAAGGGGGGACATGTATTACTTTACTAGAACCTACCGTATCAAAATACAACAGACCTGATGGTTTAAACAATAGAAATTTATTTGCTCACAGTTCTGGAGAAGTCCAAGATCAAGGACACAGCAGGCATGGTTTCTCCTGAGGCCTCGCTCCTAGGCTTGCAGATGGCTGCTTTCTCACTGCGCCCTCCTGTGGTCTTTCCTCCGTGCACCTGAGCCCGTGTCCCGCACTCTTTTTCTTAGGAAGACATCTGTCCTATTGGAATAGGGCCACACCTAAGGGCCTCATTTTCCTTTAATCGCTTCTGTGAAGGCTCTGTCTCTAAATACAGTCACACTGTAAGGTACAGGGGTCGAGATTTCAGCATATGAATTAGGGATGTGAGGGTCACACTTCAGCCCATAACTACCCAATTCACAGAGCAGCGGGCGTCCACCTGTGACTGCTGGATTGCGCCCCCCAGGCTAACAATAGATGGAGTCTCCTCCCAGTCACGGAGGGTAAGCAAGCTTTTCCTAAGTATAATATCCCATGCAAGAACAGACTATCTATTGCAACATCTGCCCGTGTAGCTGAGAATGGTGACCACAGAATAACTTGTGATCATTATCTGTATGTTTCTATAAAAGAAGGTAAGGTGCTTACTGTGAAAACACGCAGCTGGAGTGTTCCTGCTTTGCAACTCCCAGGGGTTTGGACTTTTCAGGCCATTGCTGAGAAAGCAGTTGACAGCTGGGGAAGCTTGTTTGTAAAACTCCGAAGTTCTTTTAAAAAAACCTTTTAGAACAGCATAGCCCATCCCTAGCATCCAACTTGAAACAGTATAAACCATTGTCGGCAAGTAACAAAAGTCCGATTGAACGAACTCCAGTTTTATCTAGGCAGGAAAGGATATCAAAGTAGAACATTTATGAAACACAATTTAATAAAATAATTGTTTTTAGCGCATGCTTAGTCTCTTGTAAATGCATTTGTCTGATTCGTTCCACCAGTGTTTACTGAGGACTGACTGGATATAGGATACCAACATACAGTTTTGAAAACATAATGAAAGAATTAGTCACCATATTGATCTCACTCCAAAGTAAAGAATTGACTGTTGCAGTGGGCATTGAGCAAACAGCAAAAACACCCCGCATTCTCAGGGCACGTTCAGAAAAGACGATTTTGTAACAACTGAATGTTAATATATAAGAATATCTGCATACTCCACTGGGCGATCAACACCCCTTTCCACAGAAAACCTCTGTGCTTCCACCATCCGCGACGTGGGGTCGCAAGCCTAATAACAAAGCCTGGTCTTTTCTCCCTCACCGACCTTTGCTGCCACCACCCACAGTGAGCCAGCTCAGGCTGGAGTCGAGGGGCTGCTACCCGGAGACCCCAGTGGGGAAGTTTCCCCATTGCCACTGCACATTCGCTACTCCATGCATTTTTAAAACTTGGGTTTAAACTAAGAGGCATCATAACGACTTGCATTGTCCGGGCCCTCCTCGTTTCAGTTTCCAGCTAACTTGGTCTCATTAACGATCGTGCAAAAATCCTTTTTTGAACACTCCAAGTCACAGGTCCTTGGACTGAGCTCTGGCTGTGTCCAGGCCTTACACGATTTAAAGTCACCTTCTGGAGCCACCCAGAGTGTTTGCCCTGGGCATCTGGTAAAACTTTTCTTTTTTAAAAAAGCAAAATGACTCAGTGTTGGCCTGCAAGTCCTGGGTGGCCAAAGCTAGTCCTGCAGAGAGGTAGTGAGCATCCCAGAGACCTGCCGGACTCTAGTTTTTAAAAACCTTGGAGTTCAAGTAACTCTAGGGTACTCTGTGCTGTTTCTATCAGGGTAGCTTTTGCAGTATAATTTCAAGTCAGGGACTGTGATGCCCCCTGCCTTGCTTTTGTTGCCCAGAATTGCTTTTGCAATTCTAGGTGTCTTCTGGTTCCAAATGAATTTTAGGAATGTCTTCTCTAATTCTGTGAGGTATGCTATTGGTATTTTGATCGGAATTGCATTAAATCTGTGTAACAGTTTTGGGAGTATGGACATTTTCACTACATTAGTTCTTCCTACCCAAGAGCAAGGGATCTCTTTCCATTTTCTGATATCCTTTTCTATCTCCTTTTTCAGAATACTGAGTTTTCAATGTAAAAATCTTTTACATCCTCTGTTGGATTCATTCCTAGGTATTTCGTTCTTTTTGGATGCTATTGTGAAAGGTGTTGTTTCCCTAATTTCTCTCTGAGTTTGTTACTTGTGTACAGGAAGGCTATTGATTTTTGAGTGCTAACTTTGCATCTAGCTACCCTACTGAATCCACCACCTGGCTGATGCCTTTAGCTAAGTACCAGCCCCTGCTCAGCAGAGAGTCAAGCCCCAGTGACAGGATGAACACAGCTAAGGTGTCGCGAGAGATTTCGAAGGAAGACACAGGCCATTCTCAGTAGGTTTTCATGGTCCTCGATTCCTACGGAGGAGAGAGCCTTTATTTTCAAAAGAGTGATTGTTGTAACCTGTCTGAGAAAAACTGAAAGATGGACACAAGCACTCAATTTTGTTTCACTGAGTCTAAACTCAAGGTGGAAACCTGAGCATTTCTCAAAATCGCAAGGCAGATGAACCGCCCTCCGCCGCTGGGATCAGTGGTGGCCGCGGAGGCGGACAGGGTCAGGCCCTGCGGCCTTTCACATCGACCGACCGAGCGGCTCAGGTGCGGCGGCGCCAGGAGACCCGCGGTCGCCCGTCACATCCCGGCCCCTCCCGCCGCACCCTTCCCGGGATGCGGGCCGGGACCCCGGAGTCCCCTCGGCTTCCCGCGGAGCCCGGGACGCTGGCGGGGTGCACCGGCCTGGGCCTCCTTGGCCGCGCCCCGCCGTCTCGGCCTCGCAGCTTCTCGGGTGGGGTGCGGGGGTTCCCCAGGGCCTCCCCGCCTGGGCCCCCTTCCGGCCGAGCCGGCCGTCCGCGCGGCTTCGCCTGGGCCCCGCACGGGCTCGCAGCCGGGGGGGGCGCCCCTGGCCTCCGGAGGACACCGGCGCGCGCCCGGCAGGTCCCGAGCGCGCGGGACGGAGAGCCTGGTGGCCGCGGGAGGGCGGGGAGCCCCGTGGGCGGGGGCGCAGCTCCGGCCTGGCTTCCAGACCAGGGACCCCAAGACACGCCGCGGGAGAGGAGTCGCGGCCACGCTCCGGGAGCCGTCTGGAGCGCGGGCTGGAGGGAGCTGGAGCAGCTGTAAGGTGTTCTTTCATGGTAGTTTTGATTTGCATTTCCCATCTTTCCATGTGCTTAGCACCCATTTCTTTATCTTCTTTGAAGAAATGTCTATTTAAGCCCTTTGCGCATTTTGAAGTTGAAGTTTATTATTGACTTTTAGGAGTTCTTTATGGATTCTGGATATTAATCCCTTTTCGGATATATGCTCTGTACAACTTTTACCCCGTTCTGTGGACCGTCTGTAGATACCGCCCGCGCCTCGTAGTGGGTGCCAGTGAGCTCTGCTCCAGCAGTATCATTTACTACTCATCATATCCCAGCCAAAGACAGTATCGTCACAATTTTACATTCACAGTTGTCTTGACTAACACATTTAGTGAAAATGTTTTCAGTAACCTGCTAAGAGCTCTTCAGTAACTTTGTGCAATTCTTTTTCTAGACCATTTAATTTGGCAGAGCAGAAAGCTAAAGCCCACTCAGTGGCAGAATGCCAGACTCTAGAAAAACCGTTTTCGAAAGCAGATCATCATGGAAAACCTACGTACTTCTTCTTAAAAGGATGCTACTGCGTGATTATCTATTACTGTAAAGTAACCCCAACCTACATACTTCCCCTGAAAATGGTGTACCATTATGAATTTCAGTTGACTCTCTGAGTTCTCAAATGGTTTCTAGTGGGCTGAATTACTTAATAATATACCACAAGCAAAATTATTAAAATGAGTAATTCGTTTTTTTCTTTAAGACACGTCTTTTTGTCCATAGGTTTTTGGAGCATCTACCAAGCAAGTCGACATCTACTGTAACGTCATCAGTGGCATTCTGGATGAAGTAGCTATGGGCTAGAATTGTTCCATCTTTGCATAAGCAGAACATTACTTTACAAGTTGATGAAAAAGTTTAGATATGGGTGTTTAATTTTGATGCAACACTTTTTAAAAACTTGACAGATGTGGCCAAACTGGGTCTGGAAAAACCTCTACGATGGAAGGTGAAAGGTCACCTCATAAAGCATATACCGGGGAAGTGGTATTGTTTGTAACATAATTTTATCTCTAATGTGGCAGAAATCTAGCTGAATAAAACATGTTCTGGGCCTTTCTCTTGAAAAACAGAATGTCAGAATACCCATATCAGACATAAACTACTACGGTAAAATTAAAATTATAGTAGGGATGGGTATGGTGGTACACGCCTGCAATCCCAACACGCAGGAGGCTGAGGTGGAAGGATCTTGAGTTTGAGGCCAGCCTGGGTTACATAGTGAGTTACATAGTGAGTTCATAGTGAGTTCAAGGCCAGCCTGGACTATGTAGGGAGAACCTTTTTCAAAAACAAAAACTGGGATATTTCTATATCTATATATCTGTATCTATGTGTATCTGCTATTTGAGAAACACATGGTCCCTTTGGGAAAGGGAAGGTCAACACACAGGGCACAGTCGAGGTGATGAAAGAGAAGTCTCCCTGGGACAGAATTACTGGCACCGAATGCAGCGGTCCTCCCTTATTTGTGTGGATCTAACACTTCCAGTAGACGCCTAAAACAGTAGTGTCAAACCTTCTACGTTCTACGTTTTTGCCTGTATATACATGTTATGATGAAGCTAAGTTATCAATTAGTCACAACAAGAAATTAACAACAAATAATAAAATACAACTATATCAATATGCTCTAATAAAAGTTATATGAATATTATTGCAAAATATCTTAACTAAATAATGGTTACTTGAACACTAGCATTCTGATACCAGAAGAGTTGATCTGATAATTGATAGGGCCACCAAGTGAGGACAGGTAGCATATGATATGGATATGCTGGACAGTGGGGTGATTTCATGTCCCTAGGTGGATGATGCAAGATTTCATCATGCATCCTATGCAGAAAGGTGCACAACCAGCTGAGCTCTGTGGCACATCCCTGTCCTCCCAGCTACTCCGGAGGCTGAGGCAGGAAGATCACAAGTTTGAGGCCAGTTTAAGCAACTTAGCATGACTGTGTCTCAAAATAAAAATTTTTTTTTTATGTGGGTACTGGGAGTCGACCTCAGGACCTCGGGCTTGCCAGTAAGCGCTTGTGCCACTGAGCGATATCACAGGCCCTTTTTTTTCCTTTATGTGGGTTACAGGAGTTGAACTCAGGACCTCGTGCTTGCCAGGCAGGCACTTATGCCACTGAGCTATCTCACTGGACCCTCAAAATAAAATTTTGAAAAGGGTGTTTGTCTAGCTTTTGCAAGGCTGTTTTCAGTCTCCAGTAACACACACACACACACACACACACACACACACACACACACACACACACTCTTACTCCTGACAGGTTCAGGATTAAAACTTAGCAATCGTTGATTTATGGAGCTTTCCATGGAATAGTTTTAGACTATGGTTAACTGAGTAATGGAGACTACAGAATGTAACACCGTGTTTAGGGGGTGATATTGTGGGAAAGTAGTAGTATGTGTAGGGCTTGAAAGGAGGGGCTTTGTAGTGAGGGAATAAAAAGCACAGTAAAGGACGGTATGGTATCAATGATAAACTCAAGTGTTCAGAAATTAAGACCACTGTACTGTTTAATATTGTAGAAAGCAATATTAACAGGTAACAGGCAGTGGCACCCATCTCCAGAGGCTCCTAACACAGGAAGCAATGCCAAGAGCCTCAGCCACACCACGGAGCTGTACCTCAAGCCTATGCAATTTAATTTTGAGCCGTACTCTGTCACTTAACCTTTAATGAGACTTTCTCACGTCACTAGCCGTTGCAAGTATCTGTAGTGGCTACGTAAACTTTGTGTTTATTTCATTCTATCCCAAGTCATTGGACGCTTGGTTATTTAAAATGGTTCGGGCCGGTGAGATGGCTCAGCGGCTTAAGCGCCTACCTTGCAAGCGCGAGGGCCCGAGTTCGACTCCCGGATCCCACATACGGAAAAGGGGCCGGTGATATCGCTCAGCGGCACGGGCGCCTGCTGGCGCGCGAGGTCCTGAGGTTGACCCCCCGGTACCCACAAAAAAAAAAAAAAGGTTCACTATTTTAATGACACTTTGAGGGAAATGTTTGCACATATATTTTGAGCCAAATCCCAGTCACGCTTCCTTAGAATATATGGCAAGAAGTGGAATTACTGAATCCATGAGTGTAAACACTTTTCAATCTTTTAAAAATTGTGATAGAATACACCTTGCAAAAATTTACTATATTACCCTACCCATTCTTTTTTTTTTTTAGATGGCGGCCTCCCAGCAAGGCACCCATCTTCCGCGGGGCGCTGGCCCCGGAGAGCCGGTGGCTCCCGCCTCGCCTGAGCGCGCCCCAAGGGTCCCCGCAACGGCGCGCCCCGCCCGCCGGTATCAGGCCCCCCCGGGGGCTCCCTTTCCAGGTCAGGGCCACCGGCGTGATCTTCCGGCGGGGTCCCCGCGGACAGATCCCCGGTTCGGGCGCGGGGGGAGGAAATCCCGGGGCTGGAAAGCGGCGCGTGTCCCGCTTTGGGACCAAAGCGCAGGAGACGAGGATGAAGGCAGGGCTCCCTGAGTTTGAGGTTTGGAGGTGTTCGTGAGGACTGCTGGGGCGCTGCAGGACAGATCTGAGATCACCAGGAGGGAGGAGTGCGGAGGGGTTGGGTTTCCGCGAGACCGAATAGGCCACCAGGGTGGGGAAGCGCATGGAGTCGAATCCGGACTCAGCCATTGTGGGGTCACCCGGGAGGACGTGGACAAGGCGCTTTCCCTGGAGCTCCAGTATCGGCACTGCGACCCGCTTTGTAAGATGGTGTAAGAATCACTTTAGGTGATGGCAGCAAAAACGGCACACTAGGGAGTTCTGGGTCTGTCCCTTCCCGGGAATATATAAATATTTTAAAGGAAAATGGCAAAAATAAAACTATGCCCCCAAAATAATAGAGACAGCCGGGCATGGTGGTGCATGCCTGCAACCCCAGCACTGAGGAGGCTGAGACAGGAGCATCGCCGAAAGTTCGAGGCCACCCTGAGCTACATAGTCCGTCCAAGGCCAGCCTGCACTACATAGTGAGACCGTCTCACCCGCTATCCGCCATGGAGAAATTAAGACAAACCCAGGTAAACAGAAGCTGAGTGAACTCACTGTAACTGTCCTGCGGGAAATGCTGAAGGGTGTCCTTTAGCCTGAATTGAAGGAATACAAGATAGTAAACGGAAGCCAAATAAAGAAATAAAGAACACTGGTAAAGCGGGCTGTGGTGGTACACACCTGTGATCCCAGCACTTGGGAGGCTGAGGCAGGAGGATGGTGGTGAGTTTGAGGCCAGCCTGGGCTACCTGATGAGTTCAAGGCCAGCCTGAGCTGCATAATGAGATCCTGTCTAAAAAAAAAAAAAAAAAAAAAAAAGAATACTGATAAAGACAAGTACGAAAGTAAATACAAAAGCCAACAGTTTCATATTTTTGGTTTATAATTCCTCATTTCTACATGACTTAATAGAAAATGCAAATGCATGGAACAATACTTGTAAAGCTGTATTCATGAGCAAAGAAGGTATAAAGATGTGATTTGTGGCAGTACTGTATGAAAGGGAAGGGATGGAGATATATAAGGAACATAGTTTTTGCATGTTTTTATATGAATAGACTGTGAAATGACATAAATCTATTCTCTGTAAATGGAAAACAATTGAAATCATAGATTGTACCATCTTTGAACACAGTGTAATGAAGCAAGAAATCAGGAATGGGGAAAATTGGAAATACAGTAGCAAATGTGTGGAAATTATACACTTAACCAATGGGTCAAAGAAGAAATCCCCAGGGAAATTAGAAAATACTTTGAGATTATGAAAAACATGACATACTAAAACATGAGATGCAGCATAAATGCTTAGAGGGAAACTTATAGCCTTAAATGCCTACGTATATAGAAAGATCCCAGCCAGGCCTAGTGGTATATGCCTATATTCCCAGCTATGTGAGAGGCTGAGACAGGAGGACTAAAAATTCACAGCCAGGCTGGGCAGCTTAGTGAGGCTCTGACTCAAAAAAAACCCAAAAAACAAAAAACATAAAACCTGGGGCTGAGTGCTTGCCTAGCATTTGAGAAAGCAAATTAATCCAAAGTCAGAAGGAAAGAAATAATACTAATTAGAGCAGAAATAAATGAAATATAGAATGTAAAACCATAGTGTAAAACAATGGTGGCATGTGCCTGTGGTCCCTGTTGATTGAAAGCTGAGGGGCAAGAGGATAGCGGAGCCAGGAGTTCAGGGCCAACCTGGGCAACATAGGGAGACCCTATCTAAAAAAAAAAAATCAATGAAACCAAAAGTGGGCTTTTGAAAAGATCAACAAAATTGACAAAACTTTCAGAAGAGGAGGTGCGGCGGGGGGGGCGCAAATTGTAGGGACACTGTTTTCAGGTAGCTTCCTTTTAGAAACGGCTCGCAAACGTTACCAGGTCCTTCTTCAGTGAAACAAAGAATTATGCAAGACAAGCTAAAAATGGTGCCAAAGTTTAATTGAAAAAGTGTGGGTGGAGAGTAAGGGAAGAACTGGCTCTGCAGAGCAAACTTGGGCTGAACAAAAGAGGGGACAAATTAAAAGCAAAAATAAAAGTACGCCCTGGGCCTGAGAGACGCAGGGTGGGCCACTGTGAAGGGACACAGCGCGGTCTTCGTGGCGTCTGTGTCCTTTTGAGCCACACCCATGTACAGGGTCCTGAGAGACAGTGCTGCGTGGGTTCTGGGGTCCTGCCACACCTCTCCTCCCAGCCAGCCTAAGCCATGCCCGTCTCCTATCTCAACACTACTGAGCTTCCAGAAGTAGGAAGGGTTCTAAGAGAATCCACTGTGAACCATGCTTTTCCTGTTTTTTTTGAGACAGGATCTCGCTATGTGCCCAGGCTGGCCTCGAACTCATGGCAAGCCTCCTGCCTCGGGCTCTCCAAAGCTGGGTGACAGGTGTGCACTAGATAACGGTTCTGTATCAGTAAATTAGATAACCTAGATGAAATGAACAAATTGCTAGAACACACGAATGACACAACTTAAGGAAAAAAGGAAAATCTTTATAGATATGTAAATAAAGAAATACAATCAGTAATCAAAAACACAAGGATAAAAAGCCCAGAATTAGATGGCATCACTGAATTTTACAACACAAGCAGAGAAGTATGTGCCTCACACCTCAAAACCACCTTATTTTCACACAATCATATTTTAAGGAATAAGCTGAAGAAGGGGTTGTCCATGGAACTGCTTGCCCGGAGCTGCGAAGATTTTTCAGGAGAGGCTGGTTTCTCTTCAAGTTCTGCCTTAGAACAAATTTGAAAGTTTTTTGAACAGCTCTACACCTTATAATTCATGTAATTTTAGAATATGCAAATCACTGACAATTTTCATATTCGTGGAAAGTATGCAGCTTTAAAAATATGTTAAAAAAAGTAAATTATTAGGGTTTTTTTGTTTGTTTTTTTTGAGGCAAGTTCTCATTATGTAGTTCAGGCAGGCCTTGAACTTACAGCGATCCTCCTGCATCAGCCTCCTGAGTACTGAGATTACAGGTGTGTACCACCATGCCCGGCCTAATTATTGTTATTTTTAAGAAGAAAGTAAGGGAGGGGGGGAAAGGAAAGAATGGAAAAGTAAAAAAAAAAAAAAAAAGGAAACATGGAAACAAATCTTTTGTAAATGTGGAGGGAAGGAAGGATTGAAGGGAGGGTAGAGGAATGAAAAAAAAAAAAAAAACTACAAGTTATACTGAAGCAGAAATCCTGACCTAACTGCAGCCATTTTGTTCAATAAAGCTGCAGTCATTCTGTTCTCTGCTACTGAACTCAGCTAAATCATGAGATTTATAATCAAATTGAAACTTCTGTGAATGTGCCAAAAACAACTTTGCTACTACAACTATGCTCACCACAAGACACCCATTGTACCATAATCTTCAGCTAAAAGCTTATCTCGTTCTTGTAACTTCTGTTTGCCACCCTATAAATAAGACAAATGCTCTGTAATCAGGACCTCAGACTTTTGAGATTTCTCCTCTGGGGTCAGCTGGCGTCAATAAAGTTTCCTTTCTTCCCCGAGCTCCTGGCTACTGTTGACTCAATTTTTCCTGCAACAACATCATGTACAGATACAAATTCTCTATGATGAATGTAATCATTATGTATATCTAAAATATACCAATAAAATCTGATTAAAAAAAAGGAAATGTCATTTCAGAATGCAAAAAAAAAAAAAAAGAAGAAGAAAGTAAACCTATTGCTTGCTGTTGTCATAGCAAAGATTCAGGGCAGCATTCTCCTTTGTTGTGCACTGAACACTGTAGGCCAGGCATCGTGGAATGTGTAGAGGTGATGATCTCTTTGTGTGTAGACTCCTAGGTTGCCCTGATCTTTGGCTGCACCAGCAACAGTGCAGTCTAGGAATCTGAGTCGGGACTTTGGTGAGGCACTCCCTCTCCCTTCCACAGGCGAAGTGGGCTATGCAATTTTCCTGCCTTTGCCCCGGTGCCAGGTACTTGCCCTTCTCGGTGCGTCTCTCCAACCCGGAGTTACTCTTTCATGGATGACCTGGGCTTGGGGAGCAGTCCCTGGCCAGGCCTGCACTTGTGTCCTCTCTTGTTGGAACAGCCACTGCTACCATAGTCCAGAAACAAAAGGTTCCCAACTCTCCAGTCACCTTTCATACCCAGGCCGACTATGTTAAAAAAGTTCAGGTGAGAGAGGATGGAGAGGGGATGGTTGGTATGGGTTATGTCTCCGTCCCTCAGGAGCCTCATACTCACAGCTGGGGTTTTGGAAGGTGATTGGATTATGGGAGTTGCTAGCTGAGGTGCTCTTAGGAGGTGGGGTCAGGTTGGAAGAGGCGTCAATGGAGCAGGACCTGGAAGCGTTTATCTCCCTTCCCTGCTCCCCCTTCACCCTCACCCATGAGGTGAGCAGCTTTTCCAGCCAAATCATGCAAGGACTGAGACTTCTGAAACACAAGCCAGAATCAATCCCTCATCCTTTAAGGTGTAGGTGTCGGTATTTCCCAGTGATGAGGAAAGTGACTAAGACAATGGATCAATGGGCACAAGGACACAGTTGGTAAGAGAAATAACTTTTAATGTTCTACAGCACAGTAGGGTAACTATGGTTGACAACTGATATTTCAAATAACGAGCAAGGAGGATTTTAATGTTCTCAACACAAAGAAATGATGTCTGAGGACACAGATGCATCTATCACTCTGGTCTGATCATTACCCATTATATACGTGTACCGAAAAATCACATTACACTCCATTAATATGCACTGCTAATATGTGTCAGTTAGAATCTTTTCTTTTTGTTTCTTTCTTTTTGAGACAGGGTCTCTCTATGCAGTTTAGGCTGGCTTTGAACTCATTATGTATCCTAGGTTGGCCTTGAACTTGCAGCGATCCTCCTGCCTCAGCCTCCTGAGTGCTGGGCTTACAGGTGTGCGCTACCACACCTGACAGAATTTTTAAAAGCTATTACCAAACCATTTGGGAATAAACTAAGAAATACGCTTAGTCTGCCCCACCCTTTGACATGACCTGCAGAGCTGGGCTTTGGCATAGTGAGTTCACCTGTAGTTGAAGCCTCGTGGCCAAGAGTTGAAGAGTGTGCTAAGTTCATAGATATTTTTTCTTTGTCATGACAATCCTGTGAAGTGGCTGTCTTTATTAACATCCGTATTTAGCAAACGAGAAGACTAGTTTGGAGATTCTCCCACCTCAGCCTCCCAAGTACTGGGATGGATTTACAGGTGTGTACCACCATGCCCAGCCATCCCCAGTTCTTTTAAAATTTTTTAACATTTTGAGACAAGGTCTAAATTACTAAGTTGCCCAGGCAGGGTTTGTACAATCTTCCTGTCTCAGCCTTTTTGTATAGCTGGGCTTTTAGGCATGCCGCTGAGCTACCTCACCGGCCCACCAAGGGTAATTTTTTTTTTTTTTTTTTTGTGGGTACCGGGGGGTCGACCTCAGGACCTTGCGCGCCAGCAGGCACCCGTGCCACTGAGCGATATCACCGGCCCCTTTTTTGTATGTGGGTTCCCGGAGTCGAACTTGGGCCCTTGCGCTTGCCGGGCAGGCGCTTAAGCCGCTGAGCCATCTCACCGGCCCGGGTAATTTTTGAAATAGAAAGCAAAACAAATTTTCGGGGCCCAAAGTTCTGGGAAATGTTTGTAATTATCTTTAACCATTAGTAATTTTTTTGACCTTTACTCCAGCAGTTATAAATGGGACTTCATTTGATTGATTAAAGATTTTACTTGGCCCACTGTTTAATTAGACAAACACGAAGCTAGAGCTATACACTGGTAACTTGAAGGCAGTAACTTCCTTCTTTTTTTTCTTTCTATTTTTTATTTATTTTTAAATTTAAATTTTTTTTTTTTTTTTTGAGACAGGATCTAGCTATGTCGCTCAGGCTGGCCTCTAACTCACAGGGATCCTCCTGGCTCAACCTCGGAAGTGCTGGGATTACAGGCGTGCGCCACCACATCCCGCAAGGCTGTAATTTTCTATAGACCCTCATCTGCACCTCTGAAACAGTCTACTGGAAAAACAACAAACCCTTCAATTTTTATTAGGACATGTTTGCAGTATATGATTACATTCATTGTGGGGAGTTGGCATGTGAACCTAACACATTTTAATTCCAAAACAGTTTTTACTCTGCCAAACCACCGACTAGCCAGCCGAGAGGCAGTCTGAGGTGAGATGGCTGATGACTATTTCTGCAGTAATTTTTATTTATTTATTTATTTTTTGAGACAGGGTCTTGATATGTAGCACAGGTTGGCCTCAAACTCGCGGCAATCCTCCTGCCTCAGCCTCTCGAGTGCAGGGATTACAGGCGCACGCCACCACGCCCAGCGCTGGAGTGACTTCTCATAGGGTAACCTTCACCTTATCCAGCAGTGTGACCAGCTCCCCCTCCCATTTTAAAAAACCCGGATCTTTAGTAAATCAAATCCAGCCAAAGCGGAAAGCAAAGATCAAAACAACAAAACCTCTCTAAAATTGTTGGTTTCCAGGTGAGGCTGTTCGGCCCGAACTGTCGTAGGCGTCAAGAGCCCTAGCATCTGTCATCACGGAAGTTGGATCTCCTAAGACCCTTCTCTCCCGCCGCACCTCCCGCTCCAGACAACCCTGCGTCACGCCTGGCCGGAAGATGGTGAGGCGTCTATCCCCTAGGAAACGTCTGTCGCGGGGGATGACGGGAGTTGTAGTTTATGCGGGCCCAGGGTGCCCGTGCACAAGCGCAGAGGGGCCAGCGGGAACTACACTTCCCTGGAGCCCTCGGGACGAGTCGCGCGGGGGCCGGGGGCGGGGCCTTAGGGGCGGAGCCTGTCGGGGGCAGGACTCCGTTCGCCGCGCTGATTCTGGCGGCTCATTTGTAAAAGCCGGGGCGACGCTGCCGCTGGCTGTGGTGAAACCTCGGCTGAGGCCTGGCGGAGCGGTAATTCCTGGGCGAGAGTTGCCGAGGAGCTGGAGGGCGGGCGGCGCGGCGGGGCCCCGGCTCGGCGGGTGCGGGCGCGGGCGGGGCGGCCTGGCCTTGCGGGTCCCCGAAGCGCGGGAAGCGGCCTCTCGGTCCTGAGGCGCCCGGGACTCGGCGCTCGGCACTGAGGCGCTCTGCCTGAGGCGCGGGGGCAGAGGGCGGCCTCGCGCGCGGTCGGGGCTCCTCTGCGGGGGCGCGGTTGGGGCCGTGGCTTTTCGTCTGTCGGGTCCGACAGATCCCCCCGCAGGCCGGGTCCGAGGAGAGCCAGGCGTTCGCCGTCTGTGTCCACTTTCCTGTCCCTAACGTTCACACAGCACGCTTTGGAGGTTTCTTTTCTTTTCCTTCCTTTCTTTTCTTTTTTTGTCTTTTTGAGAGAGTTTCACTATGTAGTTCAGGCTGGCCTTGAACTCACTTTGTAGCCCAGGCTGGCCTCGACCTCGCAGCGATCCTCCTGCCTCAGCCTCCCGAGTGCTGGGATTACCGGTGTGCGCCAACACGCCCGGCTGGAGGTTTCGATATTAAAAAAACAACAAAACAAAACACAAAACCAAAACAGCTTTCATAGCCCGGTGTGGTGGCGCATTCCTGTAATTTTAATCCCAAAACTTGAGTTCACTATGTAGCCCGAGTTCACTATGTAGCCCAGGTTGGCCTTAAACTCCAGGCCATCCTGCTGCCTTGGCCTCCCCAGGGCTGGGATCACAGGTGTGCGCTGCCACACCTGGCCCGTTTTGACGTTTTCCATGTTAAAAAAGGGCCTTGTAGTTTGTCTCCTTTTTAAATTTGGATTTCAATGGATGTACCTTGAGACTATAGTGTTAAGTGAAATAAATTGGACACACAGCTTAAATATCACATTGTTTTTCTTATGTGAGAAACCCAGAGTAAAAATAAAGAGCAGAATAAAGTATAGATAATAGGAAGCAGGGAGATAGATCTTTCTCAAAGGGGAAGGTGATGAAGAGATGGAGGGAGGGAAGGCAAAGAGGATAAAAGAATTGGACTTGTTATGTACATGTACCTTGATGACTTGTTGCATTCAGTATCTTGCTGGGGATTTTTGCTTCTAGGTTCATTAACGAGATTAGCTTGTAGTTCTCTTTCTTATAAGAATATAAATGTTTATAAACTAATATTCAAAATAGCTGCACACCGGTTTTCATTTGAATGAAAAAATTACACTGCAACAAATTTTAAAACCTTAATTTAATGGGCCGGTGAGATGGCTCAGCGGCGTAAGCGCCTGCCTTGCAAGCGCGAGGGCCCGAGTTCGACTCCTGGATCCCACATACGAAAAAGGGACCGGTGATATCGCTCAGCGGCACGGGTGCCGGTTGGCACGCGAGGTCCTGAGGTCGACCCCCCGGTACCCACACACACAAAAAAAAAACCTTAATTTAAAATACACGATTATTAATATTTACTAATATATTTACATGTTTTATTTATATCATCAATAAATCTGATGAAAAACAGCATATGTTTTATGCAGCAGGTTTTAACCAGTCTTTGAAAATCGACCCAGGAAATATGTACTGCATTTAGTTAGAAAACATACTGCAACCTTTTCTGAATTCCTAGGTGATACCTAGTGACATAAAATACTCCAAGGCCTCAGTCTAAAAAAAAAAAAAAAAGAAGAAACAAAAAAAAACCCCAGGAGCAGTTGTATTTAATCTTTTTTTTTGGTACCAGGAATTGAACTCAGGACCTCACGCTTGCCAGGCAAGTGCTGTGCCACTGAGCTAAATCCCTGACCTTGTATGTAATCTTAAGATACTACAAAACAGCCTAGTTTAAAAATACGAAAAAATATGAAAATTCTTATGGCATTTTTAAGCATATTATTCTTCAAAATTATTTAATTGAACATTAAGTATGTAATAAAAAGTTATAAATATTCTATTACATGTGATGCTACGGATTTCACTATTGGAAGTAGCTACAAAATAGTCTTCGTAGAGTAGTACCCTTATGAGATAGGGCCAGTAGGAACCCCATTTTTTCCTAATGAAAAGGCTGACGTTAAATTTCTTTTCTTAAAAAACACACTTATTTAATTAGCTTGCCTGTTGTCTTTTACAAGTGAAGAGGTTTGTTTTAAGTGGGGGAAAAGGTGATTGAAGTATATCTCACAGAGCAAAGACAAGCACCTTCTACATTAGATACTTAATTAGGGGAGGGGAGCGATGAGAATGAGGCTTATGGTTACCTGCATGATTTAACCTAAACCATAGAAATTACTAACAGAGGACTGCAAAATCCTTCAGCAGGACAGTATTTCACACATTTTTATTTTTCCTGAGGTTCAAACACATATTTTCTTACCCAACGATTTTCTCAAAGTAATATGTGAGTTATTATCCTGATGACAAACTAAGACCTCTTTTACCTGGTGGGTTTAATTTGATACATATTTCCCACTCTGAGAATTAGATAAGTTAATAAAGCATTATAAAAATAAACTTTAAACAATAAAACACATGAGACTTCCTTTCAGGTTCCTCATAGTTGTTCCTGTAAACACTTTTTAAAAAAACTTTAATTTTTAAAAAATTAATCTTATTGATACATTTTATTTTTGTTTTCTGAGACAATGTCTATGTAGTTCAGGCTGTCCTTGAACTCACTATGTAGCCCAGGCTTCAAATTCACGGCGATCTTCCTGCCTGAGCCTCTGAAGTGCTAGGATTACAGGCATGTGCAACCATGCCCGGTTATTGCTATATTTTGGATATATTAATGATCACATTCATCATTGGGAATTTGTACTTGTACATTATATATATATATATATATATATATATATATATATATATCCCCCTCTGGTTCTTTTTTTTTTGAGACAGAGTCTCAGGGAGTTCTGAATTGCATTCATGTTCAATTGAGTCCTTTCAGCAATTCTGTTCTGTTGCCATTACTGTTGCCATTCAGTTTGGAGTTGCTATAAGATGCAGATTCATTTTGGGTCTGTGCAGCCAGTTTAGTTGGGCATTTCTTACTCAAGTTGACAATTAATTATCATACAGTAATAGCATAGAGTTAATTATCTAAAGGTTCATAAGGCTTAATGGTTTTACTAGTAAAGGTAGACGAAATGGGGAACCAGAGAATGAGAAAAGAGTAAAATTTGAAAGATTAATCAGTGGAAGATGAGAAGGAGAGAGAAAAGTGAGATAGGGATCCTAGCGAGTGGTAAAAGGAAATTAATAGTATTAGGAAACAGGAGAAAAGAATGAACAAAAATAGAAAAAATACAATAAAGGGCAAAGAGAAAAATAAAAAGAGGAGAAAAGATAAAAGATCAAAAAACAAAAAACAAAACCCCGCCCCCCAAAAAAAGCCAATAAAGGAAAAAGAAAGATTTAAAAAAAGAGAGCAGTAAGTAAAAAACAGAAAAATGAACTCAATTTAAAAAATCCTCTGTGTTTTAAAATTAGTAGTTTTTCTTTCCCCGAGCCACAGTCCTGAAATCCAGCAGGTTAGGAAGACACTAACTAAAGAAGTCCCTGCCTAGTTTCCTGGCCCGTGAATTTGTGAGGTGCCCTCCCTGCCCTAGAGGCCCCTCTGTCTGTTCACCCCAGGCTGCGGTGACGGTGACGTCCCAACAGGCATCTCCTGAGGGTGGAAGGGGAAGGCAGTTGGCTCTCTGGTTTCTGTGGGATGTAGGCCATGGAGTGGGGGTTCAAGCAGACTCTTGCGCTTAATGCCGACACTTCCAGGTGCAGTCTCCTGAAAGCCACACTCACGAGCCTGGCTTCTCACTGCGGAGGGCAGGGCCCGTGTCTTTCCAGGCCTGACGTAAACTCCTCAGGAGGTCTGTGTCTGGTTTGTGCCCGCCCTGTGACTGTCTCCTGTGGCTGTCTCTCACCCAGGCACTGCTGCAGTGTAACACTGGAAACCCTGAAGCTGGTCTGTTGCTGTTCTGTGGCTCCGTCCTAAACCCTTCCCCAAATGGAGTCTGATCAGACTCTGGAGATACGGCGGGGGCTGCACTGGGTTTCTTCTCCAACTCTAGCCTTCTGTGAAGGAGTAACTTTTGAGTAAAACCCCATGCTGTTTTTTAAGTTTACAGTAGCCGTGTGTTTTTCTTGGGGCTAGTGCTTCTGGTCAGGTCCATATTTTCTCTTTGGGTCTGGTGTCCCTCTGGGCATTGGCCTCATTCACGATCAGGTTAGTTGGTTCCTCTACTGCCCCAGCGAAGGGGAAGCAAAATGGAGAGCTGGCTTGGAGTTGGCAGATGGTTGTGGCCAGGGTGCAGAATCCTTGGGTATGGGGAGTTGGTCAGGTATCAGTGGGCATGGCTGTTGTAAAATGTCTTTTTTAATCTCATCATTTTCTGATAAAATTTCCATAGCCTAAATAATTTTCCTTCTTTCCACTTAAAAATGCCCCCATTCTTTTGGTGAATGCTATGTGTGTGTGTGTTTGCTGGATATGGGCCTTGGCTCGTGCTGGCGTGTGCTCTACTGCTGAGCTACACAGCCAGCTCTAAAAAATGTTTTCTTTTTTCCTTCCCTCCCTCCCTTTCAGTATAAGCTTTTTCAGCTGGCTGAAGCTACAAGCCCAGATCCTGTTCAGAATCATTTTAAAAGTCAGGTGTCGTGGTGCATGCCTATAATCCCAATGTAATGCATATACACTTGTTTTAATTTAATAAAATAAATAAATGTATTACTGTAATCCCCTCCATAGCAGGTCCCGTTTTCTTCTGCCCAGTCTGCTTCCGTCTCTTACTTTTTTTTTTTTTTTTGGTGGGTACTGGGGGTTGACCTCAGGACCTCACGTGCCAGCAGGTGCCTGTGCCACTGAGTGATATCACCAGCCCTTTTTTCATATGTGGGTACTGGGAGTTGAACTCAGGTCCTCGTACTTGGCAGGCAGGCGCTTATGCCACTGAGCTGTCTCACTGGCCCCCGTCTCTTACTTTTCACCAATATCCACCTCAAGTGGATTTTTTTTTAATCAAATTTTACTGGTGCACTTTAGATATACATAATGATCATATTCATCATAGAGAATTTGTATCTGTGCATGATATAACTTGATTCTTTTTTTTTTTTTCCTCTCACACCAGAGAAGCAATGCGGTATTTACACGTGTGTCTGATTTATTTCACTTAAGAGTATGGTCTCAAGATGCATCCATTTACCTAGGAATATCTCAAGCTTATCTTTCTTTATGGCAGAGTAGTACTCTATTGTATAAAAGAAAAAACCCACATCTTCATCAATTCACCAGTTGATGGTCATTTGGGCTGTTTCCAAGATTGGCTATTACAAACTGTGCTGCTGTAAACATGGGTGTGCATATATCGCTGTGGTATGATGATTTTAATTCTTCTGGGAAAATACCTGGAAGGGGAATAGCTGGGTCGAATGGGACCGCTAATCCAAGTTTTTTGAGGAATCCCCACACTGATTTTCACAATAGTTGCACCAGTCTACACTCCCACCAACAGTGGAGAAGGTTTCCTTTTTCCCCACAGCCCCTCCCAGCATTTTTTTTTTTCTTGTGGGTACTGGGGGTCGAACTCAGGACCTTGTGCTTGCGAGCAGGCGCTTGTGCCGCTGAGTGATATCACTGGCCCTTTTTTCCTTTGTATGTAGGTACCGGGAGTCGAACTCAGGACCTCGTGCTGAGCTATCTCACCGGCCCTCCCAGCATTTCTTATTGGTTGATTTCTTGATAATAGCCATTTTTTCTGGGGTGAGATGGAATCTCAGCATTGTTTTAATTTGGATCTCTCGAATGACCAGTGATGTTGAACATTTTTTCATATATTTATTTGCTGTTTGTACTTCTTCATCTGAGAAGCGTGTATTCATCTCAGATGCCCATTTTTGAATTGGGTCTTTAAATTTGGGAGGTCTGATTTTTTTTTTTATATGTTCTAGATATTAGTCCTTTGAGGAACTGCTGGCAAAATTTTTTCCACATTGTAGGTTGTCTCTTCGCTCTGTTGGTGATTTCTTTTGCTGTGCAAAAGCTTTTTATTTAATAAGATGAAGTTCCAGCTGTTGATTTTTGTGATAGTTTTTGTGCATTTGGGGTTTTGTTCATAAAGTCTTTGCCAACACCTATGTTTTCAAGAGTTCTACCTACTGTCTCTTCCAGCAGATTTAGTGTTTCTGTTTTAATATTTAGATCTTCGATCCTTTTTGATTTTAGTTTAGTGCATGGTGATAGACGTGGATCTAGTTTCAGTCTTTGGCATGTGGAAAGCCAGTTTTTCCAGCACCATTTGTTAAAGAGGCTATTTTTCTTCCAGTGAATGTGTTTGTCAAAGATAAGGTGGCTGAGTATGTCTGGAGTTGTTTCTGCATCTTCTAATCTGTTCCATTGAGCTTCGGGTCTGTTTTTTTGCCATTGCTACACTGTTCTTATCACAGTAGCTTTATAGTATAATTTCAAGTCGGGGATTGTGATGCCCCCTGCCTTGCCTTTGTTGCCCAGAATTGCCTTTGCTATTCTAGGTCTCTTCTGATTCCAAATGAATTTTAGGATTGTTTTCTCTGATTCTGTGAGATATGCTGTTGGAATTTTGATCAAGGATTGCATTAAATCTGTATAACAATTTTGGAAATATGGCTGTTTTCACTATATTGGTTCTTCCTGCCTGAGAGGAAGGGATCTCTCCATTTTCTGACAACCTCTTCAATCTCCTTTTTTAGAGTACTGTAGTTTTCAATGTAGAGGTCTTTTACTTCCTTCGTTAGATTGATTCCTAGGTATTTCATTCTTTTGGATGCTATTGTGAAAGGTGTGGTTTCCCTAATTTCACTCTCAGTGAGTTTGTTATTTGTGTACAGGGAAGCTATTGATTTTTGAGTGTTGTCTTTGTATCCAGCTATGCTAATGAATTTGGTTATTAAATCTAGAAATCTTTTGGTGGAGTTTTTGGGGTCTTGTATGTAGAGTATCATGTCATCCACAAATAATGATAATTTAACTTTTTCCTTTCCTGCCCTTATTCCTTTTATTTCTTTCTCTTATCTAATTGCTCTGGCTGATGTTCCCAGAGCTATATTAAGTAAGAGTGGTGACAGTGGACATCCTTGTATTGTTCCTGATTTTAGACTGAGTATGATTTTGGCTGTTGGTTTGTTATAGATGGCTTTTATCAGATTGAGATAAAGACCATCTATTCCAAGATTCTGTAGGTTTTTTTTTTTTTTTTTTTTTAAATCATGAATGTGTGTTGGAATTTGTCAAAAGCTTTTTCTGCATCTACTGAGATGATCGTATGGTTTTTGTCCTTGGCTCAGTTAATATGGTGTATTACATTTATTGTTTTGTGAATGTTGAACCATCCCTGTATCCCTGGGATGAATCCTACTTGGTCATGGTGTATAATCTCCTTGATGATTTGTTGCAACCTGTTTGCCAGTATCTTATTGAGGATTTTTGCGTCTACGTTCATTAGGGAGGTTGGCCTGTAGTTCTCTCTTTTGATGAATCCTTCTCCGGTTTTGGTATCAGGTAATGCTTGCTTCCAGGAATGAATTTGGGAGTATTGCTTCCCTTTCAATTTCATTAAAGAGTTTGAGAAGTAGCAGCATTAAGTCTTCTCTAAATTTCTTGTAGAATTCAGCATTGAATCTATCAGGGCCTGGGATTTTGTTTGTTTGTAGGTTTTTAATTACATCTTCAATTTCATTGACTGATGTTGGTTTATATAGAGTTTTTATGTCTCCTTGAATCAGCTTTGGTAATTCATATGTATCTAGGAATCTGTCCATTCTGTGTTTTACATCTTTCTAGAATACAAGTTCTCAAAGCGGGTGTCGATGATCTTTGGATTCCTGCAGGTTCTGTTGTGATTTCACTCTTTTCATCCCTAATTGGATGTATTTGGGTTTTGTCTTTCCTTTTTTGATAAGGTTGGCTAAGGGTTTGTTGATTTTATTTAATGTTTTCAAGAACCAACTCTTGGATCCATTGATTCTTTGTATTGTTTTCTTAGTCTCTAATACATTAATTTCTGCTCTGATCTTTATAATCTCCTCCCTTGTACAAGCTTTGGGCTTGACTTGCTCTTCTTTTCTAGAGGCTTGAGGTTCAACATTATGTTGTTTATTTGCGCTCACTCTGTTTTTCTGATATGAGAATTTACTGCTGTAAATTTCCCTTGCAGAACTGCTTTCATTGTGTCCGATAAGTTCCAGGATGTTGTATTGGCATTATTGTGTAATTGTAGATAATAATTTCTTTTTCACTTTCATCTATGACCTGTTGGTTGTTCAGGGGGTGTTACTTAATTTCCATGTGTTTATGAAGTTTTTGTAGTTTCTTCTGCCATTGATTTCCAATTTCATTGCACTACGGTCTGATAATATGCTTGGAATAATTTCAGTTCCTTTGCATTTACTTAAGCATGTATTATGGGCTAGTATGTGGTCTGTTTTGGAGACCGTCCCATGTGCAGCTGAGAGGAATGTGTATTTTGATGTTGTTAGGTGGAACACTCTGTAGACATCTACTAAGTCCATTTATTCAAAAGTTTGGTTCAGCTCTGATATTTTATTGTTGATTTTTTGTCTAGTTAATCTGTATTGTGACAGTGGTGTATTGAGATTCCCCATTATAATTGTATTAGTGCTTATTTGATTTTTCATGTCCGTTAGTATTTGTTTTATATAGTTGGATGCACTGGTATTTGGTGCAAATATATTTATGACTATTACTTCTTCCTGTTGGATTGTTCCCTTTCCAAGCATGTAGTGACCTTCTTTGTCTTACTTAATCAGTCTGTCCTTGCAATCCACTTTCTCTGCAAATAGAATAGTTACCCCTGCTTTTTTCTGGGTTCCTGTTGCATGTATTGTTTCCATCCTTTGACTTTCTGTCTGTGAATTTCTTTTTGAATTAAATGTGTTTCTTGTATGCAGCATATTGTTGGATCTTGCTTCTTGATCTATTCTGCCAGTCTGTTTCTTTTCATTGGTGAATTGAGACCGTTAACATTGCTTGTTGTAACTGGTATGTATTGACTTACCCTCGTCATATTATTTTCCTTTTGTTGACTCCCTTTTTTCCCCCCTTTCTTTAATTGCTTGTCTTGCCTGGTCGATTTATTCTGCTGGGCTTCATGGAGTTGTAATCCTTAGTATCTTTTTTTTGTTTTTTGAAACACACTCTCGCTTATGTAGCCCAGGCTGGCCTTCAACTCATGGTGATTCTCCTGCCTCAGCCTCCTAAGTGTAATTACAGGCATGTGCCACCACACCTGGCCCTTTTTATCTCTTTCTAAAATGTCCTTCAGAGCATTGTGGAGTGCTGGTTTGGTGTTTATGTTTTTAAGAGTTCTGCCTATTCTCTTTGCCTATGATGAGTAGCTTTATTGCTAGTATTTACAACACTTAGGAAATGACTACTTCTCAGAGATGTCTTCCATGTGTAGCTGGCTTTTGGGTTATGAGTGTGTTGCAAGTGCCCACCTCTTCAGTTTATTGGGGATGGGAAGTTGCTGCCTACTCTCCCCAGCGCCTGGTTCTTTGGCATTGGCCTGTAATAATTTTTGTGACCCATAGGAAATCTCAGTCTTGGTATACTAGGAAGAACAACTGATTAGAACAATTATGTCACTTTGGCTAAAGTGATATAATCAACAACAACAGTAGCATCAAATAGCCAGCCACTGCAGTCTGCTGCATTCACTGCTCCATCCCACTGGTGTGTTTCTCCGTGGTGGCCTCTCCGGTCTCCAGTAGTCACCCTGCGTCTGCAGGTTTGAGCCTCCCCTCCTACGCAGTGAGTCCAGGTTCAGGGAGAAAGCATGGACGCACCTCCCTCTTCTTGAAGTCTCTCTTGTAGCTCTCCCTGTGGGCTTCAGTTCTCGCTTCAGATCCTTCCTGGGTCCCAGGGCCCACTTCCCTCCTTTTCTTCCTCCCTTGCTATTTGTTGTCTGGACACCGAATCCTGGAGAGGCTCTTTCTCCGGTGCTCACCACCTCCCCAGTATAACCCTGATAATTCAGTTCAGGGTTGCAAGGCCCTGGGTTCCTTGTTCAGTCTGCGGTACCTGTAGAACACTTGGAACAGTCTTTGGCCTTGGCTATGGCTTTGTAAGTGGTGACTTTTATCGGGACCAAGTAAGTGTAGGTGCTTACTCAGGAATGTCTACCTGTAGTTCTAAGAAAGAAGCAAAAGTCTCCTTAAGCTCACCACATATTTTGAAAAAAAGGGGAAGAATTTTATTTATTTATTTATTTATTTAATCTTTTGAGGCTGTCTTGCTTCCTAGGTCAGGTTGAACTTGAACTCATTTTGTCTATTTTATTTTATTTTGAAGCTGTTGGGAATATATTTATTTTCCTAATTTCATTCTCAGTGGATTCATTACTGGTCTGTTGAAAGCTATTGTTTTCATTTTAATATTATATTCTGCTGATTTATTTTAAACTTAATCTTCAAGTATTTATCCACCTCTTTCTAACTGCCAGGCCTAGTTCCATGGTGCTAGGCAATGGAGAACACATAGCTATCTTCCAGGCATCCCACAGCGTGGTAGATAGATTATGCATGTAGGAGTGAAATACCATTAAGACTGAGATAAATGATAAATCAGTGATGTCGAGGACTGGGTGAGTGAGATGGGTGGGCGGGGAGGAAAAGGTAAGGAAGCAGTGTAAAGCTGTGGGGGTGTACCGCTTAGTGGTGGTTACAACATTTTTTGCCCAGGTTTGGAGAAAACAGGTTCCGTAGTGGGGCAATGAAAGAAGAAAGCACTTACTGTAAAACCTGACATGGGTAGTGCTTTTTTTTTCCTTAATTGATTAAGTTGGAAGGTGTCTTAGATCCCATAGTTTTAGCTCAGCTGATCCAGCACTTGTGTATCATTAATAATTGAATGATTAGATCAGAAGAGATGTTAGGGTTTTTTTTGGTACTGGGAATCGAACTCAGGACCTTGTGCTTGCCAGGCAGGTGCTCATGCTGCCAAGCTATATCCCTGGCCCGATCTTAGGTTTTTTTTTTTTTTTTGTGGGTACCGGGGGGTCTACCTCAGGACCTCGCGCGCCAACAGGCACCCGTGCCGCTGAGCGATATCACCGGCCCCTTTTTCGTATGTGGGTTCCGGGAGTCGAACTTGGGCCGTTGCGCTTGCAAGGCAGGTGCTTACGCCGCTGAGCCATCTCACCGGCCCCGATCTTAGGTTTTTGATTACTCAATTTGGATACTTTGATGACAAAATACCAAAACAACCATGTCTTTCGTATATTTAATTTTTTTGATTTTTGTTTTATGATGTGGGGTCTTGCTGTGTAGTTCAGGTGACCTTGAATTCACTACACAGTCCAGGATGGCCTCAATCTTGTGGTGATCTTCCTGCCTCAGCCTCCCAAGTGCTGTGTATGTGCTATTGATGAAATTTTTGTCCTGGGTTGAGGTTTGGGCTAGTTTTGGGTAGACCATCTAATTAGAATATCTGACATACTTTTTGTTGTTATTTTTGTGTACAGGTATTGGAAAGCAATAGCTCTTCTGGCTTTTCCACCATTTAAATATATATGAGTGTCATCTGACTACAATGTTTCTGATGCCAACCTCTTCAGAACTAAACAGTGGGCAGAACTTCCTAACCCAGTGGATGACCGATCCTTCTCGTGCTGGGGTCATATTAAATCGTGGATTTCCTATTTTGGAAGCAGATGAAGAGAAGCAAGCAGCTACAAATGCTTCTGCTAGCTTTCCTATTAAAGCTACACGTTTTTCAAATAGTTTCAGCTTTATTAGTGAAGAAGATTCACTTCTTGAAGAACAGAAGTTGGAGTCTAGCGGTCCTCATAAATCACAGTCAGAAAAATCGGAAGCCTGTGCCGTGTTGCCTTTAATTAAAAAGGGACCGCAAACAGTGGCATGTCAGGATGCTCCTGAAGATCAGAAAAGCAGCAAAAGTGACGTTACGCACAATCTTGATAGTGATTTCAAAGAAGTGTCCTACAAAGACCCACTTTTTAAAAAGCTTGAACAGGTACAGTGGGATTTGGCCTAATATATATTAGCATGATTGAAGATACTGTGGGATTGCAACCTCCTATTTCAGGCCCTCTGTTTCTCTCCTTTACTCTGAAAACCTCAAAATACCAGATTTTGCTTTTTTCAGTGTGAAACATTAAAATGTGTTTAATATGTAAGGTATAACTAACATTTAAGATGACTTCATGTCTTTAAGTTACTACTTCATTTGGTGAAAACTAAGTTAGAAATGGTTGATCAAATAAGAGGAGAAAAAAGAGTTGATGATGTCTTTATATCCACCCTTCTGTAAGACTCAAAGGATTCATACAACTTTTTCTGTTTCTAGTGGAGATAGCTGATATACTTTCCTCCGAAGAAACTGGATTGTAGGGATTTGGTGGCAGATTAGTTACTGAGGGATCCCTCTCTGAAACTCTTCACAGGGAAGGTACAAGAAGGGAGGTGGAGGGGTTAAGGTGAATGTAAGGAGCAAGGATCCCTGAAGAAGTATCAAGTTAGTTTAATAAGTTTAATTTTATGTTTAAAAAGCTGAAAGAAGTACAGCAGAAGAAGCAGGAACAACTGAAGAGGCAACAGTTAGAGCAACTGCAGAGGCTCATGGAAGAGCAAGAGAAGCTGCTTACTGTGGTTTCTGGGCAGCACATGCTTCCAGGTGTGTTTTGCTTACGTGGGCCCTTCGGTTAGTGTAGGAGGGAGTCGCATACATACCTTACTGGTCTGCTGTTATTTCTACCATTTCTGTATCATATTTGGCAAATTCCAGTATCTTCAGGGCCAGTCATGTAAGTGTGAAATGGTCATGGTGTAATATGACTGGGACACATGGAGCTGAGTGTGTGCCAGGGCCTGAGCTATGCCTTCAGCTAGCATTTGTTATCAACAAAAGCCAGGCTTCGGGGGAAAAAAAAAAGCCAGGCTTCGTGACACACGCCTGTAATCCCAGCCACTTAGGAGACTGAGGAAGGAGAATCGCAAGTTTGAGGCCAGCCTAGGCAACTTAGTGAGACACTGTCTCAAAATTAAAAACATTTAGAAAAGGCTGGGAGTGTATTTCATTGCTTTAAATCCCCAGTACTGCAAAATAAAACAAAAGCCCAGTAAAAGAAAAGCCACATTTGGCTTAGAGCTACTGGTGTCTAGACGCTGCGTGATGAATAGAAACTTCAGGGACGTAAAGGTAAGAAGCCACTCTGCTCTAGTGAAGAACCAGACCCAAAGTGTTGGCTGGGGAAGAGATGGCGGTCTCCTGTCGTGTGCTGTGTTGGTTAACAGAAAGCATCAGGTGCTCATCAGGGAAGACAACGTTGAGACGTGATGCGAAAGTGATTCGAAACTTTTGTTTTTGTTTTTTGAGAAAGGGTCTTGCTATGTAATTCACACTGGCCTCGTACTCACTGTGTAGCCCAGACTGGCCTCACAAGGATCCTCCAGCCTCAGCCTCCTGTATGCTGGGATCACAGGTGTATGCCATTATGCCTGGCTACAAAGACATTTTATATTATCAGTCTTTATTGGTGTGACTGGCATGTACTGTAGTAGGGATATTTTCTATTTTGTTTATTCTAATTGTGTCATTTTAAAAAAAATCAATTGTGACCTGTTGCATTTGATGATAAATTGCTGAATTGACTCTACCAGTTTAAAAAGCCAGGAACTAGAACAGTATATTTGCCTCTTTGTGCTGCTTTTAAGAGACACACTTTACTAGTTTAAGAAAGTGCTTATTTTGTTTAGAGATTGTGTTGGAGGTCAAGAATGCAAAGGCAAGACATTTGGGTTGTGTGTAGCTCAGGGGTAGCGCTTGCCTACCCTGTGTGAGGCCTAGGTTCAGGCTCCAGTACTGAAGGAAGAGAAAATACAAGACCTTGGCAAATGAATGTGCAGAGTGGGCTGGGCGGGAGAAGGGCGGAGTGCTGGTGAGAAATTGTAACAGATGAAGAGTGGCATAGGATGTTTATTTGGAGAGTATAGCAAATGTATCTTAAAATAGTTGGATGGTTCACAGTTTCCTTATGGAATGTGTAAAAAAATAAATGAAGATCATCTAAATCATGGGTCTTCAACTGCCGCTTAGGACGTTGGGCCACACAGCAGGGAGACAGCTGTGGGGCCACAAAGCTTTGTCTGTCTGCAGCCACTCTCCCCGTCAGGTCCTCTGCGGCCTTAGATGCTTAGAGGAGTGCGAACCCTACTGTGAACTGTGCATGCGAGGAATCAGGCCCCCAGCTCCTTATGAGAATCTAATCCTGAAACCACCGCTTCTCACCCTCCCCTCCACCCTTTTGGCCAAAAAGGTTGGGGACTGCTGATCTAAACAACAGCCTGTGATAGTTTTGATGCTAGAAATAGTGCTATGGTAGTAATAGGGTAGCGGATTTCAAAGTTACTAATACCGTAGGAGAACTGGCCCCATTCAGTTATGGAACACTTTATACTTCAGGGTGCTGTTTTCAAATTTTTTCGTCTCAGGACTCCTTAGCACTCTTAAAAATTATTGAAGACCCCAAAGAACTTTTGTAGTAGGGGATGTATTTATTAATAAGTTATCATACTATAAATTAAAAGTAAGACATTTAAAAACTCAGTAGAAATAATACACCAATTGCATTTATCATAAAATAAGATTTTTAATGAAAAATTTTTAATGAAAAATCTTTCCTAATGCAAAAAAAATGAGAAGAAAGGGATTATTTTATACTTTAGATTTTTTTTTTTTTTTTGAGACAGGGTCTCGCTATGTAGTCCAGCCTGCCCTTGAACTTGCTACATAGCACAGTCTGGGCTTCAACTTGTGGCGATCCTCCTGCCTTAGCCTCCCAATTGCTGTGATAACAGGCATGTGTCACCAGGCTCAGCTAGAATTATTTTTAACTTCTGGCTTAAAAGAACCTGGCTGATTCTCATACTGACTTTTGCATTCAGTTTCATGAATTATCTTGGTTTGGTTAAATTATGTGAAAAAATTTCAGTTTGACATGGCTTTGTAATTGGAAAAGAACCCAGAACCTCATCCATGCTAGGTAAGTGCTCTACCACCAAGGTACATTCGCAGCCCTTTTTTTTCCTCTTTTGTGGTACTGGGGATCAAAGTCAGGCGCTTGAGCACCACGGGCAAGTGCTTTTTCACTGAGTTACATCCCCAGCCATTTTCTTTTTGTTTTGTGTTGAGACAGGGCCTGGAATTTATGATCCTCTCTGCCTTAGCCTCCTGCGTAGGTGGAACTACAGGCAGAGAGTACTTTAATAGCCTTTTCAGGTAACTGTGATTATTATTCTTTGCTGTTGTATCTTAACTCTACAAGTGATGATTTATTTGTGGTGGTAGGGCCTCCCACGCTAAGGCCTCATGCTCCCTATATTCGGCTATTTCTTAGTGGTTACTGTATTGGCAGTATAAAATTTGAACCCATATTAATTAACTTTTTTACCCTATTAAAATATTAAACGTATTGAATGCCTTGACTTTTTTTGGTTTGTTTTTTTGTGTTTTGAGACAGTTTTATTATACAGTAAGTCCCCGACTTATGAGTTCATTAGTTCCCTTCTGGGAGAACATTCCTAAATTGGATTTGTTTGTAAGTCTGACAAGAAAGCTTTGCACTTCCTAGCAGTCCCCTCCACATCACTGCTGCTTTTCCTTTTGCTTCCGGACATCCTGGGCTCAGACTGAGCACTGTACCACTGTACACTATCGCACTGCACAGTAAGCACACAGCAGCACAGTTGTGACAGTGTCCTGCAGACATGCGAGCTACTTCCGTGATTTGTTGATTTGTTCACATGTACCAATATGTGCAATGCGAGGTCCGTTGGTATCTGTGAAAGTTTGCAACTCGAACGTTCATAAGTCAGCGACTTACTGTATAGTTGAGTCTGGCCTTTACCTCACAACCCGCCTGCCTCAGTCTTCCAGGTGCTGGGATTATAGGCATGTGTTGCTACACCTGGCTTTTAGTATTGTGACATTTTGAGTGGATTTTATCGTTCATAATTTGGTTTGTTTTTGTAGCGCTGGGGATAGAATCTAGGTCCTGTACAAGTTAGGCAAGTGCTTCACCATTGAGGTACACCATGGCCCACACTGATTATTGGAAAATGATTCACTGAGTTGTATAGGTCTTCAAAGTGTGGACATTTTATTAAGCAATCTAAAAAATTATACTCATTAATATCACTACCACTCTTACCTTAGAGTATTGAAATACTGTAAAGCTGTGAAGCTCATAGTATTAGCTATGTTTTCCAGAATCCTAATATTTATTTGAAAGGTCAAATTTTATCATTGGCAACAAATACTGTCAGTTATCTTCCTTGAAGTAAATGTTTCGCTTATTTCTTTTTTTGAGAAAATATCTGCCAAAACACCAAAGTTGAAATAATCAGTTTGTCTGTCATTGATTCTTTTTTTTTTTTTTTTTTTTTGGGGGTACCGGGGGGTCGACATCAGGACCTCGCGCGCCAACAGGCACCTGTGCTGCTGAGCGATATCACCGGCCCCTTTTTCGTATGTGGGTTCCAGGAGTCGAACTCGGGCCGTTGCGCTTGCAAGGCAGGCGCTTACGCCGCTGAGCCATCTCACCGGCTGTCATTGATTCTTTTAACTGAAAATGGTATTCCTTGAAAGAAGTGAGTAGTTGAGCCAGCAGCTGAGTGACACAACTGCACCTCAAAACACGTGTGTTCAAGGGTTGAGACCCCCTCCCTTGGTTTTTTGAGTCAGGGTCTCACTGTATAGCCCAGGCTGGTCTTGAACTTGTGGCAATCCCCCTGTCTCAGCCTCCTGAGTGCTGAGATTATAAGTGTGTGCCACTACACCTGGCTAAGGGTTGAGATTTAATAAAGTAATTTTTGCTACTTCATTAAGATATTCTTAATTCTTTTTTTTTTTTTTCAGGGCTGGGACTGAACCCAGGGCCTCATGCACACTAGGCAAGCACTTTACCACTGAGCTGCATCCCAACTTTTTTTTTTTTTTTTTTTTGTGGGTACCGGGGGGTCGACCTCAGGACCTCGCGCGCCAACAGGCGCCCGTGCCGCTGAGCGATATCACCGGCCCCTTTTTCGTATGTGGGATCCGGGAGTCGAACTCGGGCCCTCGCGCTTGCAAGGCAGGCGCTTATGCCGCTGAGCCATCTCACCGGCCCCCAACTTTTTTGAATTGTGTTTTGAGTTAGGATCTTGCTGAGTTGCTCAGGCTGGCCTTGAACTTGCAATCCTCCTGCCTCAGCCTCCTGAGTTGCTGGGATTATAGGCATGGGACACCCTGCCTTGCCAAACTGTTTTTTTCTTTTTCTTTTTCTTTTTTTTTTTGTAGGTACCGGGGGTTGACCTCAGGACCTCACGCACCAGCAGGCGCCTGTGCCGCTGAGCGATATCACTGGCCCTTTTTTTGTATGTGGGTTCTGGGAGTCGAACTTGGGCCCTCGCGCTTGCCAGGCAGGCGCTTACGCCACTGAGCCATCTCACCGGCCCCAAACTGTTTTTTTCTTAACTGTGATTGCATGCTGGTAATAAGTAGGATGACTACTACTAGGGTACCAACAATTTTCCATTTTGCTTTTACACCATCAGTACTTGTTTTCTGAAAATAATTTTAACCTAGTAGATACACTGAGAGGGGTTTCAAGACTGTACTTAGAGAACCACTACTCTAGGATATTTATCAAAGACCTCTTTAGGCTGAAGCTGGATGTCTGTTGGTGACCAAATTTAGACTGGGGGGAGTTAATTGCTGTAAAGGAAGGAAGGTTGAAGCTTATATTCAATAAGGACTCATCAGATTCTATTTTTTTTAACTTTTATTTTTGTTAGTACTCATTTGCAGTACATAATGATTACATTCATCATCTGATTTAAGTTTTACTTGTGGGCTGGAGATGGAGTAGAGAAATGGTAAGTGGCAGTGGAGATTGTATAAAACACTTCTCATTGTGTCTTCCCTTCCAAATTTAGTTGAGGCCATCCTGGGGAGCCGAGGGCTGGCAGGCTTTCAGGGGCTGGCATAGCAGGCAGAGTAGCTGATGTGCCTCTGCAAAGCACAGCTTAGAAATACAGAGCAGAGGAAACTTCTTTCTGTATACCTGATTAATTCAAATGCAGAGACTTAAACAAGATAGATGAAATGTAACACAGGAAATTTAGAAACTTAAAGAATATTTACTCATAGATCTACCACTTAAGGATTCCATGATTTTAAAGGTGATCTTAAGGGGGTGATACTTTTTTTTTTTTTTTTTTTTTTTTTTTTTTTGTGGGTACCGGGGGAACGACCTCAGGACCTCACGCGCCAATAGGCACCCGTGCCGCTGAGCGATATCACCGGCCCCTTTTTCGTATGTGGGTTCCGGGAGTCGAACTCGGGCCTTCGCGCTTGCAAGGCAGGCGCTTAAGCCGCTGAGCCGTCTCACCGGCCCAAGGGGGTGATACTTTTATGGGCAGTTAGTTATTGGTCATCAGGGACTAGCTTGATTGTTTGTGTAACTCTGCATTTCCTCCCTGTGGAGCTGTGTGTCGAGGACTACAGAGTTGTCGGCTGCAAATGTCATCGTCACCGACAGAACAGGAGTGGTGCCTTTTAGGTGGGCTGTAGCTCTGCTGTGCACACCCTGTCTGCCCAGGAAGCGGAGCATAAATGCAAACTAAGTTCACTTTGTAATTTCAGAATGTCTTGATTTTGTTAAACACCATTTCCTAACACAGAGGAAAAAATACTTTTAGCATTTTTTTTTTTTTTTTTTTTTGGTGGGTACTGGGGGTCGACCTCAGGACCTCGCGCGCCAGCAGGCACCTGTGCCGCTGAGCGATATCACTGGCCCTTTTCTCGTATGTGGGTTCCGGGAGTCGAACTCGGGCCCTCGCGCTTCCTGGGCAGGCGCTTACGCCGCTGAGCCATCTCACTGGCCCCTTTTACCATTTTTGAGAGTACTTTGTGGGGTGGATGTTACTGCTTGGCAGAAGAGAATGTTGTAGGAAGGCATCAGCTTTGTTGATTTTCTTAATTGTAAGGTTTTACCTCACTGCCTGATGATCAGAGTCAGAAGTACAGGTCTCCTGGAAGTGTACCAGCTGGAGAGAAAGCCACACCCTTCTTGCCATCATATGTCTACCCAAATCAAACCCAAGAAAAGCTGCATTCTTCCAACATTTTACCCGATGAACAGAACAACTTCTGTAGAGGTACTCATCCTGATTTTGTTCTAACTTCAAAAAGAGCTTCTCCTAATTTGTTTTATGAGTCCCAGTGTCAAGAAGCAATTGTGAAAAAATATGATTTGAAGGAAGACAGTCATACAGGTGAGTTCCTGGCATTTCTCTCTTCTGTTCTTACCTAACTACAAGCTATTATAAGACAGGAGCTGGTCTTTCTGTGTTTTTCCAATCCACCGTGGCCTTCATTATAAGGTCTTACATGCTGCACGGCTGCTGAGCCTGGACTGAAACCATGGCTGGGCTCGCATTTGATGTTCCAAGAACAGCTGTGATGCTTATGCTGACTTCAGGTAGCATATTTTCCAAAAAGGGAGGCAGCACATTACCCATATACTGTACCGTTTTTTCTTTGAGAGCTTAGAAATAGTTCGAGGTTGATGAAAATGTGTGTGGTGGTGGGGAGGACTGTGATGTAACATGAGAGGGGGTGGTGGTGGAAGTTACTGCTCACAAATCTCTTCTAACCCAGGGATGAGGGCTGTCTTCCTTGTACCTTGGTATTCCTAGCACCCAGCACAGTCCACCTAGAGCATTGACACTTAGTGCTGGATAATATAAACTCAAGGAGCTTTCTTGGCGTTTCTGGTGTGTTTTTGTTTAGTCTTTTTTTTGGTGGGGGGTGTTTGGGATCTAACTTAAGACCTTGCACATGCTAGACAAGTGCTGTACCACTGAGCTGCATCCCCAGCTCTCTAGTCTTTATTGTTATTTTTATTGAAGTGGAGTCTTACTTGTTGCTAGGGCTGGCTTCAAACTCCTGGGCCCAAGTGATCTTGGGCTTCGGCCTCCCAAGTACCTGTGACAGTTGGCACATACCATCATCCTATCTAGTCTTTGTAAAAAAAAAAAATTTTTTTTTTTTTTTTTTTTTTTTGTGGGTACCAGGGGTTGACCTCAGGACCTTGCGCTTGCCAGCAGGCGCTTGTGACGCTGAGCGATATCACTGGCCCTTTTTTTTTCCTTTATGTGGGTACCAGGAGTCAAACTCAGGACCTCTCGCTTGCCAGGCAGGCGCTTACACCGCTGAGCCATCTCACCGGCCCCCTAGTTTTCATTTATGATGGGACACCTTTGTGTTTTATTTCCAATTTAGAGTAATCTGTTGACACGGAAAGCTTAAATGTCTTTGTCTTCTTTTTAACACAATATAGTTCTTTAAACTTTTATTTAGAAAAAGTTTCAAACATTCTGAAAATTGAAAGACTGCTGCAACGATTATATGATTAATATTTTGCTGTCTTTGTCAATATATGTGTATGTGTACTTATATATCTATTATCTATATAATTTGCTCAACCATTTAACTGAAAATACTATGCAGTGATCATGTTTCTTCATTCCAAGTATTTTAAAGTGTATCAACTAAAAATTAGAGGGCCGGTGATATAGCTCAGTGGCGTAAGCGCCTGCTTGGCAAGCACGAGGTCCTGAGTTCGACTCCTTCTACCTGCATAAAAAAAAAAATGAACTCTAAAAAAAATTAGAACATTAATTACTCTATGTAGCCAGAACACCATTATTATACCTAAGGAAATTAATAATTCCTTAATATTCAGATCAATTTGAGTCTTCCATTTTCACAGAAATGTCTTCTAAATGTTTTATAAAATATTTTTAAGGACATTAGCCTTTTGGAGAATGTCAAGTGTCCTAATTGGGGTTTTGTGGTTTTTGCTTTTCATATTAAAGAAATCCTTCAGTGTTCAGAAGTTTTTGACATACATTACGTTTTAATTAAAATTTAGAAAATCATAATAACTTGTAAAGTTTTCATGTTTTAATATTTTAATCTACTTTTTTTTTAAAACTAAATTGTTCCTAATTTTTATCCTAGGAGAAAACACTTTACCATGTTGGGAGAAAATGACAGAACAGATTCAGGAAGGGGAGGATGTGAAGTTAAAAAAAATTGGTGATTCCTCAGAAGTGGTTAATATTGAAGAACGGTATTGTCGTGACCTATATTTTTCTTGTTTTCACTTGAATGTGCTTCTAAGTATAAGGTTGTTAATACAACCTTGTCACATACTCTCAGCACAGAAGGAGGTGGGGAAATGCATCAGTTCAGCAGCTCTGACACTGTATTGGAAGAACTGAGCGAACTTTCTCACTTGGGAGAAACACCAGGATGAGATTAATCTCTTTTAGGGTTAAATTCTGCTGTGGAGAAGAGGAATAGTAGATACTGGAATCTCACATTTGGTATCACTTATAAATTATAATTCCACAATTAGTTTAAGCTGTAGAACTGAGTTATGACAAAGATAGAGTATCTTTTAAACAGGCTTATTATTTCCCTAAGTATTTGAAATATTTTAATATATGTCATAGTATAAGCAAAATGACTTTTGATTGTGGCTTTACTTGAATTGCTAAGGATCTTTCTTAATTTAAAAAATACATATTGTGGTGGAAATGATCAAAGTAGGTTACATGAATGTGTATGAATGTGCCAAAATGAAACACCCAAGCTGTGTAAGTAATATGCACTAATTAAAAAAAAATACTGGGGTTCTAGCTCATTGTGTAGGATCTGGGTTTAATTCTTAATACTGAAAAAAAAATAATGCCCCAAATCATGTACAGAATGTTACATATTTATGTATTTTTTGGGGTTGTGGGGATTATAGCTTTCATTAGATTCTCAGAGGAGAATCTAAAAAAGGAGGTCCTTGACTTTGGGTTTTTTAGGTTTTGTCTTGGTGCTGCGGATCAAACCCAGGGTCTTGTAAATGCTAAGTGCACATTCTATCATTGAGCTGTACCCCAGACCTTGTCCCTTGACTTTGGAAAAGGTTAGTTCTTCATGTTGTTAAGGATGTTTGTTCGAGTAACACTGAATGTAAAATATCCACACTTAGGATTTTCACATTAAATTATTTTGTTTTTTATGATTAGGCCTATTAAAGCTGCCATTAGAGAAAGGAAACAGACATTTGAAGACTACTTAGAAGAACAAATTCAGTTGGATGAACAAGAATTTAAACAAAAACAGCTAAGGGTAAGCATTTGAACTGTTTTGGTTAAATTATTCTAAAGTTGTAGAGAGTTACTTATAACTTGCTTTAAAAATAACCTTGAGAGGACCGGTGAGATGGCTCCACGGCGTAAGCGCCTGCCTGGCAAGCGTGAGGGGCCGAGTTCAACTCCCGGAACCCACATGGAAAAAGGGTCGGTGATATTGCTCAGCAGCACGGGCGCCTGCTGGTGCACGAGGTCATGAGGTCGACCCCCGGTACCCACAAAAAAAAAACAACAAAAAGCCTTGAGATTAATTGATACACCAGAATTAATTCAAATATTGCTCTTTTATTTTAGGAAGCAGAGGGACAATTGAAAGCAAAACCCAAACAACCATTCTTAAAACGAGGAGAAGGTTTAGCCAGGTTTACTAATGCTAAATCTAAGCCTCAAAAAGGGAAAGAAAGTAAATTAGAGACTAACCAGAACGCTTCAGAGGACCAAGCTCTGTTTAAAGTAGATAGACAGCAATTCCAGCGGAAAACTGCACTTATAAATAAAAAACTGTGTTCAGAGAACCCTACTGTTAAAAAGGAGAATAAAGCTAGAACCAAGACTGGTTCTGTCACACACAGTCAGAAACCAAAAGTGCCTAAGAGCAATAATAGGAAAAGCATCTCTCCTTCAGGATCGAAAATACAGGCAGAGAAGAAATGTAATGGACAATTTAGAGAGCAGATCAAGTTAGAAAAGAAAGTTGACTCCAACAAAGAAAATGTACCTGAGTGTACCAAGCCCCGTGATGCTGGTTGCGGGGTGTGGAACAAGACACAGGAGAAAGACGGAACGCTGCTTCCAACAGGGCCTGCCGGCCGCGTGGCTTCTAAGAGCCGCACGAGCGAGGCTGGGAAAGAGTTGGGCTCTTCTCTTGACATTTCTCTTCAGAAAAAATTAGAGAATTGGGAAAAAGAAAAGGAAAAAGAAAATTTGGAATTAGATGAATTTTTATTTTTAGAAAAAGCTGCTGATGAAATTTCATTTTCTAGTAATTCCTCATTTGTACTGAAAATCTTAGAAAGGGATCAGCAGCTCTGCAAAGGTCGCCGGATGTCTTCAACCCCTGTCAAAGCTGTGCAGCGGAAGACACATCTGGTGGATCTCAGTACTGAGAGTAACCGCAGTGAGGAGCCAGGCCCCAGCCCTGCCTATGAAAATAAGAGTGAGTGTGAGGTCATAGCCATGCCACTTGGCTCTGCGTCCTTACCTCATGGATTGAAGGAACTGTCGTGCAAAATCAGTGGCAAAACCTTCCAGACGAGCTCCTCTGAAGGTCAGATGCCGTGGAGTGTGAGTGATGATGACAGTGTTACGAACAGTGACAGTAGCACGGACTCTGAGGAGCAGCTTGATGCTACCCTAAAGCCGCCCACGGAGGACAGGGAGGGAGGTTTCAGCAACAGAGAGGACAGTCCACAGATCTGTGATGGCAAGGGACCTTTTAGGGACACCAGGACTCAAGAAGATAGGAGAGATGTTGACCTGGATTTATCTGATAAAGATTATAGCAGTGATGAGTCTGTGGTAACAGAAAGCATGAAAACGAAAGTGTCTGAACCTTCAAGAAGACCCTCATTTCTAAGTGTGAGTCAAATTGACTTCGATGATGAAAGATCTTGGACTGACCCTGAAGAGAATTCGTGTAAACATGATGTTAATCTTGGGGATGAAGCCTTTTACGGGGTGCCGCAGACAGGCTATCCTAACAGTGATGTCTGTGTCCTGGACAAAACAATAAAAAGGAAAGTTGCGCCGGTCAAGAAGGGAGAAGCCCTGAGCAAGTCTAATAAGAGCTCAAGTCCCCCTCCCACATCAGATCTGATGATAAAGTTCTTCCCGTCCTTGAAACTGAAACCAGAATCAAATGCACACTTGGGAAATGAGCCCAAGTTAAATATGAGTCAAGACCAACCATCTGGTGAGTCAGCGCATAAAATATGTATCAGAATGTTACAAATTTAACATTATTTTACCAGGATGTTGTCAGAATATTTAAAATTCTAACATTGTTGCTCAGTAGGTGTCAGATTTAGTGGGTGATTTGTAAATAGTGTAGTCACTAGTATAAAGAGATGCAAATGAACTGTTCTTTGAGGTTCCTTTTGTCCTTTATCTTGGTGGTAGGAGGGATTGAACCCAGGACCTCATGGATACTAATGGAGCACATACTCTACTATGGAGTTACGTCCCAGCCCGTGACTTGCTGGCTGGCTGGCTTGCTTCCTTCCTTCCTTCCTTCTTTTCTTCTTTCTTTCCTTCCTCCCTTTTTTCTTTAGTTCTAGGGATTGAACTGAGCTTTTGCACTGAGCTACATCCCCAGTTTTTATTATTTTAATCTAAGGCAAGGTTGCGAAGTCTCTTGTTTTCCAGGCTGAGTCTGAAAGAAGCCATCCTCCTGTCTCAGCTTCCCAGAGTGCTGGGATTGCAGGTGTTCAACACCACACCCGTCCGTTTCAATGATTTCACCACCTCATGCATTAACTTAGCAAACCTGAGCAAGAAGGCGTACTGTACAGTAATCTGCCTTAGGTGCCCAGTGGGGATAGTATTGAGCCCTATAAATACCATGTTTTTTCTTATCTGCACACAGTTTTCAATTAAAGGAAGCAGTTTGTGGCTTCTCTTTGGCATATTCAAATTAGCAGCACCACTACTCTTGTGCTTGGAGGCCGTTATTAAGGAAAATAAGGGTTATTTGAACATATGCATTGCGGTGTCACAATGGCCAGTCTGATAATTAAATGACCACTAAGCAACTCATGGCAGTGTGGTGGACAGAGGGATGACTCACGTGCTAGGCGGGATTAAAACTTATTGTTGATTTCTGGAATTTTCCATTTGGTATTTTTGCTCTGTGCTTTATTGTAAGTGAAACTGAGGAAGCGGAACTGGATAAGGGGGACTACTGTAAAAATAACTTTCTGTCCTTCCCTAGCCCTGGTTGTATGCCCCTTTCCTAGTGGTACCAGCATTTCCATTTTATTTGTATATTCTGAATGAATCGCTCATATTAAACATATGTGTGAGTGTGTGTTTAATTCTTTTCTACACAGATGAAAACATTTTTGTACACTGTCCTGTACCTTGTTTATGATAAAGTTTGAAGACTGTTCTAACATACACACATCTGCCTCCTTCTGTTTAATGGCTGTGTTGATGTGATGGCCTTTTCAAGCTTTTATTGAGAAACTCCTTTCCATTTTATTGTATTACAAGCTCTGAATTTCAGTAGAGCATTAGGTGCTTTAAAATATAAATTATGATTTATTTAAAAAACAAATTCTAATTGTAAAAGTAATACTTTTTGCTTGAAGTTTGGAAGCTTAAAAAGTAAAGAAGCAAAAATATTTATAACTAAACTTTCCAAAGGTAAACTGCTGTTTTGGATATTTCCTTTCATTCATTTTTCCTATGTATTTGTAACATGATAGAGATATGTATTATAAACTGGCCTCATCCTGTTAGTCTTGTATTTTACAAAAGGGCAGTACCACATGTTAAAATGCTTGTTTCAGTCGAAGGACAGAAACACTGTTTACTGTTTTAAAGAGCAAATTAGATAAAGGAAACAAATTTCAATGTACGTTTCTTTGATTAGTAGTATGGGGGAACAAACTTTGATTTTGGTGTTAATTAGCCCTTTGAGATATCTTGTGAATTTTATTTGTTTGTTTGTTTATTTACTTATTTAACTTACTTAGTGGTACTGGGTTTTAGACCCAGAGCCTTTGTACTGAGCTATATTCCCAACCCTTTTTAAAAAAAATTTTTTTTTGGGCCGGTGAGATGGCTTAGCAGCATAAGTGCCTGCCTGGCAAGCGCGAGGTCCCGAGTTCGACTCCCGGTACCCACATATGAAAAAAGGGCGAGTGATAGCACTCAGTGGCACGGGCGCCTGCTGGCGTGTGAGGTCCTGAGGTCAACCCCCGGTACCCACAAAAAAAAAAAAAAAATTTTTTTTTTTTTTAAATGTATTTTGCGACAAGGTCTTGCTGAGTCTCTATTTTGCCCAGGCGGGGCTTGAACTTTCGATCCTCCTGCCTCAGCCTTCCTGAGTGCTGAGATTATAGGTGTGCACCACCACACTTAGCTTTTGTTGGTCTGTAAAAATTGATTTGCATGATTTCCTTTTATCTGTAATGTTGCTTTCTTGTTAGGTTGATACTCTTGAATTAAATTCTTTCTTGTAATTAGGCCACTTTCATTTTGTTTTTCTTTTTGGTATTTGAAACTTTGGTTCTGATGCACCATGATGACCCAGGGGTTTTGTCATATTCTTGGCTCTTAGTGGTAGGAGCTAGCTAGTGTTTTTGCTGCTGTAAGACCTGTTGTGAAATTCAGTATTCATGACCTGTTTCGTAGGTGATAGTGCTCGATCCCAGGCTTTGCGAGAGAAAGTTGTTGAATTGGAAACAGAAATAGAAAAATTTAAAGCTGAGAATGCATCTTTGGCTAAGCTTCGCATGGAACGAGAAAGTGCCCTGGAGAAACTCAGGTAAGTTTGTATCTTGAGATGAGAAAAATTATCCTTGAAGACCCTGTGTAAAATATTTGAAATACTGTAAATCAGTTCAGCAAATACAAATGCAAAGGAGGTGAAATCTGTATCATGTAAGATTTTTTATTAAGTAAAATGTAGTCAGGGTTGTTGAAATGGAATCCTCTTGGTGGGGGGATCATAAATTGAAATTTGAAAATGAGTTTGAGCCAGGGCGGGTGCCACATGCCTGTTACCCTTGTACTCTGGGAGACTGAGGCAGGAGGATCTTGAGTTGGAGACCCCTCTCCCTCCAAGAAAAAGGAAAGAAAGGCAGTTTGGAGACATTAGTTCAAGTGGTAACTTGCCTAGTGTGTAGCTTCTTAGGGCTCTTGTGACAAAGTGCCTCAAACTGGGTGGCCTAAACCAATAGAAATGCATTTTCTCATGGTTTTGAATGCTGAAAGTCTGACATGAAAGTATGAGCCAGGCCACGTCTCTTCTGGCGTCTTGAGTTGCTGGCAGTCTTTGGCTTACAGCTGTGTCACCGCAGTCTCTGCCTGTGGTCAGGAGGCCCTCTTCCTTCTTTGCGTCTGTGCCTTCTGGTGGCATTTCCGGTGTGTGTATTTGTGTGTCTCATCCTGTGTCTGTCGCTTCTGCTCTTGTAAGGACAGTGTCATATTGCATTAAGGACCCACCCCACTCCTGTATGACTTCGTTTTAGCTTCCCATTTAATTATATCTGCAACGACCCTATTTCCAGTAAAGCCTTATTTACAGGAACTAGGACTTCAGCATACTGTTTTGTTTGTTTGTTTGTTTTTGGTACCGGGAATTGAACTCACGACCTCGTGCTTGCCAGGCAGGCGCTGTGCTGCTGAGCTATATCCCCGGCCCCGTCATACTGTTTTGGAGGACACAACTTAACCACAACAGTCGACAGTGCACCACATGTAGTTTTCCACCCTAGGTCATGGTCTGACCTGATTGATTTTTCCCCAATACCGGTGATTGAACCCAGGGCCTTCACACTGAGTGACATCCTCGGCACTTTTTATTTTCTTGAGACTTGCAGTCCTTCTTCAGCCTCTGGGAGTGCTGGGATCACAGGCATGTGGGTCACACCCAGCCCCGTACATCTTTGAATTGTTCTTACTGCAAATAGTAATAGGTTGGGTTGCAGAAATACTGCTGTATTTGATTCCAGACTGCTGCCTAGGTCTTGCTGGGGGCATTATATATGGCATGTATGCTGTATTTCTTTTTTATTTTTTCTATTAAAATTTGAGATAAAATTCATACAACTTAAAATCTTTCTTCCCCCCACTCTTTGTGGTGCTGGAGATTGACCTCAGAGCTTTGTGCTGGCGAGGGAAGTACTCTGGTAGAGCTCAGTGGTACTGAGTCGGTGGTACTGGTCCACAGGTAACCATTTTAAAGTGTATAGTTCAGTGGATTTACAGTAGTGCACAACTACCACTTCTCCATGTTTCCAAGTTTTATCACCCCACATCCATTAATCATTTCTCATTCCTCTCTTTCCCTGCTTCCTGGCAACCACTGATCTGCTTTTTGACTCTAGATTTACATATTCTGGACATTTCATTTAAAATGAATCATATAATACATGATCTTTTATGTCTGGCTTCTTTCACTTAGCATAATGTTTTCAAGGTTCATCTATATTTTATCATGTGTCTGTACTTCATTACTTTAATGGTTGGATGATTGTCTACTTGTGTGGTTACACAATACCTTGTTTATCTGTTGTCCATCATCTCATGATGGTCATTGGGCTATTTGTATCTTTGGGAATAATGTTGCCATGAACATTGGTGTACAAATATCTGTTGAAAAAAAAAATTTTTTTTTTTAAATTCTTAGCAGATATTTTAATTCTTTTGGGGTTGTATCCAGAGATGGAATTGCTGGATCATATGGTAATTTATTTGATTTGCATATTTAATTTTTGAGGTACTGCATACTATTTTTCATGAGCAATGCACAGAAGTCCTAGCATTTCCATGTTCTTGCCTATTAGATGTAGTAATCTTCTTTTTAAATGTAGGCATTTATACATAAATTTCCATCTACTCCTTTTGGTGTATCTTATAAGTCTGGGTATGTTGTTTTCATTTCACTCCAAGTATTTTTAAATTTTCTTAATGATTTTCTTTGACCCATTAGATGTTTAAGAATGTATTGTGCATTTCCCACATATTTGCTGTTTTTCAGTTTTACTTCTGTCATTGATTTCTAGCTTTGTTCCATTTTGGTTGGAGAAGATACTTTGTATTATTTCAGTTACTCTAAATTTATTGAGAATTGTTTTTAGCCTGATGGTCTATCCTGGTAGGAATACTCCATGTGTACTTGGGATGAGTGTACATTCTTAAGCAGTTGGGTAGAGTGTTCTTTTTATGCTCGTTAGGACTCGTAGGTATACAGTATTGTTCGAGTACTTTATGTCCTTGTTGATTTTTTTGTCTAGGTGTTCTATTAGCAAAATTAAGATTATTAAAATCTTCAAATATTATTGAAGAATGGGTCTTTCTCCCTTCAATTCTGTCAGTGTTTCCTTCATTTAGTTTTGAGGGTCTGTTGTTTACAATTATTATATTTACTTAATGAATTGAACTTATATCAATATATAATGTCCAATTTTTGACTTAAAATATATTTTGTTCTAGTAGTATTGCCACCCTGTGTTCAGTTTGGTTACTTTTGGTATGGAATATTACTTTTATTTTCAACCTTTTTTTTTTTTTTTTGTGGGTACCGGGGGTCGAACTCAGGACCTCGCGCTTGCGAGCAGGTGCTTATGCCGCTGAACTATCTCACCAGCCCTCAACCTATTTTTATTTATTTTTATTTTTTATTTATTTATTTTTTTTCTTTTTCTTTTTTTTTTTTGTGGGTACCGAGGGGTCGACCTCAGGACCTCACGCGCCAACAGGCACCCGTGCCTCTGAGCGATATCACCGGCCCCTTTTTCGTATGTGGGTTCCGGGAGTTGAACTCGGGCCCTCGCGCTTGCCGGGCAGGCGCTTACGCCGCTGAGCCATCTCACCGGCCCCCTATTTTTTTTTTTGTGGGTACTGGGGGGTCGACCTCAGGACCTCGCGCGCCAGCAGGCGCCCGTGCCACTGAGCGATATCACGGGCCCTTTTTTCGTATGTGGGTTCCGGGAGTCGAACTCGGGCCCTCGCGCTTGCCGGGCAGGCGCTTAAGCCACTGAGTCATCTCACCGGCCTCAACCTATTTTTAGATTTAAAGCAGTTCACTTGTTTTTAGAGTCTCTTATAGTCAAACAGCATATTTAAATCATTAAAAAAAAAATCTGCCAGTCTTTGGTGAGTTTAATACATTTACACTTAGAATGACTATTGGTAATAAAGTACTTTAGTCATTTGTTCTTTTTTCTACATGTCATTTTTTCCCTTAAGTCTTTCATTATTGCTTTTTGTGTTCATGTTCTTCTTTTCTTTCTTTTTTTTTTGCTTTTTGAGACAGGGTCTCTCTGGGTAGTTCAGTCTGACTGTGACCTCACTACGTAGGCCAGACTGGCCTCAAACCCCCGGGGATCCTCCTGCCTCAGGCTTCCAAGTGCTGGGATTACAGGTGTGTGCCACCACGCCCTGCTGTTGATGTTTTTCCTAGTGTAACATTTTAATTTCTTCTTCATTCCATTTTCTGAATATTTTTAGTTATTTTCTTAGCAGTTACCTTGGGGATTATAATTAGCATCCTAAATTTATACTAATAAATTGATATTACCTTTTTTTTTGGCTACAGTGCTGGAAATCAAACCCATGGCCTTGTGTATACTAGGCAAGTGGTCTACCACTGAGCCACATCTCCAGCCTCTACCTTAACATTTTTTGGTTTGTTTGAGACAGAATCTTAACTATGTATACCAGAACAGCCTTGAACTCACCATGTAGCCTACGCAGGCCTTGAACTCACAATCTGCCTGGCCCAGCCTTCTGAGTGCTGGGATTACAGACAAAAACCACCACACTCACCTCCCAGTTTAGCTTTAATGGCATACACCAACTTTGCTTCTACTACCTGTGCCCACTCTCTCCTTTGTGTTGTTGTTGCAAATTATATTTTAGTTCATTATGTGCCCATTAATATAAGTTTACAGTATACCCCTATGAGGTTGTGGTTCAGAGTTCGTGGCCTCAGTCTTTGCTGACTTTTCCTTAGAACCTAACTAATAATTGTGTGCAAAACGCCTGTGATTTTGTGGAAACCGCAGATATCCTCTGTAGTTGTTTTTTTGGTGGGAGGTTTGCAAGTAGCCAATCCGAGAGTGTTACTTAGTTTTCCTTGCTTCTGATTGGCTGCTGTCCTGTAACCCATCTCCTGCAGATGCACCAGCATTCCCGCCACATAACAGGGTGCTGTACTGAGTGTATTCTTAAAGCCTTAAGATCCCTAAGATGCCGCCAAACACCCTGCACCTTCTAAGGCTTTATTAATACAGTATTTTATTAAATTAAATTACATAACTGTGGGAGACATAGCATATTTAGGGTTTAAACTATACAAATAGGCATTTATAGGCATTTTTCTGACTGTATCTGAAATTCGTGTTTTTTTCACAATTTGTGGGTACTCTAGGAATGTAACCCCTGTGTATTTAGGGGGTCCACTGTATAATTATTGTATTAGGCATTTGATTTTTATATAAGAATTAAAAGAGGAGTTACTAATCAGGTATACAAGCACTTTTTTTTGCTGTGCTGGGTATTAACTGTGGCATTATGCATGGTAGGCAAGTACTCTATCACTGAGCTATATCCTCAGTCCAGTAATATTATTTTTCATTGTTCTGCTGTTGACATTATTTCTTCATAGGACTTTGCATTATCGTCCAATGCCCTTTTGTGTCAGCCTGAATGACTCTCTGTAGTGTTTTCTTGCAGGACAAGTCTAATTGCAGTAAACTCAACTGCAGCTGTTGTTTATTTGGACATTTCTTTTGTCTTTGTTTTGCTTTTTGAGACAGACTGTCGCTTTGTAGCCCAGGCTGGCCTCGAATTTGTGGCAGTCATCCTGCCTCAGCCTCCCGAGTGCTGGGATTACAGCTGTGTGCCACCACACCTGGCTGTTGGGATGTTTCCTCACTTCTTGGCAGTGCTAGGATATAAACCCAGGCCTTGTGCATGTTAGGCAGTGCTCTGCCACTGAGTCCCCATCTTTATTTTTGAAGCATCATTTTGTCGGCTATAGAATTCTTGGTCCACGGTTTTTCAGCATTTTAAGTATATCATCTCAGTACCTCTGGCCAGCTTGTCTTTTGATGAGACAGTCTTAAAATTATTGAGGATACCTTGCGTGTTAGAAAGCGATTCTTGTTGTTGCTTTCAAGACTGTGTCTTCTGGTGTTAGGTCTTTTTGTGGATCTCTTGAAGTTTATCTTGCTTGGAGTCCTTGAGGTACTTGGATATGTTACTCATGTGTTTCGTGAGTTTGGGACGATTTCAACCCTCGTTTCTTCCCGTATTCTTTCGTCCCCTCTGCCTTCTGGGACTGCGGCGGTGTGTGTAGGTCTGACCTCGTGGTGCCTCGGGTCCTTAGGCTCTGGTTACTTCTCTTCAGTTTTGTCTTTGTGCTAATCAGACTGAGTGATTGCATTTGCTACCTTCAAGGCCATGCTGCTACATTTTTCTAGTGAATTCTTGCTCCAGCCGTTAAACCTTTCAGCTCCGGAATTTCTGCTTGGCACCTCTTTACAGTTTCTATCTCTGTTGAAATCTGCTTTGGTTCGTGTGTCATTCTCCAGGCTTCCTTTAACTCTTTGTGGTTTCATTCAGCTCTTTGAGCATATTCGAGACATTTAAGGCCCATGTCGTTTCCTTTCCTCAGTGACGGTTTCTGTCAGGCTCTTTTTCACTGAATGTGGGCCGTATTTTCCGTTTCTTTGGATGGTTTGTCGTTCCTTGATGAAAGCTGAACGTTTTGAATGTTGCCACGTGGTAACTCTGGGAACCAGATTCTCCTGCCACCCCAGGATGGCTTTTATGACACTTCGAGAGCCGCAGTTTTACATTTGTGGCTTTTCCAGTGATTTTTGCAGATTGTACTTCTTGTCATGTGTGGTCGTAAAGTGTATTTTGTCATCTCCACACCAGCCAGAGACTTGACAGATACTTCCTTAAATGCCTGGATCTGTGAGAAAAGAAGAAAGCAAGGGTTTTGTTCCTAAATTATCTCTACAGAGCTCCTCTGGAAGGAGGTTTGCAGTGACATTTGGCCTCTGTGCCAGGACTGTGGCTTTTTAGGCCGTGCGCAGCCCGCTGCTGTGCTCACCCTGGCCCAGTGTGGTGGCCTGGATGGCGGTCCTGGTCCTGACGGCTGCCTGCTGCGTGGCTGGGAAGTGAGGGAAGGTGGCTGCTCCTATGTAAATGCCAAAGTTCACCTCCATTTCTCAGCCTGTCCCTTTCTCCAGCGCTCACAGAGTGCTACAGGCCTCCTTTAGACAGACTGCGGTTTCAAAGTGTTGATTCTGACAGCCCTGCCGGCTTGTTTGGGCAGAAGGACAGATTCCTGGAGCGTCCTGTCCCACCCTCCTCCGACAGTACAGCTGTATTTTTTTCCTAAAACATGAAAAATTATGAATTCTAAAACACATCTGGAGCCGGCTAATCCAGATAAAGAATTGCAGATCTGTGGTAATCCATTAATGAAGGAAATCAGTTACTATATTTGTATTCCAAATGTGTTTAAAAATTGAATTCTGAAGAGTAATTGTTATTTTAAAAATAAATATCTTTGGACTGGGGCTACAGTTCAGCGGCACAGCACCTGCCTGGCAAGCGCGAGGTTGTGAGTTTGATTCCCGGTGCCAACAAAAATAAAAAAAAAGAAAAGAAAATCTTTGCTTTTCAAATTATATATTGTAAAAATAGGTTTAGTATAAACAGTAATGACAGGTAAAAAGTGAAAATTTATTTAAAAACCCAAAATAACCTTTTTTTAAGTACTCTACTACATTACTGTAAAATTATATATAATTTCTTTTTCTTGAGACAGGGTCTTGCTATGAAGTTCTGGCTGATTTTGAACTCACTATATAGCCCAGCTGGCATTGAGCTCACTGTGATCCTCCTGCCTCAGCCTCCTGAGTGCTGGGATGTCAGGTGTGTACCACCATACCCAGCTATACTTTTTCTTATAAAGAACATTTAAATCATAAAATAAAAGATTTTTTTAAAAGACTTTCACTGTGCCAAGTTCTGTCCTCAGCCACACTCAAACCTTGAATTTAGGAATTATGTTAGCCTTCTTATTTTATAGAGAAGGAAACCGAGCCACTGGGGAGTTAAGAAAGTTGTCCAAGGTCACACCCTTAGTAAATGACAGCCACAGCTCCAGCCCAGCCCTGGGCTGCAGACCCTGCCTTCTGTTGTATGTCTTGTTCCTTAATCTGCTGTTCAACAACGTACTAGACTGCTTACCATATTAGTGCACCCTAGTATTCTGTGTCCTTGAAATGACCGTATTTTATGAGTGCTGCTGTAAATTTTTCAGCCAGTCTGTTGGTTGAAGTTCACTGTTTACAATCTTGACTGTTAATAAATATCCTGCTGGGAATATCATCTGAGGTTAGGCTACTTTTAGGGAAGAAAAGCAAACCAACAAACAAACACCTTCCTCACAATGAATTTCAAGAACTTCTGCTGCTCTAGTCTGTAGCTGAGGCTCCTTCTCATCTGCTTTCCCCATCACTGGAGTTAAACATTCACAGTTAAAGTTAAACATTCTTTAAAATCTTGCCAACCTGCTAATAGTTTCATTTTTCTCTTCTTAAAAATTGCATTTTTAGGGGCCGGTGCAATAGCTCAGTGGCATAAGTGCCTGCCTGGCAAGCACGAGGTCCTGAGTTCGACTCCTGGTACCCATATAAAAAAAATTGCATTTTTAAAATTATTGATAAAGTTGAGTGTACTTTTATGTTTAGTGATCGTGTATTGTAAATTTCTTTGTGACCTTTGCTCATTTTTTTAGTGGAGTTTTGCCTTACCGATTACAGGATTTTTATGTAGATTTTTGATGATGTTAAAACTTTGTCAAATGTCCTCAGTTTTTACCTTTGTATGTTGTAGAAGTTCTGAATATTTTGTCAAATGTGAATTTTTTTGGTGCTGAGAATTAAACCCAATATGTACTGCACACATACTAGGCAAGCTGTGCCACTGAACTACCCCGTGGTCCCCTCAAGTATCTTTTCTGTTTTGTTTTGTTTTGTTTTCATGCTAGGAATTGAGCTCAGCAGGGTTAATCATGTACTGATGAGCTACTCCCCCAGCCAAATTCTCCCTAGCGTTTGTCCCATCTGCAGTCCATGTCGCAGATGAAATCTCTAGTCTACACTTACTATCCTGCTGCCTACTCAAGTCACTGCAGTGGGAGCTGATAAATATTTCAGATTGGTTATTATAAGAAATTAGCCTCTGTATTCCTTTGCAGAGATATTTCACAGTTTTCCCCCTCTCAGCAAACATCAAGACTGTTCTTCCATTTGCCTAGGCCAGAAATTCTGGAGTCATCCTTCAGTCTTCTGTTGTTTTCTCACTTCCTGTACAACCGATCACTGCATACCATGCCCAGAGGTGCCATTCTTTACCAGGTCCCCATCCTCTGCCCTTTGTGATGACATTTGCTCCCTAACTCTCTCTGCTGGTTTTTCCTGTTTCTCCCTGCTCTCCGCATGGCGTCCGGTGCTGACCTTGGGTAAGACAGTTTGTCGAATCAGCTTCCTGTAGTAGATGTCAGCATCTTCCCAGAGTCTCTAAGACCCGCATTAATCTAGCCTCCTTGTTTTTTGACATCTTCTCCTATTGTCCGTCCCTTGCTCAGTCTGTTGTAGCCACACTGGTCTCCTGACTGTTCTCTGAGCCCCCCCGGCTCGTTCCTACCGCTGGGCTTTGGCACTTGCACTCCCTCTGCAGTGTTTGTCCAAATAGCCTCATGGCTTCTTCTCACTTCCACCTGGCTTTACTTCTGGGTTGTCCCAGCAAGATGATCTCATCCAGATTTTCAGCCTCCCACCCTCATATTTCCTGACCTCCTTTCTTTGTTTTCCTCCTTAGTGCTTTAGTATTCTGTGTTCTTTCTTGTTTATTGTCTGTGTTTTACGTTAGAATGTGAGAAGCCTCATGGGAGTAAGGATTTTTGTTCTTTTCACTGTGGTTTCACACTGCTTGGTGGTGTGTGTGCAGACACTCCGTAGATGCTTGCTGGATGAATGACTGGGTGAGTGGTTGGCCAGAGTTTCAGGCTTGTGGATTCACTAGCACCAGTGGGTCCCAGACTAGCACTGGATTTATTTTGGTGCACATGTGGATTAATATATTTGAGGTAGTCCCCTTAGGTAACATAATTTGGTCATTGTAGGAAAGAAACTGCAGACTTTGAGCAACAGAAAGCAAAAGAATTGGCTCGAATAGAAGAGTTGAAAAAAGAGGAAATGAGGAAGCTACAAAAGGAGCGTAAAGTTTTTGAAAAGTATACTACAGCTGCAAGAACCTTCCCAGATAAAAAGGAACGTGAAGAAATACAGGTATGCCAGCTATTTATAAGTCAGTAAAGGCGAAAATCGTGTGAAAATCTTGCTAGAATTATTTGATACATCAAAGAGAAATTGGGTATTAATCCATTATTCACTCATTCAAAAAATAATCTGTGTGAGACAGTGCAGCAGGGACATCTCTTACAGCCTGACTTCTAAGAAGTACAGTATGTGTGTTCTGAGGTTCACTAAAGGCTTCCCAAAGAGACCACAGATGAACTAGCAAACCAGGAGTTGGAAGTTGACCAGTACAGTGTTGTGTTAGTCTTTTTAACTGTTCTGTTCATTTATAATAATTTAAGGCCCATATCCTAATGAGATGTTTAATTCTGAAACTTATAAATTTATAGGCCAAATTATCAGTCTTGTTTATTTCAGAGTTAGACATGGACATGATCGGAGGAAAGAACTAATGCATTTCTTACTAAAACCTAGAAAAACAATATAGGTAAGGTGTTTTTTTTTTTTTTTTTAAGAGACAGGGTCTTACTGTGTAGTTCAGACTGGCCTTGAACTCACAGAGGTCCTCCTGCCTCAGCCTCCCGAGTGCTAGGATTCCAGATGTGTGCTACCATGTGTGGCTAGGTAAGGATATTTGTGACATTGGCATATGCAAAGATTTCTAATACGAGACACAATGAACTAACTATAAAAGAAAATAGATATGTTGGACTTAAAGTTAAAACTTCAGTTTATCAAAATAAAAATTTAAAAAGGTTATCCATTATTTGTACATAAAATGCAAGCTCATCTCCTACTTTCCACTATTTTTTTTTTTTTTTTTTTTGTACCTGGAGTCAAACTCAGGACCTCATGCTTGCCAGGCAGGCGCTATGCTGCTGAGCTATATCCCCGGCCCTCCACTTTTTAAATAATAGTGTTTTCGAGTTCCATCTTCTGCATCCTTCCTTTCTCATGTCCTGTGGCATTTTTGAGCAATTTGATCTACACACCTACAGCTTTAGTTAAAGTATATATATATATATATATATATATATATATATATATATATTTTTTTTTTTTTTTTTTTTTTTTTTGTGGGTACTGAGGGTCGACCTCAGGACCTCGCACGCCAGCAGGCGCCCATGCCGCTGAGCGATATCACTGGCCCTTTTTTTGTATGTGGGTTCCGAGAGTCAAACTTGGGCCCTCACGCTTGCCAGGCAGGCGCTTATGCCACTGAGCCATCTCACCGGCCCCCTATATTAAGTATATTTGTGGGGGAAAATTTGTGCTAATATGTTTTGGTTAGTGCTTGGTGTGCTAAATGTAATATCATAGATTTTAAAAAATCTTTGGAATTTTTATTTGAAAAGGTAATATAAATATATTCCAATTCAGAGGGTACAAAAACGTATGTAGTGAAATCCCTCTCACTTTTGCCTTGGCCACCTATTCAGCTCTTTTTTTTTTCTTTTTTTTTTTTTTGTGGGTACCAGGAGTCGACCTCAGGACCTCGCGCGCCAGCAGGCGCCCGTGCTGCTGAGCGATATCACCGCCCCTTTTTTTGTATGTGGGTTCCGGGAGTTGAACTCAGGCTCTCGCGCTTGCCAGGCAGGCGCTTACGCCGCTGAGCCATCTCACCAGCTATTCAGCTCTTTCTTTAAAAAAATTTTTTTTATAGTATTTTTTTTAAAGTACAGAAAAGTAGCAAGAATATAATGAATTCTTGTATTTCATCAGTGATCATCTTGTCTTCTTAATTTCATCTCTCTCTCTTCCTTTCTACTCTTTCTTTGGTCTGTAGACTGGAATATTTAAAATGAAATCCTAGCGTGGTGTGGTGGTGCACAACTGTAACCCCAGATAGAGAGTTGGAGGCCAGCTTGGAGTACATAGCAAGTTCAAGACCACCTATCTCAAACAAAGCAATACAACAAAAAAGAAATCCCAGACATCCACTCATTTTATCTCAAAATAATTATGACACCCAAGGTATCTCTGAGATACCTTTCGAAAATGTAATTAGTGCCTTTATCACACATAGTAGCCTTAATATCAGTGACTACTTAGTCCATATTCAGATTTTCCTGATAGCTGAAGGGTGTCTTTTTTTCATTTGATGTGTTTCCATTCTAATTCAGCTCTCCTGAGGCAGCCAGTGTTACTAATCTTTTGTATCTTTTGAGAGAAATTCTTATCAAGCCTGTTCAAGTCCATACACATATCCCTGGATTCAGTCATTCCTCTCTCTCTCCCATTCCCCTTCTCTTTCACTTTTTTGTGGTACAGGAGATTGAACCCAGGGCCTTCACACTAAGCTGCATCCTTAGCTCTTTTTATTTATTTTTGAGACAGAGTCTCACTAAGTCACTAAATTGCCCAGGCTGAGCTGGAACTTGTAATATTTCTGCATCAGCCTTCTGAGTGGCTGGGATTGCACGCATGTACCACTATGCCTGGCTGGATTATTTTCTTTTTATATTAATGGTAGAATACTGAAATTATTCTATTTAAAAAATTTACTAGGGTATGTTAATATTACATGGCGATAGGGTTTATTTTGGGAAGTTGGTACATGCATTTAACCTAGCTTAATCAGTCTTGGGCTCTTTGCCCCCTCCCTTCCCTGTCGTCTCTTCTGCTTGTCCCTTTTCCTGGCTCTAGAAGTCTGCCCCCTGGTTTCCTATCCTCTCTCCTTTATTTTAATTATGTAGTAATTTATGTATGTTTTAGGTTTTTCATATAAGAGAACACAAGTGATACTTAACCTTCTGAGTCTGGCTAAAATTTCACTAAAAATTATTATTATTTTTATATCTTTTTTAATACTAGGGATTGAATCTAGTTTGTACTGAGCTACATCCCTAGCCCCTTTTTTAATCTTTTGAGACAAAGTCTTGCTGGGTCACTAAGTTGCCTTGGCTGGGCTCAGACTTGTGACGCTCCCAGCGCTGCCTCCCAGAGTGCTGGGATTACAGTAATGTGCTACTGTGTGTAGCTCAACACTACAGTTCCTGGTTCCATCAATTTTCTTTTTTTTTTTAGGGCACCAGGAATTGAACTCAGGACCCATGCTTGCCAGGCAGCCGCTGTGCCGCTGAGCTATACCATCATACCAGCTGTACCCTGGCCCCCATCGGTTTTCTTGCAAATGACATTTTGTTTTTCTTTATGGCTGAGTAATATCTCATTGTGTGTATATGTTCCATTTTTTTATTCATTCGTCTGTTGACAGGCATCTAGGCTGCTTCTACAACTCAGCTATTGTGAATTGAGCTGTTATTAACATGGATATGCACGTACCACTGAAGTGTATATTTTGTAATTCTTCCAGGAATGGCTCAAGAGTAGTATAGCTTGGTCAGATGTTTTCAGTCTTTTGAGGAATCTCAGTACTGATTTCCATAGTGGTTGTACTAGTTTGCATTCCCACCAAAGATGTAGAAGATTTCCTCTTTCCCTGCATCTTCATCATTCAGTTTGTTTTGTTTTGTCTTGTCTTGTTTTTTTTTTTTCCTGGTACCGGGGATTGAACCTAGGGCTCTGCACTGAGTTACACCCTCAGCCCTTTTTATTTTGGAACAGGGTCTTGCTAAGTTGCCCAGACAGAGCTTGAATTTGAGATTTTTCTGCCTCAACTTCCAAAAGTGCTGGGATTATAGGTGCGTAGCACTGCTCAGCTGTTTTTTGTATTCTTGATGATAGCTGTTCTGATTGAGGTGAGGTAGAATCTGAATGTAGTTTTAATTTGCATTTCTCTGATGACTAGAGATGTTGAACATTTTTCATATATGCTTTGTTTTTTTTTTTTTTTTTTTTTTTTTGTGGGTACCAGGGGGACGACCTCAGGACCTCGCGCGCCAACAGGCACCCGTGCCACTGAGCGATATCACCGGCCCCTTTTTCGTATGTGGGTTCCGGGAGTCGAACTCGGGCCCTCGCGCTTGCAAGGCAGGCGCTTACGCCGCTGAGCCATCTCACCGGCCCTCATATATGCTTTGGTTCAAACTTGTTTTGAGGAATATCTGCTTAGTTCTCCTGCCTACTTTTTTATTGAAGTCACTGTTTCATGGGGAGGTTAATCTTTTAACTTCTTTGTATATTCTAGATGTTAATCCTCTTGCCAGGCATGGCTCGTACCTATAATACCAGCACCTGGGAGCCTGAGGCAGGGGGATCACTGCAAATTTGAGGTTAGCCTGAACTACACAGTGAGACCCTGTCCCCAAGAATTCCCCAAAGAACAAAATTAAACATAAAAAAAGATATTAAAACTCTGATCAGAAGAGTAGCTAGCAAAGATTTTCTCCTGTTTACTGGCTTCTCTCTCTCTCTCTTTTTTTTTTTTTTGGTACTGGGAATCGATTGCCAGGCAGGCGCTGTGCTGCTGAGCTACATCCCTGGCCCTTTTTCTCTTTTTTTTTTTTTTTGAGACAGGGTCTTGCTATATAGTTCAGGCTGGGCTTGAACTTACTGTATAGCCTAGGCTGGCCTTGAACTCATGGCAATCCTTCTGCCTTAGCTTCCCAAGTGCTGGCATTACAGGTGTGAGCTACCATGCCCGGCTCAGTGGATTGTCTCTTCATTTTTGTTTCTTTTTTTTCTTCTTCTTTTTTTTTAATGTGGGTACCAGGAGTCGAACTCAGGACCTCGTGCTTGCTAGGCAGGCGCTTATGCTGCTGAGCTATATCACTGGCCCAGTGTTTCTGATTTTATTTATTTATTTATTTATTTATTTATTTATTTATTTATTTTTGTGGGTACCGGGAGTTGACCTCAGGACCTTGCGCTTGCAGCAAGCGCTTGTGCCGCTGAGCGATATCACTGGCCCTTTTTTTCCTTTATATGGGTACCGGGAGTCGAACTCAGGACCTTGCACTTGCCAGGCAGGCGCTTACGCTGCTGAGCCATCTCACCGGGCCCTGATTTTATATCTAGGTCTTTGGTACACTTTGATTTGATTTTGGTACAGCATGAGAGATAGTGATCTACTTTCAATTTTCTGCATGTGACTCTCCAGATTTTTCTTCAGTGTGCTTTTGGCCCCTCTGTCAAAAATTAGATGGCTGAGGTGTTCGGTTTTTTTTTTTTTTTTTTTTCTTTGTGGGTACCGGGGGTCGACCTCAGGACCTTGCACGCCAGCAGGCGCCCGTGCCGCTGAGCGATATCACCAGCCCCTTTTTTCATATTTGGGTTCCGGGAGTCGAACTCGGGCCCTCGCGCTTGCCAGGCAGGCGCTTACGCCGCTGAGCCATCTCACCGGCCCCTGGGTTTGTTTTTGTGTCTTCTGTTCTTCCGTATTTCTGTTTTTGTGCCAGTACCGTCTTGTTTTGTCTTGCAGTAGCTTTGTACTATCATTCGAATCCAGTTTTGTGACCCCTGCAGCCTTGGTCTCTTAGTGCAGGATTGCTCGGGCTATTTCAGGTCTTTTCTCGTTCCAGATGACACTCAGGTTGCCGTTTCAAGCATTTTGGTATTTTAATAAGGATTGCATTGAATCTGTAGATTGCTTTTGGTAGTATGGCCATTTTAACAATATTCTTCTAATCCAAGGACAAGGGATTTCTTTCCATTTTCTGATGTCCTCTTCAGTTCCTTTCTTTAGAACTCTGATTTCATTATAGAGGTCTTTGACCTTCTTGGGTAGTTAGACTTCTAGGTATTTAGTATTCTTTTTTTTTTTTTTTTTTTGTGGGTACCGGGGGGTCGACCTCAGGACCTCGCACGCCAACAGGCACCCGAGCCGCTGAGGGATATCACCGGCCCCTTTTTCGTATGTGGGATCCGGGAGTCGAACTCGGGCCCTCGCGCTTGCAAGGCAGGCGCTTATGCCGCTGAGCCATCTCACCGGCCCCGTATTTAGTATTCTTGAAGGTACTATGACTGGAATTGTTTGCTGATTTCTTTCTTAATGAGTTATTTTTTTGGTATTTATTTCTTACATCTTTCCCATACATACGCTCACGTGCATCATAGGGAATTTGTACCTGTATAGCCTGTTCTTTTTTTTTTCTCCCCATTCCCCTCTCCTCCCTTTAACCTTCTTCCTTACCCCATTTACAGAAGCTTTGTTTCCATTTTTTCCTTCCTTTCTTTTCTTTTAATCCCTTTTTCCCTTGCTCCCCTTCCCCCTTTCAACTTCTTAGTTCCCTTTCCCATTTGAATATTTTTTTTTTTTTTTTTTTGTGGGTACCGGGGGTCGACCTCAGGACCTCGCGCACCAGCAGGCGCCCATGCGGCTGAGCGATATCACTGGCCCTTTTTTCGTATGTGGGTTCCGGGAGTCGAACTCGGGCCCTCGCGCTTGCCAGGCAGGCGCTTACGCTGCTGAGTCATCTCACTGGCCCTTGAATATGTTTTTTAAAAAATTAAAATAATTAATTAATTAATTAATTTAGTTTTTTTGAAACAGGGTCTTGTCATGTAGTTCAGGCTAGCTTTGAACTCACAGAGTAGCCTAGGCTGGCCTTGTGAACATGTTCTTCCTAATTTCCAATGTTATTCTCCGTTTTGCTCCTTATTTACCCTTAGGGTTTCTCACACAAAGAGAAGCTATGTGGTATTTAAACTTGTGTGCTTGCTCTATTTCATTTAAAATTATGCTCTCAAGGGCTGGGGATATATTCAGCGGCACAGCGCCTGCCTGGCAAGCACAAGGTCCTGAGTTCAATTCCCAGTTCCAAAAAAAAAATAAAAAGGGGCTGGTGATATCGCTCAGTGGCACAAGTGCTTGCTGGCAAGCGCGAGGTCCTGAGGTCAACTCCTGGTACCCACATTAAAAAAAATAATAATAATAAAATAAATAAATAAAAATAAAATTATGCTCTCGAGGTGCATCCATTTACCTACAGATGAGTCAGGTTTATCCTTCTTTTTTTTTTTTCTTTTTTTTTTTTTTTGTGGGTACCGGGGGGTCGACCTCAGGACCTCGCGCACCAACAGGCGCCTGTGCCGCTGAGCGATATCACCGGCCCCTTTTTCGTATGTGGGATCCGGGAGTCGAACTCGGGCCCTCGCGCTTGCAAGGCAGGCGCTTACGCCACTGAGCCATCTCACCGGCCCAGGTTTATCCTTCTTTATGGTACAGTAGTAATCCGTTGTATATAAATACCAAATTTTCTTTATCCATTCATCCATTGATAAGCATATGGGCTGTTTCCAAGATTTAGATATTATAAATTGTGCTACTATAAACATGAGTGTACATATATCACTGTGGTAGTATGCTTTTAACCCTTTCGGAAACAGAACTAGAAGGGGAAGATCTGTGTCACATGGAAATTCTAGTTCTAGCTTTTTGAGCAATCTCTATACTGATTTCCACAGTGGCTGCACCAGTCGACACTCCCACCAACAGTGGAGAAGGGTTCCTTTTTCCCCACAGCCTCACCAGCATTTGTTATTGGTTGATTTCTTAATGATAGCCATACTTTCTGGGGTGAGATAGAATCTCAGTGTTGTTTTAATTTGCATTTCTCAAAGGACCAGTGATGTTGAAATTTTTTCATTTATTTATTTGCTGTTTATACTTATTCATCGGAGAAGTATCTGTTCATTTCAGATGCTCATGTTTGGATTGGTCTTTGAATTTTGGGTGTCTGGTTTTTTTGAGTTCTTTAAATGTTCTAGATATTAGTCTGTTGAGAAGTAGCCTGTAAAATTTTTTCCTACTCTATACGTTGTCTCTTCACTCTGTTGGTTGTTTCCTTTGTTGCACGGAAGCTTTTTAATTTGATATGATCCCATTTGTTGATTCTAGATGTTATTTTTTGTATAATTTGGGTTCTGTTCAGAAGTCCTTGCTTATGCTTATGCCTTTCAGAGTTTTGTTTTGTTTTAATGTGGGTACCGGGAGTTGACCTCAGGACCTCACGCTTGCCAGGCAGGCACTTATGCCACTGAGCCATCTCACTGGCCTGCCTTTCAGAGTTTTACCTATTTTATTTTCCAGCAGATTGTGTGTCTGTTTTAATATTCAGATCTTTATTTTATTTTAGCATGGTGAGAAATAGGGATCTTCAGACTTCTGCCTGTGTATATCCAGTTTTCCCAGTTTCCTCCAGTATGTGTTTTTAGTCCCTTGGTCAAAGATCAGATAGCTGAATGTGCCTAGGTTTGCTTCTGCATCCTCTAACCCAGTGGTGGCGAACCTATGACGTGCGTGCTGCCGCGGGCACAGAGCCCTCTCTGGACACACAAGCCAAGTCGCCCCTGCAGCTGATCGTTGGATAACAGTTGTTTTTTCTAAACTCAAACCTCAGTATTCAGGTTTAATTTTAGTGTTGGCACTTTGTGATAAATAATTGGGTTTTGGGTTGCAGTTTGGACACGAGGTTTCTAAAAGGTTTGCCATCACTACTCCAGTCTGTTCCCTTGGTCCACATACCAGTTTTTGTGCCAGTACCATACTGTATTTGTCATTGTGGATTTATAACTTGAAATCCAGGATTGCGATTCCTCCTGCTTTGTTTTTGTTACACAGGATTGCTTTTGTTCTTCTGGGTCTCTTCTGGTTCCATGTAGATTTCAGGATGATTTTCTTTAGTTCCACGAGGAATGATATTGGTATTTTGATTGGGATTATGTTAAATGTGTATATCCATTTGGAAGTATGGCCATTTTGACAATATTGCTTCTGACTATCCAGGAACAGGGGATAGATATCTTTCCATTTTCTGATGTCCTCTTTAATACCCTTTTTCAGAGTACTGAATCTTTCGCTTCCTTGGTTAGGTTAATTCTTTTTTTTTTGTCTTTTATTTTTTTTGAGACAAGGTCTTGCTGTGTAGTTCAGGCTGGCCTTGAACTTGTGGCGATCCTCTTGCCTTTAGCCTCCCAAGTGCTGGGATTACAGGCGTGTACTACCACGCCTGACATAGGTTAATTCTTAAGTATTTAATTTTTTTTTTTTTTTTTTTTGTGGGTACCGGGGGGTCGACCTCAGGACCTCGCGCTCCAACAGGCACCCGTGCCGCTGAGCGATATCACTGGCCCCTTTTCCGTATGTGGGATCCGGGAGTTGAACTCGGGCCCTCACGCTTGCAAGGCAGGCGCTTACGCCGCTGAGCCATCTCACCGGCCCTTAAGTATTTAATTTTTCTTTATGCAATTGTGAATGGTATTTTCCTAATTTTTCACTGAGTTTATTATTGGTGTACTGAAATGCTGTTGGTCTTTTTGTGTTGATTTTGTATTTTGCTACACTGCTGAGTTTTTTTTTTTTTTTGGTGGGTACCGGGGGGTCGACCTCAGGACCTCGCGCGCCAGCAGGCGCCCGTGCCACTGAGCGATATCACCGGCCCCTTTTTCGTATGTGGGTTCCGGGAGTCGAACTTGCGCCCTCGCGCTTGCCGGGCAGGCGCTTAAGCCGCTGAGCCATCTCACCGGCCCTACACTGCTGAGTTTGATGTTTAATTCTAGGAGTCTTTTGATGGAGTTTTCTGGATCTTCTGTGTAAAGGATCTGTGAATGATTTGAGTTCTTTTCCTGTATGTATCCTTTCTATTTCTCTGTCTTGTGGATTGTTCTGGCTAATGTTTCAAGTACTGTGTTGAACAGGAGTGGTGATGATAGACATTCTTGTCTTGTTCCTGATTTTAGAGGGAAAACTTTCAATTTTTCCCTGTTTAATGTGATGTTGGCAGGAGCTTTGTCATAAATGGGTTTTATCGGGTTGAGATAGATTTCTTCTATAAGTATCTTCTTCAGGGTTTTTATCATGAATGGATATTGCATTTGTCAAAGATTTCTATGCATCTATTGAGATGATCATGTGTTTTTTTTGTCCTCCTGTTCACGTGGTGTGTTACCTTTATTAAGCTGAGTGTGTTGGGCCATTCCTGCAGCCCTAGGATGAAGCCTACTTGGTTATGATGTATGATCTTTTGGATACCTTGTTGCATTCTATTTGCGGGAATCTTGAGAATTCTTGCATCTGTGTTCATTGGAGAGATTGGCCTGTAGTTTACTTTTTCAGTTGGGTCCTTGTCTGGTTTTGGAGTCAGGGTAATGCTTGGTAACTTTTTCTTTACCAGGTGTTGTCCATAGATGCCTTTCTTTCTCTCTCAGTTACTATCTTAGGTTAGCCCCCTATCACCTCATGCTGCATTCTTAGGGTCAGCTGCTCAGGTGCAAAGCAGTGTTGCATCTGCCTTCGCCCAACTGATATGGGTGAGGCTCTAATCTGCCCGCTGCCCTCTGTGACAAATCCATCATCATTTACTGACCAGGCCTGCCTTTTTTGCTATCTGTGTAGCTGGGTGTTGTTTCACTGATATCTTTCTTTTCTTATTACATTGTTTTAATTGAAGGGTTTTGTTTTGTTTTTTATCTTTGAGAGGCTTTGAAACAGCAAATAGGAGATTTACAGGAAGATCTGAAAAAGAAGGAAACAAAATGGTCACGCACATACGGGCGTCTAAGAAGCCAGATAGAAATGTTAGTCAGAGAGAACACAGATCTCCGAGAAGAGATAAAAGTGATGGAAAGATTCCGATTGGATGCCTGGAAGAAAGCAGAAGCTATGGAGAGCGGCCCCAAGGCCTACCAGTGTGTGACTACTGGGAAGAAAGACGAATCCATGGTAGGTTTGGGTGCCAGCTGGTTTTCCCAGGTCTGGGTGTGATGATAAATGTTTGAACGTTGAAATTCATAGACAGAAAGTGGCATGGTGGGTGCCAGGGGCTGGAGAGGGCCTGAGCAGTAGGTACAGGGTTTCAGTGTTACAAGATGAAGAAGTTCCAGAGATGGGGGAAGATTGTGGTTGTACATTATCTTTAACATGGGTTGAGAGGTAGTGAATTTTAGGTCATGTGCATTTTACCACAACGAAAAGAATTTCACATATTGCCACATATAGTTACTTTTCAAATTCATTTTTATAATTCTTACAAAGGAGTTATACAGCAGGCAGATGACCTTGGTTAAAATGTCAAATGCAGATGAAGTCTGCAGTCACATGCTCGATTCCTTTCTCACCAAGTGTCTGGTCTCCTGTGTCTGTGAATTACCGAGCTGTGGGAGGCATATGTGCCCTGGGGTGCAGCGATGAGCAAAATAGAATTCCTCACACTCCTGGACTCACAGTCTAGCAGTGGCAGAAAGACTGTAAACATGGTAGATGAATGTGCAGGGTGGGCGTGGGAACCAGCATGGAGACTAGGCAGGAAAGGTGAGGTGGGGCCGGCTGGGAGTTTGGGCCTGAGGTGTTCCACCTGTAGGGTGGCCTGCAGGAGGGGGCAGGACATGCCTGTGGCCAGAGAGGCCGGGATGTGGGGGTCAGGAGTGGGAGAGCCCCAGTGACGGGTCATTAGGCCTTCAAGGGTTCTCCTGAGTAGTGTGGGAGCCCCGGGGTTGGGGTGGGCTGCTCCTTCCTTGTAGCTCACGGTCCCGCACTGGCTCATAGAGGGGCAGGGACATGGGGACAGCTGCGGGACTTCAGACTGGCGATGGTGGCATAGATGGGGTCGGATCAGTGGAGAGGTGAACAGCAGCACGGGTTTGTTGATGAACTTGACAGAGATGTGGCGGTAAGAGAGGAGTAAAGAACGTCTTCCGACGCTAGTTCAGTTTGGTCTGGGGCTTCGGCGTAGTGGGGTCCCGTTGATGTTTCCTGTGAGGCCACAGAAGCCCGCGTTTCTCAGGAAGCTCGTGGTGAGACCGCAGTGCCTCCCTGCCACGGTGTGGAGATGCTGCCTCAGCAGCTGCCCAGATGACCGGGGAGGTGTGGGCTGGAGGAGACGTGAGCTCCTTAGGACGCGTGCTGCACGTTGGGCCATGAGTGTGGTTGGGAGGAGCCAGCTGGTGGAGGACGGGACAAGGAGAGGGAACCAGCCCGAGAGCAGGAGAGGAGGCCAGGGTGTGTCCCTGAGCCCGGTGAAAAAGTCCCTTGAGAAGAAGGATGGCACCCTCGTCTGGTGCTGCTGCACAATAAGAGGACCTTGGAGACTGCAGTGGGGCGTGATGCGGCCTGGTTCCTTGGAGCATGGAAAAGCAGAGGTGGCTGGATAAGGAAGCGCTCGGTGCAGTTAGGGACCGAATGGCCCCGGGGATTCATTCTGCAGTAAGTTGGAGAATGGGGTAGTGGCTGCAGGGAAGGAATTTCCTGTTTTAATCTGGGAAATGAACAGGTGTGTGTGTTGTAGGATTGATTCAGTGGAGAGGAGAGCACTGCTGTGGGAAGAAGCTAGGGAATGGCACAGGTCTGGGCTGGATGGGTGGCGGTGGCCCTGGCCAGGCACCACTGTCAGCCTCAGACAGGAGAGGCGGGCGCAGACCCGGCTGCTGCACAGTGGCAGTTGGTTGGGAGGGTTCTCTGAAGCTTGGGCCTTCCCAGGGAAGCAGGGGCGCACATCAGCTTAGAGGGAGGAAGAGGAGTTAGAGGAGGGTGGGGGGAGAAATCTGGAAGCATTTGTCAGAGAGGAAAGCAGGTGTCCGGGGAGGGGAGGCAGGGCCTGAGCTGCACTGGGGCCCACTTGGATTAGAGACCTACACTTGAGTGAGTACTGTTCCTATTGGTTTTTCCTCATTTGAATTTTAGGTGAAGGGTGGGAGAGAGTTCTATATTAGCAGAGGCATGGTCACATAATTAAATGCCACCAAGTGAGAGAGGGACATGGGAGCTGACCGTGTATGTGACAAGAATAACTACTGTATAATGAACCCTGAAATTAAGTTGTGCCAGTGGGCATAAAGCTGTGGGGTTCGGAGCCATGCACACAGATGTGCTCGATAACTGGGACTGTAGGGGATGTCACCATTGTCAGGGTGCGAGCGTTAGAGCAGTAAGCTGGGAAGATAAGCTGCGATGACGTTTTCCCCATTCCACGAACACTTTATTATGGAGGCCTCCCTCCCAGAGGAGAGTAGGTGAAAGCATACGGTGACCTGGACTCATCCCTGTGAACATTTTGCTGTACCTTTGTACATGTTTTGCTGAACAGTTTGAAGGTAATTACAGAAATCATAGTATCCCATCCTTAAATACTTCAGCATTTTACTAAATGGCATTGAGGTTTTGAAGACGCCAGGCTATTTTGTGGAATGCCCCATGTTTTGTGTCTTGTTTTGGAAAGTGTTGAAATTCTTCGACATGTGACTTTTGCACTTAGTGATGACTGCATATTTTGATAGCATTGAGAGTGACAACTTTTGGAGTTTACCCGCTGGGTGTCTAGCTAAGGCAGCAGAGAGCACAGTTCGGAGGGGGTTAGGTCAACACAGTGGTCGAATGCTGGGTGTTGGGCAGATCTGGGGAGGTGGGGAGAAGGGAGCCTCATCCTAGTGGTGGGAACAAAGCAGGTGACTTCTAGGGAGAGCTGGGCCCAGCCAGAGAGGGTGTCAGGGCAGCTCCTGGAAGAGGCCAACCTTGGCAGAAGGGCCAGTGGTCTCCTGATTACACTGCCTCCTGGGTCTTAACCTGAAGAATGCGTATGTGTCAGAAAGAGTGTGTGTACGTGTGTGTGTGTGTGTGTGTGTGTGTTTCACTACCCAACAGTGATCCACTTTGACCTACTGTGATAAATGAGAACACAAATGAACAAGCGTGCGGTTTCCTCGTCACTGGCTGAGTTCAGCTTCACTCATTGTACTGATATGTAGACTAACATTATTTTCAAAATTTTACATTCAAAATTCTGTCTCACACTGCAGAACACATCTGTTCGATACCAAAAGAGCCACATTTCTTCAGGAACCCAGGGGGAAAAGTACAAGAAAAACTGTTTGCTAAAACATGGTAAGAGGGTGTGTGATTTTTTTCAGAATTAAAGAATAGCAGATTTATACCCATTATGAAATAAAGCATTGTAAATATAGTTGAAGCCTCTGTGCATCATTGTACTCCACCAGGAGATAATTCCTGATAGCATTCTATGCTTTTTAAAGAATTCTTTTACTACACCGTGTCCGTAAATTGATATAGTGTTATTTCGTGCCCTGTTTGTTCTTTTGCAGTTTGGTTTTTTCTCTCAGTATTGTCAGATTTACCCACATTAATGATTAAAAGCTCCAGGTGATTCACTGCAGCGGCTCTTAGGTCTGGCGGGCGGCAGGGTAACGAGCAGACTGCAGGGCAGGTCTCTGTGCTGCCGTCCTCCAGAGTCTGCGTCAGGAGTAGGGTGCTGGGCACGTCAGGTTTGTGCTGCTAAGGTTTCCTTTGGTGAGACGGTGGTGCCAGCTTTTACTCTCCACAGAAGATGCGCTCGTACTTGTTAGCACTTGGTCCAGTCAGATGTGAGGTGGCGCCTCGGTGTGGTTTTCATAAGCATCTCTGATTGCTGGCAGCATTTTTTTCTTACACTTAGTGGGCATTTGGGATTCTTTTTGGTGAACTGCCTGCTCTTATCCTTTGTCCATTTAAAATTCTAAGGCGTGTAACTCCTTATTGAAGTTAGTTGTTTGCATATTAATACTTTGTCACAAGCACTGCCAAAATTTTCTTTCAGTCTGGGTTTAGCTTTTTGGTTTCTGTTTCTTGTATATATTTTTTCCTTTTAATATTGAATTTATTAATCTTACGGTTTTTTTTTTTTTTTTTTTGCTTTCACAGTCTCCCCATCTCACACTTTTCCCTGCAGCGTCAGCTCCTGGGGGGCGGCCTGAAAGCCCCGTCAGTGTGCCTGTGGTCCTTTGCTGCCTTTCACCAAATGTCACATAGAGATTTGAGCTACAGCCCCCATTTCCTAATTTTCAGTGCAAGGTGGCGTTCACTTACGAGCGCATTGGAGCGTAGTCATTTTCTGTCAGTAGGTGCACTTTTATCAAGTTTCGGGGGTGTTCAGCAGTGATGTAGTGAGCATCCTTGGCTATTTCTGGCATACGCATTTCTCTAGTCACATATCTCGGGCTAGAATAATGGGGGACTTGGTGCGAATTTTTTTTTCAGTACTGGGGATTGAACCCAGGGCCTTCTCACTGAGCTGCATCCCCTGCCACCCACCCCCTTTTAGAGACAAGGTCTCATTAAGTTGCCTGGGCTGGGCTTGAACCTGTGTTCCTGTAATCCTCTGGCCTTAAGCCTCCCAGAGTGCTGGGATTATAAGCGCAAGTCCCCATGCTTGGCTTAACTATTTTTAATGTTAGTAAATTTTGCCGAAATAGTTTTCAAAATGATGTGTACTCTCAGTAGTCATGATAGCACTTGTTTTGCTTCATACCTCTTCCAGTACTTTCTACAGTTACACTTAAATTTTTGCCAGGCACCTAGGAGAATAACAGTGTATCACTGGAGTTTTATTTTGCATTTTCCTGATTATTAAATAATCAAACCCAGCATCTCTGCTTATTATTATTATTATTGTTAGCTATCTAGAGGGTGTCTTTCAGGGAAGGAGCTTGTTCAGGTCTTTACCCGTTGTCCTGTGGGTTTGTCTTTGTCTTTGTCGATTCACGAGAGGCTCTCCCTTCCTTTTCTTATGTCCACGTGTATCACAGGCACAGTGTCTCCTCGCAGTGCGTGGCTTGTCTCTTTTCCCTCTTTTCAGTGGGGTTCTCTGTAAGTCCAGGCTAGCCTGGAGCTCGTGCTCCTCCTCCCTCAGCCTCGTGAGCGCTGGGATTAGACAGCCCTGTCCACTATACCTGGCATCTTTTTACTTCCTATAGTCTTTTTTTTTTTTTTTTGTGGGTACCGGGGGGTCGACCTCAGGACCTCGTGCGCCAGCAGGCGCCCGTGCCGCTGAGCGATATCACCGGCCCCTTTTTCGTATGTGGGTTCCGGGAGTCGAACTCGGGCCTTCGCACTTGCCAGGCAGGCGCTTAAGCCGCTGAGCCATCTCACCGGCCCCCTATAGTCTTTTGATAACCTGCATTCTCAGTTTATTGTAGCTGAATTTCAGGTTTCTCCTTCATGGTACTGTATTTTATTGTTGTTTTCGAGGTGCTGGGGATTGAACCCAGGGCCTTTGCGCTGGGCTACATCCACAGTCCTTTTTATTGTTTTGGACAGGGTCCCCTAAGTTCCCCAGGCTGGGTTTGAATTTGTGGTTCTCTTTGCTCAGCCTCCCAAAGTGCAGGGATTACAGGGTGCACCGCTGCACCTGGCTCCTGGTAGTGCTTAAGTCTGCATTACCTACCCCTGTGATCTGTGGCAGCACCGTTTATTACCCAGCTTTCTCCTTTCCTACTCTTATGTTTCGTGCGTCAGCGAAGGTGCGTTCCAGTGCCGCAGACAGTAAGCCTGCCCCCAGGAGTCTGTGCGTGTTTCCGCTCACTCTTGTTCTGCTGAGCTGTAGATACTTCTGAGGGTTCAAGTTAATGTTCACGATCAGCCTGAGCAGTGAACTTGCTGTAAATGAATTGGCAGGGTTAATCCTGTTCCTGCCTGTTATTAGTTGACTCCGTTGGCAAATTATTCATCCTCGCAGCCTTGGTTTTCTCATGTATGAAGTGGGAATATGAGTCTTGTCTCGGAGATGATGGGGGTACTCCACGCACACGCCCCGAGAGCTGGAAGGTGTTCTTCCTGTGTCCTGTCTGAACAGAGTGCTCCCGTTAGCCCAGTGGCCACTGTCCTATCACCGGCTCAAGCCAAACCTCTGTGTTCCCCCTAGTTCCTTTTTTCTTTTGTCCTTACCCATCATTCTTACCACTGCCCAAAACAGTCCATCTCCTGTTGGTATTTTCCAAATCCATCATGTTGAACTGTAGGAACTGGCTGACACCTGGCAGGTTGGGGCCCACACACCAGGGACTCCATGTGGTGCAGCAGAAAGTGCTGTTTCCATTGGTGCCATACAGCCTCCTTGCATGTCTGGCGGCCTCCTGGCAGACTCTGCGTCTCTCTTCTCCAGGCCTTTCTCCTTAGTACTCCTTAATACACAAGTCAGATTCTGGGAATTGATCAAAACCCTTCGAAGTTGGGAGTATTTACAGTATGACATATAGGAAGAAAAGAGGTGCACATCAGTGTTTCTTAAAATTCATCTGTTTGTTACCGGTGGCATGTGTGTACTTATTTTTATGATGTACGGGTTACAGGACATGATTGGTGTGCTAGTCATAACAATTAGGGCACAACCTCTAGGGCACTGAGGTTTTAACTAAATACCCACTTATTTGGTTAAGCTAAATACTCTCTGTATTCTTAGATGCCTCTTTTATCTGTACCCCACACCAGTCTCTTAACAGTTTTTGTGACTGTCTCCAGAATACCTTTGGGTCTTTTAAGTTATTTGAGCCCCAGTTTTTCTCTGGATTGTAAGCTGAAAATATTGTATTTGATACTGTCTTTGTTTGCCTTGGTCACTGAGAACCTAAGTAGTACTTGTATAAATATTTAAATTTATATAATGAAGAACTCATACAAACTATTAAAGAAAAATAGTAAGATTTGCTTAATTAAAAGAGAAAAGGCAGCAGTTCACAAAGGTAGGATATGAACTAAGGAAGTGTTTAACTATACTAGTAACTTTAAAAAGTTTAACATTTTAAATTAAATTTTATAATATTGACCCTAACTTTTACAATTATATTCTGACAGGGACTCCATCTCGAAGATCCAAGTCTGTACCTCCTCGGGATTTAGGCAGCTCAGATAAAGGACAAGTAAATATTTTTATATTTCTGTATATTCAAGTGTAGATTACTCAGGCTTGAAGTTGATTCATTGTTTCTAAGCCATGTATAAAGGATGCTTTTAAGATTATAAACATTTTCTATATAATACCAGGTTAGGATCGGTCTCTGAGAAGTCAGTTAACTGCTCTAATGTCTGGTCTTACAGGCTGCCTTGCCCAGGGAGCCACTTGAACCGGTCAACTTCCTAGATCCTGAGTATAAAAAGAAGGAAGAAAAAGAAGAAGTTCAGGAAGAAATCAGTCATCCTGATGGAAAGGTTGATTTTTTTTTTTTAAATGTGAAAAATGAATGTGGGCTAAAGTAGAGTGGAAATGCTTAAAGTATGGTTGTATGCGGCTGAACAGGGAGGCGTACGTGTGAGAGTCACACTGCTGAGTGACTGTGTCATAGTGTGAACATTGCAGAGTGATGATGTAGCCCAGGACACACACAAAGCGTGTGTTATCCATCCATCCATCCATCCATCCATCCATCCATCCATCCATCCGTCTATATCCATCCAGCCATCTGTGTACTGTGCATGACAGTCTGTTGCCCTTAGGATCACGATAAATGAAACACCACAAACATTCGTTCAAGCACAAGATTAGAAGATCATACCATCAAGAAATGTAGTGAGTACAAGGTGTACAAGGCTGGTGCTGGTGAAGCATGGCTTCCTGTTCACAGAATTTTTTTTAATAGTTATTTTAAAATAGTATAGTGTAGAAAGTACATGAGCCACTTAACAGTTACTCTCAAATATTATGCACATTACATAGCTCTGCGTGCGTACTTTTACACGGCTGCCAGTGAAGACTGCATCACTGCGAGCCTAAGAGGAACAAACTGCTGTTGCCGTCTCAGAGGAGCACCTTGAACAGTGTCTACGGTGCCTGCCCTTCAGGACTGGGGGGCTTGCACCTCTGCACTCCTGACAGTCATTTACTATTTGTAGTTTACCGGTGGAACAAATGGAATATGGTGCCACTGTTGAAACTGGTTGTTGTGGCAAACAGAGCTTAAAAGCCTGTATAGCTGCTTCTAACCCTTTTCTGTAAGCCTTTCTCGTCTTGGTCCTGGGACAGAGGCCTCCCATCTCCACCCTGCTCAGGAAAGTGTTTGGGAAAATGGCCTGGCTGGGCGTCCCAGCTAAGAGCCACACAGTCAGGGTTTGTGAGAAGGAGGTGATGAGGGCTTTGTTCCTTAGATTTATGGAGAACCTGCTCTTCAGATACCTCGATCTACTCATTTTAATAGAAATCACAGGCCTGCGGAATGAGAGGATGGAGAACAGTGGTTTAAGGGAGCGGTCAGGCTTTCCCTGAGTGCCCTGTGTGGTAACAAGTCATTGAAGGGAAAGGTTTTGTGTTTCTGATGAATTCCAGCCAATAAAGGGAAAAGGAATAAGCAAATTTAAAAAATCACCAGTTTGTATCCCCTAATGAAAAAAAGGATCTTCTCTCCTTTTGAGAGAATGTTTTCCTTTTTGTTATGAACAAATTTCAAAGGAAGCACTTAGGATTTGGCCTGCCTTGGCCATGTGATTTCAGGAAGCGCTCCTGCCCGATAATCTTGTGTCTTTTTAGGTGGAGAAGGTTTATAAGAGTGGGTACCGGGTTATATTGTTTCCTAATGGAACTCAGAAAGAAGTGAGTGCGGATGGGAAGAGCGTCACTGTCACTTTCTTTAATGGCGACGTGAAGCAGGTCACGCCTGACGACAGAGTGGTATGTTCCCTGGTGGTGTCTTCTCAGTGGCCTGCCTTGGGAGGGCGGTGTCCTGACCCGTGTCTTTGCAGATCTACTACTACGCTGCTGCCCAGACCACGCACACCACGTACCCCGAAGGACTCGAAGTTCTGCACTTCTCAAGTGGACAGATAGGTACACACTTTCTCTGCCTCCCTTGATAAATTCTTCCCTTCCTTTAAAAGTATTTATAGTGACCTTTTTTTAAATAGAAAAACATTTCCCAGATGGAAGAAAAGAAATCACGTTTCCTGACCAGACCATTAAAAACTTATTCGCTGACGGCCAAGAGGAAAGCATCTTCCCAGACGGCACAGTTGTCAGAGTGCAACGGTATGGGACCTGCTAAACCTGTTCTGGGATTTTCCAGTGTCCGTGGTTCAGCTTTGATTACCAGTGGAATTGTTAAAAATTTAAAGTATTTGTATACGAGTCACTCGAAATTTCAGTGAGTTCAGAACTGGACAGACACCGAGAGCAAGCGAGACCCGTTTAGTAGCACAAGGGCGGAGCTCGTGAGATGAGAGAGTCAGTGTTTAGCCTGGGGTGTAAAGGGAGCTGCAAGTGTTTGTTCAGAACTAAGTCTGGGTAAATTTTAGAAGAGTGAGTAAGACAGAAACAAGGCAGGCAGCCTGTTATTCAGTTTGATTAATTGATCGGCACTGGGAATTGAACCCAGGGTCTTTGCACTGAGTTACGTGCCCAGCCCTTGTTCAGTTTTTTGAGGCAGGGTCTCACCAAGTCACTGAGTTTACCAGGCTGGGCTTGAACTGGTGATCCTCTTGCCCTTGCTTTTCAGAGTGCTGGGGTTACAGGTGTGGGCCACAACACCCAGCTTACATTTGCTAAAATGTAATTTTAAATGTAAATTTAAAATGTAAATTTGCAAAATGGCCCTGGCTGCACAATCCATGCTAATGATAAAAAGCTTCTCATCTCCACCATTTTAATTAAGCTTTGCCAAATCTAGTGGCTTGTTTTCAGTTTTCCCTGCTCCCGTCCTGGACTATGACAGTTAAGTACCATTAATTTGAATACAAGTAACACATCATAGATGCACTTAACCAAAGTCTATGATGTAAATTTGGCAAGAAAAAAGTAAAAGCATTAAATTCAGATAAAATAGAAAATTTTTATGATGAATACAGTGTTTTTCCCTTAACATGCCTGAAGTGTTTTTTAACTAGTGCTTAAGTAAAGTAATAGTAGTTTGGCCAGGTGTGGTGGTGCACACCTATAATCCCAGCACTTGGGAGGCTGAGGCAGGAGGATCACTGAGAGTTCAAATCCAGCCTGAACTACATAGTGAGACCCTGTCTCAAAAAACAAAAAACCACGAAAAAGAAACAGCAGTTTGATCTAAAATTAGGGGGAATATTTGTGTATACATTATACTTAGAGTGATACTAGAAAAATGTTAAGGGTTTTTACTCTTACATTTAAAATTTTGTATAATTATGGGCCGGTGAGATGGCTCAGCGGCGTACGCGCCTGCCTGGCAAGCACGAGGGCCTGAGTTCGACTCCCGGAACCCACATATGAAAAAGGGGCGGGTGATATCGCTCAGCGGCACGGGCACCTGCTGGCGCATGAGGTCCTGAGGTCGACCCCCGGTACCCACAAAAAAAAAAACAACAAAAAAAAACTTTTTGTATAATTAAAAAGAGAAAATAATATGAATAACTCCATGTACCCATACACCAGTCTTTTCTCAGTTTTCCTCAGGCAAATCCCAGTTACTCTTTTATTCAGGCTCATTTTGGATTTTTGACTTGTGATAGTGGTTTTCACATGCGTGTTAAAGTCACCTGGATTGAGATGCAGCCCTAGTGATGTGCATTTCCAACAGGCTCCCAGGCGATGCTGACCCAGCCTGTTTCTCATTAGACTTGTGTCTGGGAGTGCAGCTTGAATGTCCCACAGGCACGTCAAGCAATCAGCGTGTCACTAACCTTTTCATATTTTGCCTTTTTCTTCTGTAAAACACATCCTGAGTCTGGTCGTGCCCTTCCCAGGATACAGCTCTTTTCCTCCTCTGATACAGAGCAAACATTCAGACAGTTTTTAACTTAGTGAAAAGGGGCCCCGAACAAAAGCACAAAGACACAAAAACAGAAACCCAGAAGTAGTTAGATTTTAATACGGTGACCTACTTTCTTAGACACTGGGGACTGAACCCAGGGCCTTCACACTGAGCTGTATCCCCACCACCCCCATTAAAAAGTATTTTATGAGACCACAATGTTAAGTGAAATAAATTAGGTAAATATAAATAAAGAGCAAAATAACAGGAAGCTGGGCATGGTGGCACATGCCTGTAACCCCAGCACTTGGGAGGCTGAGGTAGGAGAAGTGGTACGAGTTCGAGGCCAGCCTGGACTTGTGTACTTCAGCAAGACCCTGTCTCAAAAAAAAAAAAAAAAAAAACACAAAACCATCTTTTGCAAAAAGGAAGGGGACCAAGAGATATGGATGGGGGAGGGATGACAAAAAGAATTGGGATGTGTTAGGTACACAAAGCAACTCCCCACAAGGAATGTACTGCAACCATGTACTAAAAAAATTAAAAAAAATTATTTTGAGACAAGTTCTCACTAAGTTGCCAAGCCTGGGCTCTAGACTTGGGATGCTCCTGACTTAGCCTCCCAGAGGACCAGGATTACAAGTATGTGCTATCATGCGTACATTTGTTGTTTTCTCATCCCCACCATTTAAGTGTAAACTTATTTAAAAAAAACCTTTCTTGGGTATGTGTAAACGCTAACGTGATAACGGGTCTATCAGCCTAAAGCACAAATATTGTACAAAGTATATGCAATTATAGAGGGAAATGGACCAAGAGATGTCTCGAGGAGAATAACAGTCAGAATCCAGAACCTGCTTTCAAATCATTTTCCTGTTGTATATTTTTCTCCCCAGTGCTGGGGATTGAACCCAGGGTCTGACATAGGGTAGGCAAGTGCTCTACTGCTCAGTTATGCCCCCAGCCCTGCTTCCTTTATGTATGTTCTTGAGACAGGGTCTCCCTATGTAGTGCAGCCTAGCTTTGAACTCACTTCTATAGCCCAGGCTGGCCTCGAACTCACAGTGATCCTCCTGCCTCAGCCTCCTGAGTGCTGGGATTACATGTGTGTGCCACCAGTATAAAAATACTTCATATTTTTAAGAAATTAAATTCTATTTTAAATTTTATAGTGATGGCAACAAAATCATAGAATTTAATAATGGCCAAAGAGAAGTTCATACTGCGCTGTTCAAGAGACGGGACTATCCAGATGGCACCGTTAAGACCGTGTACGCAGATGGTCACCATGAGACCAAGTACTCGTCCGGTCGAGTGAGAGTTAAGGACAAGGATGGTAACGTTCTCATGGACACAGAACCGATGCTGCGGTGTGACCGATCGTGATGCGACACTGCCCGATCTTCCTGTTTAAAACGTGTACATTTCCTGTGGATTCTGTTTAATTTATATGGGCTCTATGTGTCTAAATGGTAAAGTGGATTCTAAAATAAAAGCTGACTGGAAAAGCTTCATTTTTATATTCTTTGACATGCACAAGGATGGCATTCATTTATAGTTCACCTTTCCTGTTTTTCTACAGTTATATTAAGGAATGCATTATTATTTTGTTATAAACTGTGACAGGATTTTAAAATGATGTGCTTTTGGTTGGAGATGGTTATAAAAACCAAGGAGGACGTCATCCTCCAGCCTGAGCCACAGGACGTGCGCGGAGCCGGAGACTGCCGCTCTAGCTGCAGCAGTGCTGCGTCCCGCTGACACATCGCTCTGCTGCGGGGGTGGGGACCACCCAGGCGCCTCGAAGCTCAGGGGCGTCCAGGGATATAGAGAGCCCTTCCTGGTCCTCGTCACGGTCCAGGAAGTTAGATTTGTAAACCCAAAAGGAAGTTATTGGAATCCTACCGAGTTAATTCCAATCTACCACATCCAATGCAATCCACGGTGAGAATAAAGACACTAAGGCATATTTATAGTTGTGGGGAGCCAAGGGGTCCTAAGTCCAGCCAAGATGGTGGCTACTGGAACAAAGGCCACGACCCAGGGCCGAACCCGGGTTTTATTCTGAAGGAGGGGAGTGGCGCGGGGATGAGTGACTGTGAGAGTGGCGGGAAGTACGTGAACCTGGGCTAGGCCTGAAAATCACCTTTGCAAATGCAGAGGGAAGGATATGCAGAAGAGTAATCTGCATAACAATTCAAGATAGTATCTAATGTTTTGGGGTCGGTGCTTCAGCTCTGATGTATAATCTTTTATGTCCTGGGAAGTCATAGCCTCTTTCTCGAGGCTCGATCCCAGCCGACAGCGTGGAGCACGGCTCTCCATCCCGCCAGGCTCAACCATGTATTGGGAGCAAAGGGCGGGGAAACACAGGCCTGTCGCCTTGCTTCAAAGACTATACATCAGGACCTCGGCTGGACCTATTTGCATTGCCTAAAGCCAATTAAAGAGATAAGGAAAAGTCCTAGCCAGCTCTGTACAGATCAATAGGTGGAATTAGGGCCAGGCTCAGCCAAGATGGAGATAGTTGCTCTTCTCTCAAGGACAGCCATCCAGGTGGTCCCCCACACAGGGACCCCGCTTGTTTAGCGCAGGCGCACAGTGGGGTACAGTTACGTAACCACAGCGCAGCGTGGGTAAACACGCACACACTGGTTGTGAGGCTACCTAAGAAAGTAAATATGAGAACCTGTACAAGAATCATACAGCAAAGACGCGGGCGGCTCACGCTCTTGTGCTGCCTGCCGTTGCTGACGTCTTGCACACGTGTGTCCTGTAACCTTGGGACTTCTCCCTCGGAAATCTCCCCCGGGCTCCCTGAGCAGGCTGACAACTAGCATAGTCGGCAGGACATTGAGGTGCGTGGTCCCGTGGGGGCTGTGGAAAGTACCTGCAGGGGAGGGAGAGCCCTGAGGGATGGCTGATAAGCAACCCTGGTCTTGCCACGATTACTTATGGCCACCTTGGCAGCTGGGGAGGCCCCGGAAGACTGGGAAACAGTCCTTTTGGAGCCCGGGGATGTCTTGCAAGCCTTAGCAGCAGTAAACAGATTCCTCCGTCACCATGAAACTGGGGCAGGTGGCTTGGCTGTTCATTCTCTTCTACTGCATAAATCAAGAGACGGATGGCCTTGTCGGCAAGTAGACCAGCTGCAGCAGACAGAGTAGGACCTTGAGCAACGGCTGGCTGCTGTGGAGCTCATGCTGTGGGGCGTGGGAAGCACTGCCTCCTCCAGAAATGTCTCCAGAAGCGTATGAGCTCATGTCTGAAAAGCCCCCCAGGGAGAGTCCCCTGCTTTTGCATGCTAGGCCAGCTATTCATCAAAAAGTGGAAATGGAGGGACCCCTAGCCCAGGGAGGAGGACAGGAGGGCTGCCTGCCTCTACCTGGCACACAATGTACATGACTTACACAGCCATGGAGCTGCAGGAGCTGGCAAAACAAAGCAGAAGGTGGGTGAGACAGTGCCTGCATGGCTGCTACAGCTGTGGGACGATAACAAGCAGTTAAGCCCACAGATGTCCCAAATAGCCAGCACCCCCTCTATGCGACGGGTTCTGCAGGATGTGCAGAGGATGGTCCCAGAAGCGGATGATCAGGCTGCAGTAAATTGGCTGATGGCCACAGCTTGCCTGGTTTGGGAGAATCCAGGTGACCTGCCAGAGCAAGTCACTATCTAGATTCGAAAACCGTGCTACGTGAAATGGTCAAGTGGCAAATGATGTTTGCACCACAGTACCGTAGCCCACATGAAAAACTGCTGACAGCACACATGAAGGACATGATCCTGGCGAGCGGACCAGCTGGCACATTCTGGTCAGTGGCAGCCTTTCCTGCCCTGTTTACAGATTACTGGATCCACGATGCTATGGATGCTTTGACCAGGTCATGGAAGTGAAGCACCAAGGTAAGGCGAGATCTGTAAAAACTACCGGCAGAGACGGAGGGAGGCCTGGGCGAGTGGGGCTCACCCAAGGACAGGCTGTGGGGCCACTCAAGGTTGGTTGGCACCAGATCTGGACAGACTTGCTGGCTGCCGGCCTAGCTGCCGATTAGTTAAGACGGGCAGCCTTTGGATGCGTGCCTGACTCGAGGCAGTTATGCCCTGAGCAGCAATACTAGCCAATGGGCCAGGGCCAGAAGGCCAAGGCAACCCCAGTGAAGCAGCAAGAAGTGACACTGGCCTCTTTTTATCCCGATTAGGAGTCAGGCTGTGGTACCTGGGTCTTGGGGGTCCTAGGAGACCAGAGGCCACATGTAAAATCGACTATTTACTGGTTCCCCCCAAAATGTGCAGCATGTATAGTGTTAGTGGATACCGGAGCCAACAACCAAGTCCGTTGTACAGGGCCTACTGCATACAGAAGGGTACGGAGGCCACTACATCACGCCCCAGAAGGCCCAGGTGACTTCGGGTAGCGGGCGCTTGCCCCCATGCCTGTATGTTTGTCTCCCCGGTTGCTGAATACATGCTGGGGGTGGACATGCTGACTGGTGCTCGGCTTGACACCACGCAGGGAGAATTCCAGTGGTGAATTCACGTGGTAAAAACCGTAGTGTGAGGCAATCCACAGTATGCATTGCTGACTCTCCTGCAGGCCACGCGGGTTGTGTGCGTGAAGCAGTACTGCCTATCTGGAGGCCGTGAGGAGATGGGACAGACCGTTTTGAAAATGGAAAAAGCGGGGTGATACTTCCTTCAGAGCCCTTCAGTGTGGCCCATGCAGAAGCCAGACGGATCGTGGCGAATGACTGTAGAGTCTCCCCGACGCTGGCAGTCACCTGGGCCTTCTGGGGCGTGATGTAGTGGCCCCCGTACCCTTCTGTGTGCAGTAGGTCCTGTACAACGGTCTGGGTTGTTGTATATTAGTGTTGACTCGGCTCTGGTATCCACTAACACTAGTACATGCTGCACATTTTGGGGGGAACCAGTAAATAGTCAATTTGCCTCACCCGGGAAGGCAGACAGTGGGCCTTCCAGATGTCGCCACAAGGCTATCTGCATAGCCCAGCTTTATGTGCTGGCCTGGTGGTCCAGGACCTGGACACTCTGCGTCGCTGTTTGGTATTGGTGACTTATGTAAACCTCTGATTGCCTTGCGGATTTGAAAGCTGCCGTGCACAGTCTGAAGGAAACTTTGACATGGGGGTGGCCATGGACAAAGACAAGGTCCAGGGACCTGGCTTTTCTGTCAAGTTCTTGGGTGTTATACAGTCAGGTAAGACCAGACCCATGACGGTACACCAAGTACAGGCGTATGTGGGCTTGCTAGGCTTCTGGCGGACGTACCGCGCCTAGCTACCCTGCTGAGTCCTCTACGCCAGACGACCAAAAGGAGCACAACATGGGGCTGCACAGATGTAGCAGAAGTGGCTTTTCAGGACTCAAAGAGGGCTGGTGCACAGGTGCGAGCCCTGCGAGTCATGGCCCCTGTCCTGTCGGTGTGGATGACGATGGGTTTGGCTGAGGCCCATGGCAAAAACGGAAGCAGAAGCACCTGCTGGGTTTTGGTCACGGCTGTAGAAGGAGCTGAAGGCCGGCATTCCCTGATGGAGAAACAGCAGCGCTGTATGCTGCTCTGCATGCCTGTGAAGAATCATGGGACACAGAGAGGGCTGGGTACAGACACAGGCCCCCACTCTCATGCGCTGGGGGACGGACCTCCAACAGCAGGCCTCTTTCTCAGCTAGCCTGTTGGTACCTGAACTGGCAACAATTTTGGGACCCAGAAGGTACACGGCCCAGGAACCTGTCCGGGAAGATGGACTACAGGACATGACCCCTAGTCCCTAGGCAGAAGGGAAAGAGGGACCTCCAGCTGACACCAGATATACTGATGGATCTAGCCATGACCCGACACTGCAATGGACCGCAGTTGATGTCAAGCCCAGTACGGAAGTACGCTAGTTTGGAACCAAAACAGGCAGGTCAAGCCAATGGCAGAATTGCAGACAGTGTGATTGCTTGTGATGCATGAAAAAGACCCCCTTTATGTGTACATGGACAGTTGGGCTGTCTTGAAGGGGCTGGTGCTGTGGCTGCCAGTTTGGGCAGAGTGGCAGGGCACTGTCCCGTGTGGGGTACCGACCTATGGAGAGACGTATGGGAGCGTGGCCAAAAAGCTGACCATGTAGGCTATCATGGTTCAGAACACAAGCCCCTGCTCTCACCAGGAAATGACTTACCAGATGCCTTGACCAGGCATTACAATGGTTGACCGATAGGAATAGCGTCTAACTAGGGATAGTGTCTAACCAGGGGCAAGGACCATAAACTTAGCCCTCCAGGTTGAAGCTATTGCTCAAAATATGGCCCATTTCTTGAATGTTACATGACAGGCTCTGATGTTGCTCATGGATGAAACTGTTCAAATGAAAAAAGTGGTTTTGCAAAACCACTTGACTACAGGTATTTTTGCCCTGTTACATACAGAATGTTACATTTATAAACCCCCGGGGCTGGGGTATAGCTCAGTGGCACAGTGCCTGCCTGGCAAGCATGAGGTCCTGAGTTTGATTCCTGGTACCCAAAAACAAAACAAAACAAAAACCCCCAACCTTTGAGGGAGTGGGATATGGGGAGCCACTCAGCTTCAAAGCTCAGGGGCATCTAAAGACACTTGAGGACATGACCCCACTTGTCTAGCATAGGTGCACAGTATGATAAAGGTATGTAACCATGACTTAGCACAGGTAAACATGCTTGTGCTAGTTACAGCACTGTGTAATAATGTAAATATGAGATAACAACCTGTATAAGAATTGTACAATAAAGATGCAGGCAGCTCTCGTGCTTTTGTACTCTGCTCCATGCTGCCTGCTGTTGTCACTGATGTCTTGCACATGTGTTCTTTAACCTGGGGACCTCACCCTCGAAAATCTCCCTTGGGGCCCCCGAGTGCTACCAAAATGAACGAATATGAAGAGTTCAAACAGTGCTATGGGTAGTAGTAGGTAATAATCCTAGGAGAAAAGTTATAACAAGGCTGACTAGCTTGTTGCACAGATCGGGCATGAACAGTAACTAGCTGGGGTAACTGATGGCCCACAGGTACCTTGGTGTTATCACCAGTAAGGCTCGCGGCTGACAGAGTGAGATGTCTTTGAAGGAAGGGCAAGTCACCTACCGTAAATTTAGCAATTAGGGCAACAAGAATTTATAGCGACTCATCAAGTTATTAATTCCATGTGATTTAAGAACTGAATATGAAAAACAAAACTTTAATACTTTTTAAAGAAAATAAGGAGTTATATAGATTATATCTCAGGATAGGGAAAGGTTTTTAAATAAGACATACAAAACAAACCTTAAAAAACAAGTGCTAAATAACTGGACAAGTCAAAACATACTATAAAAAGGAGAAAGATAAGCTATAGACTAGGAAAAGATACACATCCATGACAAAGATTTGCTAACCATAATATATACAGAAGCCCTATAAATAAATAAAACTGAAAATTTAATAGAAAAAGTATATGAACAAAGTGACAACTTTCACTAGTACTAATAAACCTGTGTATACTTGATTAAAAGTGAGACATCAGGGCCGGTGAGATGGCTCAGCGGCATAAGCGCCTGCCTTGCAAGCGCGAGGGCCCGAGTCTGACTCCCGGATCCCACATACGAAAAAGGGGCCGGTGATATCGCTCAGCGGCACGGGCGCCTGCTGGCGTGCGAGCTCCTGAGGTCGACCCCCCGGTACCCACAAAAAAAAAAAAAAAAAAAAGTGAGACATCATTTATACTAGCATCAGAATCTGGCCCTAGTTTGACACTGGTCTGGTTACACCACAAGCTGGTAAGCAACATGACAACTGGTGGGAACTGCTAACTCCTTTGTAGAAAGTAATTACCCCATGAAATGCACATATACAGTGTATACACATAAATATGTAACACACACAGGAAACACTCACACGTATATAAGGGCCCTGTAGAGTATTACTAATTGAGGAAAAAACCACTTAAATAAATTACACAGCAGTGAAAGTAAAAGAGCTATACACACCAACACAGATAATAGTGCAAATAAAATAGAAAACCATGCTACCTGACACAGTTAAAAACGCACACAGTACTATGTATCACTTGCGGATGCATTCATTTGTAGTAAGACTACACAGGCCTGTGCAAGCGTCACTGTGCCCTCCCTGTCAGGGAGCAGAATGTGATGGGGCAGACCACCACTCTGGTGAGAACTGTCCTCCAAACCCCAGCCAGAGCAACTCCATCTCGCAGTGGCCCCACCAGCTGTGGAGGCTGTGCCAACTGCAACACAAGGTCACCCACCATTGTGGCTAGACAGTGCTTCCTGACACTGGCTGCGTTTCCCAGTAAGGATGGGATGAGAGCGGAGATCACAGCTTTTCCCAAGGACCCTTTTGACCCTAGTTTTGTCACCTTTTTTTTTTGTGGGTACCGGGGGTCGACCTCAGGACCTCGCGCGCCAGTAGGCGCCCGTGCCACTGAGCGATATCACCGGCCCCTTTTTCGTATGTGGGTTCTGGGAGTCGAACTCAGGCCCTCGCGCTTGCCGGGCAGGCGCCCGTGCCACTGAGCGATATCACCGGCCCCAGTTTTGTCATCTTAACGCTCTAGAATAGCAGTGATTTCACACAGGGGGATTAGTGACTTTGGTAGTACTACAGCCTGCTAGTCAGTCACTGCTCTGCCAGGAACCCCTAATAGACTAATTTACTCATCAAGCTGGACTTGTTGGAGTCATTTTTGGGCTGTCACACCCCCCCCATGTGGGGGCAGACATTTCTTTTACATCTCTCTGGGAAATTCACAAAACATCAGTTCATTTCTTAAGCGAAATCATTAGTTAGGGGTTAAGCTGGGCATGGTAACACATGTCTGTAATCCAAGCACTTTGGGAGGCTGAGGCAGGATTGCAAGTTTGAGCCCAATTCAAAAAATAAAAAGAGCTGGGGATGTAGCTGTGTGAGCCCTGGTTCAACCCCCAGTACCGCCAAAACAAACAAAAAGTGCCTCACCTATTTCATTTAGAAAATACAGCAAAATAAAACAAAGATGTTTGGAAGGAAATATTTATTCTGATATTTCTCACAACACTCTAACAGTTCAACATGTAAGAGCTGGGGTGGAGATGAACAGCACTGCTGTGAACAGGTCAGGCCAACAGTCTGAAAAGGTGTAAATGCAGCACACTTTCTTCTGGGCTGCTAGACGCTCTGCTCTGTACACCTGAAAAACAGCATCTCACTTAGGAAGCAGAGTCACTGGTTAGAACTGCATGAAAGAGTAGTGCTCTGATAACTCTGTTATTACATGAAAGAGTACCGGTTACCCCGGTGCCCTGATAACTCTGTTAGGACATGAAAGAGTACCGGTTACCCCGCTGCTCTGATAACTCTGTTATTACACTGCTGACTGCTGAGCAGTTCTACTGCATACCGCAAGCTCATGTGCCTAAATTACTCATGGTGTCACTGTCCTCCCTCATTTGGTACTAGGACAGTCACAAAAGCCATTACCCAGCACTCTCTTTGATACTGGTAGCTCAAGCAGTGAGAAGGGCCTAAGAAGAAATCTGCAAGATTCTTGTAGAGCTTTGTTGTCATTCCTTGGAGAAATCAAGAAAGTTTGCAGGCGCTTGTACTGAGTGCTGCTCTTTGCGCCGACCAGAAGTGTGGACAGGAATGTACACTTACGTCACTCATCGCTGTCTGCGAGTCCCATTTCCACTAGCGGCGTATGGACTGGGTACTGTTCATCTTCATACAAGGTTACCATTGCTTCTGGTGCCTGGGCCTACAATTGAAAGACAGTTTGTCAAGAAAACCCAATTATGTCTTTGTTGCCCTTTCCCTCCTATATCTGGCCATTCACACAAAAGGGAAAAGGTGTTCTCTAAGTTTATTTCTAATTTATACTCTATTTCCAAGGGGCAACTGTGATGGTTCCCTGATAAATCTCATTTCTTTCACTCTAAACTGTAATTAAATATCAAAGTTCTCCTAGATAGAGCCAGTAGGCTTTATTTGCTATCATCAGCCCTGTTAAAAGTTTATTCACATTCCACACACGCTGAGCTTTGGAAGAAGAAAGCAGGTTCTCTCACATTACAAGCCAAGCCTTTCTATGGTCGAAGCTCTGTCCTGCTCTTTCGTACTCATCTTTCAGGATGCAGTCCAGATGACACTTCCTAGTCATTTCAGTGCCTACTAAGAAACTGCTCAACTGCCTTGCCTGGCTCCCTCCAGATGGGAATCATCACTCCTTCTCTCACTCCCTGCCCCTCACAAAGGCGCCTGTGTCTCTACTGTAACACTTCATTTTACCTTGTGTTAATCCGTGTTTGATACGCTCGTTTCCCTCCATTGACTTACCAGTTCTTTGACTACATAATGCACACCTTTCTTTTTTGTTTTGAGACAGGGTCTCGCTATGTAGTTCAGGCTGATCTTGAACTATGTCACCCAGACTGGCCTTGAACTCATGGCGATCCCCCAGCATCAGCCTCCTGAGTGCTAGGATTACAGGTGTGCACCACCATGCCCAGCACAATGCATATTTTGATCATTTTAATCTTACTATCAGCCTAGGGCTAATACAGTTTGTTAAATATAAATTAAAACACTTTTAAAAGTTTTAAAATTTATTCCTGTAGTATACATAGCTTTATGTGTATTCCATTTTTTTCTATGGAGAGTTGCACAGGCACATAGCACTTTAAGTTAATAGGTACTGTGAAAATATCTGTAAGAGGATTTTGACTAATTAAGGCCATTTACCATGGAAGAAGCATAAAGCTGTTTTCCTTGAAGGCAGTCTATCATAGTCCACAATGCCTCCATGCTCCACTTGGGACAATACGGTATTCTTGTCTTTCCTGTGTCCCTTAAGGGAGGTTTAAACCCTGCCAAAAGAACCTTTATGGCTTGGGCAGGATACTGCATAAGATGAAGAGGAATCTGACGCAGTCTGTCACAAAAAGAAATTCTTAAAATGTTCAGCATGTCAATTCAAATTTTCTTATAACTAAAACTCTAAGGAAGAAAACAAGGGAAGGACTTCATGATGGATTTTGCAATGAGTATTTGGGTTGTAATACCAAAAGCACAGCCAACAAAAGAAAAATCAGATGAAATAGACTTCAAAATTAAAAACTTCTGTGCCTTAAAAGACAACCAAAAGAGTGAAAAGGCAGCCTGCAGATGAGAGAAAATACATATAAAAATGGACCAAAAAAACTTGTGCCAAGATGCTCAATATCATGATCATTAGGGAGTGTAAGTCAAATCTGCAGTGAGATACCACCGTGCACGCAGTAGGACGGCGACTATCCAGACCCTCCCCACCCCCAGTTGGCGTGGATATGAAGAACTGGAACCTTCAAGCGCTGCTGGTGGGACCGTGAAGTGCTACAGCCACTACAGAAAGCATATCCCTTAAAAAACTAGAAATGGAATGTATGATCCAGCAACTCCATTTCTGGGAGATATGCCCAAAATATTTGAAAGCAGGGTCTCAAAGAGAAATTTATACATACATGTTCATAGGAGAAGCATTCACAACAGGCAAAAGGCTGAACCATCACTGATGGCTGAATGGATAAATAAGATGTGGTCTACATATGAGAAAAGATGATTCTGCCTTAAAAAGGAAGGACATCCTGGCACATCTTATGTCATGGACGAATCTTGGAAACAGGCTAAGTGAAATAAGCCAGTGACAAAAGGATGACTACTGCATGATTTTACTTATAGATGAGGTACCAAGAATACGAAAATTCGTAGAGACAGAAAAGAGATGATAGGGCTGAGAGGATGGAATGGAATGCTATTGTTTAAAGGGTACCGAGTTTCTATTTGGATTAACACATTCCCGCCAGCTTGAACCACCCGGGTACGTGCATGACTGTCCCATTGGGCAAGACAGACAAATTACAGCCCGTCTGAACGTGTTAATGAAAAGGTTCCGGAAATGGAGTGGTGACAGTTGTGCAGCATTGCGAATGTACTTAAAGTCAACCGTATAGTTCAGCTACAATGGTAAATTTTATGTATGTTTTCTCGCAAGAAGTCTAGATTTAAAAATTCCTAATTCATGAATAGCTTCAAGATAGCCTTTTTCTGGGCGGGTGAGATGGCTCAGCGGTGTAAGCGCCTGCCTTGCAAGCGCGAGGGCCCGAGTTCAACTCCCGGAACCCACATACGAAAAAGGGGCCGGTGATATCGCTCAGCGGCATGGGTACCTGTTGGCATGCGAGGTCCTGAGGTCGACCCCCCGGTACCCACAAAAATAATAAAAAAAAAAAGATAGCCTTTTTCTTTGAAAGAGGTAAAAATCTTCCCAATCAAGGAAAAAAAAATGCTAAAACAGAACTTAAAAGCCTTATTCAGGTGACCTTTTCTTTTACCTGTTTAGTGTTAACTTTTCAGTTGATCCATAATCAACAAATTGTACCAGGACAGATAAAGGATTAAATTCTTTAATGGAAACAATTTTTGCTCTATACCATAAGCCATCAGCATATTCTGCAAGGCAAGGCATTTCTAGAAAGGCAGAAAAGGGGAAAAGATAAAAAATTTTTTAAAAAGTCTTATACAAAGAAGTCAATGTAACAATCATATATTCAACCATCCAAGATGAATACTGAACATTTCTTTTTTTTTTTTTTTTTGTGGGTACCGGGGGGTCGACCTCAGGACCTCGCGCGCCAGCAGGCGCCCGTGCCACTGAGCGATATCACCGGCCCCTTTTTCGTATGTGGGTTCCGGGAGTCGAACTCGGGCCCTTGCGCTTGCCGGGCAGGCGCTTAAGCCGCTGAGCCATCTCACCTGCCCTGAACATTTCTTTACTAATCCTGAGCATTACACTTTGAAGGCACTTTCCCAGGCCCGGAGTTCCTAAACCTACTTGCGTGGCTGTGGGCATCCTGCCACCAGCCCTGCTTCTCAAACTCTCAAACCTCCCTTGGGTCATCGTCTGCAAAGGAAAGTACAGTTTCTGCAGCTCCTGCCTTCCGTTCTATCCTCTTCCAATCCACTCTCTGTAAGACCACCAGTATTAAATTTTAAAAATCCAGGTACACTGCTCTTATTTAATAAAATTATTCAGTAGCATCTTAACTGCCTGCAATACCAGCTCCTTAGCACTGCAGTTTACAGGCTGCTTCCGTTTTCCCAAACACCACATCATCTCCGTGAATTACCTCAACACAATTTCTTAAAACCTTTATGCTGGGTAAGGAAAATGTGGCGTTTACACACAGTGCAGTGCCATGCTGTCATAAAGAAAGATCACCCTGGGCCGGTGAGACGGCTCAGCGGCTTAAGCGCCTGCCTTGCAAGCGCGAAGGCCCGAGTTCGACTTCCGGAACCCACATACGAAAAAAGGGGCCGGTGATATCGCTCAGCGGCACGGGTGCCTGTTGGCGCGTGAGGTCCTGAGGTCGTCCCCCCGGTACCCACAAAAAAAAAAAAAAAAAAAAAAAAGAAAGATCACCCTGAGGCACTGCAGGTAAGGGAGGAACTGGGGACCATAATGTTAAGTGGGGTAAGTCAGACGCACAAGCGCAAATACCTCAGGGCTTCTCTTACCTGAGAAACACTACGGAGAGAGGGAGGGGGGAGAAATACAAGAGATAAATAGGAAGTAGGGAGTTCAAACACTTTCTCAAATTACATATTTCATTGTTTTAAAAACATTTCAATATATGCTGATTTGTTTCATTTATACAAATAGTTTATCTTAGTTTGCTAAAAGGAAAGTTTGTTATTATCTGTTTCGCTTTGTAAATAACAATGAAACCTTAATGCCTCTACTTGTTGTGTCTGACCCTCTACCTAAAAAATGTTCTCCTGAGCCTTTCTTTTTAATGATTAACATCTACTCTTCTTTCAAAGCTCAGCTCCAACAAAACCTTATAAAACCTGACTACTAGCGAAGCACTGCTTTCTCTGTGAGCCAGTGGCGTCCAGCGTCTCCCTCTACTGAGCTCTACTTGGTGTACCTCTCTCTTCACTGCCCACTTGCTTTCAGGAACTGTGGTTATATTTCTAGTATGGTACCTGGTACAAGCAAGTGCTCAGTGAAAGTGCCAATGAATGGTGAGTAAGACTGGGGAAAGCAATATAGTATGTGTTTCCCTTCTCTTCGTAACCTGCTAAATTTCGGATTAGATGGAATATGGCTGTTTCATGTCTCATTCTACACTGTCCCCTTTCCCCTCTCACATCATCAAAATCTACATAATTCCACAAGAGAAATGTGTAAGTGAAATACTATATGCTGGTAACAAAAGATTTTTATTTCAAATGATATTTTAAAAATTTACCTTTTTTGGGCCGGTGAGATGGCTCAGCGGCTTAAGCGCCTGCCCGGCAAGCGCGAGGGCCCGAGTTCGACTCCCGGAACCCACATACGAAAAAGGGGCCAGTGATATCGCTCAGCAGCACAGGCGCCTGCTGGCGTGCGAGGTCCTGAGGTCGACCCCCCGGTACCCACAAAAAAAAAAAAAAAAAAATTTACCTTTTTTGGGGGATTGGAATCCAGCACTACTCCCCTAGCTCCTCAAATGAATTTTTATTAAAGAGTTACTTCTTTTTTTTTTTTTTTTTTTTTTTACGTGGGTACTGGGAGTCAAACTCAGGACCTCGTGCTTGCCAGGCAGGTGCTTACGTCACTGAGCTATCTCACCGGCCCAAGAGTTACTTCTTGAAAATATAAACTCATCAATAGAACAGTAAAGTTGGAACAAAGGATTTAATAACTTATGATCAAGGATATGGAAATTACAATAGTGCCTATGGTGATGGTCAAAACTATAGCGGCTACGGCAGATATTATACTGGGTATAACTATGGGGACCGTGGATACGGACAGGATATGCGGAGTACAGTGGTCAATAGAGTATGGCAAGGCATCTCGAGGGGGTGGTGGTCATCAGAATAATTACCAGCTATAATAAAGGGGACGACACTGGAGGAAACAGGAGATGCTAAAGGAATCCATCTTGCAGGAAAACACTACAGACTGGTCTTCTGTTGCTCTAGTTTTATTTTTACCTTGTCCTCTGGGTGTGTTATGACTCAATGTGGATTTCTGTTTATACAAATTTTATTTGTATGATTTCTTTCTTTTTTTTTTTTTGGGTTCTGAGAGTCGAACTCGGGCCCTTGTGCTTGCCAGGCAGGCGCTTACGCCGCTGAGCCATCTCACCGGCCCCTGTATGATTTCTTCTTGAACCACAAATAAATGCTTTATGTGGAAAAAAAGGAAAGCATCTCATCCAATAGAGCGGTTCCACATAGTAAATAACTGAATCACTATCAACAGTCCCTTCCAACTTTTACCTTTCTAGCCTTAAAAACAGCTCACATTTTGTCTGCTCAAAATACAATCTAAAACCCCCCTAACACCTAATTTTCATTTTAACCCACAAAAACTTCCTTCAATATAAATTCCTTAGTCAACCTACCTATGAATGAATTTAACCATATGAGTAATTTAAAAAACTTACTTAAGTACAAAATACTTATAAAATACCCAAATTATGTATAGATCCACAGATTATTTTATGCACAAATTGTGTGGTTTTGAGATATGAGTAAAAATGAGGAAGGAAATACTTCTATAGTGTAAATCTGAGTGTACAAAAAGCCCCACCTCATAATGCATTTATTCTCTCACTCATTTTATATCTGTGAGCTTCTACTTGTGCCAGGTGCGCTTCTAATTGCTGGTGACCAACAGAGTCATTTGTTCCCAGTGCTGTTTTGAGGAGGGATGGAGAGTGACTGCAGGGACAAGGGGGTGATGCTGCTATATATAGAGAGGTCAGAGGACACAGGCACTAAAGGGAGAGTTGAGCAGAGATGTAAATGATCAGTGGGGGAGGGGCATTCCAAGCAGAGGGAATCATGGCACTATCAGCCAACAGTAGGTCACAACCAATTAAAACCTCACTGAAGTTGGGCGTGGTGACACACACCCATAATCGGAACTCCCTGCAGGCTGAGCAGGAGGACTGCCAAGTTGGAGGCCCGCCTGGAGTACCTCTGTCTCAAAAAACAAAAGGAAATTAAACTGAACAAAAATCAAAACCCCAAACAAAACAAAAACTCAATGAATAAAATCAGATAATACATTAGACTAATGTATTTTTTCTCTACTAAACATATCTTTTTTTTTTTTTTGTGGGTACCAGGGGGACGACCTCAGGACCTCGCGGGCCAGCAGGCACCCGTGCCACTGAGCGATATCACCGGCCCCTTTTTCGTATGTGGGTTCCGGGAGTCGAACTCGGGCCCTCGCGCTTGCAAGGCAGGCGCTTACGCCGCTGAGCCATCTCACCGGCCCTAAACATATCTTTTGATATGTGCAGAAATACAAGAATACATACATATCAATGTATCACGTATTAAGACCGTACATGTACTTAAGGTATTCAGGAACTATCAATATCAGCAACTAGAAACATTGCCTCAGAAGAGAATCATAAATATTTCATAAAGATGGGAAGAATGGACTGGGGGGAAAAAAGGAATTTCATCTGTCCTCATAGACCAAGACATAGCCTGAGCCCCCACCTCAACCAGCTGAGGGTGGTTTGTAATTAATTACTGCCATTAAGGTCTGAGGTTTTTTTTTTTTTTTTTTTTTGTACCGGGAATTGAACTCAGGACCTTGCACTTGCCAGGCAGGCGCTGTGCCGCTGAGTTGTATCCCTGGCCCCTGCCATTAAGGTCTGAATGACAACTTTCACAAGTTGAACTAGCAGTAAAACCTCAAGCTTAGAAAATCATCTTGGGGCCGGTGAGATGGCTCAGCGGCGTAAGCGCCTGCCTTGCAAGCGCGAGGGCCCGAGTTCGACTCCCGGAACCCACATACGAAAAAGGGGCCGGTGATATCGCTCAGCGGTACGGGCGCCTGTTGGCGCGCGAGGTCCTGAGGTCGTTCCCCCGGTACCCACAAAAAAAAAAAAAAAAAAAAAAAAAAAAAAAGAAAATCATCTTTATGTATTATGCAGTCAATTTTCTAACACATCCTGATTTTTGGAAAGTGAAAGTGTCCCAGGAGATACTTAATGTCTGTTAGTTCACGTTCTTAATCTAGAAAATGGAAAATACTCCAGGGTATCTTCAGGATTCAAAGAAATCATGCATATAGAGTGAGTCTGAGGAAAATATCCGTTACTGTTAGAAATAACCAAGCCTCCCCAGCCCATTAAAACAAAATAAAATTTTACTAAGCACACTATTTCATTAAAAAAAAAAAAGTATACCTGTTCTAAAATCTGTCAGAGGAGGAAACGTCTTTACAATCTTATTAAACCTCTGCAATGCTTCTTCAAGGCTCTCCGATTCTGATTCCGAGCTAACTTGACTGTCATTTGTGTCACTATGATGGTTGAACTGATGGCAGTTTTCTATAGAATCAAGGCAAATGTATACCTAGGTGGGTGAAAGGGAAGAAAGAAAGTTTCAAATTCTGTAATTTCTAATATTCACTTATGTGGACCAAATTGTTGTGGCAGGTGGCCTCCATAAGGTTTCCCTTCTGCTATTTCCCCTCCATGTCCTCCACGTGATCTCAGGCCGTGTGCATACCACTGAAGGGGAGCGGGTGTGAGTGCTGAGACTGGACCATAAGGGATGGCGCCGTCCCCTGGAGGTCCCAGCTGGCATCACATGAATGACTTTCCTGGGAAGTGGATTCTGTACTCCCTACCACCTTCATTTTGACCTCGTGAGCCTGAGTTAGATTTAATTATGCAGCTCCTGGATTCCTGAACCTCATGTGTGTTGTTTATGCTACTAAATTTCGGGCAGTCGATTATGCCACAATAGATAATACAAAAAATCATAAAACCCAGCAATAGTTGCATACTGATATGCTTGCTCTCTGATGAAATTAGGCAGCAAGTCCCTCTCTTGCCTTCCAGACACCGGTTTACTGTACAAAAGGCTAAAGGAGCTGCGGATGCGCCTGTTTCCACTGGCCAAGGAATTTATCTACTTTTCTTCAGTGCATTTATTCAGTCAGTCAGTATTCTCAGAAAATGACTACTACCTGTCAGCACTATTCTCAGTCTGGGGTACATTAGGGAACAACACGGACAAAACCCCATCCTCACGGAGTTAACTGCTGGGGAGGAGAGAGCCAGTCACACTTCAGGGAGAGGGAGGTGGGGCGTGGTACAGAGAAGCAGAGCAGGCTGAAGAGCACTGGAGTTCAGTGCACGAAGAGCCATGGGAGAGAGACGCTTAACATTTCATAAAGGCAAAAAATGTAATGAAAGAGATAAAAAAAATGAAAGAATATTTTATAGAGGGAAATAGTTCCACCATAAAAATCTAAGGCATGGGTGTAAACGTAACAGTGAATAAAGGCATGCGACAAGAGGAAGCTCACAGGTGCATGAGCAACATCTGTCCAAATAAACCACACCTGCAAGCTTAAACCCCACGTGGTAGCTCTTATTTGAGTAAGCCACGTGCACACGAGGAATAAAGGGTGGACAGGAGGCGACAAGGGGATGGATGTCTTACAAATGGGAAGGGGCCCAGGAGACCAAGGGCGAGGAGTGAGGGAGAGGGAGAGGGAATAAAGACATGCCATACACAGGAACCTAATAACTTCAATGAATGCAAACATTACATGTCATAAACATGAGCTAAAATTAATAACATCAAGAATGAAAATGGGGAGGCCGATGAGACGGCTCAGCGGTGTAAGCTCCTGCCTGGCAAGCGCGAGGGCCCGAGTTCGACTCCTGGAACCCACATATGAAAAAAAAGGGCCGGTGATATTTCTCAGTGGCACGGGCGCCTGCTGGCACGCGAGGTCCTGAGGTCAACCCCCAGTACCCACAAAAAAAAAAAAAAAAAAAAAAAAGAATGAAAATGGGGAGAGGGGAATTAAAGGGAGGAGGAGGGTATGGGGAAAGGGAGGAGGACTAAAAGAAGAAACAAGTTGTATCATATGCCTATAGCCACTCTCCAAGATGACTTTAAACTGCACGTAGTGCAAACACGTACTAATAAAAAAAACATAAAAAAAGGAACATCTGCCTCATGAAGTGTAACAGATGTTGGAAATCAGGCACAGTGGCACATGCCTTAATCCCAGGTACCTGGCAGGCTGAGGCAGCAGGATGACAAGTTGAGGCCAACCTGGGCAACTTAGCGAGACTCTGTCTCAAGAAAAAGAAAATTATAAGATATCAACAACAGAGGTCACCAATTTTCCATTATTTACAATCCAGGAAGACAGAGAAACGAAGAGTCAATCCTAGTATTGAAGACCCAGATGCTGATATAGATTTTTACCACCAACTAATCACCCACGTGACAGACATACTTCATTAGGGGAGACAACGTGCTTCACTTGAACAGCATACAGTTCTTCCGGCGGAGGCAGGGAGGAAGACAAGTATGGTTGTAAAATAGGAGTCTCCATTTCAGACAAAAGCAATTCCTAAAACACCACAAAGAAACTCAGATATCAAAATGACATTTACAAAAATTGACTACATCCTAAAAATTCATTATGGTGCCAATTTACTTCCAGTTAGCTGAAAGCAAGCCCACCTAGATAATGACTATCACAAAATGATTTAAAGTAATAGGAATAAAATGTGACTAACAACCCTCAGCATTATGTCCCACAATTTAAAAATTATGCAAAACAGACGAGTGTTTATTGAGGTACACATATCTACACATGCACATAAAATTCTTTAATAGTAATAAATGCTCAACAGTAATTGTCACTAATGAATGGGACTGAGGTGCAGAATGGGGGCTGTTTCCTTTTTCCTTTACACATTTCTGTAGCATTTAGTTTTAGACTAGGTAGTGACTTTATTTAAAAAACTACAATAACATATGAAATGCTAAAGAAACATTAAGTTGAAATAATAAAAAAAGTGAGTTCTCACTAGATGTCGGTAATCCCAGCTACTTAGAAAGCTGAGGCAGGAGGGTCAAAAGTTTGCATCCAGCCTGGGCAGCTTGTGAGACCCTATCTCAAAACAAACAAAAGGGGGGGATATAGCCTAGTAGTAGAGCACCGAAGGATATAGTGCTCATGACTCGGTTTAATCCCTAGCACCATAAAAAAAAACAGAAAAAAGTGAGTTCTTAAGATCTGTGAAAACATAAAGAAAAATACAAAGTTATGTGCAAAGATCAGGCAGTCAGCAGGTAAAACAACTGTATAGAAACACATTGCTGCACAGCTTTTAAGACTTGCAAGATCTTAAATATCGTGTGTATGTATATATGTATGTACTTAGTTATTTGTATGGGGGATTGAACCTAGAGCAAGCTTTAGACTTGCTAGGCAAGCACTTCACCACTTAGGTTACATCTCCAGCCTCTCAAATATTTTTCTGAAAGCCCTTTTTTTTTTTTTTTGTGGGTACCGGGGGGTCGACCTCAGGACCTCGCGCGCCAGCAGGCGCCCATGCCGCTGAGCGATATCACCGGCCCCTTTTTCGTATGTGGGTTCTGGGAGTCGAACTCGGGCCCCCGCGCTTGCCGGGCAGGCGCTTACACCGCTGAGCCATCTCACCGGCCCTGAAAGTCCTTTTTAAAGACTATGGTAATTAACATAAGTAGTGAAACTATCACTCAAATTTGTAGATTAGTTTATTGTTAGTTAACATTTATAAATTGAGTGCAAAATTATTGATTTGTTACAAACTAACTGCTTTTGTAAGAAGCATTGTTTTTATAATCATAGAAATTAAATTCTACTAATAAAGCTTAACTTATTAAAACTCATCCTATGCCAAAAAACATAAGTTACAATGGAGCTTCATCAAAAGTAAAAACTTTGGTGCTTAAAGGACACCACCAAGAAAGTGAAGTGACAACCCACTGAGTGGAAAAAATACTTGCAAATCATGTATCTGAAGAGGGACTTTTACACAATATACAAAAAACTCTTACAACTCAACAATAAAAAGATAATCTAATTAAAAATGGGCAGTGAATTTAAATAGATTTATCCAAAGAAAATATATAAATGGCCAATAAGCCCATGAAAAGATGTTCAAAACAATTTATCATCGGTGAAACGTGTATCAGAACCTTACACATATCCTAGGATGGCTAGAGTTGGAGATGAATTTTCTGGTGCTGCAAGCAGGACAAAAGAAACCAGATTTCTGAGAAGTTTTTCAGCAAGGCAAACTTTACTTCTGCAGAAGGGTGCCCTGCCAGCCAAAGGCCAGCCAAAGATAGGCACACTGAACCAGCGGTTCACTGGCACTTTATCCCTAACCATGCACAGCGGTTACTGTGCCCTGCTCTATTGGTGGGAGCGTGGCCTCACAATCTAACCAGCTTGGCTACTTTAATGAGGTAAGGGTTGCTAGGCAAAGTACTGTGATCCAGAAAGCTCTTTGTTACTTTGTTATGAAGTTTTATGGCAGTTAGACAGGCACATACCCCCTTCATTCCAAGTTTCCAAGGAATGGTGAAACAAGCATATGTACATTTTACAAAAATAGGGATTTTTATAAAATTGAGTTATTTTAATTATTTCCTTTAACAGAAAAGACTGCCTTTTCCCACACTAGGAAAAAAGTCAGACTACAAACGTTGTTAAGTACATGGAGAAAATGGAACCTCTAATACATTCCTAGTGTGAATGTAAAACTATTTCCCACTTTGGGAAATAGTCTAGTTTCTAAAAATGTGAAACATGGTTACTGTGAGAGCCAGTAATTCTCTTCCTAGTTATATACCAAGAGTAAGGAAGACATGTATCCACATAAAAATTTGTTTATGAATGTTCACAGCAGCATTGTGATCACCGAAAGGTGAAAATGAGCCAACGCCATCAATGGATGCATGAATAAACAAAATATATCCATACAATTGAATTTTATTTGGCAAATAAAGAATAAACTGCTGCTATATCCTACGACATGCTCAGACCTTGAAAATATGCTAAGTGTAAAGCCAGAGACACAGGAACATATATTGTATGTTTCCATTTATGAAATACCTGCAACAGATGAATCCATTCAGAGTTTAAGTGGCTGCCATGAAGCTGGGGAAGGGACGGATGGACAGTGACTGCTGTTGGTACAGAATTTCTTTTGGGAATACTCCAGAATTAGTGGTATTGCACAACTTGGTGAGTAATACTAAAAAACCACTGAATTGTACATTTTAAGAAGGTGAATTTCTAGTACAGAAGTAATACTGCAATAAAGCTGTTATAAAATTATTTCTTAATCTTATAGCAGATCTTTTTTGATGGAGTGTCTAACGTTTCCAAAATACGTGGATTTCAACTTACCTCAAATCTTATTTCCCATATTTCTTCCTCATAGTTTTTGTAGTCTGTTGGTTTCTGAAATAATATTGTAGTATTAATGAATAAAACCACTTACAGCTATATAGTATTAAGGCACTTTTTTCATCTCCACAAAAATGGTGCATGTACTTGATGGCATCCATTTAATTATTTCAGATTAACACAGGAAAATCTATTTTACCACTCACATTCCAACTGTAAGAATCTTTAAACTGATACTACACACATGTCAGTAATAGTTTACTATAGAGAGCCCTTCCTGGTCCTCGTCACGGTCCAGGAAGTTAGATTTGTAAACCCAAAAGGAAGTTATTGGAATTCTACCGAGTTAATTCCAATCTACCACATCCAATGCAACCCACGGCGAGAATAAAGACACTAAGGCATATCTATAGTTGTGGGGAGCCAAGGGGTCCTAAGTCCCGCCAAGATGGTGGCTACTGGGACAAAGGCCACGACCCAGGGCCGAACCCGGGTTTTATTAATTCTGAAGGAGGGGAGTGGCTCGGGGGATGAGTGACTGTGAGAGTGGCGGGAATTAAGTGAGTCTCATGAGCTGGGCTAGGCCTGAAAGTCACCTTTGCAAATGCAGAGGGAAATATATGCTGAAGGAGTAATCTGCATAACACAATTCAAGATAGTATCTAATGTTTTCGGGTCGGTGCTTCAGCTCTGATGTATAATCTTTTATGTCCTGGGAAGTCATAGCCTCTTTCTCGAGGCTCGATCCCAGCCGACAGCGTGGAGCACGGCTCTCCATCCCGCCAGGCTCAACCATGTATTGGGAGCAAAGGGCGGGGAAACACAGGCCTGTCGCTTTGCTTCAAAGACTATACATCAGGACCTCGGCTGGACCTATTTGCATTGCCTAAAGCCAATCAAAGAGATAAGGAAAAGTCCTAGCCAGCTCTGTACTTATCAATAGGTGAAATTAGGGCCAGGTTCAGCCAAGGTGGAGATAGTTGCTCTTCTCTCAAGGACAGCCATCCAGGTGGTCCCCCACAGTTTACTGTAAGAAAGTGAGACCTCTTACTTTTTAAAGCATGCACAGTGAAGAGTACACTTGGAAGAGAAACTAAATACTTTTTATAAAAATAGTGTAATAAATGGAGCATCTCTTAAGCAGATGCACACACATGCATCTCCCTCCCTTAAAGGCAAAGTTGGCAGTAAAGATTACAGGCTCAAACTGACATCCCAGATTCTGCTGGAGAAAAGTAGTAGCTATGTTGAGCATAACACTCAATGTGTCATTGTTTATCATCACTGAAGTGAGTATTAAAAAACTTATAAGTGAACTGTGAACTAAAATATCTTCGGCCGATGGTATAGCTCAGTGGCGTAAGCGCCTGCCTGGCAAGCATGAAGTGCTGAATTCAGTTCCCGGTACCCACATAAAGGAAAAAAAAAAAACACTTTGGGCCAGTGAGATAGCTCAGCAGCATAAGCGCCTGCCTGGCAAGTGCGAGGTCCTGAGTTTGACTCCTGGTACCCACATACGAAAAAAGGGCCAGTGATATTGCTCAGCGGCACAGGCGCCTGCTGGCGCGCGAGGTCCTGAGTTTGACCCCCAGTACCCACAAAAACAAAACAAAAAAACGCCCAAAAATATCTTGTGGCATAAAATGTTACTATGATGCATACTCTAGTCCTCTAAAGGAAATGTGAAACCATATCTAAAATATTAAAAATGGAAGTAGCAGGAAACTGGAATGGGTTATTTATTGAAGCTAAGCTCAAAATACGGCAAGGAATTTCTTGTGAGAGGGCAAATGGGAGAAGCATTACACAGACTCACTTCTGTACTTGGGACTAGAAGTGATTCAGAATTTCAAATATTTTAGATTAATTACACAGACTTTACTGATTTAGTATCCTACTCTAAAAATTAAAAATGCTCCAAGATCTGAAATTTTTTGAGTGTCATACTGGGACTCAAAAAGTTCTGAATTGAGGGGCACTTTTAGATTTTGTATTTTCAGATTAGGGATGCTCAACATGTAATATCAAGTTCTACATCAAATCAAAGGAAAAAACATTTTATATGGGGCGAGAATAGTTTTCTAGCATTAAATTCAGATTTTATAATGTATACCCTTTATTCTAAAGACACTTGGTAACATCCGGGTGTCTCATTAGGGTTGAGGAAACAAAACCATTAGTGGAATTGAGACAGGACATTGAGGGCGTGGCAAAGCTGGCGGGGGAAGAAGTGCGACCTGTTAATTAGATCCAGAACGCATGCGCAAAACGGTTCCCAAAGCCCTGCACCCGGACTTCTCCCGAGAACCGAGCAGGTTTTCACGGGACGGCCCGGCCCTGACGTCAGCCGGAAGAGTGGACGTCACGGAAAGGACGATGGCACTGAGCTTTCGCGCCGCGCTCTCCTCCACGGCGGCCCCCACGCTGTGGGCTGCGCTTCTTTTCCTGCTTTTACTCGGCCCAGCCTCACTCCGCGGAGCCTGTTTCTTTTCCCACCTTTAATAAAATTTCATTACCACTTGCTCTCGTCTTGACCAATTCTTTGCTCAGGACACAAAAAATCTAGAAACCACCTCCAGAAGGAGACTCCAGTATCCCAAAACCCAGTAACAGAATCTTAATGTAAATAAAGTCTTTTTCAGCACATGTATAAAGCATGATACGAAGTATTGCTTTTTCAACAAAGAGTTTACAAATTCTCATCTTAAACTCTCTTAGTTATTTAGAATCATGTTTAAGACCTGAGGTGTAAGACAAAATGTAACAGTTTAAACCAGGTTTTTATAGAAAAATAGTTCACTTACTTCTTTAAATATCTCCTCAGAATATTCAAAACTGCAATATTTATGGTGTGCCATAAAATAGGCAAGTGACATTCCATCAAAGTAGAGATGAATACTCAACTTCCCCCATGGATTTTCAGGCAATTCCTGTTTCAGTTCAGTAAAGAAGATTGTTAATATAAAAATAAAGTCTATGTATAAACTCTTCTAGTGAGCAAGTATGAAATTAGGCTTTTGATAACAACGGTATAACTAATTTGAGTAGTAACTCATAGAATTTTCTTCCTGGTATTTCGGCATGTTGTAAGGCAGTGATTCTACTCCTTTGATTTGTGTTAAAATATACTTACATGTCCATACACTATGGAGTTTCTTGGTTATTTACTAGAAACTATATAATTTACTATACATATCATCTTTAGATGAATCTAACAATTTATACTAAGTAGGAGGAGAAAGAAAAGACAAAGAGAAATGAAGAATAAAAAATCCCCAAATGGCAAGAATCTGAGCAAATTAATAGTCTAACGGCAGGAGTCATGATAACGGCTTTAAAACTCTGAATAAAGCCCATCACAATTTTTAGGCACCGAATGGGCCCGTAAACTAGCAAGCCTTCGTCCGAATTCACCTCCTGCCTGGGTTTCAGTAGTTGCCCCCCCCCCCCCCCCCCCCCCGCCGCGAGACCGCCCTGCAGTATTTGCTACTAACCAGTCTTCCTTCTACGCAGCGGCCAGAAGGGAAGCCTGGCGGCACGTCCAGGTCGGGCCCGCGGGGCGCCTCGGGCGGCACAGGCCTGGCCCTCACCAGCGCAGCTCTGCCACTCCTCCCACACACTGCTGCTCCCACCTCAGGGCCTTCGGCACCCTCGGGCAACCAGGATTGTCCTCTTGACTCAAATGCCACCTGACCACCGTGTTTAACGTGGAACTTTCTCCCCACCACGCCTCTTCTTTTCAGCTTTTCCTGCTTTGTTCTCTGCCAACAAAGCATCGCTAACTAACAGACACTGTTCTGTCTTGACTGAGTGGCCCCCACCACTGAAAGGTGAGCTCCACGCAGGCAGGCGTTTCTGGCCGCGCCGTCCTGGATGCACCTGCAGGTCCAGGGCAGCGCGTCTCGGTGGAGATGAGCGGGAAGCACATGTAGCTGGGAGGAAGGTGCACTTATGGTTTAGGAAACCCGGCGGCCGCTGCTACACTACAGAGGGGTCTTCTGACGATGCCGAGCTGCCGAACGGACGGAGCAGCTCTGTCTCTCTCACTTCAGCGACCCGCTGCGGGGTCTGGGAGCAACTAGGGAGGGGCTCTCAGTGCCGAGCCGCTTCCTTAGTAAGTGGCTCTGTGACTTTTTGTCATTATCACTGTAACACAGAAATAAGTTTCCTTCCCGCTTTCGTCTCTTCCCGCTCAGCCCACACAGCTACATGCTCGCTCTCCTAATGAGTAAGACTGGGTGAAACACACCCAGATCATAACTTTACAATGAAAAAATCTACTTTTGCATTATGTTAGCCAGCTGGGCTTCACAGTAGCTGCATGGGGGATACAGGAAGTGATCTTTGTGTTTGCCCACTTGTGTGACAAATGGCAAGGTGCATGCACATGTAGGAAATTAGTAACGGATGAGTTTTACACACCTATGCTCCATGTTACATTTCTGTGCATTTACAACTTTTGTCTTTTTTTCTTTTACACAAGGTCTTGCTAGGCTGTTCAGGCTGACCTTGAACTTACTATGTAATCCAGGTTGGCCTCAAGCTCATAGTGATCCTCCTGTCTCAGCCTCCTGAGTGCTGGGATGACAGGCATGTGCTACCATGCCTGACCCATTTGTAATTTGTTTTATTCAATGTTTCACTTTGATTTTTCTTACAGAATTAGCCCAATTCAGTACAATGTCACGTGAAAACCCATTTATACAACTTTGGGAGAAGGCTGAAAGTGATTGATCAGATGATTCAGCTCCCGATGCTGATGCTGATGTATTTGTTCTTGTGACTTGGCAATTCCACTCCTAGGTATATATTTGAAAGAAACGAAAGCATACACCCCTACAAAGACAGCACAGCTGGTAGAGCAGAGGACTGCAGACCTGACGAAGACATTCTAGAATATTCTTAGTAGTTGTATTTATGATAGGCAAGAAGTGGAAACAGCATAGATGTTCACCAACAGAAAGACTGAATACACTGATGTATTTACACAATGGAATTTACCCACTACTGATACACCTAAGACATAGGTGAGTTTCAAAATATTATACTGAATGAAAGAAGCCTTATGAAAAGAGTACATGTTGTATGATTCCATTTCCACATTCCTAGGTCTGTTTCTTCGCTCCTTTTGCAGATAAAGTCCCAGGCTGCTCCACAGAAGAGAATCTGGCTGAGAGCCTGGGCTGAAAACAGCTCCAAGTTAAAATAATCAGTACCACTACTAAGTGCTTAAGGGCCTGGCTTAAGGGCCTGGCACTACCCTGATTTGTGGATGAGAAAACTGGGCCTCAGAGTGAGCATAGGATGTGCTCATGATAACTGCTCCAGCTGGGTCCGTCTCTATCTAAAGACTGTCTTCTTTCCAGAACGGCACATGTCTCACCCCAAGGGTGCTTCTGTCAAGAGAAAGCGGTTGGGGGCAGAATGTTAGAGAAAGTAAACTACTGTCTTGCAGATAGTCTCGCTAAGTTGCCTAGGCTGGCCTTGAACTTGCAAATCTCTTGCCTCAGCCTCCCACATAGCTGAGAGAATAGGCATGTGCGTACTGCACCTGGCCTGTAACAGGATTTTGAGGGCAGGTCTGCAGAGCCTATGGTGAACTTCCCAGTAGACAAAGGTACTATGTGGGACAAGATGCAAACTGCTTTACAGATGATTTTTATGACGTGGATCATAAAAGCCAAAGAAGTTGCAATAGTGAGATGGAGCAAGAAATGACAGAGAAGTAAAGAATGAAGACCTTGATTCAGCTGAGAAAGAAAACAATAATGTAAATAAATATTTGATTAGTCAAAATGCTACAAAATGGTCATGTTTCAGCTAGGTTGGGAAATGTTATTAGGTTCTTGCCAGAATAAATCCTCTTGGACGGAATGGCACCACTGTGATTCAATGTTGGAAACTGTAACAGATGAATCGGGGCTGGCATTGATAAAAGACCAATTACAATAGAGAAAGAACAATATGTATCTGCCCAAAGAACTCCGCAAAATAATTCTGGAGCAGACCAGTGAAAAGACAGGTGAAACATCACAAGAACCTCCTAACAAAACAGCAAGACCAGCGAGATGTCAGTATGTCCTCCAGAAAAAGACAGGAAAACAAAACACATGTGCTGTTACTGTAAGCTATACTTGTGTACAGAACATGCTGTGTTTATGCGTGAAGACTGCCTTAGGTGGCACTATTGAAGTAAAGATTATTTTTGTTGTCGAGTTTTATTTTCATTGTAGTTCATATAGGAATTTATTTATGCTGTTATTTTTTAAATTTTGTGAACAAAAAATTGATGTTGAAAATGTTGACGTTTATTATAAAAACTATTATTAATACTTTCTTTGCCTCGTAGGTAAGAATGCTTAGAAAGTTCTTCTTTTTCACTTTTGGTAGCCTGAGATATCATGCAAGAAATCTAGAGGAGGTCATGTAGAAGTCACAGGAAGGCCAAGAGGAAAGGCCAATCACAGAGGAAGCGGCCCTGGACAGAGACAGAGACTGATTGAGATTCAGTCATTTCAGCACCCAGCTGGGCCTTCCCAGTGGGGCCCACGAGGTATCAGACATGCGAGTGTTCATTTTGGATGTTCCAACCCAGTTGAACCCTCAGATAACCCCCTGGCCAACATCCTATGGTGTGGAAGAATTATTTAGCTGGGTGCATTCAGTTATAGAATTGTAAGCAATAAATTGCTCATTGTCTTAAGCTATTAAATTTTGGGGTGACTGCTACGTAGCAATAAATAACAAAACAGTGGGGGAAGGGATCTTGGGCTGCACCACATGATGCAAACGCAGTTTCAGTCAATGCCCTGATTTTGAAATGATCTTCTCTCTCCCTCCCTCCCTCCCTTCCTCCCTCTCCCCTACCCTCCGTGTGTGTGTGTGTGTGTGTGTGTGTGTGTGTGTGTGTTAGGGACCAAAGCCAGGGCCTTATGCATGCTAGACAAGTGCTCTGCCACTAACCTACACTCCTAGCCCACTGCTGCTCTTTCTGTACTTAGTTTCAGGAGCCCCTGCAGTTTAGCAATTTACTAGCTCAAATTTATCAACTGATAATGACCATATATCCCAGTTGTAACATTCAAGATCTCTACTCTGACATAGTTCAATTGGTTCAATATCTTCACTCCAGCTACAAAACTTCTCCATCAAGCCTCTGCCTTATCCAGGAAATTTTCGTATCTTTTTCTGTAAAGTCTGTTTGCAGCTTTTTTTTTTTTATTTTTAACATGAGGGTACCAGGAGTCAAACTCAGGACCTCGCGTTTGCCAGGCAGGTGCTTATGCTGCTGAGCTATATCACCGGTCCATGTTTGCAGCTTTTGAGAAGTGGAATTACAATTCCTTCTGCTGTATTCTTCCGGCAGATATCATATGGACCACTACTGAAGTCATTCTTGTCTGCTAATGATTTTAACAAGATTTAATTTTCCCAGCCTTAATTACAATACATTAAAATGAATAAACTTGGACTTTCAATTAGCAGTGTCTGTTATGCTCTCTATGACCTTCCTTCTAAAAACTCGTTACAGTTTAGAGATGAAAGTAACATTCTTGGGGCCAGTGATATCGCTCAGTGGCACGGGCGTCTGCTGGTGCACGAGGTCCTGAGGTCGACCCCCCGGTACCCACAAAAAAAAAAAAAAAAAAAAGTAACATTCTTGAAAATCAATGCTGATGAACAACATGTTGTCAGACTGTAAGCTTACTAAACACAGTAAAATTTGTAAAATTAAAATAATAGAAATACTAAAAAATAAATATGGGTATTAGATACCCACCTTACACTCCTTTTCAAGAAACTTAACCTTACGCTACTACCTCATGTATCAGAAGCCTCCAGCTGGGCCCCCCCCTCATGAATCCTAGTCAGCACTTCCCCTTCTCATGAACATTCCACTGTCCTCGTGAGTTCCGCCATTTTCTAGATGCCTTTGTGCATTCCATTACCCTCTCAGGAGAACTCTTCCCATCTTTTCTTCAATTGTATCTTGAAGCTTCTCACAATTTCCGAATTCCTATTGTACTTAGCTTTTTATCTGCCACGTGGCTCCCAACATGTTACTCTGTAGTGTGGATTTTTTAGGTCTATCTTGTTGCACTAACTGCAGGAGTCTTTGAGGACAGGGGTTGTGCCCAGTTCTTAAGAACTAACTTTACTTAAACAGTGCTACTACACAGAAACATCCTGAAAACTGCTGCATACATATTTATGAACATCTCCATCAATGTGCTATTGTTTCCTGTATCCAAATAAGCTGTTAGTAAAGAATCTTCTAATCTTCTGACTTTAATGGTTATGAAAGTTCTCAAGAACATGTTAAAAATTAGGCTTATTTAAAATGAGCCTAGGAACCAAATTGGTAATTTCTTATATGTTAATGAGTAATTTCTGTTCACATAAGAACACATATAACACTGTTTATCATAAATATCAATTTATCAATTTGTCTTTTGGGTTTTTTTTGAGACAAGGTCTCACAACTGTAGTGTAGGCTGGCCTTGAACTCACTACGTAGCCCAGGCTGGCCTCAAAACTCAAGGTGATCCTTCTGCCTCAGCCTCCCGAGTGCTGGGATGACAGGCATGCACCACCATGTCCAGCTCCCTCAAATTTTGTTAATTATATTTTATGGCAAACAATTTAAATCAACTATATATGGTTTGAAGACAAATTACCATAATGTGAATGTCCACCTCTCTCTTTGAAAGCAGCTCCTGAAGAAGCTCGATTGCATCCGGCTGCCAGACATTCCCAACCTGTGTGGGATTGATACACTCAGAATCTTTCACATTTGCACAAGTGAGACTACATAGAGGATATCATGAGTATATGATTAAAGTAGACCTTTAAAAATTAACAATTTGACCAAGCTTCTCTCTGCAGTGCTCAAAATATTTTATGCTTTAAAACATATTCACATGGGCCGGTGAGATGGCTCAGCCTGCCCGGCAAGCGCGAGGGCCCGAGTTCGACTCCCGGAACCCACATACGAAAAAGGGGCCGGTGATATCGCTCAGCGGCACGGGCGCCTACTGGTGTGCGAGGTCCTGAGGTCGACCCCCCGGTACCCACAAAAAAAAAAAAAACAAAAAACAAAAAAACATATTCACATTAAAAACAAAAGGTCACATTTAAAACTTTAAAAAAGTCCAACATGTCAATGCAGTGTCTCCCCAGGGCCTTGGTCACATCCTCATCAGGGAGCGGGGCCGCCACATGAAGAGCCATCTACAAGCGGCTCTTCTATCCCTAGCGGATCCTTTGGATAGGTACAATGCAGTGGACATCTTGAGTGTAGTATCACAAGGGTCTGGAGTCCAAACCACCTAGCTAAACTACTCAATTCTAGAGCCACAGAAACAGTATGGCATAAGTTTATTGTTTTGCCACTAAGTTTTAGCTTTGTTATGCAACAAGAGATCATTAATATAGCACTTTAATCTGATTTCCAGATTCAAATTTTACACTCTTAAGCTGGGTCTGGTGGCGCAAACCTGTAATCCCAGGACTTGGGAGGCTGAGGCAGGAGGATTGCCGTGAGTTCAAGGCCAGCCTAGGTTACATAATGAGTTCAAGGCCAGCCTGAACTACATAGAGACCCCCCCAAGTCAAATTTTACAATCTTATACCATTTCATCTATGAACATATACTGCTTTATTTACTCAGATATTTTATATACCTCAGTATAATTTTGTAGTTTTCTTTATGAAAACTCTTTAGCTGTTTCATTAAACTGGTTTGTCAGTATGACTTTTGTTGCAACTGGGAGATTTAACTTTATATTCTAATTTATAAAAAAGTATTAATTTAAAACAATATTTAAAATTAATCATCCCACACATTATGTACTCACTGGTATAGTATGATAGAGCTGACAAGGAATACAAAACTGGGGTGTATCGGGATACAGCAAAATAGGGTAAAGGTGACACTGTGGAATCTTTTCAGTGAATCCATGATCTAAATATTGTACCTGAAACAGTCCAAATACAATTTATAGGTAAAATGTATTACTAAAAGCTACAGGAGATAGCACTGGTAGTGCACGTCTGAGCCTAGCCTGGGTAACTTATTAGACTCTGTTTCAAAATAAAACATTTTAAAAAAGGGTGGGGATGTAGCTCAGTGTGAAGGCCTTGAATTCAATCCCCAGTATTGTCAAAGGGGGAAAAAAAAGATAATTAAATTTTTATTTGAAAAATTTCCAGAAAAAAGGGAACACTGTATTCTCACATTACATAGTGTGAAAAGATCAGCCTATAAACAAAACTTCAAAAAAATTTCTTCTGCCTCAACCTAATTTCTTCCCCCTCCCAGTCTCTAGTAGTCACTATTCTACACTCAGATCAACTTTTTAAGCTTTTTTTTTTTTTTAAAGGACATGTAATATTGTCTGTGCCTGGTGTAATGGTTACTTCTTAACCTGGCTCAAGGGGAAACCCTGAAAGATACCAGGTTAAAGAAAGACAAATTCATGGTGTACACTTGGAATGTAAAATGATCATTGGGAATAATAAAAGGTAATGATTAAACTATCAAAATACCTATAAATAAGTAAGTTAAACACATACTCTGACAGCGTGATAAATGTTTTTAGAAGTGCACCATCTTATTTGTTTGGACTCTATACAGGTAAAGTTCATGAAGTGTGATAATCTGATGCATACTGAATTTCAGTTCACCTTTGTAATAAAGGATAGATATTATCTGAGACCACAAATTGATGTGAAAAGTGACCCACCTTCATGTAAATGTCTGAATCTGTAAGTATCTAGATGCTTAAATCTTCAGTCAAATTTGAAATCATTTTATTTCTACTGAGACCAGTTAGTAGTCCAGAAAAAAAGCACAAGACTTCGACGTTTAGGAAACAGATGCTGGGATATGGATGACGACGTCACTCCCCCGACAGGGGGATCTGGCAGGTCACTGAACCTAAGCTGCAACTTCCTTATTAAAACAAGAATAATGATTTGTGTCTAGGATAGCGGTAAACCAATTATAAAGTACGAATGAACATATGAGAAAGGAGCTGAGAAATCCTACAGTGCCATGTAATTAATTGGTACCATGACTGAACAGCAGGAACAGTAACGAAACTTCTGTCCAAGTAGAAACAAAAGACTCCTTCCTCTCACTTCAGTTAAAACAAACTTTCAGTGCTAAATACCAAGTGTTAAATTTGTTGCTTTACTTAGTAAATACATGCCAATAAAGGTATTTTCATTTTTATATTTTTATATATTCATTTTTCAATGCATGCAGATATTTTTAATGACTTGAATGAAACTTGAGTGCTACCCTATTATCCTGGAAAGGTAAATTAGTCTTTACTCTAAAAAACATAGCTGGGCCCTAAACAAGTTTGCTAAGGAGATGTTTAACATACGTGAAAACAAGTTATTTTAAGGAATGCTGTATAACTAAGTGTATTACAACTAAGTAGTCCATCTATTAAGCTACCACTGGACAAATTTCTACATAGGACTATATTTATTCAGGTTACTAAACAGATTTGAAAATAAAAATAAAGATCCTTATTACAAAAAAAGTGAAAGGCATCTGACTGATCTCCTGTATGATCAAATGGTTATTTTGGCTTTTTTTTTTTTTTTTTTTTCCAGTTAGGGATTAAACCCAGGGCCACTATACCACTGAGGTACATCCCTACCCCCCCTTTTTTTTCCTAGCCCTATTTTTAACCAAGTTTTCATGTGTAAAGACTTTTAAAAACTGGTTAATGCTCTGGCACTCAGTCCAAATAGTCACACAAGAATTTCAGACTTACCCTGATAGTGCCGCCCACAGCTTCAATTACTTTGCCTCGATACCACATAGTGTCAGATCCTCTCACTGCACAAGGTTCTCCCTTCTTCCAGAAATAAGGTTCCAAAAGACCCAGGCATTTTAAAGTGCTCTGAATCTCATTCATCATTTTTAGCAGCTCGAATTCTGAGTAAAATATTAAAAATAGGAATCATTTGGGAAAACTACCTACCACTTTTCAATGTCATCAATAATCTTTAATAATTTCACAACTTAGGTAATATAAACAATTAAAACCAGGCTCATGATAGAACTGCCATAAAAATTTGATTTGATCAGTACCTTCTATGTCTTAAAACATATCAACAGCATAAAAATAATTATTCTAATATTGTTATTTTGAGACTACGAACACTGTAAAGAGCTCTAAATACATACCAGGTAGCCTAATATAAAAAAAAAACTACCAATTTAAGGCACCAGTTTGACAGCACGCCCTAATAAAATAGAACACAAGTTATATGTTACTTAATTCTTAGATACAGTGCAATATTGAGGCTATAATTTAAAACTGTTTCTTTTTTTGTTTCCTTTTTTTTGAGGCAGGGTCTTGGTATGAAGTTCAGGCTGTCCTTGAACTATGTAGCCCAAGCTGGCCTCAAATTTATGGCAATCCCCCTGCCTCAGCCTCACAAGTGCTGGGACTGCAGGTGTGGGCCACCATGCCAGCTAAAATTCTAACTTTACTTTTCTTGCCAAGTGGCCCATTATTTCCCAGTGACTATATATCCCTTTAACTGAGACCCTGGCAACAACCTCTGAAGTCAGTTCCCATCCCAGTCCTACTTCTTTGAGTTGTGTGTCTCAGGTAGCTCCTTTACCTCTATACACTTCAGTTTATTCTCCATAAATTGGATACAGCAGCACCTACCCAGATTATCAATACTGCAGGAGGCCTGGGTGCAATACATCTAGCACACTGCCTGGCACGTGCAGTTTTATCAACAGCTACACACGTCACATTAAGTCCTGGACTAGTACTGTTACTACAGGTACACATGGTTCACTGTGGCAACAGCCAACTGTACAGATTTATTTTGATTTTCAAATTCATATCAGTATTTAGGAGATCAGTGAACGGGAGGAGACATCAGTAAGCTCACAGCACCATACCCTCACGGGCAGGTGGCCTCACAGAGAGCCAATGGTGCCCGCACCTGAGTGCTGGGGTCGAATGAGTGACACAGTATGTGGACTGGCCCAGGCTGTAGTCAGGAAGTCTCTGCACTTAAGCCTGAGAACTCAGGAAGCACCTGAATCTTTATTTTTTATTTTTTATTTTTTTTTATTTTAAAGAGAAGAAAAAACAAAACAAATCAAAAAAAGAACAAATTTTCAAAATACCATAATATGAGGGTAACAATGGTTAATGCATTACGTATTATTATCTTTAAGTTAGTTATTCAGGATACCAGACATTAGCATTCAATTGTCCAAACATTATTGGCACAAACCTTACTCTTCAATGAACTAAGTAAAATTGGTAGTGTATCTATCTTAACCATCTTATATATATACACAATTTTTTTTTTCCCTTTCCCTTTTTTCTTTTCCCTATTCCAGTCTCTCTTTCCTTTTGGCCAGTTTTTTTTTTTTTTTTTTTGATTCACCGTGTCTATTGTACATTTTGGATCTTATTTACTCTTTCAGTTTCTCATACTAGAGAGACAATACGATGCTTACACATGTGGGTCCGGTTTATTTCACTTATGAGTATTTTCTCGAGTTGCATCCATTTACCTATAAAAGTCTCCAGTTTATCCTTCTTTATGGCTGAATAGTACTCCATTGTATAAAAATACCACATCTTTTTTTCTTTCTTTTTTTTTTTTGTGGGTACCGGGGGTCGACCTCAGGACCTCGCGTGCCAGGAGGCGCCCGTGCCGCTGAGCGATATCACCGGCCCCTTTTTCGTATGTGGGTTCCGGGAGTCGAACTCGGGCCCTCGCGCTTGCCGGGCAGGTGCTTAAGCCGCTGAGCCATCTCACCGGCCCAACATCTTTCTTATCCATTCCTCAGTTGATGGGCATTTGGGTTGTTTCCAAGATCTGGCTATTACAAATTGTGCTGCTATAAACATGAGTGCACATATATCGCTGTGGTACGATGTTTCTAATTCTCCTGGGAAGATGCCCAGAAGGGGAATAGCTGGGTCAAATGGGACCTCCAACCCTAGTTTTTTGAGGAATCTCCACACTGACTTCCACAGTGGCTGTACCAGTCGACACTCCCACCAACAGTGAAGAAGGGTTCCTTTTTCCCCACGGCCCCTCCAGCATTTGTTATTAGTTGATTTCTTTATAGTAGCCATTCTTTCTGGGGTGAGATGGTATCTCAGTGTTGTTTTAATTTGCATCTCTCGAATGACTAGTGATGTTGCACATTTTTTTGTATATTTATTTGCCATTAGTATTTCTTCATCTGAGAAATGTGTATTCATCTCAGATGCCCATTTTTGGAGTGGGTCTTTAAATTTGGGAGGTCTGATTTTTTTGAGTTCTTTATATGTTCTCGATAGTAATCCTTTGTCTGAGGAACAGCTGGCAAACATTTTTTCCCACGTTGTGGGTTGTCTTTTCACTCTGTTGGTGGTTTCTCTTGCTGTGCAAAAGCTGTTTAATAAGATGAGATCCCAGTTATTGATTCTTTGGGATAGTTCCCGTGTGGTTGAGTTTTTATTCATAAAGTCTTTGCCTACACCAATGTCTTCAAGGGTTTTACCTATCCTACCTTCCAGCAGATTTAATGTTTCTGTTTTAATATTTAGATCTCTGATCCATTTTGAATTTAGTTTAGTGCATGGTGAAAGATATGGGTCTAGTTTTAATCTTCAGCATGTGTAGAGCCAGTTTTTCCAGCACCATTTATTAAAGAGGCTATCTTTCTTCCAGCGAATGTGTTTGGCACCTTTGTCAAAGATAAGGTGGCTTAGTATGTCTGGGGTTGTTTCAGCATCTTCTAATCTGTTCCATTGATCTTCAGGTCTGTTTTTTTGCCAGTACCACACTGTTTTTATCACAGTAGCTTTATAGTATAATTTCAAGTCGGGGATTGTGATGCCCCCTGCCTTGCCTTTGTTGCCCAGAATTGCCTTTGCTATTCTAGGTCTCTTCTGATTCCAGATGAATTTTAGGATTGTTTTCTCTAATTCTGTGATATATGCTGTTGGAATTTTGATTGAAATTGCATTAAATCTGTATAACAATTTTGGAAGTATGGCCATTTTCACTACATTGGTTCTTCCTATCCAGGAGCAAGGGATATCTTTCCATTTTCTGATATCCTCTTCAATCTCCTTTTTCAGAGTACTGTAGTTAGCACCTGAATCTTCTTAAAGGGGCCTGAATCTCCCGTCATTTGTTGTGATTTCTTTTCTCATTTTAAATATGCAGAAATGTTTGTGCCATTTTTAGATGCCTCCAAACATATAAAGGTCAGGTTTTGCAACTCTGGATCCAACCCTACACTTAGTTTAGTCCCAGTGTGGGGAAAATAAGGGAGACGTGGTGGGGGAGGGCAGGTCATTTTGTGCTAACCCTGATCTAAGAGTCTTTGACAGGTTTTAGAAGCCATCTGTGTTGCTCTCCCTCCATACTGGGACAGTACTTGGGACATTCAGGTAATCACTGGAATGGTTTCTAAGTCCTACATTCTGCCAACCACATACATCATTGCCGCCCTGTGGTGTGTAAGAAAATAAGAGTGCCAGGACTTCTACATATTCAAGGATTCCTAGGCTTATAAATACACACATATATTGGCATGATGGAAGGAGAGTAAATCCTGGTAGCAGCCTTGACACACCACGATGATAAAAGTCTAATGGTTTTCTACCAACTACTTGATTACAACTTCACTCCCTTACTCTTGTTGAATTTCACTACTCTTATTCTTCCAACCAGGCTCAACTCCTTTGTTTCACTTATCTTTATCCGAGTTCTTTCTCTATTCTTCCTTAATGTTTCTAACTCTAAAAGGATATATTGGGCCGGTGAGACGGCTCAACGGCGTAAGCGCCTGCCTGGCAAGCGCGAGGGCCCGAGTTCGACTCCTGTGAACCCACATGCGAAAAAAGCGCCGGTGATATCGCTCAGCGGCACGGGCGCCTGCTGGCGTGCGAGGTCCTGAGATCGACCCCCGCTACCCACAAAAAAAAAAAAAAAAAAAAAAAAAGAAAGGATATATCATTTAAAAAATCTATATCTATATGTATCTATCCCCATTTTCAAGGCCACTGGATTCAGAGTGTTTCTCAGAAAAGCTTTCCCGTCTCTTGGCCTAACTTTGCCTCTACGTTTTGATCTTGCAATACTTGGCACACAATCTGTACAACACAAACAACAGGGTACAGTGGAAAAAACCACAAGAGTTAAAGAGCCAAGTAAATTACAGAAGCACAAGGAAAGGGGACAGGTTCCAATGAATTTCGAGTGTTATGGGATAGAGAATAAATTGTGTACACATTACAAAATGGCACAGGCTACCTTAAGAGGAAAACTGTAGTACTGGGTGCCAGGATAGTCACAGGACTAAAAGTGAATACAAAGCTCATAAACAACTAATGCATATATAGAAACGGGTGTTTTTTTCTTCCCTGTACTGGAGATAGAATACAGAGGTACTCTACCACTGAGCTCCATCTGCTGCCCTTCCACTTATTCCCCCTCTTCTTCTTCTTCTTAAATTTTTGTTTTTGTTTTCTAAGATGGGGTCTGCTAAATATTCCAGGCTGGACTTGAATTCAGTATGTAGTCCAGGCTGGCCTTGAACTCAAGATTTTCCTGCCACAGCTTCCCGAGTGCTGGTATTATAAGGGTATACCACCATGTCTGGGTTGCTTTTTATTTTAATTAATTAATTTATTTATTCTGCAGTACTGGGGATTGAATTCAGGGTTTTTGCACCAAGGTACATTCCCAGCCATTTAAAAATTAAAAAAAAAAAAAAAAAGATTTGTGAAACAGGGTCTTGCTAAGCTGCCAACTTGCCCAGACCAATTTGCGATCCTAATGCCTTTATCTCCTACAGTGTTGGGATTATAAATGTGTGCCACCATGAGATGTAAAATTAAAAGAAAAAATCAAAAGAGAAGATTGATAAAATTAAATTTGACATCTTGTGTTTATCCAGAAATCTCAAAAGAGATGGAAAAGACATGAAAATCAGAGAGAAGGTATTTCAGATCTAAAATGTCCCTGTAAATCTCATGCATCTGGAGGGTGACTGGATCATGGGGTCTACACTCGCTCATGGATTCATCCACTGAGGAGCTTAGCAGCCAGTGTGCTCTTAGGGGGTGGGCCTGGTGGGAGGTGGGTCCTCGGGTGCAGACCCGGATAAGCATTCTTGTCTCTGCGTCTTCCCTTCTCTCTCTGTCGTGGATTGAACACCTTCCACTGACCACGCTCTTCCACCGACCACGCTCTTCCACCATGCTGTTTCTGTCTTAGAGCCAGCTCTGGGCTGAACCCAGGGGAATCTGTGTGTCGAATAAATTTCTCCTCCTTCAAACTGTAGGTGTAGGGTATTTTCTCCCAATGACAGTGAAGTGACTAAGACAAGATATTTGCAACATAAAACTCAGAGAGAACCACTGGAAAGTAACAGTGTTACGGTTTGGATCCAGACAGAATACCCCTGAAGTCTGGCTCGTGTGTGGAAGGTGACTGATCGCAGGGAGCTGTTCTCATTGGTGAACTGTCCACTGATAGAACAACAGCTGAATGTGCTGTTAGGAAGCGGGGCCTGCCTAGAGGCAGGTCGCTGGGTAAGTGACCTGGAAGGGTGAAACTCCCTCCCTGCTTTCTCCCTTTGCTCTCCCGCTTTCCTCCACCAGGTTCGTTCACCATGCTGTTTCAGCCTTGGAGCCAGCAGACTACGGAGGGAAACCTCTTAAAAACATGAGCTGAAATAAATCTCTCTTAAGTCACAGGTTTTGAGTATTTTGTTCCAGTGACAAGGAAAGTGACCGAGACAAACAGTTCAATGGAAAGGGAGCAAAAGGCATGGCCAGGCCTTCCACAAAGGTGAGGGTTTTGAATGATACAAATAGAAGTAAACCTCATGAAAATGCAAATGAAAGCAACAGCGTCATGCCTACTAGATTGGCAAAGCTGACAACATGACGTACTGATGAGGATGTGGAGCAACCAGGAATTCTCAAGCACTGCTAATGAGGAGTGTAAATGGTTATGAAACACTGTGAAAAACAATATGGCATTTACCTAGAAAAGGGGATCACACCCATATATTCCTAAATAATCCACCAATTCTGTTCACTGGGTATGTACCCTAGAAAAATGTTGCCTGTTTACATCAAGACACAGGTATAAGAATATTCATACTAGCACTTTTTGTAATCACAAAAATCTAGAAAGAGCAAACATGATTTTTGTTTGTTTGTGGTAGTGGGGGTTGAACCCAGGGTCTTCACACTGAGCTATATCCCCAGCCCTTTTCTAATTTTTTCTTCTCAGAGTCTTCTAAGTTGCCAAGTTGCCCAAGCTGGGCTTGAATTTGTAATCCTCCTGCTGCAGGCTTCCAGAATGCTGGAATTACAGGTGTCCACCACCACACTCAGATATAAATGTTCACTAAGATGTTCATGACAAGCTGAACATGCATGACTGTCTTATATCACCAGATAGGACAGTCATGCATGTACCACTGGTGGTTCAAGCCAGTGGTAATGTGTTAATAGAATGCATAGTCAAAATGAAATGTAATCATTCATTGAAATACTATTCATTCATAAAAAAATGAATGAGATGCACACCAAGGTGGATGAATCTTGAATATTTTGATGTAAAGTCACAAAGTAGTATGTATATTTTGGTTCTATTTGGATAAGATGAAAGATGGAAAAACTAAATTTGTTTAGTGATAACACACATAGGTAGTAGACTATGAAGAAAAGCAAGGAAATGATAAGAGCAAATTCAGGAGAATGCATAAGTCTTTGTTGAAAGGAGGGGATATGACCAAATAGGGGTGCACAGGTCTTTTAAGGTCCTGGCAATATTTTGTATCTTGGTTAATGTGTCTATAGTACTCAGTATTTTTACCTAAATACTTTTTATGTCATACAGTCTCACATTTACAACATTTTACAATAATTTTTAAAAATTCACTTGGGAATATACTTGTAGTTATGGTTAATGTGATCAGCATACTGACCCTAATCCCTAGATGTGCAAGGAGGAATCCTTTGGGATCCCAACTTCATGTGGTGAGAGCTTCCCCTCAGGGTTCCCACTTTAACTGAAGGGGCCTTCAGCTTTTTTTTTTGTATCTCAATCTTTATGTAGCTATCAGAAAGGAAGTTAAAGGTTTTACATTCTGAAATGACTCAGGATGAATGCCTTCTTCGGCACATGCTTACCTTCCAGTGTTCTGGTTTCATTTTAAGTGGTTGGTGTATTTTTTATTTTCATGTCAGCTCAGTATGTTTAAAGACACACACATGGGTGTGCATCTTACCTAACTTATTTGGAAGGGTGGTTCAATATGCCATAATGATAGAAATGTAAATTCTAAATTACTCTCTTAACAGAGAACAACACTCATATAATTAAAACCCATAACATTGTGATGTTAAAATAATAATGAGCCAGTTGTACGCCTGTAATCCCAGTTACCCGGGAAGCTGAGGTAGGAGGATCAAAAATTTGAGCCTAGCATGGGCAACTTAGTGAGACTCTAATAACATAACATAACATAACATAACATAACATAACATAACATAACATAACGTGGGCTGAAGATGTAGCTCTGTGGAAACGGTGAGGCCTTGGGTGCAATTCCCAGTACTGGAAAAAGAAAAAAAGAAGAGGACAATGACAGAGGAAGAGGAAGAGGAGGAAAAAGGAAGATGAAAGAAGGAAGGTAGAAGAAGAGAAGGAAGAGCATGGGAAGAAGGACAAGGAGGAAGAGAAGGAGAAAGAGAAGGAAGAGGAAAGAGAAAGGGAAAGAAGAAAAAGAGAAAAGAAAAACCTAGGTTCAATCACCAGTTCTTCAAAAACCAAAAGAATAATAAAAAAGTACTTTGCATGGATTATGTGAAATCATTTAATCTTCCCCAAAACCCTTTGAAAATGAGGCTCAAAGAGGTTAATTACTTGCCCAAGTATTCCAATTGTGTCTATCTTCCTAGAGAACTTGAGTTGCTAAGTCCACTGTCATTGAGAAATCTTTCATAAAATAAAAGATCTAGCAGATGTGGTGGTGCATTCCTGTAATTACAGCACTATGAAAGGCTGAGGCAGGAGGATTGCAAGTTCAAGCCCAGACTGGGCAATTTAGCAACTTAGTGAGACCTAGTCTCAAAATAAAATTTTTTATAAAAGGCTGGGGATACAGTTTAGTGTGAAAGCCTTGGGTTCAATCCCAGTTGAAAATCAAAACCAAAACCAAAACCAAAACCAAAACCAAAACCAAAACCAAAACCAAACAAAATAAAAAAACAAAAATTGTACCTGATAACTTAGGCACTACAAATATAGTTCCATCATCACCAATGCAGCTGACTATTGCCTCAAATACTTTCTTGTCAGGGATAACTGGTGGTTTATAGCATCCGGTGGTTCTTGGTTCTGAATTTTTTTCCTTATGTTCAAATGTCCTGCATTCACTGGTTACATCAGCAGCCTTTTTGTCAGTGTCGAAGTTAATTTTAATACACTTAGTAACTACTGAATCTTCTTGTTCCAAGGGAATTTGAAGAGACTTCTCAGGTAAGTGGCTGGTATCTGATTTAATAATTCTGTAACATCGAAAAAAAAAGAACATATCTAAAAAGAGCAAATATAAAAATCTAGCAAAAACGGCATAAAAAGAACCCTTGAAATACACTTAACATTTAAAGAAGATACGTGCTCTACTCTAGGATATACTAGACTATGCTGTTACATGAAAATGATTGTAATTTGTTATAAATTAAAATTACTTTGAATTATAAATGAGATTGATGAAAAAAATATAACTTCACTTAAATGTTCTCAATTACTATCTCATAATGTATGCTATTCTCTCATAAAATCTCCTAAGAAGCAGATTCCAAGCACTGGGTACAACACCTTCCCGTTGGTACTAATTTATCAGTACAACACCTTCAAGGTGGTTTTTGGAAACCAACTTAGAAAATACAACACCTTCAAGTCACTAATTCACTGAGTCCACAGTTAGAACATATACATATAGCAAGTTATCAACATTTATAAAATATAAAGAGAACATGAGTCTCTTAAAAACAATAAGGTAATATTCAGATATTAAGTGTTGGTGGTAATACGCTAATTCAATTTTTTTACTTCATATTACTCTCAATTAAGAAAATATGCTTCGGGCCAGTGAGATGGCTCAGCGGCGTAAGCGCCTGCCTGGCAATCGTGAGGGCCCGAGTTCGACTCCCGGAACCCACATACGAAAAAAGGGCCGGTGATATCGCTCAGCGGCACGGGCGCCTGCTGGCGCGTGAGGTCCTGAGGTCGACCCCTGGTACCCACAAAAAAAAAAAAAAAAAAAAAAAAGCTTCTTGTGCAAAACAATAAAATCCTAGAAGTTATTATTTATTATTATAAAAAATCTGGTTGTGTTTTAGCAGATTTACAGCAGACTTTTATTTCTTCTAATTTCCTGTACTTTTGTTTTAGTGGGAAATAAATACTGATGAATCACTCTCAACTAAATGCCCCTTAAGATAGCTAGTGGTACCATTAATGCAGTAAAAAAACCCCAAAACCAAAAACCTCCAAAACTTCACAGTCGGTGGATGTCAGTAGTATTAACTTGGCAAGCATTTTTCACTTTCTCATTTCATTTATATAGGAATTGCTTTAACCTAAAGCAAATTAACCCCAAGAGAGGTACATAGACTGTGTACCAATTACTCAGGCAACTCCAACCCATCTACCATACCTGGCCTCATTTCATTTCTGATTTCTCATTCTTTTTCTATTTTACCAGGTCTAGGGGTTCATAAGCCAACTACATCTAAAGAGATCTGGCCCTGCACAGTACAAAGCAGTTACCAGGATATTGTGTTTGCAATCCTAACACACCTCCACAGCTAGAAGGACAGACCCTGGAACAAGCTGGAGCCACAGCAATATTCCAATCCTTCTCACCTGAACCCCTGACAAAGCTGCTTAACCTAAAATTCAGCAACTGTAGGGATCTTTAAATGTGAGTATTAACTTTTTGCCACTCATTTTTCACAAAAATACATACTGTAAATACCAGCCAGAATTTTCAACATAAAGCTCAGACATTTCTGTCTAAGCAAAGGATGCTAAAGGGCTCAGATCTGGCACTCATTATACTGTTCCCTTTTTCTTTGTTTTAGAATATGAATGCCAAAGGAAAAGGGAAAGTATCAAAGCCAGTATGTAAGAAACGGTTTAGGTATACAATAGTTGATGGTATTGAATAAAGAAATGAACATTTCTAAAGGAATCTGTTTCTGAGCTGGCTTCTCAGGAGTGAGTTTATAATTCATATTTAAGAGCAAATAAGATGCAATTCAGATTTGAAAGCACAAGTATTTATGCAAATAAATAGGAAGCATCCATTACAAACTTGATGTCAAGAAAATTTAAAAAGCCTATATACCTTCTTTCTCTCAAAGCCAAACCTTTTTTAATCAAGTATTTGGAAACATCAACATGCTCTCCTTTTTCATCTCTGCAGAAAATTTTCACAGGTAACGGCCATGTTGTTTTGTTTTCCTGCAGTGATTTAAAAGCTCAATAAGTATGACACACGCAAAAATTTCTTATAAAGAATATACTTTTCACAGGCATTTCTTCTATCTTCAAGTAAGAAAAAAAATTTTCAACTGAGTAAAGTTACTTTGATATCTAAATACGTTAGAGGGAAAGAAGGAAAATATCATAGATGAGTCAACGGGGACTGACATTTGTTTGTGAAATGTATCAGGAAGACCTTAATATCAAGGTAACCTTACCAAAAAAAGAACAAATGAAAAAGCCCCATCCTAAATAGGGGAAAAAAAGACACCACCCATTAACAATTTTCTTTCTTCCCCTACACTGTACATTACATAATCAAAATGTACTTTTCAGGGTGTGCCTTTTTTCCTCTACAAAAAGCAAAAGAAATAACTATAAAACATAAACTCTACTTCATATGGAAAAATTTATAAAAATAGACAAAGTACCCACAGAAAAAGGTAACATGAAAAAGTGAGTTATATAAGAAAATTTTAATCATTAACTCAGTAAAATATATTTAAACTAGAAAACAATAACAAAAGCAAATATTTTTAAGTACTCTGAAGATTTATGCCTCTTCTCAAAATATTTATTGATATACAGCTAATTTTGAGTTCACTGGAAGCCTAATTTCCCACATTATTAAAAGAAAAGCCTGCATAAATACATTCTCGTATACATGTTGTATTTTTAACATGCAAATCATCAAAGAATATTACTTTAGAAAGTAATTTGTGGTATATCTATTATCAAAGAGGCATCATACTTTGAAATAAGAACAACTAAGTTTGCAACAAAACGCAAAGGGCTCATGTTGTGGTTTTCAATGGTAGCATAAACGGAGCTGGGGAAAGCACTAACGAAGCAGTCAACGCCCTCCGTGGCAGCTGCCCACCTCACTACCCGCCTGTAGTATTAGGGTGGCTGTGGCTCCGGTGAGGTACAATGAAAGACAGTCGCACGCTGTTGCCGTCCACTTGTCACTCCCACCAGCTGGTCTAAAACCAAAAAAGATAACTTATTTTATAAAACAACAAACAGCATAGGACATTTAAATACACAAGTATAAGAAATGTTACACATAAACATACAGAGTTTGACCCAACTAAATATGTAGTGAGAAGTAAATCTGAGTATGAATTCATGTTATCATCCCAGTTTTCTTTTCCATTTTCACAGCCTTTTTTGCTCATCCTCCCATTCTACTTTGGAATATTATATGCTAACCTATTTATGTATAACTGTTCTGCACTACACTGAAGACCCCAAAGGAGTAGGTATATTTAAGGAAATTCTCACCATCATATGTTTCATAAGTGTCAACTAGACTACAAGCTGCAAGAGAACAGATGGGCCGGTGAGATGGCTCAGCGGCGTAAGCGCCTGCCTTGCAAGCGCGAGGGCCCGAGTTCGACTCCCGGATCCCACATACGAAAAAGGGGCCGGTGATATCGCTCAGCGGCACGGGTGCCTGTTGGCGCACGAGGTCCTGAGGTCGACCCCCCGGTACCCACAAAAAAAAAAAAAAAAAAAAAAAAAAAAAAAAAAAAAAGAGAACAGAGATGAGGTACTTTCTCACTGTTACATCTTCTAATGTCCAGCACAGTCCTGGCACACAGAAGGCACTCCAGAAATACTTAATGGAAAGGAAAAAAGTTTCTTTGCAATGACTCTACTACTCACTTTTGGGAGTTTTCTAGAATTCAAATAATTCCATTAATTTTTCATAGCTTTCTCCTTTTTTTGCTAATTGTTTTCTTATCTTTGGAAGAAACTCTAGGCTCATACTTACTATACATTTCCTTTCTAAGACCTGGGATCAGACATTTTTGTAAAAAGCACTAATTTTTTTTTTTAATGGGAAATGGTATTTAGAAACTTCAATGTGTGCATCAGAGTAGCTCATTGATACTGTGTCATTCATGTTATCAGGTTTAAACCCATATTCTTTTTTTTAAAAACAAAATATCGAGTCAGGTGTGGTGGTGCATCCCTATAATCCCAAATCTTGAAAGGCTGAGGCAGGATGATTGGCACAAGTTTGAGACCAGTCTAGGCTATACAGTATACTCAGACCTTGCTCAAAAACAAAACAAAATGGAACAAAAAAATACCCCCCCCCAAAATCTATATTTGTATCTTAAGAGATTGTACTGATACTTCTAAATTAAAATTAGGACTACAGCACCATTTATTAAAGAGGCTGTCTTTCTTCCAGTGAACATGTTTGGCCCCTTTATCAAAGATACGGTGGCTGAGTGTGTTTGGAGTTGTGTCTGCATCTTCTAATCTGTTCCACTGATCCTCAGGTCTTTTTTTTTTCCAGTACCATGCTGATTTTATCACAGTAACTTATAGTATAATTTCAAATCAGGGATTGTGATGCCCCTTGCCTTGTCTTTGTTGCCCAGAATTGCTTTTGCTATTCTAGGTCTCTTCTGGTTCCAAATGAATTTTAGGAATGTTTTCTCTTGTTCCACATGCTGAAGACTTAAACTAGAACCATGTCTATTACCATGCACTAAACTAAAATCAAAATGGATCAAAGATCTAAATAATAAAACAGAAACACTAAATCTACTAGAAGAGAAAGTAGGTAGAAATCTTGAAGACATAGGGGTAGGCAGAGACTTCATGAACAAAACCCAGACCGCACCTGAAACACTTCAAAGAATCAACACTTGGGATCTCATCTTATTAAAAAGCTTCTGCATATCAAAAGAAATCACCAACAAAGTGAAAAGACAATCCAAAGAGTGGGAAAAAATTTTTTTAGGCCAGCTGTCCCTCAAAGGACTTCCATCTAGAACATATAAAGAATTCAAAACAATCAGACCTCCCAAATTCAAAGACCCAACCCAAAAATGGGCATCTGAGATGAATACACACTTCTCAGATGAAGAAATAGAAATGGCAAATAAATATATGAAAAACTGTTCAACATCATGGGTCATTTGAGAGATGCAAATTAAAATAACACTGAGATTTCATTTCACTTCAGAAAGAATGGCTATCAGCTGGGCGTGGTGGTGCATGCCTGTAATCCCAGCACTCAGGAGGCTGAGGCAGGAGCAAATTTGAGACCAAACTGGGCTACAAAGTTAGCTTAAGGCCAGCCTGAACTGCATAGCGAGACCCTATCTCAAAAAGACAAACAAAACAAAAACAAAAAACAAAAAAGAAAGAATGGCTATCATCAAGAAATCAACTAATAACAAATGCTGGAGGGGCTGTGGGGAAAAAGGAACCCTTCTCCACTGCTGGTGGGAGTGCAGACTGGTGCAACCACTGTGGAAATCAGTGTGGAGATTCCTCAAAACACTAGGATTAGCGGTCCCATTCGACCCAGCTAGTCCCCTTCTAGGCATCTTCCCAGAAGAATTAAAAACATTGTACCACAGCGATATATGCACAACCATGTTTACAGCAGCACAATTTGTAATAGCTAAATCTTGGAAACAACCCAAATGCCCATCAACTGCGGAATGGATAAAAAGATGTGGTATTTTTATACAATGGAGTACTACTCAGCCATAAAGAAGGATGAACTTGAGACTTTTATAGGTAAATGAATGCAACTCGAGACCATACTCATAAGTGAAATAAATCAGACTCATATGTGTAAATATTGTATTGTCTCCCTGGTATGAGAAACTGAAAGAGTAAATAAGATCCAAAATGTACAACAGATATAGTGAAATGGGAAGAAATCTAATTCAAATAATTACCCATAAATATAAGCCTCCAGTTTATAAAACATTTCATTCATTCATTCATTCACTCATCCTGGTATCTCTCTGAAAGAGTTGGAGATGTTACATTACATTGATACACGCAAAACCATGTTTACAGCAGCACAACTTGTAATAGCTAAATCTTGGGAGTGGCCAGTATGTCTATCAACAGGTGAATGGATAAAGGAATTGCACTACTTATACACCATGGAGTACCATTCTGCCATGAAGAAGGATAAATGTGAGTCACTTTGGCTGTATATAAAATCCAGTTTGCCACCTTCTTTAAGTATTTAAGAATGTTACTCCATTATCTTCTGGCACAAATCATCAGTAATGACTGCTATTCTCCTTCTCTCAACCAATAATTTTACTAAATTACATCTTTCAGGATTAGCCATTCTGAATTGATTTTCCTAGATCTGCAGCATGCCCTTTCAATACAAAGTCTAAAACAGTCTTTCATTTACTTTCTTGAACTGCCATTTTTAGTATTTGTCTTGTTTTATTCCTTTTAGTTTTCTTCTTTGGGATGTCTACTACATTAGTGGTGGGTCTTTTTTTGTTTTGCTTTCTTTTTGGTCTATTTCATATATTTTATTTTCTTTTGAATTATTTGGATTTTTTCCCCTGAATTTTAAAAGCTCATTTTTTTTAAAATAAGGCTTTATTCATTACTTGCTTTTGTATTTTTTGTAGTTTAGTCTACATTTCTAATATTTTTACTTCTTTCCTGTGATCTCATGTTTTTTCAAAGTTTTCTTTAATCTTATTTTTGAGTTTTGTAATTCTGTGTTAGATTCTTTGATAGCATCTATCATCTTCTAAATTTCTTTTAGTTCATTCTGAAATGTCAGATTAGTTTCAGTATCTTGTCATGCCTTTTTGGTGTATCTTCATTGCCTCTAGAGACATTGCATGGCTTCTTCCCTTTTTCCTCTTAATAGTTTGTATAGGACGTAAGTCAAATCCTTACTTTTGCTGTTTTAAGTGAAAGAAAATTTCCTCCGCTTTTAGGAGGAAAGAATAGATCATAACTGCTTTTCTAGCTTCATGTCTCTAGAATTCTCTTATGTTTTTTCACAAAGTGACAGAAAATATGGCCTTACATAGTAAAGTCTTTCCCCTCTGTTACCTTCTCATACTTCTATTTGGATCCTGGATCTTTTCTCTCGTTTACACACTTGTTTGTCTTGCTCAAATTTAACTCCAATCCTTGCAGTCTTTCCTGGGTGTGTGTGTGTGTGTGATGGAAAGAAGCTTCAATTTACTTTGAAGAGGCTATATGGCTAAAAATAAAAAGGCTTCAGGACCATGCAACTATGGCACATTACGGCCCTGCATGTAGCCGCGAACTGCATCCTGTATCACTCCATTCTCTCATTAGCCCGCATGCTCCAGTGAAATACTGTGGCTGATTCCTATTTTCAGAGCTGTAGAACTCCAGTCAGCCTTCCCACTCCTCTTCACATAAATGCTGATTATCATAAGGGTCCTGCTTGATAGTGTATGCCAACTGCTGCTATTTGGAGGCACATAGATCACCTGTTACCAACTTTTCCTGTAGATGTTGAATGCACAGTCTTTAGTTTTACTAGGCAAGCTGTGCTATTTTAATAGTGAGATTTCAGGAGACTAAAAATTACGCCATGCCATTTTCCTAGAAGCCTCTAAAATTCACTATCTGCTAATTTATACATTTAAGCTTTCCATGCAATTCTAACCTTATGAAATATATTTTATTTCTATCTGATTTTGTTCCTCAAAGCTTTTAATACTCAACCATTTGAATTTTACCTTGATACCTTTCATACTCATTATATTTCCTTAATGCCACTAAATTTATGTGCTTCAAATATTTATCGTTATCTCTTCTTAAAACCTTGAGTTAAGGGCCGGTGAGATGGCTCAGCGGCATAAGCGCCTGCCTGGCAAGCGCGAAGACCCAAGTTCGACTCCCGGAACCCACATACGAAAAAAGGGCTGGTAATATTGCTCAGCGGCACGGGCGCCTGCTGGCACGCGAGGTCCTGAGGGCGACCCCCGGTACCCCCACACACACAAAAACAAACAAACAAAAAACCCAAAAAAACCTTGAATTAACCAGATTAATGAAATTTCAGAACATGTTATCAAAATTAAAACTGACAAGAATTCATCCAAAAAGAAAAATATTTAAAATCAATATTCAATAAGGAGAAAACTAATTCACTCAGCTAAAAACTACCTTATATCAACAAGAGAGCATTCCACAGATAATCTTCCCGTTGTCTTCATATTTTCTTGAAGTTTTCTTAGACAGTTAACATTCACTACTAGTTCAACACCTACGTCATACAGCAAGACCTATGGAAACAATAGTTTAAAGTCCATGGAAAAACAAAAATTCAAAAATGTTTTTGGAACTTGAAAAGCATAATAAAAATTAAATAACCACAGGAAAAAAATGCAAAGTTAATTCACTTTCATGATAACATATTAACTGCATTACCTCTACCAAGGTGTCTGTAACCACTTTGATGATCTGGCCTCTTCGCCACTGATTTTTATCTGGGATCTTAACAGCACAGTGCATATCATTTTCCCATTTAATAGGTTTCCATTCTGAATTTTCATAAGCTGCTATCATCTTTTCTTCTAAACTATATCAGGATAAAAAAGCTCAGCTATAAAAGACTTTCTAAGTCTCTCTCCACTCCCGTCATTCCACTCCAGTCCAACTGGATGCCACGTTCTTCCTTGAATGTACCAAGCATATCTCCACTGCAGGCCTTTGAAGTAGCTCTTCACTCTGTCTGAGATGAACTTACCTATTGGGCTTACTCCCTCCCACCTCCTCAGGACCCATTTCAAATGTCACTGTCTCTGTGTGTTCTTCTTAAAATTATCTACCTTCCCAAATTCTGTATTTTTATCAATCACTGTCATCTCCACATGCTAAGTTTTATATATAATCTCTCCATTTACCCAAATTTAAGTTCCATGACAGCCAAGATTTGTCTAGTGTTAGCCACAGCACCTAAATATAAGCTGTCATGGAGTAGATACTCAATAACTACTTGATGAACAAATAAATTCTCACATAGTGAAAGTATCCAACAGAAACACTATTTTTATACTTTTAAATAAGGACTATTTAGTTGAAATAATTTTGCTACTCTCAAAATTCTATGTTTATGACTTCTACATCTTTGAAACAAAGCATATTATATGTTTTCCTTGTATATTATACCTCTTAAGTAAGTTTTCTGTTAATAACCACTGAACGTATATCTTCTCAGGAGATACGACATTACATATATGCACAGGCAGTTCCTTGTTATAAAGAGATTGGAAATTCTCATTAGGTAGAGATTTTACAGATAAAGGATATAAGTTGTTCACTTCATGTGAAATAATTTCTTCTGGAGAAGGATCCCATATTTCAACATGCTTTTTGGAATTATCTTTGGGGATATACCTGAAAAATAAAAGCAAAAATTAGCAAAACATTTGGGGGAATTAAAAATAGCAAAGTAGACATGGAAGCAAAATGCAACCTCTTCCGGACCTGAAATTGAGACACTTGCAAAACAATGTGGTGAAGACAGAAAGAACAGACAGATCTCTGGGAATCAGGAGGCGGCTTTATCTAACAATTTCCTTTTATTCCCTAATAGGATTTACATCACCCTTTTTTCTCCTTCTCATCTTCCTGTCTTTTTCAAATTTTACTTCTTTTATTTTTGCCTTCTTCAACACCTCCATCTTTACCAGTATTACCAGTAAACTTTAATAATCTTTAGATATTTACTTGACTCTGCTACTACTGTTGAATTGTTTTCTATCAATAATGGTGGTATATTTGTTGCATTAAGTAGGTATTTACTGTATACAAATATTTGGTTTGTCCTTGTATCTATAATTACAGATCTTTTTCCTATTGTTAAGAGTGGTATGGTGGTAACTTTTACTGGTTCTCACCGTATGTCAATATCCAGTTTGTCTTTGACTCTATTACTGTTGCTAATTTTGTTACTACTGCCAGTGGCAACATAGTTGTTGCGATCAGTTTTTACTGTATGCAGATATCTGGTTGGTCTTTGTGTCATCAACAATAATGAGGTTCATTTCCAGAGAACTCAGTGCTGGGCCAATTACATTGCTCCCCTTGCTTCCCAAGTTAAAGGTGGTGGTCAGATCTTTGGACAGAACCAAAGGCGTAAAGCAGTGATGGTGACACTTTTAGAGACTAGTGCCCAAACTACAACTCCAAACCCACTCATTTATGGCAAGGTGCCAACACTGCAATTAAATCTGAATACTGAGGTTTTACTTCAGAAGCAAACCATACATTGACATCTTTTGTCTTAAAAGAACAAAAACACACATGCCATAGGTTTGCCACCACTGGCCTTAGGTGGCCACACCCAGGGTGCATCAGTGGAAAGCAGACACTAACAAAGAGTCTCCACACTAGCCACCAAAGCTGTCCACTCTAACCTCGGCGTGCGTGTGAATGTACACGTGTGCACGTGCGCACACACGTAATAGAAACAGGAGACGACAAGGCAGCAGAATGTCTCCCCAAACTCCCAACTCCACCAAAGCTCATCCATGGGGGATCGATGGGCACAGAATGAAAAACAAAACAGCTGAACAATATGAAATGATGAAAGAGGAGACAACAGATCAACAAGGTGAGCTCAAAGATGATGCAACTAAACAGATAATGGACTTCAATAATCAGTGAGTTGAAAGACACTAGTCAAAATCTAGGTGAGCTAAACAAAATGATACAAAATACGAATAACTACTTCAGTTTTTAGCTGTGCACCCATTTTTTCCTTTTTAAATTTTTTATCAGTACACGTTAGCAGTATGTAATGATTACGCTCATCGTGGGGAGTTGGTACATGTACATAACACATCTTCACTCTTTTTACATCCTTTTCCCCTCCCTTCCCTTAGCCCTCACTCCAAATCTTTGTCTCCTTCACTCTTGTAAAAAATCTAACTTCCTGTTTCCTATTATCCATTTTTTATTTTGTTCTTTATTTATATTTTGGGTATCTCATATAAGAGAAGCTATGCAATATTTAAGCTTGTCTTGAATTTAACTTAACATTATGGTCTCAAGGCATTATCTATTTTCCTATAAATGACTCAAGACTATCTTTAATGACTCAAGTTTATCCTTCCTTATGGCACAGCAGTACTCCACTGCATGTAAATACCACATTTTCTTTATCCATTCATCTGCTGATGGTCGTTACAGGCCACATATAGCCCAAGATTTAGCTATCATGAGCTGTGCTGCATGAATGGGTATACATTTACCAATGTAATATGCTTTTAACTCATTGGGAAAATACCCAGAAAGGGAATAGCTGAGTCGAACAGATTTCTAGTTTTAGTTTGAGGACACTCTCTACTGATTTCCATAGTGGTTGTACTAGTTCATATTCTCACCAATAATGTAGAAGGGTTCCCTTTTCTTTGCAGCCTCACCATAATTGGTTATTATTTGATTTCCTGACGATAGCCACTCTTTCCAGAGTAAGCTAGAATCTTGGTGTTGATTTAATCTGCATTTCTCTAATGCCCAGTGATGCTGAACATTTTTTCTTGTATTTACTGGCCACTTGTACTCCTGAGAACTGCCTGAGTATGTGGTATTTCCACTTTTTTTTTTTTTTTTTTGTGGGTACCAGGGGGTTGACCTCAGGACCTCGCGTGCCAGCAGGCGCCCGTGCCGCTGAGCGATATCACTGGCTCCTTTTTTGTATGTGGGTTCCAGGAGTCGAACTCGGGCCCTCGCGCTTGCCGGGCAGGTGCTTAAGCCACTGAGCCATCTCACCGGCCCCGGTATTTCCACTTTTATTTGTCTCAGAATTTTTTAAAATTTACCTTTTGATTTCTCCTTTGACTCACTGGTGTTAAAAAAAGTGTTATTATTAATAAAAAAAAACACTTAGGGACAACTCTGTACTACTTTTCTTAGGAAGTTCTCACCAATCTTTAATACCTTTGTAGCAACCTAATTTATTCAGTAGCTTCTATATGTTTCAAACCATACTAAAAACAGCATATAACAATTATTCTGGTATTATAAAATTATATTTTGTGAAGGCAAACATCATAAGCATTATTTGGCTGTTTTCTTCTAAAGTTAAAGCTACACTTACTTGACTTATAAAACCAGCAATCATACTCTATTTACTGTTTATAGCAGGTTTATTCATGAAACTGTCCCAAACTGGCAATAACCTAAACATTAATCAATTAGTGAATGAATAAAATTGTGTCACATCTATATAGAACACTAACAAAAAGAGAAATAGACCACTGATATATGCAACAACATTAGGGACTATCTAAAGTGTTATGGAAAAATGAAAGAAGCTAGATGCAAAGGGCAAGATGTTGGATTATTGCTTATACACAGTTGTGGGAAAGTCAGAAGTGTAAGAATAAAATCTAGATCAGTGATTGCTAGGCACTGGAGAAGAAAGGGACTGATTAGAAAAGGCGCGAAGGAACTACGTGGGATGGTGGAAATACTCTGTATCTTGACTGTGATGACACATGATTATTTATGTTTTAACATATAGCATGTAGTTATAGAATAGTCTACTATGTCAAATCATTTACCTGTGTAACTAAAGAGAACTTTTACTGTATGTACGTTTCAAGTCATACTACAAAGAATATATAACAATTATTCTGTTGTTATAAATTATGTTTATAAAGAATAGAAAAACTTGGTCCAACATAGCTTAAATGTTTACTCTCATTTTTTTCCTCATTCGAGACTTTCAGTGAAAAAGGCCAGGTCCTTTTTTCTGCTTCTAGCTCTACCTGTGTCAAGGTAAGAGAGGAGCCAGACCAAAGAGGAGTATTGTAGGAGGTGCCACTGGAAGCCTCTGCTAGATGTCAATGTTACGCTAGCTTAAGCTGACAGCCATTAAGTGTGGGTGCTATCCAAATATGGGCTTTCTTGAGGGCTATGTATGAGAGTTCTTTTGCAGCATCCACTCCCATTGTGCAAGTCTTTAGCGTGGAAGAATTCTTTGTCATGATCTTCAAAGCCTTCCCCATCTGTCCTTGTACTCTGCTCTTTTGGTTCTCAGATGTTTTGTTTTGTTTCTCAGATCTTCCGTTTCTCAGATCACCTCAGCCACTGGCCAGCCTCTGGTACATGAGTGCAGCTGCTTAAGTGGATCTTTAAAAGTATCCATTTAGAGAGGCTGGGGATGTAGCTTATTGGTACAGTGCTTGCCTAGAATGTGAGGCCCTGGGTTTGATCCCCAGGACTACACTCACAAAAAACTTATCACGAACCCAGAAAATTCCTATTTCTTCAAAAGGGAATGTGGACTACTCTATCACTATGCTGTTCTCTATCCTGCCACTTCTTTTCTCAATTTCCTTTCTCAGACAGTCACAATGGCTGCCTAAGCAGATGTTCCACCTAAAAAACAAGATGCCAGTCTCTTTTTCTTAGAAGCATCTTGAGATTTCTTAGGGGTGAAGGGAAAAGCCGCTCTACTCCATTAGACTAATGATTCCAGTTCTTTTCCTCTGTGTTTTCTGATGCAGGAACAGGAAAATGCCAGCTTATCTTCTTGTAATTAAAATGTTACATATGAGGGCTGGTGAGATAGCTCAGCGGCCTAAGCGCCTGCCTGGCAAGCGCGAGGTCCTGAGTTCGACTCCTGCTACCCACATACAAAAAAAGGGCCGGTGATATTACTCAGTGGCATGGGCACCTGCTGGCATGCGAAGTCCTGAGGTCGACCCCAGGTACCCACAAAAAAAAAAAAAAGTTACATATGAAACAAAAAATGAAAGTTTACCCATCTACTTACCCTATTTCATAAGATGCTAGGCCTTCTTTGACTAGCTGGTCATTAATACTAGTAGGAGTCATTCCAGGAGCACCAAAGGAATCAAAGAGCTCAACTAAGAGTACATTATCTTCCAGAATTTCTGTAAAAAACCATTAAACTACTTTAGAGAAAGAAATAAATATGTTGTAAAATATGGTCAATTTAAAAAAACTGGAAACTTAATTTCTTTTCTTTGCATATATGAGATATCTTACTGAATAAGTCAGTCTTTCTCTAGGGGTTAAACTAGTATTTTGCAGTCACAAGTGAGTTACCAATGGTTTCTGCAGTTACTGATGGTTTCTGTTCAAATTTTATTTTAGGATAGCTAGGTGTGGTGGTGTACACCTGTAACTCCAGCACTCCAAGAGGCTGAAGGAGGAGGATGGCAAGTTCAAGCCCAGTCTGGGTAAATCAGTGACTTAGCAAGACCTTTTTTCAAAATAAAAATATAAAAAAAAGGGGCTGTGGATGTGGTTCTGCGCAAAGGCCTTGAGTTTAGTTCCCAATGGTTAAGGAAAAAAACAGAATAGCCACTTGCTGGGCATGGTGGTACACACCTGTAATCCCAGCACTCAGGAGGCTGAGGCAGAAAGATCTCTTGAGTGTTCAAGGCCACCCTGAGGTGCATAGTGAGTTCAATACTAGTCTAAACTACATAGTGAGATGCTATCTCAAAAAAACCAAAACCAAAACCAAAAAATCCCCCAAATATTGTGTACTTTCTGTGCAATAATGAACTAAAATTAGTTTAAAGCTTTATAGACTGAGAAAAATATAAATTGGGGCGATCCAACATGGCTGAATAGAGGAGGAGTCACATCACAGAGACTCACAGAAGATCAACTAAAAACAAAGGTAATTGAAATAGGGGAGGGACATATACCCTGATACAGAAAAATCAATTTGAAAGAACATACTTGTTGATCAAACAAAATGTACACATAGAAGTTGAAAAGAGGGGAAGAAGCCCTCCAGAGCCTGTCTGCAGGGCCCCTGCTCTTGTCTATCCCCGGAACAGCCATCTTGAGAACTTCCCAAATAGCTGGAGGGAACCAAGGAGTGTGGCAGAGTCTAGCCTCCCAGAATAGACTTGGGGTACACAGTCCCTTCATTCCATCATGTGCTCTCTAAACACCAAGGAGGATGCAGCTCTCAGCATCCTTGCCAGCACACACCAGGGGCCCTCTGCACTCACCCATCCACAGGCAGTGAGAGGACAAACAAGTGAACAGCATCCATGAGTCCACCCAGCTGTGTAATGGGCCCTGGGCACCACCGAGTCACTGTGGGGCACCTCAAGTCTGTCCCACATCAGCTAGGGCCTTCATCTGGCACACAGAGCTAACACTAGTCACATTTGAGTCTATGCCTGGCACCTGCAATTGCTTGAGTGCTCACCTAGTGCTCACTGTCCTATGCCACCCCTAGACCTGCTGGAGACTCTGACATCCAGCACCAATCCTAGGCAGTCTGGGTCTCCACAGGTAGCTCCGGTCCCACGTAAGTCTCCACCTGATGCACTGGGCCTGCAGGGGCCCCCACTCAGTGCCAGGCACCACACCTCTACCCTGGGCACATCAGTGTCTCCATCTTGCACCTAGCCACAGTCCTGGACAGTCTCCATCCAGTGTATTAGGCCAGTCCTTTGATTGGTTTGCAGCAAGGACTAAAAGTCTGCCTGATCTGCCAGTGCCCAAGACCCCCGTGAGATTCTACCCAGTGCCCTGCACCCACCTTGGGCAGGCCAGAATCTCCCCACGTCAATCCCAGGGATACCCAAGTCTCCACTGGGTGCCTCAGGCCAGGACAAGCTTCCAGCCGGTATTATGAGCTGATAACATGGACATCAGAATATACATCAGCTACCCTGCACTGATCCCCGTTCAGCAGTAATGCATGCCAGGCACCTCAGAATCCAAAGCCCCACACCTTTCCTGGGCCTATGTCTCAGCTTGGATAGTTGTCACAAGTGGGTATACAGACAGGGGGCACCTTCAACAGAGAGTCCCCTAACAAACCCACAGGCTATAAAGAGGGGCAAAGAGGAATGCAACATGTTGAATTAAAGATTGCAGGCTCTGTAAGAAAAACACTCTTCTGGAAATATGTAGGAATTTTTTTTTCTCCTTTCTTTTGACCCAATTTTTTTGGTGGAATTTGGAGTTTTTCATCAATTTTGTTGTTTTTTAATATTAATTATGTTTCAATAGATCCTCTTTTTTCTCTCTCTCCCCTTTTCCTCATTTTCTTTCAACTTGCTTCCTTAGTATTTTTTCTTCTAGTTTAATCTCTACTCATTATTTATCCTTTCCTAGTTGGTTTTACACACTGTTATTTCATACTACTTTTCTTTTATTTCTTAATAGGAACTTTTTTTTTTTTTGTGGGTACTGGGGGTCGAACTCAGGACCTCGTGCTTGCCAGGCAGGCACTTACGCCGCTGAGCGATACCACCGGCCCTTTTTTCGTATGTGGGTACTGGGAGTCGAACTCAGGACCTCGTGCTTGCCAGCAGGCGCCTGTGCCACTGAGCGATACCACCGGCCCTTTTTTCATATGTGGGTACCAGGAGTCGAACTCAGGACCTCGCACTTGCCAGGCAGGTGCTTATGCCGCTGAGCCATCTCACCGGCCCTAATAGGAACTTTTTAAATTTCAATCTTACCACCTTCTTCCCATCTTCCATCACTTAATTTTGCAAAATCTGCTTTTTTCCTTCATGCTCCCCATGCCCGCACTGCATCCTTACTAGTATAACCATTTGCCTTTATGATCTGTAGATACTCAACTATATTTTACCACTGTTGAATGCTGTTCTATTGTGAATGGAAGTAACATTGCTCTGTTGAGTAGGTATTTACTCTATATCAATACATGGTTTGTCTTGGAGTCTGTGCTATAATGATAGATCTTGTTCCTGTGGTTAAAGGTGGTACAGTGTTACTTATTACTGTTCGTCATTATCCAGTTGTATCTGATGCTATTATTGCTGATTTTACTTCTTTAGCCAACAGGACATAGTTGCTGCTATCAATTGGTTTTCCACGTACATTAATAACTAGATTGACTGGGGGTCATAAACAATAGTGCAGCCCATTACCAAAGAACAGGGTACTGGGCCAAATAGGCTGTATGTAACATTGCTTCCCTAATAAATGGAGGCAGATGGATCCTGGGACAGACCTCAAGGCCAATAGCTAGCTATGCCTAGAGGACATATCTGAAAAGTAGTCATTATCTAAAGAGATCTCAATAGCTGCAACAAAGCTACCCACCATAAACAATTTGCAAGCCTCAGCACAGAAAACAAATAAAAAACAACAAAGAAATAGAAAACATGGTGGCAAAATACCCCCAAAATCTCCCAACTCCCCCAGAGCAAATCCAGGGGGCATCAAGCGGGAAACCACTTAAATGACACACAACTGAAATATCTGAAATGGTAACAGTGGAGGAACAAAACAGATCAATAAGACCCTTGGAGAATTCAAAGCAGAAATAATAGCTGAGACAGTAAAAGAATTAAGGACACTAATAAAACAAATGATTGGTGAGTCTAGAGAAGATAGTAATAAAAAAATACAGGAGCTAAAAAAAGATACACAAACCATAAATGCCCAACATAGGAAATAACTGGATTCCATGAAACAGTTTTAAACAGAAATCCAGGAGATTAAAAACTTTGTTCAAAGGCAGCAGAATCAACCAATGTGAGGACAGACTATCAGACTTAGAACAGGAATGTGACTGATAATCAACTAATGAGAGATACCTTAAAAATAGCAAGGGAATATGAAGAATTGATCCAGCAAATGGTAGATGATACAAAGAAACTAAGATAAATTGGAATCAAAGAAAAATCAGAAGGTAGCATGAAGGGCATAAAAAAACCTGTTTATGGAAGTAACAGCAAAAGAATTTCCAAGAAGAGAAAAATAATGTGATATCCACATAAGTGAAGCACATATAGAACCCCAAATAGCCATGATCAGAAAAGAACTACACCAAGACAGTGTAGTCAAGATTCCAGAAATTCAACACCAAAACAGAATCTTAAAAACTGTTAAATAAACAAAACAAATCACCTATCAAGGAAAACCCATCAGAATTACAGCAGATTTCTCAACACAAACACTTAAGTCAAGGAAAGCTTGGAGCGAAGTGTTTCAAAGCCCTAAAAGAAAACAACTTCTGAAACAGATTGATGTATCCCAAAATATTACCTTCCAAAATTGATGGAAAAAATAAGATACTTGCATGATAAAGAGCACTTAAAGAAATTTATGATCACCAAACCAGCACTCCAAAAAAAAAAAATTCTTAAGGATATCCTAGAAAGAGATAAGATAATAATGCCAAAAGCCCAACAGAATGAAACCACCAGGCAAGGCACACAGTTAAACGAAAGGGAAGGAACGGGAACCAACAGCAGGAATATAATAAAATGACAAGGATAAGTCAATACTACTCAATACTAGTTGGTCGGCAGATCAACTGGACATAAAATCAACAATGAAATATCAGAGCTGAACTAAACCTTTGAACAAATGGACTAGATATCTACAGTGTTCCACCTAATAACAACAGAATACATTCTCCTCAAAACCATGTGGTCTTCAAATAAACCACATACTATCCTATAAAGCATACTTAAGCAAATGTAAAGGAATCAAAATTACCCCATGGATCTTATCAAAACATACTGCAATGAAGATAGTAATCAAGGCGAATACATGAAAACTGAATAGTAACCTCTTGAATAATCAATGGATCACAGAGGAAATTAAAGAAGAAATTACAGTCACTGCAATCAAATGATAATGCCAGTACGACATCTGGAACCTATGGAACACAAAGAAAGCAATCCTAAGAGGGAAGTTTATAGTGGTGAATCCCCACGTCAGAAAAACAGAGCAGGCTCAAATAAATAACCTAATGATGAATGCTGAGGTTCTAGAAAAACAAGAACCATCCAAACCCAACCGTACTACAAGGAAGGAAATTATAAGATCAGAGCAGAAATGAATGCAGTTGAGACCAAAAAAATACAACGAATCAACGAATCAAAGAGTTGGTTCTTTGAAAGATTAAACAAAACAGACAAACCCTTAGCAAACCTTCTCAAAACAAAGAAAGAAAAGACCCAAATTCATGCAATTAGAAATGACAAGGGTGAAATCACAATGGATTCTGCAGAAATCTGGAAGATCGTCAGTAACTATTTAAGAACTTGTACACTAATAAAATGGGAAATTCAGAGGAAATGGATAGGCTCCTAGATACACATGAATTAACAAAGCTCAATCAAGAAAATATAAAAATCTTAAATAATCCAGTATCACTCAATGAAATTGAAGAAATAAAACAACTATCAACTAAAAAAAGCCCAACTCCCAATGGATTCACTGCTGAATTCTACAAGAACTCTAGAGAAGATCTAATGCCAGTATTCCTCAAACTATTCAATAAAATTGAAAGCAAAGCAATACTCGCAAAGTCATTACCCTGACACCAAAATCAGAAAAGGACCCAACCAAAAAAGAGAACTACAGCTCAATCTCTTTAATGAATATCATCAATAAGATACTGTCCAACAGAATGCAGCAAATTATTATAAAGATTAGACACCATGATGATGTAGGATCCATTCCAGGGATGCAGGGATGATTCAACCTACACAAATCAGTAAATGTAATACACCACATTAACAGAACCAAGGACAAAAATCACATAATCATCTCACTAGATGTAGAAAAAGCATTTGTCAAAATCTAACATCTATTCATGATAAAAACTCTGAACAACTGGAATAGAAGGTCATTATCTCAATCTAATAAAAGCCATCTATGACAAACCAACAGCCAAAATCATATTAAACCGGCAAAAACTTAAACCTTTTACTCTAAAATCAAGAAAAAGATAAGGATCCCCAGTATCACCACTCCAGTTCCATACAGCTCTGGAAACATTAGCCAGGACAATTAGACGAAAGAAAGAAACAAAAGGAATACAGATAGGAAAGGAAGAAGTTAAATTATTATTTGCTGATGATATGATCCTCTACATAGAAGAACCCAAAAACTCCACCAAAAGACTCCCAGGATCAGTTAATTCAGTAGTGTAGCAGGATCCAAAGTCAACATTCAACAATCAATATCATTCCTTTCCACCAATAACAAATTCACTGAGAGAGAATATAGAGAAACAAAACCTTTCATTTCAGCATCAAGAAAAATGAAATACTTAAGAATTAATCTAACCAAGGAAGTGAAAAACCTCTCTAATGAAAACTATAGTACGCTGAGAGAAGATGTGGAAAGATATCCTCTGTTCTTGGGTAGGAAGAACCAATACAGTGAAAATGTCCATACTAACAAAACTGTTACACAGATTTAATGAAATACTGATCAAAATACCAATAGCATCCCTCACATAACAAGAGAAAACAACCATAAAATTATTATGGAACCAGAAGTGACCAAGAAGAGCAAAAGCAATTCAGGGCAAGAAGGGCAAGTCAGGAGGCACCATGATTCCTTACTTGAAATTATACTACAAAGCTACTGTGATAAACACAGCATGGTACTGGCAAAAAAAGGACCTGAAGATCAATGGAACAGCTTAGAAGATGCAGACACAACTCCAAACACACTCAGCCACCTTAACTTTGACAAAGGGGCCAAACACCTTTGCTGGAGGAAAGACAGCCTCTTTAACAAATGGTGCTCGGAAAACTGCTTTTCTACATGCCAAAGATTAAACCTGGACCCAAATCTCTCACCATGCACTGAACTAAAATCGAAATGGATCAAAGATCTAAATATTAAAACAGAAACAATATGCTGGGAGACAGAATATGTAGGGCCGGGGATACAGCTCAGTGGCATAAGTGCCTGCCTGGCAAGCTCAAGGCCCTGAGTTAGATTCCCAGTACAAAAAAAAAAAAAAAAAAAAAAAAAAAAAAAGAATATGTAAAACTCCTGAAGACACAGGTGTAGGCAAAGACTTTATGAACAAAATCATGGTTCCAAAGAAAATATTACAAAGCATCAACAAATGGGATCGCATCAAATTGAAAAGCTTCTGGATAGCAAGGAAACTACCAACAGAATGAAGACACAACCCACGGAATGGAAAATATATTTGCCAGCTGTTCCTCAGACAAAGGAATAATATCTAGAGTATTCTTCACTGAGTATATTTATACTCAAATAATTAGATATGCCAAATTTAAAGACCCAAAAATGGGCATCTGAAGTGAACAGACTTTTCACATGAAGAAGTACAAATGACCAATACAAACATGAAAAACTGCTTGACATGGCTGGGAATTCAAGAAGTGCAAATTGAAACAACACTGACCTTCCAAGACTTCCAGGAAGATGGCAGAGTGGTGAACAGCAGAGAAATAGTCTCTTTGATATTTGATGTCCAGACACTGGAATATAGCAACGTGAGGAAGAGGAGGAGGAGGGAAGTGGGTCCTCAAGACCCAGCAAGGATCTGAAGTGAGAACTGAAAACCACAGGGAGAGTGAAGAGAGACACTTCCAAGAAGAAAGAGGTAACAAGCGGTGCTTTCTCTCTGAGCCCTGACTTGCTGCATGGGAAAGGCAGCTCGAACCTGCAGATGCACAGTGACTACTGGTGACCCCAGAGGCTTCCAAAGAGAAATGCACCAGTGGAATGGAGCAGTGGATGTAGGAGGCTGCAGTGTCTGCTGAGTTATTCAGGTTCAGACATCCCTCGGGAGAGGGGGACTGGCCAGTAGCCGTCTTGGAGAGGGGTGAACTGAGCTCGGAACACAGAGCAGCTGCAGGCTGGCTCCATCTAGTGGCTCCCACTGTCAGGGTGAGGCAGAATGAGTTCAAACCCGGCACAGGGTAAGTTCAAGCCAGCAGGAGGAAGAGTGCTATGGGCTGAATAAGTCAGTTTCCAGCCTCACAGCCAGAATCCAGTTTGAACTTTGGTGGAACTAAACGCGCCGGCTTGCTGGGATTATCCACTACACTGGCACTAGTCAACATGGATCTGGGCTGTGTCTGCCTACTTTGTCTACCAGTGACAGTGGAGACACGCTTTGAAGTAAACATTTTTTTTCTTCGTTTTTCTTGTTTTTGTTTTAGTTTTTTCTTGATTGTTTGCTCTTTTTTATGTGAATGTGAACATGGTTTCTTGCTGTTGTTCTGTTTTATTTTTTTTGTGAAACAGAGTCTCTCTATGCAGTTGAGGCTGACCTTAAACTCACTAGGCAGCCCAGGCAGGCCTCAAACTTGTGGTGATCCTCCACCCTCAGCCTCCCAAGCGCTGAAATTACAGGTGTCTACCACCATGCCCGGCTGTTATTTTTATTTCTTCCTTCTCTTTCCCTGTCTCCTTCACCAGTTTCCCAACATTTGCTTAATTTTCCTTTGTCCTCCAGCCATGCTTCTAATCTCCCCCTCTTCTTCTGTCTCTATTTTTCCCCAGTGAATGCATGAAGAATATACTTCCAGTACAAAGAACACCAGAAGAAATTCATGACCACCAAACCAGTACCCCAAAATGTTTTGAAGGATATTCTAGAAAGACATAACAAGGATTACAACTCCATAAACCCCAACAAAATGAATCTGCCAGGCAAGGCAAATAATTAAATAAAGGGGGGAAGAAAGGGAAAGCACATGAACGAGGCTCTAGAAAAAAACTGAATCTGAAATAATTTCTAGATAACTACAGAGATGGTGACCATAATCAAAGACATGGCTAGTGACTCTAGAGCAGATACAGATAAAACAACGGAGGAGCTTAGGAAAATGATGGAAACCATGAATACCCAACATATAAAATAAGTGGAATCAATGAAACAAATTCAAACAGATATCCAGGAGATTAAAAATTCCATTCAAAGTATATGCAGCAGAATGAGCCAATGAGAGGACAGGATATCAGATCTAGAAGACAGAATATCAGATCTAGAAGACAGGTAATACATACCAGATATAACCATCAATGCAAATGGTATCAATTCACCAATCAAAAGAAACAGACTGGCAGAATGGATCAAGACACAAGACCCAACAATATGCTGCATTCAAGAAATACATTTAACTCAGAAAGAAATTCATATACTAGAAGTCAAAGGATGGAAATCAATACTCTATTCTACAGGAGCCCTCCCTGCTAAAAAGAAGGGGTAGCCATTCTATTTGCAGACAAAGTGTATTTCAAGCCAAGACTGATTAAGAGAGACAAAAAAGGTCACTACATCCTTGAAAAGGGAACAATCTAAGAGGAAGAGATAACAATCACAAATATATATGCACCAAATAGCAGCACCACAACTATATAAAACAAATATTATTGCACATGAAAAATCAAATAAGCACTAAGACAACTGTAATGGGGGACCTCAATATCCCACTATCACAAAAAGATCAAATAGACAAAAAATCCATTAAGAAATATCAGAACTGAAGCAAACAATATCAAGAATCAATGAATTGAAGAGTTGGTTATTTGAAAGAATAAATAAAATTGAGAAAACCTCAGCCATCCTCCTCAATAAGAGGAAGGAAAAGACCCAAATCCATGCAATCAGGAATGAAAAGGTTGAAATCAAAACCAATCCTGCAGAAATCCACATAATCATCAATACCTACTTTGAGGACCTATAGTGTAATAAGATGGAAAACTCAGAACATGGACATATTCCTAGATACATATGAATTAACAAAGGTGAATCAAGAAGATATAAAAAATACTAAATAAAGCAATATGAGTCAATGAAATTGAAGATGTAATTAAAAATCTACCAACAAAGAAAAGCCCAGGTTCTGATGGACTCACTGCTGAATTCTACAACAAATTTAGAGATGATTTAATACCAATACTCCTCAAACTCTTTAATGAAATTGAATGGGAAGGAATACTCCCTAACTCACTCCTGGAGGCAAGTATTATCCTGATATCAAAACCAGAATAGACACAACCAAGAAAAAGAACTACAGGCCAATCTCCCTAATGAACATAGATGCAAAAATCCTCAATAAGATACTGGCAAATGCAATGCAGTAAATCATCAAGAAGATTATACCATGACCAAATAAGATTTAGTTCAGGGAGGCAGGGATGGTTCAATGTATGCAAATCAATAAATGTAATACACCATGTTAACAGAGCCACATGATCCTCTCAATACATGCAAAGAAAACAAAACCCATTCATGATAAAAAAAATACAGAAAATTGGAATAGATGGTCTTTATCTCAATCTGATAAAAGCCATCTATAACAAACAAACAGCCAACAACATTACACTAAATGAACAAAAACTGAAAGCTTTCACTCTAAAATCAGGAACAGGACAAGGATGTCCACTATCACCACTCCTATTCAATATAGTTCTGGAAACATTAGCCAGAGCAATTAGACAAGAGAAAGAAATAAAAGAAATAAGGATAGGAAAGGAAGAAGTTAAATTATCTTTATTTGCAGATGACATGATACTCTACATAGAAGACCCCAAAAACTCCACCAAAAGACTTGTAGATCTAATAACCAAATTCATTAGCACAGCTGGATATAGAGTCAACACTCGAAAATCAATAGCATTCCTGTACACAAACAACAAACTCATTGAGAGAGAAATTAGGGAAACCACACCCTTCACAATAGCATCCAAAAAAAAAAGGAATACTTAGGAAGTAATCTAACAAAGGAAGTAAAATATCTATATGTTGAAAATTACAGCACTCTGAAAAAGGAGATCAAAAAGGATATCGGAAAATGGAAAGATACCCTTGCTCATGGATACGAAGAACGAACATAGTGAAAATGGACATATTCCCAAAATTGTTATATAGTTTTAATGCAATCCCAATCAAAATACCATTAGCATACCTCACAGAACTAGAGGAAACATTCCTAAAATTCATTTGGAACAAGAAGAGACCTAGAATAGCAAAAGCAATTCTGGGCAACAAAGGCAAGGCAGGCGGCATCACAATCCCTGACTTGAAATTATACTACAAAGCCAGTGTGATAAAATCAGCATGGTACTGGTAAAAAAACAGACCTGAGGATCAGTGGAGCTTACTAAAAGATGCAGACACAACTCTAAACACACTCAACCACCTTATCTTTGACAAAGAGGCCAAACATGTTCACTGGAAGAAAGACAGCCTCTTTAATAAATGGCAAAACTGGCTTTATACATGTCAAAGATTAAAACTAGACCCATGTCTATCACCATGCACTAAAGTCAAAATGGATCAAAGATTTAAATATTAAAACTGAAAATCTACTGGAAGAGAAAGTATGTAGAAAGCTTGAAGACGTAGGTATAGGCAGAGACTTCATGAACAAAATTTAGACTGTATGGGAAATACTTCAAAGCATCAATAACTGGGATCTTATTAAAAAGCTTCTGCACATCAAAAGAAACCACCAACGGAGTAAAAAGACAACCCACAGAGAGGGAAAAAAATTTCAGCCAACTGTCCCTCAAAGGACTTCTATTTAGAACATATAAAGAATTGAAAAAAATCAGACCCCCCAAATGCAAAGACCCAATCAAAAAATGGGTATCTGAGATGAATACACACTTCTCAGATAAAGAAGTAGAAATGGCAAATAAATATATGAAAAAATATTCAACATCATTGGTCATTCAAGGGATGCAAATTAAAACAACACTGAGATTTCATCTCACTGCACACAGAATGGCTGTCATGAAGAAATCAACCTACAGTAAATACTGGTGGGGCTGTGGGGAAAAATGTACACTTCTCTACTGTTGGTGGGAGTGTAGACTGGTGTAACCACTAGTGGAAATCAAGTGTGGAGATTCCTCCAAAAACTAGGATTAGCGGTTCCATTTGACTCAGCTAGTCTCCTTCTGGGTATCTTCTGAGAAGAATTAAAAACATCATACCACAGCAATGTATGTGTACCCATGTTTATAGCAGCCCAATTTGTGATAGCTAAATCTTGGAAACAATCCAAATGCCCATCAACCATGGAATGGATAAAAAAGATGTCTTTCTATACAAGGGAGTACTACTCAGCCATAAAGAATGATAAACTTGAGACTTTTATAGGTTAATGGATACAACTTGAGACCATACTCATAAGTGAAATAAATCTTACATGTGTAAATATCATATTGTCTCCCTGGTGTGAGAAACTGAAAGAGTAAATAAGGTCTAAAATGTACAATAGATATTGTGAGATGGGAAGAAACTGTTCAAAAGGAAAAAGGAACTAGAATGGGGGAAAGGGAAGAAGGGAAATGGAAAAAAAATACAAGTTAGTTATACTACTAGTGTCTCTTAGTTCATTGAAAAGGAGGGTTTGTGCTAATAGCATTTAGAAAATGTTTTATGCCCATATCTTGTACTCTGAGTAACTACTATAAAGATAACAATAGGCAATGTATTAACTATTGTTATTCTATTATTTTGTTATGAAATTTTGTTTTAGTTTTCCATAAAAAAAGAAAAAATGTATATAGATATTTCATAAATGGAGAGAACAAGAAGGGTTGAAATGATGGTAGGAGAAGGGGACAAAAAAAAAATTAAGATGTGTTACAAACATGTATAAATCTCCTCTGATGAATGTGATCATTTTGTATGGCAAACATGTACCAACAAAAAAACTAAAAAAATATATAAATTAACATATATTCAATATAAGTATTCTGTTGTATTTTTAGACTGTTTAGAATTGAATTCCAAAAGGACAAAGATGAATGACAGTGAACTAAGGCCAGTGAGTGTGTATACAATTTTACAGGGTTTTTTGTTGTTGTTTTTGAGATAGGTTGTCAGTAGGCTGCTCAGGCTGGTCTCAAATTCATAGCTTTGCTGCTATGAAAGCTGCCAGGCACAGATAAGGCCTACAGTTTTCATAAGTATGGTACAAATTTTAAAACAAAAACTCAATTTTGAACTCTTAGCTCACTGGAGTTTTTTTCTGTTCCTTTTTTAAAAATACAAAGCATTTAAATTTAAAAAAATACTATAATGGTTTCCTGTCCATCAGATCTATTTCTTAAACTACACTGGGAGCTGAGAGTAGAATTTGTATCCCATGTTCCTATCTACTTACTTATGGTACTCATCACAGGAAACTCGCTCAAGTATCTAAATAAACGAGTAGAGGAGTTTCTTTAGGAAACGCATCTCTATGCACTGAGATCAGTATACATCTAACAACTTTTACACGACAGTAGCTGGTAGCTGATAGAATGATAGTTCCTAAATAAAAAGATAACCATTGCCAGCACTAACATCCTACATCATCTAGTTATAGGGGTACGTTATTAGAAAGCTTTCTTCAAGACTTGAAAAATCATTCTTGGCTATTTTTAATGTCCCAGATAAACTATTTAGAAACAAAAAGTTAAGCAATATTGAGCTGCAATAGATTTCCATCCTCCTACTTTCCATCTCCTGCATCCCCTTTAGTCCTCTGGCTTCATAATTCTCGTGTGAAGTTCTTTTTTCTGATAGGGCCAAGTTTCTGTGTTCTGTACTTTCACCATTTTCTTGCTTTCTTCCTAATTAAATTTAAATATCCCTTGGTTTGTAAGGTGACAATATATATTAATGGAAGGCTCCATTCTCATTTCGTCACTTTGTTACAAATGACTATCACTGTGCAGGGCGATTAGGAAAGACACTTTGGGTCAGAGGACCTTCTGGCTCCCCTTAACTCAAATCACCTAGGCTAATAATTATGGCACTAGTGTTGGATGCCACCAGTATAACAAATAATTAAGTGAGAAATGAAGAAGGATCAAGAAAGAAACTTGGACAATTGTGTCTTGATGTGTTATCTGTGAGAGGACTTTCAGGTGGGGAGCTAAAAACCAACAGAATGCGATGCCGAAAGGAAGTCGGGAAATACAGTAGTTATTTAAGTCAGCTCAAAATCAGTGGCTGCTGCTCAAGGACTAAGAGACCATTAGTTTATTATTTATTTCAGAGATGCAAGATTAAAAATTCTATAGATTACATGTTTTTTATATTCATATTCCTCTCCAACTATTTCTTCTTTTTTTTTTTTTTTGTGGGTACCGGGGGGTCGACCTCAGGACCTCGTACGCCAACAGGCACCCATGCCACTGAGCGATATCACCGGCCCCTTTTTCATATGTGGGAGCCGGGAGTTGAACTTGGGCCCTCGCGCTTGCAAAGCAGGTGCTAACGCCGCTGAGCCATCTCACCGGCCCTCCAACTATTTCTTCTGAACAGCTTCTTGTGCTAAAGTGAATAAATTATTAGGTACCTCATCATTTCTGAATTATGCGACTTTCAGCAGCTCACCTCGAGCTTCAGCTCCCTCACTGTAAACAGAGTAATCATCTTATGTTTCAGTTCATTTAATGTAGGGTGAGAAAAGTGTAAAACGGGTGTAGTAAGCCTACCCTTCAAAGTGCTATGCATGAATCCTAAGTAAACACGCTGTTGTGTATCATGCACTAGGATACACTGAACTCAACAAAGCCCGTGTCTGTTGTAGTTTTACACTTGATCCTAGCCAAAAGGCCAGGAAGCTTGTCGTAGTTTTAAAACAGATCAAAAGGGCTGGTGAGATGGCTCAGCGGCGTAAGCGCCTGCCTGGCAAGCGCGAGGGCCCGAGTTCGACTCCCGGAACCCACATACGAAAAAGGGGCCGGTGATATCGCTCAGCGGCACGGGCGCCTGCTGGCGCGCGAGGTCCTGAGGTCGACCCCTGGTACCCACCAAAAAAAAAAAAAAAAAAGATCAAAATACCTAATTTATTTATTTCTTTTATTTTAATTTTTTTTTTGTGGGTACCAGGGGTCGAACTCAGGACCTTGTGCGCCAGCAGGCGCCCCTGCTGCTGAGCGATATCACCAGGCCTTTTTTCGTATATGGGTACTGGGAGTCAAACTCAGGACCTCGCGCTTGCCAGGCAGGCGCTTATGCCGCTGAGCTATCTCACCGGCCCAAAAACCTAATTTAAAACAAAAGCAAGATTCTAAATCCCCCTATCCAAAACCCTTATGGCAAGATGTGTTTTAGAATGGATAAAAGCTACGTAGTGCATATGCTGCACATTCTGTAATATCTTCAGTGGACTATGGGGCAGCAGCCCCAAAACACTGCTATCTCAAAGTAGAATGTATTAAGATTTAGTATAAAGGAGATAAAGCCTATATACAGCCAATTCAGATTGGACTGCCATTAAACTTTAGATTTTCAGAACCTGTAGTGGGGGCTGCTGCCCATGTTTTGCACCCCAATTTTTCCAAAAAGGAGTAACTTTTTTCAAAATATGCCAAGATCCTACAGCTGGATTCATTTCAGCCAAATGAAAGAAAAAACAAATGACAAATCCAAGCTATTTACTAATCATGTTTCATCTCCCCTTAATTGCTTGGAAATTAAAACTTAGCATTCACTGTGCCAAGAATAGGGATAGAGCCCTAGCAAAAGACAAATAAATGAAGCTAACTCCTGGCTTTACGGCATTCAAGGAAACATGCCAAGGGTGACTTGAGTTTGTTTTGTTTTTATTTATTTTTTATTTTTTTATTTTAAAGAGAAGAAAAAACAAAACAAATCAAAAAAAGAACAAATTTTCAAAACAACATAATATGAGGGTAACAATGGTTAATGCATTACGTATTACTATCTTTAAGTTAGTTATTCAGGATACCAGACATTAGTATTCAATTGTCCAAACATTATTGGCACAAACCTTACTCTTCAATGAACTAAAATTGGTAATGTATCTATATTAACCATCTTATTTATATATACAATTTTTTTCCCTTTCCCGTCTTTCTTTTCCCTATTCCAGTCTCTCTTTCCTTTTGACCAGTTTCTTTTTGATTGTTTTTATTTTTTGAGACAGGGTCTTGCTATGTTGCTTAGGCTGGCCTCAACTTATCCTCCTGCCTCAGCCTCCTGAGTAGCTGACCGACAGGTGTGCACCACCATGCACCACATGATTTGGTCTTTAAAGGTAATTTTTGCCTCATGTTGTGACTTGAGACTTCAGAGCTTAGAAAAGATAGAGTCCTATTTACCCAATTCTCAATAAATGTTGACTCTCACTAGTACTACTACTCATGATACACTGAATACATTCTAAGATATGACAAACATTACATATATTAATCTTATTTAAAATTATGTACAATTGTGTAATAAATAAAAATGGAAATAGCTTACTAAGAACTGAACATGTCATAAATTTATCTTGAGTCTTTTCTTCAAATTTTTCTTTTGCTGTTTTGGACCACTGTGGAGTTCTTTCACATGGTTCAATATATGCCAGTTTACATTTAATTGCCTGTATCAAACAAAATTCCACAATTAAAGTAACCTTTATGTAATCTTTGCTAAACATGCTTAAAGCCCTGAGTTCAAGCCCCAGCACTTCAAAAATCCAAAAAAAGAAAATCTAATCTTTCTGTCTGAATTTAGAAATAAATAAATGTGTGAAGTTGTCTATAAAAGCAGTTTATAAAAACAATTTCAAGAAACTATTTGGTTGAAGCAATCACTGTACATTAATATACTGAATAAGCATTCATTTGAAAAGATAGGTACTTAAATATTAAGTGAGAAAAGCAGGTTTATAGTAATATATATATAATCTGATTGTATAATTGTTAAAAACATAGAATATGCATTTCAGCAGCAAATATGCCCCATATTACTAATCAATATTTCTGAGTGATTCCCTTTGTTGCTTATCTAAATTTTCAAGTTTCTAGAAATGTTACTCATTTTTCAAAATGAAAAATATGGCTAAGAACAACTGAAATAACATGAAACTATACATTAGAAATAAGCCTCCTTCACAGACTTCTTTAGGGATCCTACTCCACAGAGGTCAAGAAGGTTAAACGTTTTCACACAGTCTCTGAGACTTACCTCTTCTCGGATTTTACATGCAACTTAAACACAGTAAAAGTATTTCCGAGATGAGCTTTTTCACTCAAAACGTCATGAATGTGAAACTCTTACTACATTATATGTCTCAAAATGATACGGTAAAAGCTGCAGGCCAGTAAGCACTTAAGACACAAATGCATGTATATAAAAATGTTTATAATTAGTACTTATATACCAACATAAACACATTATTATTTTTGCAGCACTTTGGACTCACACATGCTACGCAATTACTCTACCACTGAGCTACATCTCCAGTGCCACATATTATTTCTTAAATAGTAACTATAGCAACACTTGCATCAGAAACTAGGGACAAAAATGGTGGCTGTCAGAACATTTCCATGGTAAAAATAACTTCTAAAATACTTTCATGTTTGTGCTAATAGTCTAACTCTAGAGTTTATAACCAGTAGATTACCTTCTCTGGAGGAGTCAGAAACTCATCCTTTATTTTACGCATCTCTTTAAGTGTTATTTTTGCAGTATTGCCGAAGTCCACATATTTAACTTCAACTTTCCGATGTCCAGGCAATCCTTTAAAAATTAAGTAACTTGAAATCACAAACTTACAGATCACTATGTCGGTCCACTCTCTCATGTTTTAAAGAACCCCCCACTCCCCATGGTACTGGGGATTGAACCAGGCTCTTCACAGTGAGCTACATCCCCATCCTTTTTTTACAACTCTGAGACGGCATCTTCCTAAGTCCCTCAAGCAGGACTCAAACTTGAAATCTTCCTGCTTCAGCCTAAGTGGCATGTGCCACCATGCCTGGCTTTAGAAATATTTGGTACGTTCAAATATGCAAGTTTAAATGACCTATCACACACCAACCTTTCTGAAATCACTCAAAATACATGGTTGACTATAGCCTTTTTAGGGACACGTATGTGCTAAGTGCTATTATTTTCAAGTTTAAAGACGAATAAGGCATACATCATTTCAGTATGAGAATGAGTCCTGTATTCTCTGCTCCTTGGCAGAAATGTAAGTAGTTGGCATAGCACTGAAGATGAAACTTCACACAACTTAGACTCTATGGTAGTGGATATTGGTGATAAGTGAGAAGGCACACGTTACAAGTGCAAGACCAGAATGTAGACAAACCTCTCCCCACTCCGTGTCGCCTGGAATCTCCAGGCTCTCTCAACTGTATCAACACCACTAGATTCTTACCCTTCCTTAAGACTCTAAATGGAGATGTGGTTTAAAACAAACAGGTGGGGCCGGTGAGATAGCTCAGAGGCATAAGTACCTGCCTGGCAAGCACGAGGTCCCGAGTTTGACTCCCGGTACCCACATACGAAAAAAGGGCCGGTGATATCGCTCAGTGGCATGGGTGCCTACTGGCGTGTAAGGTCCTGAGTTCGACCCCCGGTACCCACAAAAAACAAAAAACAAACAAACAAACAAAAAACTAACAGGTGGATATGGGAAAGAATTTAAAGAATGTTATGCACTTTTCTTACCCAAATTATCAATCACATATGAGAACAGAGTGGACTGGGAAGGTCTTAAATTTATGTATTCTTTGAGGAAACTATTGGACAATGGATTCTCTAAGTAAAGGTGTAAACTGAAAAGGGAAACAGGATACAGAAAGTAAAGGATCCAATACACGAGAACAATGAAGTATGCTGCCAAGTGAAATAAATTCCCAGAATAAAAACATACGTAATAAGCCAAGAGGCTAAGCACTACACTTGGAGAAAACAGAAGAATGTTTCCATGGTTTAAAAAAAATTAAGAATATCTGAAAGGTCTAGCCAGGTGTAAAATTGCTTTCAAGTATTAAGGAAATGTAGCTATAAATTAAAAGAAAATAACAGAAGTGAAAAATTGATGTATTTACTCAGAATTAAACAAAATATATTTTATGGTTCAGCAGTAAAAAATATTTACACAGGATATGGATTTAACTAAAAATTGTGATACAAATATGGGGAGAGAAAGAGGACAAAGGGCTATAGGGAGACCTGCAACATTTATTCATTCATTCATTCATTCATTCATTCATTCATTCATTTATTTATTTGGTACTGGGAATCAAACTCATGACCTTGCACTTGCCAGGCAGGCGCTGTGCTGCTGAGCTATATCCCTGGCCCTTACAACTCATAATTATCTCAAAGAATAATGAGCAAACACATAATGTCTAAGACTGAAGCAGCAATTTAAGTATTACATATTATTAGAAGAAATAAAACAGGTAAATACCAAAAGAAACAGCTGAAAGAATAAAAATATCCATGAGTGTAGGATATTTTGAATTGTGTGAAGTGTCGTCCTGACCACAGGGCTACTTCTGCTTCTGCCAAGGAGCAGAGAATGCTTGACTGGTTCCAATATTGACATGACATATACTATATTAATCTTAAATGTGAAAATGACAGCAACAATTTCACAGCACTGTATGTAAGTGTGCTGAGAAAGACTAATGTGAACCATCTGAGGAGGGGAGTACTATCTAAAGTCTTAGCAATATTGTGCAACATTATTAGTTTTTTAATGAGGCAGACATCAGAAAACAAGAAAGCTACCAATGGTGATCTTCAAGGTGAAGACTGACAGAGCTCAATAAGGTATAGGAAGACAGGCCAACTTAATTTACACATACATCACCATTACCATGCTCAGCCTCACCAAGGAAACTGCATCTTCCCCAAATAGCGGCACTCAAAGATTTCAGAGAAGCTAATGTCCATCGAACGTTTTGAGGCGAATAATTCTAATTTGAAGAGTAGTTTCAATATCCTTAGTGGTCATGAAAAATGTCTTCATTTGTTTCATAGATTGTTTCCTAGTTTATCAAAACATATACTGCTATTTTTTCTTGTTGGGGTAGTGGGGATTGAACACAGGACCTTACGGCTGGTAGGCAAGTGCTCTACCACTGAGGTACATCCCAAGGCTTTATTTAAACTTTATTATTATTATTATTATTATTTTTGTGGGTACCGGGGGTCAACCTCAGGACCCTGCGCGCCAGCAGGCGCCCATGCCGCTGAGCGATATCACCGGCCCTTTCTTCGTATGTGGGTTCCGGGAGTTGAACTCAGGCCCTCGCACTTGCCAGGCAGGCGCTTATGCTGCTGAGACATCTCACCGGCCCTAAACTTTATTTTGAGGCAGGGTCTCATTAAATATCTTGGGTTGGCCTCTAACTTTTGATTCTCCTGCCTCAGCCTCCTAAATAGCTGGCATTACAGGTGTGTGCCACCACACCAAGCTACACAACTATCTTGATCGCTGTTTGGACGTTTTGTTCCCTTCGAGATTCCTATTGAAATTCAGTCCCCAGTGCAACACAATTAGGAAGTGTGGCCTTGGAGAGGTCACTGAATCACAAGGGCCCTGTCCTAGAGCAGCAAGATTAGGTGTCCTTCTAAAATGGCTTCATATAGGGGGCCGGTGAGATGGCTCAGCGGTGTAAGCGCCTGCCTTGCAAGCGCGAGGGCCCGAGTTCGACTCCCGGAACCCACATACGAAAAAGGGGCTGGTGATATCGCTCAGCGGCACGGGCGCCTGCTGGCGCGCGAAGTCCTGAGGTCGACCCCCCGGTACCCACCAAAAAAAAAAAAAACAAAAAATAAAATGGCTTCATATAGGGGAGTTTGACCCTTTCTTGCCCTTCTGATGTCTGAGTACATGTTCGTTTCCTCTGGAGAAGGCAACAAGAATGATTCACCTTGGAAACAGAAAGACTAGGCCTCACCAGCCAGTGCCTTGATCTTGGACCTTCTATCCTCCATATTTGGGATAATTTTCTAGTATTTATACATTACCCATCTGTGGTGTTTTGTTATAGTAGCACAAACATACTATGACATTCACTAGAACTACATTTCAAAGATCTTCAGCTAGTATAACACACTAACCACTGACTGAACTAAAATCAATGAGGAAAACGGATAGAGCACTCTGGAAAGCTAAGGCAGGAGAATCACAAGTTCAAGCTAAACCTGGGCAATCTAGCGAGGCCCAGTCTCAAAAACAAACAAACCGCCCCCCCCAAAAAAAAAAAACTAAAGAGGGCTGGGGTTGTAGCTCAATGTGAAGTCCCCAGGTTCAATCCCCAGTACTGAAAAAAAAAAAAAGAGTAAAAAGTTTTGATACAAGATAGAAAACTTGCATATTAGAAGTAACTGGTAAGGATCTTAGATTATTTAACAAATGAAAAAAACATTTTAAACAGTGTCAAACTGAACTAAGTTCAATCTTTTAAAAAAGGTACTGAGCTGCGAACTAGAAAGCACGTAGAAGGAATAAGACTTAGTCCATTTTCTATTGCTAGAACTGAATACCCGACACTGGATAATTTATAAAGGGAGATGGTTTATTTCGGCTCATGGTTCTAGAGGGTGGGAAACCGAAGACCATGGCACCATCATCTGCTCATCTTTTGGTAAGGGCCTTGTGCCTCTTCCACTCTGGGGGGAAGGTGAAAGACAAGTGGGTGTGTGACAGGCGCAGCTCTGCTTCATACCATGCTACTTCCTAACAACCTACTACTCTCTGGGTAGCTAATCCCTGCCTGCATAGGCAGGACTCACTCTCCTAAGAAACGCATTAATCCCTTCACAAGGGTTCTGCTCCCGTGGCCCAGCACCTTCCACCTGTCCCCACCTCCAGTACTGCCATGCTGGGGATCAAATCCCTCCATGAATTTTGCAGGGACAACCTATGCCAAAATGTACCACAGCAGGCTACACTGTCTACCATATATCTAATTTCTGAAACCACGGTGGCTTGGTATATAACTGTTCCCTTTAGCCAAGCTTGGAGCAGTAACCATAAACTTCCCTATTCTTGTTACTAGTATCTTTTAGTAAATCTTCTATTTCCAATCCTACCTTTTAATTTTTTTATTATTTTATAAGCTGAATTTAATCACTTGATTTGAGGATATACAAAGGGTAGATAATTACTAAAAAAAAACTAATGTTAAATAATTCCCAGAAAGGAGGAATATATTAAGTAAGAAAGGAAGCTGAGAAGACACAAAAGATTGCACAATCAATTTGTACCTTGACAAAATAGCATGGTAAAGATATTATAAAGATAGATGTCACCAGTTTTCAATACTTAACTTTTGCTGCTTTGTACTATTAGTTTTCTAGCCAGATGCCCAACAGTTAAGTCCTAGTCAAGTCAAAATCTCAGGAGACTCATTTATCAACATTATAGCTAGCTTTCTAAAGACAGGTGACAGAACAGATGGTAATGATACCACTTCAAGATTTAATTTGTATCCACTCAAAATTTTTTGAAATATGATATTTCTCTGTGGAAGCAGTGTGCACTTTCCTACCAATGACTTTTGCACGGTACCAAATTCCATCTTCAAATTTAGCTACACAGGCTTGATCTTGAACTGGACAGACAATTTCCAAATTTTCCCCATCTTCACTTCCATAGAATTCCTCAATTGTCTTTAACAGCAGTAAAAAATCCAGGTTCTCTACCTAAGAAATAAAGAAACAGAACAATGTAGTTTTATGGAAACTTAAAATTTAAATGCTGAATATGTTATAGGTACTGCTCAAAAAATATGAAACATTAAAACTGGAATTAGCTGCAAGTCTATAAATTATGTGCTATGTGATTTATTTTACTGCAGAAGCATTATAAAATTTGCATATATACATATAACAAAATCAAATCCAATCACATTCTGTTAGTGTATGTTTTTCTAGATTTTTTTCTATATATATATACACACACACAACTGCCAGACTTTTTAATCAAAACTAGAACATACCACACATACAATGTAATAACCTGTGTTTTCTTTCTTTGGGTTTTGTGTTTTTTTTTGATTCAGGGTCTCACTATGTAATTCAGGGTGGTCCTGAACTCACTATATGGCCTAGGCTGGCCTTGAACACACAGCAATCCTCCTGCCTCAGCCTCCCGAGTGCTGGGATTACAGGCACGCATCATCATGCCCAGCTGGTAACCTGTATTTTCTATCAGCTCTTACCTTTCCTGGATGGAAAGGTGAATTCTACTAGTACTTCTAGAGCATATTTAGCTTTCTTAACTGATCCAAATCAGTAAGCAAGCCATGATCACACACTGTTCTGGATGTTATCTCCAAAACTCTTTCATAATTTAACAGAGTGCTCTTTTTAAAATGACTTTGTGAAGACATTGTTGAAGGGGCTGGGGCTATAGCTCAGTGGTGCAGCGCCTGCCCGGCAAGTGAGAGATACTGAGTTCGATTCCCAGTACCCACACACGCACACAAAAAAGACACTGTTGAAGACAGCCATCTCTCTTTCCATAGAATGCCTTACCTTCTGGATTTATGTGGTTATAATCTCATACTATTATAGTTTACTCCTCCATTGAACAGGGTCTATCTGCTGAATTTCCCCAAAGCTGCATATTATATCTAAAGTTTGACAGATTTAAGTCAAATCTTTTGGCTAAACCATATCATAGGAACTCTGTATACTCAGGTTGTAACACATCAGAAGGTAATCCTTACTGACTTACTATTAATATGCAATGATTCTGACATCTCCCATTGCAGTTATTTTTTTTCTCTTGTGACCACTAACTCATTAGTGCGATGCTAGTTTGACATTATAAGAATGGCCAGCCAGGAGTGGTGGCACATACCTGTAATCCCAGAACTTGGGAAGCTGAGGCAGGAGGATGGATCCCTGTGAGTTTGAGACCAGCCTGTCCTACATACTGAGTTCAAGGCCAGCCTGAACTACACTGTGAGATCCTGTCTAAAAAAAAAAAAAAAAAAAAGTCTAGTTTCTTATCAGCTATCCATCTAATGGTTTTAAAAGTAAACTGATAATTCTTCCTTCAATCAATAATACAGTAGAGTTTGTAAAATTATTATATTCCTGAATAAAACAGATTTCTTTTTATTAAACAGGGCTATTTGGTATAGTCTGAAAATACTGTTTCTATAGTTCCTATAGTACAAAAAAATCAAGGATAAATGCTTGATTAGTTCTCTAAATACCAATTATTAAGGTTAAAAAATTTAAATCCATCTCAAATGTGGAAAATTGAAATTTTTCTTTTCTGAATATAATGCAAATGGAAACTTTCTTAATTCCTGTAATTTCTTATTACATTTAAGTTACTTTAGAACTAATTTTTAACTTTCTAAAATTTTATTTTTAAATAGATTCTACTCATATTCTTTCACTAGCAGGTATTCCGAGTGAATATTTTTAAAATTTTATTTTATTTTCTTGGTGGGTACCAGGGGTCGACCTCAGGACCTCGCATGCCAGCAGGCGCCCGTGCCACTGAGCAATATCACTGGCCCTTTTTTCGTATGTGGGTACCGGGAGTTGAACTCAGGACCTTGCGCTTCCCGGGCAGGTGCTTATGCCGCTGAGCTATCTCACTGGCCCCAGAGTGAATATTAAAACATCCAGAAGAGGAGTGATGCCAATTAGATAGGAGAGGAGGAAGCTGCTAGCTCCTGTTACAACATAGAAATACTGAGCAAATGAAAAATTATCTGAACCAACTTCACCACAGCTCTGGAAAGCAGTCAAAAGTCTACAGCAACCAAGCAAGTCCAGTCAAGAAGCTGCCATCTTGTAAATGGCACAAAAAATTTGCAGCATTTCTTCTTGCCCTTGCCTGGTCCCCTCCCCAGAACGACAGTAGCCTTGTTCTTGAGCAGTGGCAGTCTAGTTCTCAGTTCCCTTCTGTAACCAGAGGAAACTCAACGGACCTTACTGAAATTACTGAGTACATGTGTTCTAACTTGTCTGAGGGATTCCTTCAGGGTTGATGCAAGGAGCTACTTTCCGCTTCATGTAACTTAGAACACAGGTGAAAAAGATGGTGAAAAAGATGGCAGGCGTCAGTTTGTAAAGCTACAAAGGGGATTACAAACCTAGACACCTGGGACGAGAGTTTATGGGTGGTGCTACGGTTTAGATATAGTTTGAGCAGGTCTCTCAAAGTTCTATACGTTGACATTTAATACCCAATGAGAGATATTAAGAGGGTGGAAACTTAATTCGACTACGGTGTTTAGAGGTGGGGCCTTTCAGAGGGATGATTAGGATTAGACAAGGTGTCAGAGTGAGTGGATTCCTACTGGCTTCATCAGGAGACAGTCCAGAAGAGTCATGCATGTGCTCCTATCCCGTGGCAACTGATGCTCTGCAGCATGATGGGACTCTGTCAGCAAGGAGGCCACCTCCTGTCGCAGCTGCTTGACCTGGACCTCCTGAATTATGAGCCAAAATAAACGTCTTTCCTTTATAACCTAACCAGTCTGTAGTACTATATTATTGGCATCAGAAAAGGGACTATTCCAGAGCACTGGAATAAAGAAGTGTGGCTACTTCAATAACGAATACCTGAAAATTGGAAGCATCTTTGGATCTGGTTAACGGAGGTGGAGAACTTGGAGGAGCAGGCTGGAAAAAGCCAAAACTGCTCTAAACAAAACACTTTGGGTGATTCTGGTGAGGGGTTAGGAGACAAGAAAGTTAGGAAACTAACAGAAATGAGGATTCTATTGGAAACTGGAAAAAAGGCCATCCTTGTTGCACTGTGGTAAAGAATTTGGCTACACTGTGCCCATGTCCTAAGATTTTAAAGCTGAATTTAAGAATGATGCTCTAGGGCTGGTGAGATGGCTCAGCGGCGTAAGTGCCTGCCCACAAGCGCGAGGGCCCGAGTTTGACTCCCGGAACCCACATACGAAAAAAGGGCCGGTGATATCGCTCAGCGGCACGGGTGCCTGCTGGCGCGCGAGGTCCTGAGGTCGACCCCCCGGTACCCACAACAAAAAAAAAAAAAAAAAAAAAAAAAAAAAGAATGATGCTCTAATTTATTTGGGGAAAGAAATGTCAAAACAACAAAGCATTCAGGTTATGGCATGGATATTACTGGCTGCTTTTATTCAGATTTCACTGAGACTCAGGAGCAAAAGGAAGACAGCAGAAAGATTTCAAAAATCTCTGGGCTGACCCGAGAAGGAGCAAAGAAAAAATATATAAGTGTGTAACCGAGAAACAGCTTGCTGAGGATGTTAGCTCAGACAAAAGGGAGCCAGAAGCTTTACATCAGCACAGTGGGAAAAAGGCCTTGAGAGCAATCTCGGAAATCTTCAAGGCCGTTCTTCCTATCAAATGCCCAGGGACCTACAAGGGCCAAATTGTTTCATGGAACCCTGGGGTACTCTGGGCCTCCTGTCCATGCCCAAGGCTGCTTTGCAATTTTACTCCTTGATTTTAAGCAAAGTGCTCCTTGGCTGCAGCTGTTCAAGCATCCTAGGTACACATTGTGCTAACATTTGGAATAGGAATGTTTACAGTTATCCCAATCTTGCTTTGGGTCAATTCCTTTCTACCTGCCTACTCCTCCCTTTTGGAATGGGAATCCTTACAGTGTGCCTGTCCCACCACTGTATCTTGGAAGGCGAAAACTTGTTTTGATTTTACAACCCAAAACCCACTTATTTATTTCAAAGTGCCAACACTACAATTAAACCTGAATACTGAGGTTTTAGTTAGAAGAACAACTCATACATGAATATCTTTTGTCTTAAAAAAAAAACATGTGTGCCATAGGCTTGCTACCACTAGCCTAGATTCTCAAAGGAGACTAGGAACTTTGAGGTAATGGTGGAAAAATGTAAGACTTTGGGACTATTGGAGATTAAATGATTTTATTTTGCATTGTGAAAAGGACACAAACTTTGGAGGCCAGGGTAGAAATGCTATGGTTTGGACATGGTTTGAGTGGATCTCCCAAGGGTTCACATATTGAAATTTAATACCTATTATAAGGTAGTAAAATGGAAATCTAATACAGTCTTTAGAGGTGGGTCTTTGGGGAGTAGTTGGGATTAAATAAGGTTGTCAGAGTGGAGCCCACATGACTGACTACTGATGAATTTATAGAGGGAGAGAGATCTGTCATGAGTCATGTGATACCATGCTCTACCATGGGACTCTGCCAGGTGTGACCCTTCAACCTTGTACCAGAAGTGTGAGCCAAAATAAACCTCTTCATTATAACTTACCCAGCTTATGGTGTTATGTTATTAACAAGAGAAAAGAGAAACATACAAAAGACCATCTAAGGCCCAGAGAAGAATCTAGAGTGAGACTTTAAGTGTTACAGTTTGTCTGGATATCCCCGCAAAGCCTCATGAGGTCAAGGGTGAGCAGGCTTTTTGGAGGCGGATGGATCTAGAGTTTGTGATTGATTCACAGTCTAATGCTGGGATTAAGGGTGTGAGTGCTATACCTGCTCTAGGGCAGGTAGCTTCTGTACAATATAAGGAAGGGAAAGAGACTTCCCCTCCTCTCCTCTCTGGTTGCTTTTGGTATCTCCCTCAGGCATGAACTGTTGCCCCTCTGCCACACCACCTTGCCTCACAGCCAGTGGATTATGGACTGCTGAAACCCCTACAAACTGTGAGCTAAATAAACCTTTCCTCCTTTAACCTTGGGTGTCGGGTATTTGTTTCAGCAATGAGAAAAGTAACTAAGACACTAAGAAATTAGGATATTCAAAAGTAGCTACATAGGTGGAGGAATTTAGAAAGTCATGTGTCTGGCCAAACAAGATGCAAGTTCAGAAAAGACCTGGGAAGGAAGGCCCTGAACTTTTACCTTGGGTTGATCCCTGGGCTCCAAGGAGGCCTAGCTAAGTGGTGAAGAAGCATCCCACCAAAGAACTAATCTGTAATTACTGGGAAAGCTGTTGTACTTGCTTGCTTTCGCTCTCATTTTTTTCCCCTGGGGAGATGGGGTGAGGTGTATTTTTTGCTTTAGGTCTTCTGCAATCCACGAAAACCTGTTAAAAACACTTACTAAGCACAGGCTACAGGAATAGAGATTTTAGCAATCACACATGGTAAGGAACAGTCTTTGAAGGAATAGTTTCAAAAAGTTTCTAACTACTACAGCATTTGATAATAACAAAAACAAATAAAAAAAAAAACTATCAGATTTGGAGGAGGCAGGGAATTTGATTTCCAGAGTTATTACACTGTGACAGTCAAATGCCCAAATTTCAAAAACAATGATTATTATAAATGTAAGGAGTACAAACAACCAGGAAAATGTGCCTGGCTCATTCAAAGAACAAAATAAATCTACAGAAACTATGTCCTGAGGAAGCCTGGAATTACTGGACAAGGACATTAAAACAACTCTCATAATTCCAGAGAAATAAAAGCTGTGAGAGTTCACCACCACTAGACCTGTCTTACTATTATTATTTTTGGTTTTGTGAGATAACGTTTCACTATGCAGTTCAGGACAGCCTTGAACTCGCTATGTATCCTAGGCTGGTCTCAAACTTGTAATGATCCTCCTGCCTCAGCCTCCAACCGCTGGGATTACAGGTCTGTGCCACCACGTCTGGCTTACACCTCCCTTATAAGAAATTCTAGATGTTATCCAAGTTGAAATGACAGAACATGAACAATATAAAACTACGTGAAAGGGGTGAAAATGGTCAAAGTATGTTATGTACATGTATGAGTCTGCCAAAATGAAACCCACTGATCTGTGTGTACAACCACTATGTGCCAAAAAAAAAAAAAAAAAAAAAAAGTGGAGGAAAAAAGATGAAAAAAAGCATGCAAAAGTATAAAACTCATTGTAAAGATATGACACACAGTATCTTGAATTCATGAAGCTTGTTAAATGCCGGGGAGTATGCAGGGATCCTGAAATGAAACTGAACAGGGTTTTCAGGTACTGACACCAGAAGATTCTGTCACTGCACCAGGAACCTGTCATCTTACCTTATAGCTGAGGTCCTTTAGCTTTCATTTTACTTTTCCTGTAAAACTTTTACTAAAGAAAACTGAGGCATGTGCACCAAGAAAAAAACCAAAATAAGCCAACAAAAGTCCCTGATTTTTAAATTATTTTGAGACAATGTTTCCCAGGCTGGCCTCGAACACCTGGGCTCCAGTGATTCTCCTGCTGCAGCCTCCTAGGTAGCTGGGACTGTAGGTGTGTGCCACCTGCCCTGACCCAAGTGTCTTAAACACACTAGAAAGGGAAAGGGAGAACAAAGAACCAGTGGAAGTGGGGAAAATGACACAGGAAGGAGCATATTAACAATAGATAAAAATGATAACAAGAAGCAAAACAACTTCTGAAGCTCAAAAGCACAGTAAGTGAAATGAAAAATTCACTAGAGGGGTTGGTTCCTAGCGGCTTTAAGTGAGGACAAAAACGGTCAGTGAACTAGAAAATAACATAATCAAAATCACCAACTCTGAAAAGCACAAAGGAAAAGAATGGAAGTTAAGTGAACCCGGGGACTTGTGAGACAGGATCAAGTGGACCAACGTGTACATTACGGAAGTGAAAAAAGGAGGGAAGAGAGAACGGGGCATTTGTGTTTCGAAGAAATAACAGTAGAGGAAACTCCCCAAACTGATGATACACGTGAATTCACAAATGCAAAGGCCTCAGGAATTCTTGGTGATCTTTCTGCCTCAGCTTCCCAGAGTGCTGGGATTATAGGATGGTGCCACCATATGAGATTTAATCCTCTAATTTTAAGAACAGATAAAGTACTGGATGTGGTGGTGCACACCTATAATTTCAGCCATGTGGGTGACTAAGATAGGAAGATCATAAATTCAACACAAGCCTCTGCCTCAAAATTTAAAAGAGGGCTGGGGACATAGCTCAGTGGTTAAATGCTTGCCCAGCATGTACAAGACCCTGGGTTCAATGCCTAGTATCAAAATTTAAACAACACTAGATAAAGCAATCAGACAGACTAGCAATAAGGAAATAGAAAACCAAATGAAACCTCATGTTGGCAGAAGGAAAGAAATAAGCAATAGAGTGGAGATAGAGAAACAATAACAAAAAGAAACCGAAACTTGGTTCTTTTGTAAGACCAAGTAAAGAGACAAACCCTTAGCTAGAAAAAGAAAGGAGGAGCCAGTGAGATGGCTCAGCGGCGTAAGCGCCTGCCTGGCAAGCGCGAGGGCCCGAGTTCGACTCCTGGAACCCACATACGGAAAAAGGGCCGGTGATATCGTCCAGTGGCATGGGCACCTCCTGGCCCTGAGGTCCTGAGGTCGACCCCCGGTACCCACAAAAAAAAAAAAAGAAAAAAAAAAAAAAAAAGAAAAGAAAAAGAAAGGAAAGAAGGAAGAAAAAGAGAAGATTTCATAAGTGAGAAATGGAAAGTGTAGTACAGAGGTAGAACACTTGTCTACCACATATAAAGCCCTGGGTTTGAGCCCCAGCATGCATAAATAAATAAACAAACAGTACTACCAATTTTAAGAAATAAAAAGGATTATAAGAGACCATCATGAATAACTGCATGCCAACAAACTAGATAACTTAGATGAAGTGAACAAATTCCTAGAAACATATAACCTACCAACACTATCTCATGAAAAATTAGAAAATCTTAATAGACATAACCAGTAAGGAGATTTGATCAGTAATCATAAACCTAACAAAGGAAAAAGGCTCTAGACCAGATGGCCTCACTGCTGAATTCTATCAAAACATTAAAGAAGAGCTAACAGTATTCCATCTCGAACTCTTCCAAAAAAGTGAAGGAAGGAACACTTTCTCAGAGGCAGAACTAACCTGATAATAGCCATATAAAGACACTATGAAAAAATGACAGACATCAATATTCCTTATCAGTGTTGATGCAAAAATCCTTAACAACATACTAACAAGCCAGGTGTGGTGGTGCACACCCGTAATTCATACCCTGGGGAGGTTGATAAGGAGGATTGCTGCAAGTTTGAGGCCAGCCTGGGCTATATGATGAGTTCAAGACCAGCCTGACCTAGACAGCAATACCCTATCTCAAAAACAAAAACAAAACCCCATGCACAACACACGAACAAACTAAACTCAGCATGTTAAAAGGTATTATAATTTTCCTCTGATTTGGTCTAAGGTCTCTCTCTGGAGAATGGCCTGTAAAATCTAGCCCTGCCCTGAGAATGTTCCAGGGAGGCAGTCATGATGTTTACAGTGTAACTTTCATGGGATACTTCTTTATTTCGGTAGATGGTATAATGAGTAGGTGTCTAACCAATGACCTGGTTTCCTCTCACTGGAGGAAAATTTTGTGGCTCTTGTCTGACTGAGTCCAGTGTATTTCTACCAAGATACCATTCTGTATGACATTCCTGACCAGGAAACTAACTAGTTCTGGGTATATAAATCATATAAGACACGGGTGAAAGAGCACAACAAAATGTGTGAAGTAACAGAAGCATTTTGTTACCACCCGAGAAGTGGAAGAGGGCAGAAAAGGGAGGTAGAAGCACTGGGGCTATGCCTTCGAGCTCTTTAAAGAAAACATGTGCAAAGTGGAGAGCTTATTTACGTGACTTTGGTGTTGACCATTAGGTTTTATTGTGGTTAGCAGGTAGGGGTTTTGGGTTTGGAGCTAGTGAGATGAGGAACAAGTCAGCCTTATTACAAACCACCTGTCATGGCTTGTGTGTAGCTGTCCCCCAAAAGCCTTATGTGATAATAAGGCAGCTGAATTCAGAGGCAGCTGAATCTAGAGTGTATGATGCTGGGTTTCATTCATGGTACGATGCTAGGATTAAGGGTGCCTCAACCTGGGTGTGAGTGCTACCCACTGTAAGGGCAGGAAACCAGGACAAAATATAAGGGACAAAAATAGGGCTGCTGCTCTCACTTGCTGCTTCGCTACTTCACTACTTTGCTGTTTGCCTTCTGCTTTGCTGCCCTCTGCCAACCATGAACTGTTTCTCCTCTGCGATGCCCCTCTGCCATGCCACTCTGCCTTAGAGCCAGCTGATTATGGACTGAAACCTCTGCAAACTGTGAGCTGAATTAAACCTTTCTCCTTTAACTTTGGGTGTTGGATATTTTGTCTCAGCAATGAGAAAAGTAATCAAGACACTATCACATAGGGAGGGAAAGTTTTAACTAGGCCATAGGTAATATGGAATAACATTTGAAACAACTTATGTTGGCAGGCCTAAAGTGGATGGCAAGACAACAACTATATTAAATTTATGACAAAAGAATTATCTACCATGCTGTAGCAGAAATTTATCCTGTAATCCAAAACTAGTGCAACATAAGAAAATCCATGTTATATACCCCATTAATGGAATGAAGGAAAAAGATCCAAATAAATTATCTTAACTGTTGCAAAAAAGTATTTATAAAATTGAGCATTCTATCATGAAAAAAAAACTGTCAGAACAGAAGGAACCTTACTCCACATGAGAAAGGTCATACAGGAAAACCCCACAGATAACATTATTATGAAATGATGAAAGACAAAAGCTTCCCTTAAGACAAGAATTAGAGGAGGACATCTGCTTCTGCATACCATCTTCAAAATCATATTAGAAGTTCTAGTCAGAGGCATTAAGCAAGAAAAAGACAAATACCATCCAAACTAGAAAATGGAAGTAAAAATATCTCTTTTCATAGATGACTCAATTAAAAAACCCCAAAGACTCTCCCCCCCAACACATCTCTTAGAAAAAACTTAGCAAAGTTGAGGGACACAAAATCCACATGCAAAAATCAGTGTTTCATATAAGGCATGAGCAATCTGAAGAGGAAATTAAGATGTTCTGTTTAAAATAGTATCTAAAAGAGGTAAAAATTTAGTAATAGACTTAACCAAGGAAATGAATTACTTATATGCTAAAAACTATACAAAACTGCCAAAACATATTAAATAAGATGAAATAAATGAGAAAGAAATCCCACATTCATGGATAGGAAGATTTAAAATTATTAAGATATTAAAATCTCACTGTCGGGCCGGTGAGATGGCTCAGCGGCATAAGCACCTGCCTGGCAAGTGCAAGGTCCTGAGTTCAACTCCCGGTACCCACATATGAAAAAAAGGGCCGGTGATATCGCTCAGTGGCATGGGTGCCTGCTGGCGTGTGAGGTCCTGAGTTTGACCCCCGATATCCGCAAAAAAAAAAAAAAAAAAAAAAAAAATCTCACTGTCATTTCTTGCAGAAATAGAATAATTCATCCTGAAAGTCATATAAAATATGAAAGGGTCACTGGAGAGTCAAAACAACCTTGATAAAAAGAGCAAAGCTGGAGGACTCAGACATTCTGATTTTAAAACTTAGTACAAAGATACAGTATTCAAAACAGTGTGATACTGGCATAAGGACAAAGAAATCAACGGAATAAAATAGAAAATCCAGAAATAAAGCTTTTGGTTTTTACAAGGGTGACAAGACCATTAAGTAGGAAAAAGATAATCATTATAACAAATGGTACTGGGAAAAGTGGATTATCCAATTCAAAAGAAGGACAATGGAGGCTTGCTTTATATACAAAAATTAACTCAAAATGGATTAAAAAGATCTAAACGTAAGAACTACAAATACAGGGCTAGGAGTGTAGCACAGCAGTTGAGCCCTTGCTTAGCATGCACGAGGCCCTGGGTTTAATCCCAATGACTGCAACAAAACAAAAACAAAAAAACACATACAAAGCTATGACTACAGAATTTTTAGTAGGCTTGGGGGAGAAGCATCATGATCCTATATTTAGCAATGATTTCTTGGATATGACCCTAAAAGCACAAGCAACAAAAGAAATAACAGATAAATTACACTTCACAAAATTAAAAACTGTGGCTCAGCAGACACTATCAAGAGAGTGGAAAGACAATCTACAGGATGGGAGAAAATATTTGTCTGAAGTCACATATATGCAAGGACTTAATATCCAGAATATGAAGAACGTCTACAATCCAATAACAAGATAAACAATTCAGTTAAAAAATAGAAAAAGGATTTGAATAGATATTTCTTCAAAAAGATATACAGGGCCAGTGAGATGGCTCAGCAGCGTAAGCACCTGTAACACCACCAGTTAATGGGGAAATGTAGATCAAAACCACAATGAGATTTCACTCCATAGTTATTAAGATGGCTACCATTTAAACAACAGTAACAGAAAATAACTTTTGGTGAGGACATGGAGAACTAGAACTTTGTGCATTGCTGGTGGGGCCATAAAACTGTACAGCTGCTATAAAAAAAATTTGGCAGTTCCTCAAAAATTAAACACAGAATTATCACAGAATCTGGCAATTCCACTCCCAGGTACATATTGAAAAAACAATCAATCAAATAAACAAAAAGCTGAAGGCAGGGAACTAAATGGATACTTTCATACCAATGTCCATAGCATTATTCACAACAGCCAAAAAAGAAACAACCCTGGTGTCTATTAACAAATAAATGGGGGGGGGTGTCCCAGATAAATGGATACACAAAATGTGATATATATATTATTCAAACATAAAAAAGGATGAAATTCTGATACAAATTCTGATCCATGGATGAACCTTGAAAACGTTAGGCTTAAGTGAAATAAGCCAAACACAGAAAGAAAAATATTATATGACTCTGTTTCTGAGGTACCTAGAATGGGCAAATTCATAGAAACAGTAGAACAGAATCTATCAGCAGATTGGGGCAATGAAACAGGATCTTTATGTTTAAGGGGGTACACAGCTTCTGTTTAAGATTATGAAAGAGTTCTGGAAATGGATGGTGGTTACGATGGCACAAAATTGTGAATATACTGAATGGCACTGAATTGTACACTTAAAAATGGTTAAAGTGGTAAATTTATGTTATGTATATTTTACCATAATAATACTAATGAAAACAAAAAGACACTAAAGAAAAAGCAAGCAAGCAAGCAACACAGGTTCTAAGTCAGTGCCAGATAAGCAGCTTCCACAAATCATCCTGGGAGCCAGAAAGTGTAGTGCACCACTGGAGATGACAGGCCTGAGGGTCCATAGTTGTAAAATGAGCCAGTACAATCCTGGCTTTCCCTGTGCAATTTCACATCATTAGGCAATTTGCTTTATTCCTGTGGTTAGTCTCTGCATGTGAATGGAGACAGTAGCATTTTTCTCACAGGATTTTTTTGAAGATTAGTGAGTTAATTCCCATAAAGCCTTAGGGTCTTTTTGATGAGTAAATTCATATAAAACACTGAGAGACCAATAAAGATGAACTTACACTGTTACTGGTTATCTAAACAAACACATACCAGTTACATATCCAGAGTTTAGGCTGACATGCCTTAATCTATTTTGGGGTCCAAATGTAGAAAACTATTTAGTAATAATGAAATTCTCAGATGCACATGGTCAGAAGGTTTATCATTACATTTTGATTTGCTAGCTCTATGTGCTTTTCTAGTCTCTAGATTTCACAAAGTAGCAAGAAACTCTTATACATTAAATAATCATTCAGTGACTTTTCCCTACACCTTCACTAACTTGCAGGACAAACAATTCTTTCAATTTAATATGAATCCTGTGGAATTTTTGTTAAAGGACTTTTTGCATCTCCTAAGAGATTTAAATGTATAGAAGGTCAACAGTGGTTCATTTGCTTTAATATTGATAGTGGGCCCTCATCCCCATTGCACGTTATTTAAAAACTTTAAAAAATCCCAAATGAACATTATGTACTTACCAACTGAAGATAGAAATCAGTAGGACTATTTATGTAACAAACCATAACTGAAACATCTGTCCTTTCTTTAGGCAAAATAGGTGGATGATAGTGTAAAGTCATATTATTTTCAGTGCGACTTCTTGGTGATTGTGACCTAAACCTAATTGAAAGCATAATTAAAAACATAAGAGTCATTTTCTTAAAGTATCTTTTCTCTTAGTGACTTGATCTGAAGAAAGGGCTTCTACTGATTTACTTATCCCAAGTATTCCTTTTCCAATTTCTCCTCCTAACTTATTACATTTCTTGGTATTGTCTCCAATTACTGAACCTGGTATGGTGGCTGCCCATTGGCAACAAAAGGGTTAAAGCTCTTAGCAGCAGAACCCTTCTGTAAAGCTGTCCTGCCAGCTAGGACCAAGCAGTCATAGGACAAGATAACAACGCTGACCAAAATGACACAAGATACAACAAACCTTTGACATAAGACCCATTCATTCTTCCAACGAGCCCTGACCCATCTTCTCTAAAAGTTAATGTGATTAGACTTCCTTATCTGAAGCTAAGAGGCCTTCTATGAGGCTGAAGGAAATAGTCTTGCCAACTTGAAACATCTAATGTTAGACACAATGCAGGTGTTTCCCAAAGATGTACAAGGCACTAGATGATCTGGAAAAAGACATTCTTTAGACAATCACATTTGCTGTTAGACCCTTCCTCCACATCCTCAAACCCTTATAAAAACCCCAATCTCTCACCCTGATCTCAAATTACCCTTTTGGAAGCTGGTTCGCTGTCCTCCTTGACAGTGTAGGTGGGCCTGAACAAACTCTTATCTTTATTCTTATCCTTGCTGGGTAAATTCTTTATGCTGCCCACATAACCAGCCCTCCTTATGCTATCTTGATGGTACCAGGGTGAGTAAGAGCTCAGTAATTCAGTTTCAAATTTGTGTCACATTTTAGAGCTGAATGCATACTGTGTTAGTCATGCTCTGTAGCAGCACTCAGGGCAGCTGAGGGGTCTCTGTGGCCTTTTACAGTCACAACATTCTGCTTTTATTTTTCTAGAATTGAACCTACTTGGGTCATTTCTAGAGTCATTTAATCAAGGATAGGAAGTTAGAGCTGCCACTGCTTCCTTAAATCATCACATTTTTGCTCATGAGAAATGAAGGAAAGGACACTTTAAGTATTCTTGATTCAGACATTAAGTACATATTAGTAACCATGGACTCTTTCCAAAGGCTAGGAAATTTAAGTTAGGAACAACTGAACTATAATTCGTGAAACAGTAGAGCTGTTTGTAGTTATCAGAGTCTAAAAATGATTCATATCTACACATATTTTCTATTTTGAGCTATACCTTAATTTCTCACTTTTCCTAAACCAAATTAACTGAATGCAGTTTTCACAGACAACAACTAGAACACCCTGATAGCCAGGTTGCTAATCTCTAAGGGTATGTGTCTTAATTACTTTTCTCGTTGCAGAGACAACATACCCAACACCTAAATTTAAAAGAGGAAAGATTTATTTGGCTCACAGTTTGTAGAGGTTTCAGTCCATAATCGGCTGGCTCCAAGGCAGGGTGGCTTGGCAGAGTGCCATCACAGAGGAGAACAGTTCATGATGCCCACAAGACCGCAAAAGCAACAAGGGAGGGAGGGACAAGACTCTGTCCCTTATACTGTATGCAGGCTGCCCACCCTAGGCAGTGCGAGTGTAGCACTCTTGCCCTTAATCCTAGCCAGAAGTATGCCAAACCCATCCGTGGACTGATTAACTAATCACACACCTTTGATCCCAGGACCACATACTACAGATAAAGCCACCCCTGAAAAGCCCGCCCCCGCCATGGCTGCATGAGGCCTTGGATGCAAGCCATAACAGTATGCTAAGTTCGCTTTAGAGCCCGCAGATTTAAAAGGTAAAACCTGCTACTCCTATTTATAGCTATAATCTTGAATAATATTTAAGTTTTAACAAGTTACTTACCTTGCTAGTTCCATAAAAACTAACGCATCCCTAAGAGACACAGGCATATCACTGCTTATTTTATTCGTTGGTGGTTTCTGCAGATCTACAATAAGCACACCATCATCTTCTCTAAAAACTTTCATTAAAACAGCCTTGTTATTTACCATTTTCAAAAATTCCACTTTAGCTTCCTCTTCCCAGCCTTTACTCTGTGGGGAAAAAAAGTAAAATTTCAAAGTAATTAGTAATTATAATTACCTCTAAAGTTACACTATCTGGATGTAACTTTGTACCAGTCTGCAACTCTGGGCAAAGGCACTGAACTAACCACACATATAAGAAACAGTTGGGGGCTGGTGAGATGGCTCAGCGGTGTACGTGCCTGCCTGGCAAGCGCGAAGGCCTGAGTTTGATTCCCGGAACCCACATACGAAAAAATGGCTGGTGATATCGCTCAGCGACACGGGCGCCTGCTGGCGCGCGAGGTCCTGAGGTCGACCCCCGGTACCCACAAAAAAAAAAAAAAAAAAAAAAAAAAAAAAAAAAAAAAAAAAAAGAAACAGTTGGAACCACAAACCCAAGGGCAGTCTTAATGCATGCATGATGTGTATTTTATAAATATATTTTCAAAGTGTCTGTAGACTTTAGTTTTACTATTGAATAGCACAGTAATATGAAAATAATGATTTTTAGCATGGTGTAGTGGCACATATGTACAATTCTAGCACTCTGGGAAGCTGAAGCAGGAGAAGTATAAATTTAAGCCCTGCATAGGCAACTTTATGATTGAGCAAGACTCTGTCTCAAAATTTTAAAAGATTATTAAAAAGGTCTAGGGATGTAGTTCAGTGTAAAGGCTCTGTGTTCAATTCCTAGACCACTACCAACACACACACACACACACACACACACACACACACACGTATTTTGCATGAATTTTCCACTTAAATGGTGAAAATTCAAAAGTAACTGTAGATGTATTATGTAAGCCTATAGTACAATAAAAATGTTTCAGATCATCAGTTAATCTAGCTTTTCCTATCAGCAATAGATGAGGTATACGTATGCTCCCTGAGTCTAAACACAGCAATTTCATTGGCAATGAATAGCAAAAATTGGAATATTTAGCCTTTTAAGAAGAAATAATTTAAATCTTACTTACTGAATTATGTGGAACAATGTCTTTCAAGGAACAAGGGTAAGCTAATGGTGGGATGTCTTTCAGCAACTCTTCAATACATGATTCAGACTTCCGTAGAACCAGGCACAGATCATTTACTACAGTATGCTGCTGAGCGATATGTTCTGGTCTCACATGGGTATCACCAATTCTAGGAAGAATTAAAGTAGTATTTTTTGAAAATAACATTTCAACCTTGAGCTTGCTTGACTCCCTAAAAGGTATGCATTTCTAAGGATAATTTCCTTAAATTTAATCATCTAGAAAACTATAATCCAAATTCATATTTTCTCATTATTGACTCAATTTTGTTTCTAACAGCACAGATGCTGTTTTTATCTACAGAATTATAGCTCAGCTACTTTTTTTTTTTTTTTTTTTTTTTGTGGGTACCGGGGGGTCGACCTCAGGACCTCGCACGCCAACAGGCGCCCGTGCCGCTGAGCGATATCACCGGCCCCTTTTTCGTATGTGGGATCCGGGAGTCGAACTCGGGCCCTCGCGCTTGCAAGGCAGGCGCTTAGCCGCTGAGCCATCTCACCGGCCCTCAGCTACTTTTATTTGAAATTTCATACGTTCATTCAGTTTAAACCTAATAGAAATAATGACCCCCCTCTGCTAAATATAGATCTATTTATAAAACTATGATCATTAACAAAGTGACCATGCTACAGTTAATACTGGTTTGTATACAGAACCATTGCAGGTTCTTTTGGTAAAAGACCTAGAAAGACAATTTTAAACACTTAGTGTGAGTTTCATAGAATGACACCTTCATCCTTTAGTGAAATGATAACATGATTTTATTCCATCATTATTGCAGCCAACTGTAACACTTTGAAAGAATCACCTCTGTGCACATTCTCTGCTTTGAAGCAACATGAAGAGTACTTAAATTTGGAGTAGAAGTTTCATTCCATGCTTGTAACCTAGTAACATTGTTTTTTGTTTTGTTTTGGAGACAGGGTCTCACTATGTAGTTCAGGCTAGGTTTGAACTCACTATGCAGCCTAAGCTGGCCTCAAACTCCCGGTGATCCTCCTGCCTCAGCCTCCTGAGTGCTGGGATTACAGGCATGCACACCACACCTGGCTAATCTAGTAATACTGATAATATTTTACTTATTTAGTAAAATAAACATAGAGCAAAATAATAAAGTCTATGCCTTGGCAGTGAAGAATGACAAATTATTCCTCTTTACCCTTTTCTAATTTCCTCCATTTTTAAATTTTTCCCCCAAAAATGTTCCTAAGCAGGTAAAAAATATATAATAATTACAAAATACCATACCCTGTGACAATTAGGATTTCCGAATTTCCAAAATCTACCATGAATATTTCTATAACTGCAACTTCATGGACTGAGAATTTGGTTGGACTACAAGGTTTTCTAATATTTTTACTTTCCATTGGAATTAATTCAGTGATAGTTCCTCGGCACCACATTCCATTTGCAGTACTGCTGACAAATATCCTTGCACCTAAATAATGGAGCGAGACAAATCATTATCAGTGTTAACGAATAAAGACATTTAATGATGTTCTAGTTTACAAATATGTACATTAGCTCTATAACTGTCTTTATTTACTAAACATATAGTACCATATCAAGTGCTATGAGAAGGATACAAGGTTATGTATTATGATAGTTTGTTACAGAGAATCTTACAAGCTAAAGGAGAAGATAAAAACAGAGAACACAAGTTAGCAGTCATTCAATGAAGAACAATGTTTCATGTACTACATTAACACAGATGAATGAAACTGTCTTGCCATTAAGAAGTTCAAAGGAGGAGGGCAGATAAATAAATTCTACAATACACTGTATCTACTGCAGTGGTTGCCCATTGGGAACAAAAAGGTTAAAACCCTTAAGGAAAGAATTCCAGTTAAAGACATCCAGGTAGGTAGTATTATGACCTTAACGAACCTTTTGATGTGAAGCCCATGCATTCCTCCCAGTGAGCCCCAATCCATTTTCTCTAAAACGTATGTATAGACCTCCTTATGTGAAGCTAAGCTTATAGAAACAAGCCAGAGAAAATAATAACAAACTAACATATCCTCTGACAATTTTGATAGTCCTATCAAAACTGCAACTATAAATGTAATTTGAAAAACAATACAGGAGTTCTCTGAAGATGTATAAGGTGACATTTTTTAGATAATCACACTTTCTACCTATATCCTTTTTCCATTTCCTCAAACCCTTACAAAAACCCAATCTCTCATCCTGACTGCTGTGATTTTTCTCTTGGAAATTGGCCTGTTGTCTCTCTTGACAGTGCACACTGATGTAAATAAACTCTTGTCTTTTCTACACTGTCTATTGGTAAAATCTTTTTAACACCCATGTCACCACCCCTGTGGCCCTCCATAAGCTGTCTCACAGGACACTTTCCCCACTAAAGGCCACCCAGCGTTACACATGCACATCTAGGGAAAGGCCAACTTCTAGGCAGGGAAAAGACAGGCTTTATTACAAATATGAAATCTTACTAAAAGTAGCTTTTGCCTCTACAATTAGACTCTACAGTTAGAACAATTAGAAAGACAAAGGAGAAACTAGACCCAGAGAGGCACCATAAGAATTTATCAGAAAGAGTTAACAAAGCATGGAGAAAGCCAGAAACATAAAAGACCAGGAAAACCAGCCCCCTCACCCACTTCTGATAAAATGCAAAGGAGACAAGGGGCAGCCACCTAAGGACTCTTATGTAATATGTAAAACACATACATCTATACACATACACATGTATGTGCATTCTCATTTTAGCATCACTATATTATTACACCAGATACACACATGTCCCCTTTACTTAATCATTAACTTTTAAACTACCTTTCCATAAGCCTCCCCCCACCCAACTTATCCATCACAAAGGGACATCAAACATTGGGAAGAAATGTAACTCCCAATCAGATACTCTAAGTTCGTGGTTCCCGAAATCAAAGAATGAATTCTAAGGAACAACAGAGGATAGGAGTAGGAAAATTTATTGGGGAATAGAAATGGGGAATAGGAATAGCTCCTGAGACACAGGAGGGGTCCCGAATAGGTTGCCAACGAGCCCACTTCTCTAAGAGTTTTATAAAGCTAAGTCACAGGGGTGAGTACAATGTGGGTCAAATTATAATCAACCAATCAGATTACAAGTACAGCCACTTAGCTAATTTTGACCCAATAGTTGCAAGGGCATATGGGTGACATCATTAACCTTGGTTGATAATCTATAGTCTTAGTCTTGTCATTAGTCAGTCTTACTAGTCTTAGTGGGAGAGGATGGCCCACCCCTAATGAGATAATGGTTTACTTATATGGGAAATCTCAAAAGGATGGTACCAATAATCTCAAGCTTCCTTAGGGAAGTATGTAAATCTGACCATTGTGACTTCAATCTTCTTCAGATGCACCTCCAGCCAGTGTTTGATGTGTTCTCATCTTCTGCACTGACTTCCTTGAGGGCCTAGCCCTGTCTGACTGCTGTAATATTTCCTAACTTAGCTGTCTATAATCAAATAACCCCCAAAACTATAGATAGAGATGCCCAGGTTAGGATCAAAGACAGCCAGAGAGCCAATCAGAGGGCAACAACTTCCAGGTGCCTATCTGTGGGATAAAAAAAATCACTAGTCCTAAATAAAAAGAGCCAAGGACAAGGGGTTGGGGGTATTTGCTTTCTGATGGCCCCTCTTCTTCCAGAGTAGCTGTCTATCTTCTCTTTTTCTGCCCTTTTCCAAATAAACGGTTGTCTTTTATTTTAAACTCTGCCTTTATGATCTCAGTAGCTGTGTGTTCCAGCAGAGCAGTAGTGTGGCATGGTATCCATCCCCAGATGTGACCCACACAACACACAAGTAGACACACACACACACACACAATTGTTATACACATACTAAATTTTATAATAAAGATGATAAGGAGTGGGATAAGGAGCAGGAGGGAGAATTAAAAAAACAATGATAGGCAGCTTGTGAAATGCCAAAATTAACACACAGAGGCATTCAGAGAAGAGAAAGATGAATTAATGACCTAGCAACAGAAGACTACCTTATGGAGGAACCAGATAGACTATCATTTAATAACCAGGAAAAAAAAAAAAAAAAAAAAAAAAAAAAAAAGAAGAGAGGTCTGATTGTGAATGCTTACTATGAGTTTACAATGTGCTCACTCATATTCAAGTCCACTTGATACCCACAAAAATCCTATGGGATGTATTTCCATGCAGGGAACTGCATGTTGAAGTTCAGAAAATGATACCTCCAAGTATGGCACTTTTACATGCTGAACTGATGAAACACTCTCAGAATCAATGTTTCTCTAACCTGCCTTTGTTTCTCCCTCAAGTGCCTGGAGGGGCTGTTCCTCCAAAGTTCCCTTAACTGAGAAAACTTCTTACCAAAAAACATGGAATTGTTTTAAACTCCCTCTCTAGAAATCTCAATCAGATAATGAGGAAAGAGTAATCACTAGAGAAGAGAAAAGACTAAGAATCATCCTCACCCCTTTTCTCTATTTTTCCCTAGAACAGCTGCCAGAGATTACCTGGGAGACTACATAATACCACACTCTTTGTTTGCAAAAACATGTTGTTACTAATGCTACTTCTCTCTCTCCTATGAAGATATTTACGTTTCAACCATCTGCTCTTTACTTACATTTCACATTCTGTATAGCTCCTGTGCGCATGTGTGAATTAATAAATTTGTTACGCTGTTCTCTTGTTAACCTGTCTTCTGTTATTTGGGTGTCAGCCATGTCCTATTATGGTGGGTGGGAATGGGGTCACCCCCATTTCCTGTTCTTACAGAGGTAAAGGTAGACTGCAAACCTAGTTTGAGCCACATGGCTACTTATAAAATACAGCAAGAGAGTTTGGTAATCTTGAAGCCCACACTCTTAACACCTAAAGACTCACTGGAGATAAATTTGATAAGCCTTGATCACTGATTATATACAGAGAGATGTTGTAACCTCCTCTATATATGTAAAAAAAGCACATTAGGGTACCTTTTAAGTACTACTAAAACATTTGATTGGCTTCAAATTGTCAGTGGCACTTCTCTTATTTTGATGCACTGTGCAACCAATATATTCTTAGTTTTAAAACATACCATATGAGACCATTCTTTTTTGCAAGAGATGAAAACCTGCTGAAGCCATTTGTTGTTCATCACGTTCATCAAATGAAAAGATAAGCTTCCCTCCAAAGCACCATCACATTTCTTCCTTTATCCTAATTTCTCCAAATATAAAGAAGTATTTAGATCACTGTATTTACTCTGCAAATAAATTACTGTTAACTTAAAACAAAGGATGATGTTTTCCCTTTCTTAGAATACCTTCTGTTCTCTTGATCATGGCCAGCTAGGGTGCTGGAGCAAGGGAATGGACTCTGAACTGTACAATGGAGAAAAGCAGGGTGCCCTGAGGCAGGGGCTATAGAGAAAGCCAGATGTGGGAGGGTAAATGCCAAGAGGAACAAACGGGACCAAAATCCAGTGCCAGGGGAGTTTGGAAGGGGAAGCTGGACAGCCCAGGTCCAGGGTACATGCCATCTTGGGAGTGGACCAGGTTACCGAGGGAGGGAGCCAGCACTTCAACAGCAGCCTGAAGGAACAGGTGCACAACCACTCTTACCTCCCCACTGGGAAGAGGGTTGCTGTGAGGTACCAGATAGTCAAGGCTCTGGAGAAACAGAAAGCCAGAAGACAGTGTATGAGACAACACTGGGGGACACTCAAATGCGCCCCTCTGATTAGAGACTGAATTGGAGCACTGATCAGACTGTGTGTGGCCTGGAGTATATGTGAACACTGCAAATAGGAGCTGCATGACCCTGGGAAAAGGAGAAGCTAGACTGACCCAGAAAGAATTAGTCGCCCATTCCATCCCCATACACCAGACTGCTTATGACACATCCTATACCCTGCCCAAGCCCACAGGCAGGTGCCCATTGGGGAGACATCCACAACACCACTGCCTGGGACTGCTGAAGGCAGGGAACCATGGGAGGGCACCAAGTTTGCAGGTTAGAGAGCCTCACTCTCAGGACAGCAACGAATGACTGCGGGCAGAGGAACAGAGAGTGGTGCCCGGGTCGGAGGACATCGGCAGTGCTCTATGTAAAGGGCTCGTGCAGCAAAAACACACAGCCAACCATGGGATTTGTGAAAGGAGCTGGACCTGGGGAACCTGGTGCTAGGACAATTACACTACACCCTCTCCTCCCCAAATTAACTGAAGTAGTCAGGTCCTGAGACAGAGATAAAGGCCTGCAGTTAGCCATGCTCGGAGCACTGCTTGTGGCCAGAAGGAGGGTCCAGAGCAACAGCTGGACTGGAAGGCCTCCTTGCTCACAGACAGGCATTTAAGCAAACCATGGTGGGAAGGGGGAAGCTCGGGGACCTGCAATTGAACTGAACTGCAGCACAAATAGATTGTGAGGGTATTTTGGTTTTGGGCTCTGCAACTGTTTGTTTTGTTTTGTTTTGTTTGTTTGGCTGTTTCTTTTTTTATTACAGTGGTACCTTGGTTCACAGACTTAATTTGTTCTACAATTTTGGAAAAGATGGCCACATCTGTGTTTGTGTGGGAAAGATGGCCACGGTCCTGTTTGTCACCCAATGCAGAGTTTGCAAACAAAAACAAAATTTTGTCAAATTGTCTGCCAACAAAAGCACTCGGGAACCAAGGTACCACTGTATTATTTTTTTCCCTTCTTTCTTTTTGCTTTTATTCTCTCTCTGTTCTCTTTTCCTCTCTCTTATACCCTTACCTTCCCCCTCATACTTTACACCTTTCATCTGATATAATATATAGGAGCTGTCTGTGTATGTACCCAAGAGAGTAAGAATTAAGCAGTGCTATAACTTAAGTAGTTTTTAAGGGCATGTCAAGATAACTCTTACCACAACTGTGCATAGAGGATCCACACATTAACTACAAATACATTAACATGCTCTGCTGATCCCAGTTTCACTGCCCCACCTACATCCCTCCTCCTGCTTCCACGCTTTCTTTCAAACCTCCTCAACACTATCCCTTTACTTTGGCTATAAAAATAATCCCAATAGAGACTGACTTGTTGTTTTTTTCTCCTTCTCTTTTGTTGTATTCCTTCCTTTTCCTTTTTCTTCCCCAAACCCCTCCACACCCCAGGTTAACTCTCGATAGCAGTACAGTTCAGTCTGTAAGGGGCATTGATAATAGGGTGAAGTTGTTGAAACAAGTTTTAATGTACACGACTGATATATGATTGGATCTATTAACATTTATATAACGTATAGGAAATCTCCCCTTGCAACACAGTGACCGGGTCTAACTGTGTTAAACTGAGTAGTTCAAGGAGGTAGACAATACCAAGAAGAGGAAGAGGAAGAAGAGGGGGAAGAGGAGAAGGAGGAAGATGAAGAAGATGAAGAAGAAGAGGAAGAATAAGTGGAGGAAGAGGAGGAAGAGCAAGAGGAGGAAGAGCAAGAGGAGGAAGAGCAAGAGGAGGAGGAGGAAGAAGAGGAAGAAAAGGAAAAGAAGGAGAAGAGGAAGAAGAGGAGGAGGAAGAGGGGGAAGAGGAAGAAAACAAAGGAGGTGGAGGAAAAGGAGGAAAAGGAGGGAGAGGAGGAAGAGGAAGAAGAAAAAGAGGAACAGGAAGAGAAAGAGGAGGAAGAAGGGGAAGAAGAGGAAGAGGAAGAAAGGGAAGTAGAGGAAGAGGGGGAAGAGGAAGAAGATAAGAGGAAGAAGAAGATGAAGAGGAGGAAGAAGAGGAGGAGTAAGAAGAGAAAGAGGAAGAGAAGGCAAAAATCACATTCCTGGAAAGCAGACACTAGCTAAAGGATCTCAATATTAGCCAGTGTCTTTTCCATTCTAGTTGATCCTCAATCCTCACAACACATGCACAAAAACAGAAGCAAAAAAGAGAAAACAAGTCAACAAAATGCCTACCAAAACTCCCAACTTAACGAAGCAGATCCAAGGGACACCAGTGTAGAGGAAATGAAACACCGAACAGATGAATTATACACTAATCAAAGAGAAAAAAGAAACTCAGTAAGCTCAAGGATGATATAATAAACAAATTGATCACTGGCTTAAAGAAGATTCAAGTAAAAAAAATTAGAAGCCTAACCAAAATGACTCAAAAAAATCAATGACAAATTTAGCACAGAATTAAGAGTCCATGAAAAGTGCCAAACAGAAATCCATGAGCTAAAAAATTCTACTGAAAGCATGGGCTGCAAAAGTGACCAACATTAGGAGAGAATATCAGAACTAGAAGATAGGTCTGATGCATGTGACCATATATTCAGAGGTACCTTCGAAACACGACCAAAGAAAACGGATACAACAGCTGCTAGACTACTCAAACATGACTTTTTTTTTTTTTTTTTTTTTTTTTTGAGACAAGATCACCCTATGTAACCCAGGCTAGTCTGGAATTTAAGATCCTCCTGCCTTGGCCTCCCAAGTACTGTGATTAAAGGCATGAGCCACCACGCTGAGCTGCAAACAAGAATAATTTAAGACTAACTGGAGTTAGACAAAAGTCAGAAGACAGAACTCACAGAATAAAAAATCTGTTTATAGCAATCATAGCACAAAACATTCCAAGTATGGGTAAAGAATTCAACACATAGGTAAGTGAGACAAACAGAAACCCAAAAACCAGCATCAGAGAATATCTTCTTTATGACACATCATCGTCAAAATCCCAGAGGTCCAACACAAAAATAGAATCTTAAACGCTATTAGAAAAAAAGGAATAAATCACTGGTAAAGGTAAACCCATTAGAATTATAGCTGACTTCTCAACACAAACCTTAACGGCCAGGAGAGCTTGAAGTGTTTCAAGCCCTAAAAGAAAACAAATTATATCCTGCAAAACTGACTTTTAAAATTGATGGAGAAATAAGGACACTGCATGAAAAAAAACTTATGAAATTCATGAACACCAACTGGCACTCCAAAAAATTCTCAAGGCTATGCTAGACAGATAATGAAGCCAACAATGCCAAAAAAAAGTCTAATGGAATGAATACACCAAGCAGGGTGAGCAGTTCAACAGAAGGGGAAAAAAAGAAATCAATATCAGAAAAATAATGCAATGACAGCGGTAGGTCAGTATCTTTCAGCGATAGTATAGAAGGCTTCAATATGCAGTGGTACCTCAGTTCATGAACTTGATTCTTCCCATAATTATGGTCACATACTGAGTTGGATGAGAACCAAATCAAATTCAGTGGGTAGGTTCAATGTTGACATTATGGGGCAATTTAATTCGGTTCTTGTCCAGTTCGGTTTGCGACCAGAATTGTTGGAGAGAACTGAGTTTGTGAACAAAGCTACCACTGTACCTTGATCAAAAGACTCAGCTTGGGAGACCTGATCAAAGAACATAACCCAATGTCACACTGATACAAAAGAAATTCATAGACCAAAACAACAACAACAAAAAAACCCCAAAAAACTAAAGACAGAAAACAATATTCAAAGTAATGGGAGTCCGAAGGAAGCAGGAGTAACTATCTGTTCTATTTTTAGACAAAGAGGACTTCATTTCAAAATGGATCAGAAAAGGCAAAGAAGGTCACTACATATTCACTTAGGAGACAATTAAACAGGAAGGGATGACAATTATAAATATATATGCACCAAACACAGTGCACCCAACTTCATAAAACAAACACTACTATACATTAAAGATCGGATAAACATCAACAAAATTATAGCAGGGGACCTCAATACCCCACTATCACAAAAAGATTAACTAGATAAAAATCAACAAAGAAACTTCAGAGTTGAACCACACCTTTGAACAAATGGATTTAATAGACATCTCCAGAGTGCTCTACCTAATAACAGGATATACATTTTTCTCAGCAGCATATGGAACGTTCTCCAAAGTAGACCACATACTAGCCTATAAAGCATGCTTAAGTAAATGCAAAAAAAATGAAAATATACCATGCATATTATCAGATCATAGTGAAACTAGAAATAAATGGCAAAAGAAACTATGAAAACACAGGGAGGTTAAACAATATAACCTTGAATAATCAATGGGTCACAGAAGAATCAAGGAAGAAAATTAGAAGCTAGAATGAAATGATTACACCAGTACAATTTACTAGAACATATGGGACACCATGAAAGTAGTCCTAAGAGGGAAGTTTACAGCCATGAATGTGAACATCAGAAAAACAGTAAGTCCAAATCAATAACCTAGTGATTCACCTCAAGGTCCTAGCAAAACAAGAACAATCCAAATCCAAAGCTAGTATAAAAAGATCAGAATAGAAATTAATAAAATTGAGATTAAAACCATAATATAAAGAATTGATGAACTGAAGAGCTGGTTTTCCAAAGGAGTAAACAAAATGGATAAATCCTTAGCCAAAGTTACCAAAAGGAGGAAACAAAAGATCCACTATCAATGCAATTAGAAATGAAAAAGGTGAAATCACAACACACACTGCCAAAATCCAGATTTTTATTATCTACTTTGAAAACCTGTATTACAATAAATTGGAGGATCTAGAGAAGAAATTCTCAGATACATCTGCATTACAAGAACTGAACCAAGATATAACAACTCTGAACAGTCCAATAACAGGCAAAGAAATTTAAACAGTATTAAAAAAAACCTACCAAGAAAAGCCCAGGACCTGATGGGAGTTACCACTGTATTCTACAGGAACTTCAGTGAAGAGATACCACCAATGCTTCTCAAACTCTAAAGAAATTGACAGGAAAGGAATACTGCCAAATTAATTCCTGGAAGCTAGTATTACCTTGATTCCAAACCAGACAATAGCTCAACTAAAAAAGAAAACCACAGGTCAATCTCTAATGAATATAGATGAAAAAATCCTCATCAAGATACTGGCAAGCAGAATGCAACAGATCTTTAAAAAGATCATACATCATCATGATCAAGTAGGGTTAATCCCAGGGATGCAAGGATGGTTTGGCATACATGCAAACCAATAAACAATACATCACATAAACACAAGGATAGAAAAAATCACATGATCATCCTAAGAGATACAGAAAAAGCCTTTAACAAAGTCCAACATCCATTTACGATAAAAACCCTGAAAAAAATCCACACAGAAAGACCTCGTCTCAATCTGATAAAAGTTAATATCATATTAAATGAGTAAAAGCTGAAAATGTTCCCTCTAAAATGAGAAACAAGACAAGGATGTCCACTATCACTACTCCTGTTTAATACAGTACTTGAAACATTAGCCAGAGCAATCAGGCAAGAGGAAGAAATAAAAAGGAATTATATAGGAAAGGAAAAAGTTAAAATGTCATTATTTGCAGATGACATGATCCGATGACCCAAAAATTCCACCAAAAGATTCCTAGAATTAATAACCAAATTCAGCAATGTAGCAGGATACAAAATTAGCACAAAAATCAATAATGTTCCTATAACAGATTAGAAGATGCAGAAACAACTCTTAGATATACTGTGCCACCTAATCTTTGACAAAGGTGCCAAACACATTCACTGGAAGAAAGACAGCCTCTTTAATAAATGGTGCTGGAAAAACTGGCTCTGCACATGCCAAAGATTAAAATTAGACCAATATCTTTCTTTTTTTTTTTTTTGTGGGTACTGGGGGTCAACCTCAGGACCTTGCGTGCCAGCAGGCATCTGTGCCACTGAGCGATAACACCGGCCTTTTTTTCGTATGTGAGTACCAGGAGTCGAACTCAGGACCTCGCGTTTGCCAGGCAGGTGCTTATGCCTCTGAGCCATCTCACCGGCCCAGACACATATCTTTCACCGGGCACTAAAAGAAATTCAAAATAGATCAAAGATCTAAACATTAAAACAGAAACATTAAATCTGCTGGAAGACAGAATAGGTAAAACTCTTGAAGACATCGGGGTAGGCAAAGACTTCATGAATAAAACCCCAAATGCATAGGAACTATCACAAAGAATCAACAACGGGGATCTCATCTTATTAAAAAGCTTTTGTACAGCAAGAGAAACCACCAACAGAGTGAAGAGACCACCCACAACATGGGAAAAAATGTTTGCTAGCTGTTCCTCACACAAAGGGTTACTTTGGAGAACATATAAAGAACTCAAAAAAATCAGACCTCCCAAATGCAAAGACCCAATCCAAAACTGGGCATCTGAGATGAATACGCACTTCTCAGATGAAGAAATACGAACAGAAAATAAATATACGAAAAAATGTTCAACATCACTGGTCATTTGAGAGATGCAAATTAAAACAACACTGAAATTCCATCTCACCCCAGAAAGTATGGCTATCATCAAGAAATCAACCAATAACAAATGCTGGAGGGGCTGTGGGGAAAAAGGAACCCTTCTCCACTGTTGGTGGGAGTGTCGACTGGTACAACCAGTGTGGAAATCAGTGTGAAGAGTCCTCATAAAACTAGGATTAGAGGTCCCATTCTACCCAGCTATTTCCCTTCTGGGTGTCTTCCCAGAAGAATTAAAAACATCGTACCACAGCGATATATGTGCACCCATGTTTATAGCAGCACAATTTGTAATAGTTAGATCTTGGAAACAACCCAAATGCCCATCAACCGAGGAATAGATTAAAAAGATGTGGTATTTTTATACAATGGAGTACTACTCAGCAGCCATAAAGAAGGATAAACTGGACACTTTTATAGGTAAATGGATGCAACTCTAGACCATACTCATAAGTGAAATAAACCAGATGCACATGTGTAAACATTGTATTGTCTCCCTAGCGTGAGAAGCTGAAAGAGTAAATAAGATCCAAAATGTACAATAGATACTGTAAAACAGGAAGAAACTGTTCAAAAGGAAAGAGAAACTGGGATGGGGGAATGAAGAAAAGAAAGAAGGGAAAAGCAAAGAAAGAAAACAATATATATATACATAAAAGATAGTTAAGATAGATATACTACTAATTTCTCTTAGTTCATTGAAAAGAAAGGTATGTGCTAATATTGTTTGGACAACTGAATGCCAATATCTGGTACTCTGAGTAACTAATTTAAAGATAACAATACATAATGTATTAACCATTGTTACCCTATTATGTTGTTTTGAAATTTTGTTCTATTTTTTTCTCTTTAAAATAAAAACTAAAAAAAAATGTTCTTACACACCAATAATGAACTCACCAAGAAAGAAATTAGGATAACAATACAATTGTAATAGCCATAAAAAAATTTAAATACTTAGGAATGACCCTAACCAAGGTTTCTACAATGAAACCTACAATATTCTGAAAAGGGAGATTGAAGAGGACATCAGAAATTGGAAGGATATCTCCTATTCCTGGATAGGGAGAGTCAGTATTGTCACAATTGCCCTACTATCAAAACTGATATATACAGATTAACTGTAATCCCAATCAAAATACCAACAAAACTCCTTACAGATCTAGGAAAAAAAAAATCCTAAAATTTGTATGGAACCAGAAGAGACCTAGAAAAGCAAAAGTGATCCTGGGTAACAAGAGTAAAGCAGAAGGCATCATAATCCCAGATTCCAAGCTATATAAAGTCACAATGACAAAAACAGACAGGTAGATCAATGGAACAGAACAGACATTGCAGAAAATACTCCAGGCATATTCAGACATCTGATCTTTAACAAAGGGACCAGAATGTAAGCTGGAGGAGAGACGGCCTATTTAACAAACGGTGATGGGAAAATTGGTTACATACACGGAGAAGATGGATTCTAGACCCGTATCTATCACCATGTCCTAAAATAAAATCAAAATGGACCAAAGACCTGCATGTTAAGACAGAAACAATCTCCTGGCAGACAAAACAGGTAAAATTCTTGAAGACACAGGCGTAGGCAAGGCCTTTCTGAACAGAACTCCAATTGCACAAGACATAACATCAAGAATCTCCAAACTGGATCGTATCAAATTAAAAAGCTTCTGCACAGCAAAGGAAACAACCAGTAGAGTACAGAGACAGCTTACAGAATGGAAAAAAAACTCTGCTGGCTACTCCTCAGACAGACAACTAATATCTAGAATATATAAAGAACTCAAAAAAATGAGACTGCCACAAAATAGAAGTCTCAATTAAAAAAATGGGCAACTGAAATCAAAACACATTTTCAGAAGAATTAAAAATGGCCTATAAACACATGAAAAAAATGTTCAACATCTCTGGCCATTGGAGAAATGCAAATTAAAAGAACAATGGCATTCCAATTTACCCCTGAAAGAATTACTGCCATCAAATCAATAATAAATGCTGGTGAGGCTATAGGGGAAAAAAGATTCTTTATTGTTGGTGAGAATATAAGCTGGTAGAACTACTATGCAAATCGGTGTGGGGATTCCTTGAAAAACTAAAAATAAAATTTTATTTGGTCCAGCAATTCCCTAAGTAACTTCCCAAAAGTGTTAAGGACACTGTATCACAGTGATACATACATATTCATGTTTATAGCTGCACAATCATAATAGCTAAGTTTTAGAAGAGGCCAGTATGTCAACCAATAGATGAATAAAGAAAGAAAATGTGGTATATATATATATGGACAGTGAACTACTATTTTGACAGGATAAATTTGAATCATTTGTAGGCAAATGCATATACCTTGAGACCATAAAGTGAAATAAATCAGACATGCAGCTTAAATATTACATCATTTCTCTTATCTGAGGAACTCACGTTTGGCCTGAGAGAGCTGCCCAATACAAATAATGGACTCTCCATTACTGGCAATAGCTTGCCCCTGGTAAACAAGAAGCCAGGGAAATAAAAAGTTTAATGTAGGGCTAAGGTCACCCTATAGTCCCCTCATGCCAGCTCTGTGTACCAACCTACACTCAAACATTTTATCCAGATTTTTTTGACATTCCTTAAAATTACACCCCCAACCTTAAAACCTATATATATTCAGTCCCCCCATCAGATAATTGCTGATACTCACTCCAATGTCATCCTGCCTATAGGTAGAGGAATAAAATCTGATCTTCCCCACAGCTTGAGCCTCAGGTGGTTCCTCATGCACCATTATTACAAAAGTATAAATAATTTAAAAGCAAATTAAAGTATTATAGGTGGCTAAGTTAGATAGAAAATAATATACAGTCAGAGAGGGACTGGGCTCAAGGAAGTCAGTGAAAAATAAAGACAGAATTGTGGCTGGAGGTACATCTGAAGAAGGCAAGGCCTCAAGATAAAGTCACAATGGCCAGATTTACACACTTCTCTAAGGGATAAATGGAAACTTGAGATTATACTGTAATTGGCACCACCCAACCCATCAAGTCCAGATATGTATCAGACACCTGGATGGGTGACCTGAACACTTGGACTCATCCCTTCTGTCTCAGTTACATTTCTCTTGTTGCTGAGACAAAATACCCGACACCCAAAGTTTAAGGGGGAAAGGTTCATTTAGCTTACAGTTTGTAGAGATTTCAGCCCATAACTGGCTGGCTCCAAGGCAGCATGGCATGGCAGACAGACATTGCAGAGAAGAAACAGTTCATGTCAGGCAGAAGGTAGCAAAGCAAGCAAGAGGGGCAAGACAAGCCTCCTTCTGTCCCTTATATTGTATCCAGGCTACTGGGATTAGGGTGGTGCCAAACCAATCAGTGGATTGATAGTAATCACCCACCCTTAATCTTAGCATTGCACCATGAATCAATCACACATTCTAGATTCAGCCATCTCTGAAAAAGCCACACCTATGGCTGCATGAGGCTTTGGGGGGACATCCAGACACAAGCCTTAACACCTTCCCCAAAATGTTCCTGTTTTAGAAGTCATAGATAAGCCAAGGTTAATGATATCAGCCATATACCCTTGCTACATGCCCTGCTTCCCTACTGGATCAATGTTAGCTAAGCAACTATACTTGTAATCTTATAGTTTGACCCACATTGTACTCATCTTGTGATTTTGTATCCACGTTGTGATTTTGCTCTATGAAACATTCTTGGAGAAATGACCTCTGTGGCAACCCACTCAGGATCCCTACTGTCTCACAGGAGCTTTTCCTATGCCCCAATAAATCTGTCTTACTCTTAACCTCCTTTGTCTTTTGGAATTCATTCTTTGATTTCAGGGGACATGAACTGGGCACATCTGACATCTAGTAGGTTGGGAGTTATAGTTCTCCTATATCAAAAGGATGGATAATAGGAATCAGGGAGATAGATCTTTTGCAAATGGAAAGGGCTCTAGAGAGGGAGGAAGGAGGAAGAGAGAGTAGGGGAAGGGGAAGGAGAATTTAGATGTGTGATGTACATGTACCAACTCCCCACAATGAATGAAGTCACTACGTACTGTAAGTATGTACTAATAAAAATAAAATTTAAAAAAAGAATATTTTCTGAATCTATTCTGAGTTCTTTTGGATATGTATTAAATTTTACAAAATTATCTGCAACTGAGGTAGGATAGACAAAATAAAGATAGAAAGGATACAAGGAAAACACTTTCAACACAATTGCAGGATTAAGATCACTACCCAGTAGAAACTATTCATAAGGTCCTTAAAGACACAGTAAGTTTGGGCTATTCCCTTATGCCTGAAAGTGGACTTTGGCCATTCCTTTTTACCAGCAGATGGGTCTATGACTAGACCACCTCTTCTTACCTGTAAAATAGGCCTTGACCTATGAAAGGGCCCTTAATCCTAGCCCCCACAGAAAGAGCTGTTACCTTTCACGTGCAAATGGATTTCTATTTTCTTGGGTTTTTTGTTTTGTTTTTTTGAGACAAGGGTCTCACTGTGTAGTCTAGGCTGGCTTTGAACTCATTATGTAGCCCAGGCTGGCCCTGAACTTGCAGAGATTCTCTTGGCTCAGCCTCCTGAGTTCTGGGATTACAGCTGTGCACTGCCATGCACTGCTCTGCAATCATATTTTCATAGATTAACAAGTTATATAGATTTCTATCCCCAAATCTCTCATAAATAAACCTAGCCCCAGACTATAATGCACCTCCTTCTCTTGAAGGCCAGCAATCTATTTCTTTGAATGCATACCTTTAAAATTTCACCTAAAAAATCCCTTTATGCCTCTTACTAATTCCTGAAAATTCTTTTTCTACAATGGAAGTCAATAAACCTGTAATTTACTCTATAGGTAAGGTGGGTTTAGGTTCCTTATCTCTGCGCTGGGAACCTCCTTGGACCCTGTCTGGCAACATTCTCTCTAGCCAGGATGTGAAGAGGCATCAGGCCAATGAGTCTGATAATATAATATTAAGTTAGATGAAATTAATATACGAAGAGGGATTGGGACCTCAAGGAAGTCAGCATAACAAATGAAGACAACAGAGTTGTGGCTAGAGGCAAATCTGAAGAGAGCTAGGCCTCAGGATGGAAAAACAATAGGCCTGCATGTCTCCCTGGAGATAAACAGCAGCTTGAGATTATACTATAATTAGTACCACCTGGTCCAAAAAGCCCAGACGGGCATCAGACATATTAAGTGAATAACCAGAACACCTGGACTGATCCCCTCCCTTTCCAAGAATTCCTTTGAACTTTTCACGTACCCTTGCTGTATGACTCGTTTCTCTATTGGATCAATATCAGCAAAATGGCTATACTTGTAATCCTATAGGGTGACTGTAGTCTGACCTATGTTTTACCCATGATGTGATTTTGCTGTATAAATTACTCCTGACAGAGGGCCTCGGTGGCCGCCCATTTAGGACCCATCCTGTCTCTCAGAAGCTGTCTCTTAATAAATCTTTCCTACTCTTAACCTCCTTTGTCCCTTGGAACTCATTCATCTATATTCAGGGGACATGAACTCTGCACCGCTGACATCCAGCAGGTTGGAAGTTATATTCCTCCTGTATCAGTAAGTCCAGCCAAAGGCTTTTCATTTTTTTCTTCCCCACTTCCCCAACCCCTTTCTCTTTGATACATAACTTGTTTTTTCTTTTCTTTTTTTTCCTTTCTCTCCCCTTTGCACACTTGCTCTCTCTGCCTTCTTTTCTCTTGCATCTGTCCGGAATCTCACATCATTTAATTTTTTCTGATGTATGTTAGCAGGGAGCTACAGGGTAGAGGAAGACTAGAGGTGACTAGGGAGCTCTGAGTTTTTCTCATGGCTCTGGAGGACAGTTATTCTGCCTCTACCTGAGTTGGAGAGAGGTTCCCTCCCAATGTGTCCAAAAGGAGGAGGAAAGTAAACAGTGCCCACACTATTAACCTGACAAAGGTCCAAATCCCTGGTGGTCTCCCCCTTTCTCTGGCCACTAGTACCATGTGGGGAAGGGGACAGGGGATGTATATGCTCCCCATGTTTTCTGCTGATGCACTGAAAGGGACGGATAGGGACCTGGCTATCTGGCAGGACTGGTCAGAGCTCGGCCATTTCCCTCTCCTTCTACTGAGTCAGCAACTCTGGGCTGTGTTGGGGAGGGACAGGACAGGTGGTCCCCTTACACTGAGCTGCACCTTAAAGATGTGCGCTGTCAGGGCTTTGCCCACAAGACCTCTCTTTCAGCAGCTGTGCATGGTGATCCACCATGACCTTCTTGGATCCTAAAGCTATCTGTTCTACTCCTGCTGGTGTCTTTTTGCATGTACAGTACTCTACTGGGGAGGGTAACTAAAGAGGGAATATTCCTATACTTTCAAAAAAAGCCGTATGGTCAAGCAAGACTGTGACCCATACTGGCAAATGACACAACCAGAGGAGTAAAAACTACAGGAGCTAAGAGATTCCTCATGAGGCCCCAAAAGTAGCCCCTGAGGAACTTTAACTAACCTTGACAAATAGACAGATAAATTCGTATCGACACGGGTCTTACTTCGACTTGGTCTTAACCAATAGGAAAATTAAATAAAAACCCAAATAGAGGAATAGTAACATTAAACAAAAAGCTAGACTAAGGCCTGGGATAAAGCTCAGCAGCACAAACCCCTGCCTGGAAAGTGCAAGGTCCTGAGTTTGATTCCTGGTACCAAAAACAAAAACCAAAACAAAACAAAAAGCTAGACTAGATATAAAAAGGGGCTCCAAACATTGTGCCAGCCCCTTACTGGCAATCTCCAACTACACTTGTAACATCTTAACTTACAGCCATAAGACACCATGATTCCCAGTCCCACTAGCTCTTCCAAAACTGTGTCCTTCAGTCTGTCTTAGTATATTGTCATTATTTCATTTTAATGTACTTCCAAGTACCTGTCAGGTAAAGATTTAGGTTCTTTAGAGGTGTGTCAATAAAATAAAAATGGCAATATAAATATTCTAGCTTCTAATCTTTGTGGTATAAACTAATTTTCTATTATCTACTTCAGACTTTACATTATCTGGAGCCAGTCACTACAAAAGATCTTCAGGTCTACAAAATAGAGGGCAGATTCAGGTTCTGAGCTCTGTAATAAAAATTTTAATGGCCCAATGGTTACATAAAAACATAGGTATCTTTAATATATTTTTGGCCATTATAATTAAAAATTTTCTCAGTAATAAAGGAATCTACACAATCTTATACTTCCCCTCTTGTACGTAGGCAAACATCTAAAGATATAGAGGTTAATATTGAAGATAATTTACCCCTCTATTTTTAATTTTTTTGCCCTTTAACATGCTTATAACATTTGTATCTTCTCAAATTCTCCACTTCATAGTTAAGCTGATGTTCACCTATTATTAAAATAATATTATATATATATTCCTGACAACTGTGCTGCATTACAAAACCTCCATTCACAAATTAACACAAGGTCAGATTCTAATAAATCCCTTTATGCCTCTTATTGACTAGTTCTGACAATTTCTTTCCTGTGACAGGAGTCAGGGAACCTGCAACTTACTCTTTTTTTTTTTTTTTTTGGTACCATGTAACTTATTCTACAGGTAGAATAGGTTTAGGTTATCTCCACTTTGGGAACCTCCTCGGATGCTGTTTGGTGACATAACTGTACAAGTTAAATTTAATATTACACTTCTCTCCTCTTAGACACAAAAAATTAAGAGGTTATTTCTTAAGTTTAAAAATTTTTTTTTGGGCCGGTGAGATGGCTCAGCGGCTTAAGCGCCTGCCCGGCAAGTGCAAGGGCCCGAGTTCGACTCCCGGAACCCACATACGAAAAAGGAGCCGGTGATATCGCTCAGTGGCACGGGTGCCTGCTGGCATGCGAGGTCCTGAGGTCGACCCCCGGTACCCACACAAAAAAAAAAAAAAAAAAAAAAAATTTTTTTTGTAGGGCCAGTGATACAGCTCAGCGGCACAAGTGCCTGCCTGGCAAGTGCGAGGTCCTGAGTTCGATTCCCGGTACCCACATAAAATATATATATATATATTTGTAAGAAGTACATCATGATCTTAGTGTTCTGGTATTCTGAAAACCTATATAAAAAAGCTGAGAGTTAATCATCCTTTTAAAGAACTATTACCTGACTGCAGGAATAATACTTTTTTGGTATTAGTTATATCTGCACATTGAGGAAAACATTCCTTTAATAAATCAAAGAAATTATAGCCTAAGCACCATTCCAGAGTGCAATAAATTTGGTTGTGTCATTAGGAAAACACTTAACAGAAGTCTAAAGCATGTCAAATTCATATACTTTCAGAATTAAAACAGAGTGTATTTAACTAACCACCCTCCTCCAAGAAGCCCTAGGAATGGGTGCCACAGGTCTCCTGAATCTCACTGAAACATTCAACTCAAAACATAACACAGAAAGCAAGAGACAAGAGTCACACACAATCACTAATTTAGAGACAAGGGGGCAACTGACATAACTTGTCAGTTTTTGTGTACATCTTACTCTAAAAATGTGCCAACATTCAGTTTTAGTCCTTAGCTAATTTACCTAAATAATTTATGTTAAATGATTCCAAAATTTTACGATTAAAGTAAAAATATAAATTATAGCAAGTCTATGTGGGTTGACCAAATATAACAATATTTAAATAAACTTGATATTTTAACTTGAATTAATGTTTTATTACCTAGTTCCAAAACGTCTGAAGGATCAAGATGTAGACTCTCACTGCAAATTTGATTCACCTTCTTCTCCAATATTGTTGTATCTTTCACTTGTGAATATTTCCGAATGTAGAAGTGGCAAGGATGTATTACATGGCTTACAAAAACCAGCTCTGGAGAACCTGGGTAAGAATCAATATTAAAACGTCATTATTAAAATGTGAGCTAGGAAAGAATTCATAAAAGGTAATCAACTGTAATATCCTCTAAAATAACAAGCATCTGTAACATTGAAACTATAGAATATTTAGGCCTCATGAAAGAGTCCAAACCCAAAATGTCTGGTAAAACAAATGGACCACTTTTAACAACGAATTCTTTAGCAACCTGAATTGTAAATACTTCGTCTAACTTGCAAAGTATGTTCTATACATAGAATCACAGTTCATGTGGTAAATAGGTTGTAAAGTCATAATATATGCTATAACTTCACCTTATTAGAAAACTTCAGAATATATTTATGAACATATTTGGAACTCAGAATGTAAACGAAAGGGTAAAATGGATCTTTAAACATGTAACAGTTTACCATGAGTGTCACCTGGGCAGTGCATTTGCTTATGTACTGACTATCCTGAATGTTGCTCAGGCAAGTGACATTTCAACCAGTTGATTCTTGCATTAAATAAATTTGATAAAATTGTCATTTTTTATATTTCCTGTTATATTTCTGTTATAAAAATAACAGAAAAATATGCAATTTTGGGTCATTCTGTATTTAAATAATTGGACTGGTAATGGGTTAAAACTTAAGATTTTTTTGTTCTTTTACAGATAAGTTACTTCTCAATTTACTCATGCTAACAGCAGAAACTACTATGCCCTCCTCTCCTCAGCTCAGATCACTAAGCAGACAAACTAGTGCCTCTGTCAGAAAACTATCAGTCTGAGAGGAATATGCAGATTCTGGGCCAGGGCATCAAGGTCTGGTTTTCTTTCCACAAAGCAGAGGAGGGGACCAAAAATGGCTGGGGAATGAAAAAGCACAAAAATTTCCTTGTCCATTGTCTCTTTTTCCTAATAAAAACCCTTGTTCATCTGAACAAGGTCAAGCGAAGACTTGAGACAAAGGCCTTTTGTTGCATTCAGAGTTAGTTTTTTCCTTTCATCAAAATTGCCTCCCGCATTTCTTGGGAGCAATGAGCCTGAGCAGCTAGTAAGAAAAACCCTATTGATCACGATTAGATTTCTAGGCCAGCCCACAAAAGCCAATCTATACAATATCTACGGAGCCAAGACAGCTTATATCCACCCTAAATCCCAAGTCTTATAAATCTGGTTAGAGAGGTGTGCAAAGTCAAAGTGTTGAGTAGCATTTAGGGAAATGTACGTGGTCTGGCAGAGATGGATGAGAAAGAAGTAAAGACAGTGAAAAAATTTTCTACATATAGAAGTAATTAAACCAAGTATGTCTACTTATACAAAAAGATCTCCAAAGTGTAATGTTAAGGAAGGAATGCTGAAAAACAATGTGTATGGTAAAATAGGGTAAAAATAAACTAGGTTAAAAAAAGACTAGAAAATCAAGATTTTTTTTTTTTTTTGTGTGTGTACCAGGGGTCGAACTCAGGACCTCGCGCTTGCCAGGCGGGCGCTTATGCCGCTGAGCTATCTCACTGGCCCTGAAAATCAAAATTTTAAAATTGTACTTTTAAAACAAACTTCAGTTTTAAGACAAGCTTTTTTCTTGCTTTCAGAAGCCTCTTTAGTATGTGACCTCTCTTCTGTCTTTATAGAGAATAGTGTTAAATTCCTAAAGGCCCTTTACAATAACCTGTAAGTTTCTGGGTACTAGACCTTTCACCATAAATTGCCCTTTTCTTCTAGCCAGAAAGCAGCTGCTCTGGAGTTGTGTCTTAACTTTAAACCTATATATAGATGGCTTCCACTGGAAACTGGCAGACAGGAGAATACACACTCTACATCACTCATCTTGAAGACAGCCTTTAAAGGTGCCCTACTCTGGCTTGTAATGTACCTCGTTTCTTTGCGCACCCACACTCTGCTCTTGAGTGCATCCTATATCTACCTCTAATAAATCCTTCTCATGCTTCTTTTATTGATGCATCCTAAAAATTCTTTTTCCAGGATGAGAGTCAGCAAACCTACAAACCTATTTTAAAAGGTGGGTTAAATTCCTTATTTCAGCCTCAGAGACCCTCAGGCCCAACCTGGTGACATATAGTATGCTGTGCTTTGTATTTAAAAAAAAAAAAAAAAGAGAAAGAAGGGCCGATGAGATGGCTCAGCGGCTTAAGCGCCTGCCCGGCAAGCGCGAGGGCCCGAGTTCGACTCCCGGAACCCACATACGAAAAAGGGGCCGGTGATATCGCTCAGCGGCATGGGCGCCTGCTGGCGCGCGAGGTCCTGAGGTCGACCCCCCGGTACCCACAAAAAAAAAAAAAAAAAAGAGAAAGAAAATAAAACTAAGGTAGAAAAATAATCTATGTGTATTTATTTGTGTATGCATAAAAAACTACAAGGGAAGAAAGGATTGAAGAGAATGGGAATACGGCAGGGTGAAGTTTCATAGTGCATTTTAATGTTTTGGACAAATTTACACCTAATTCTTTTTTTTTTTTTTTTTTTTTGTGGGTACTGGGGTCGAACTCAGGACCTCACGTGCCAGCAGGCACCGGTGCCACTGAGTGATATCACCAGCCCTTTTTTCATATGTGGGTACCGGGACTTGAACTCAGGACCTTGCACTTGCCAGGCAGGCACTTATGCCGCTGAGCTATCTCACCGGCCCCTACACCTAATTCTTGAACAAAGACTAGATGGCGTGGAATTGAATACAGCCAAATGTAGACACATAATAGAAACCGAACAAATGGACCGTTTTATCTAATATACTACAAAGAATACCCATATTGAGGATAAGGTGTGGAGGACCATCATGTCGCCCTCCCCCAGACCCAAGTGTGACTGTGCTTACTTATGAGGCAGTGCAGACTGTATACAGGTGACTTCCCTAAACTGGCTCTAATTAATGAGTCTGGCTGAGGCTGTGTAGGTTATCTTCATGAAAGCAGGAGGCTGATAATGGACTAATATAGTTTATTATCAACGGCTATGGGTGAGCTCAGATAGATGAGCTGTGATACCATAGGGCTAAGATATGGGATAACGTCTCCGCTGAGGCCTGCATGACTCCAAAGGAAAATTTCTTCCCAGAATTGGCTAAAGCAGATTACTCGTTAACCATAACCTAAATCTGGCTACTCCTGTCCCTTTGGCAAGAGAGCTTTGTCCCCTCTGTTGCAAGCCTTGCCAGCCTTGCCATTTCTCTAGCACATCCTATTGCAATCCCTTCACCATTTTCCTCAATGAATAAATACCAAGGTTCTGGGTGGCTTGTGGCCTTTTGCTCCTAGAGAGCAACTGGTCATTCCAGATCCCTGCTATGCCCCTCTATTTTTGTCACTTCCTCTTTTCTTCCTTTCCCGCTGAGCGCCGTAACCCAGGCAGGAGATTGGAACCCACTGCAGAGGTGTCCAATAATAAGGTAAAAAGATAAATATGTGTAACTGGGGTGACAGCTGCAAGAAGTATAAGTTTCAGAAATAATTTTGCCAACAAGAGTTAAATTTTTTGTCACTCAGCTGGGCATCATGGTGAGTGCCTATACCCAGCCTTGTACCCTGTCTCAAAGTAAAAATAAAAAAAGGGCTGGGGATGTAGCTCACTGTGTAGGCCCTAGGTTCAATCCTCAGTACAGGGTAGGGCAGGGGAGGCTTCCACTAAAAGGGAAGAAGTTTTAGTAAGATCCATTTTGTTTATTGCCCCATGCAGGTAAGTTGCTATACATACAACAAACTCCACTCCATCAAGCTTGCAGTTGTTACAGTACCTGCTTTTGATTCAAAAGGAAGAGCTGACTCTTTCTGGAGAGGTTTTTCGGAATGGCTAGGAGTCTCCACAAGATCATCTGTGAAGCATGCTTCACCAAAGTAAAAAATAAAAACTATTAATTTCATTAATATTGACAGTGACATTTTGGTGTTTAAAAACTGCACTTGAATTGGCAAGAACACTGGAATGGCAAGACCTTTTGTATTAGTAAGTAAAGTCACGACAAGTTAAGTCACTGAAATATCAGTGATACTGATACAGTAGAAAGATGAATGTATCCTTTGTTGTATTAAAAAATGTCATTCTGGAGAGTCAACCAACAAAACAATGTTGGTAAAAATGGTCCTAAAGAAGATTGTTTGCATAAAATTACTTAAGAGTAGTATTTCACTTCCATGTTATTGGCAGAATACCAACAGTGGAAACTAATCAACAGTTGTAATAAATTTAAATGTAATGAAATAAAAAAAATGTAATGAAACAGATGACATGACATTCATAATGATTTATTTTACTTTATTTAAATTTTTTTATGTGGGTACCGGGAGTCGACCTCAGGACCTCGCGCTTGCCAGCAAGTGCTTGTGTCGCTGAGCGGTATCACCAGCCCTTTTTATTTCCTTTATGTGGGTTCCGGGAGTTGAACTAAGGACCTCACACTTGCTGGGCAGGCGCTTATGCCGCTGAGCCATCTCACCGACCCCATAATGATTTACTTTAAAACATATTAACTCTAAAAAGACAAAGATATAAGAGAAACTGTTCTTAATTGACAGACAAAGTAATAAAACTGCTCCCACAAGTTATACCTTTCTCATTTATATTATTTATAAGAGATTAGGACCACTGAAAAAAAATCAAATACTCTAATTAAACCAAATACTAAATTTGTACTCCAGAGGTTGGCTATATTATTTCATCAAAAATTAAAATTAACTTTGGAAAATGTGAAAGTAGAAGCATGGAATTAACAGATTCTAACTTATAATGAGCATGAAAGATAAGATTATAACAGCAATACATTTCTGTTAAGTACATAAAACAATTTTTTCTAACTATAGATTAGGGCCGGTGAGATGGCTCAGCGGCTTAAGCGCCTGCCCGGCAAGCGCCAGGGCCTGAGTTCGACTCCCGGAACCCACATACAAAAAAGGGGCCGGTGATATCGCTCAGTGGCATGGGCGCCTGGTGGCGCGCGAGGTCCTGAGGTTGACCCCCCCGGTACCCACAAAAAAAAAAAACAAAAAAAAAACAAAAAAAAAACTATAGATTAAAAATACCAATTGTTTCTAATTATAGAATACAGACTTTATATTATCACTCACATTCCAAGTTTTCTTCAATAATTTCTTCAATTATAACATCAGGGCTCAAGCCCATCTGAGGCAGCACAGCAATGGTTTTAGGGGATGTCACTGCCACCACCTCTCTCTGTGGCTGGGCGTTTTTCCCTTCGGCTCGTATATCACTGGTCTCTGGTTGCAAAGGAGGTGCTGGTGCTTTGCTGGTCAGGACAGACAAGTCAACCGGCTTCTTTTCCAGTGATGAGTATGTATCGTGAGAAAGTTCTTTTTTACTATTATACTTCTTTTGAACATTATGTCCAGTTTCATTTTCTTGGGAATAACATCTGTTTAAAAATATAGAGTATGGCTATTTTAGCATCACCTTCAAGTCATTTCCTCTCCATATGACAGCTGATACTGTGACACAAAAAAAGGTAAAAGCTTTCTAGGTGCCCCACTAGTATTTTTAATTTTTTATTGCTATTACTGAATTTATTACAGTAATTTGACTACCAAGTGCTGTACTCTATTACTTGGCAATGTACTGTAGGCATGAAGTCAAAATTACTATTAATCTGTACCCAATGGGTTTGGTTATTCAACAGCCACTAAGCCACAGCTAACTACCCCACTCTATATTTTTCCATCTTCTTCACATATCCAGTTTTATGCTATCTGATCTACAATTTTACAATGAAATGAGTTGAATCTGATAAAGCTTGTATTTTATTTAACCCACAGTGGATCTAGCGTCTTCAAAGAATACTGTTTAAAGCATTTTAGAAATAAGGAACTACAATGCCACCTAAATTTAGCAGTGACATATTTACGTCTTTTCCAACTCATAGCATGCATTTAACATAAATAAAAATATATTTTGAATGAAGATACAAACACCTTTCGAGAGACACATATATGTAAACAACATTGTACTCTAAACACCTATTTTCAGATCTTACTGAGATTTTTAAAACTATTAACCAACTCCAATCTTGGGAATCTTTTATTCTCCACTTTGTACAACTCTACTTTTATTCTCCTTCAACCTCTGTATCTTAGTTACTTTTCTCGTTGCTGAGACAAAATACTTGACATCCAAAGTTAAAGGAGGGAAGTTTTATTTAGCTCACAGTTTATAGTGGTTTCAGTCCATAATCAGCTGTCTCCAAGGCACAGTGGCACAAGGCAGAGGAGAACAGTTCATGGTGGCAGGAAACAGCAAACGCAACAAGCAGGGGGCGGGGCAAGCTTCTTTCTGCCCCTTTTATTTTATCCATACTCCTGGGATTAGGGCAGTGCCCATCCAGTCAGTAGCTTGATCCAGCAATCACCCGCCCTTACTCCCAGCCCTGCACACTCTAGATTCAGCCACCTTGGAAAAGCCTGCCCCCCATGACTGCACGAGGCTTTGGGGAGACATCCAGACACAAAGCATTAACACTCTGCCTATTCCATCTCAGTTTTGTTTTTTGCAGGAGTTACTCTTTTCACTGCTTTAAATGTCAGTATTTTTCCAGGGTCCTGTCCTTGACCTATTTCAACATTTGCTCTTCCTAAACAAACCCATGGTTTACCACCTGTAAACAGGAGAGGTAGGTTATAGTGATACTTCTTCTTTGAAAACTAGAAAACAAGTTTAAGCCACTATCATCAGAGTTAAAAATCAATACAAAATCAGCACAGATTCTTAGAATAGTTTTTTATAGTCTTAAATTTATTTGACAGTAACCACATTCAAGTTATGAAAATAAATAAAATAACATTTACCATAAAAGTTGCTGATTATCTAAGGGTACACAAAATTCTGACTGCAAGGCAAATGTGGGGCAGGGTTCACCCAAGCACTGTCTGGGGGAAGATGACTTGGGCTGAAGGACTGGCGTTCCAGCTCCTCTGGCAAGGTGTCTTCTCTGGCCCAGGGGAATACACAGTAGTAGGCTAGTCTCAGTCTAATGCTGTTAAGCTATGATGCATCTTATTCCCTTTATTCCAGATAAGATTGCAAGAATGCAATTTCTGATAATCTGGCTTCTCACTTCTGTCTGGGTGTTAGGAAAAAAAATGCTAATATTAATATTCTACTCCCTGTTGGTAATTACATTTGTCCACTAAGTTAACGGACTGGCATTTTGACTATTATCAGTTTTGTGAAACCGGCCTCTATGATTTATCAGGTTTGGAGCAGATATGCTCATATCTCTAGCCTCCAGAGCTGTGTGCCAGACTGTTTCCTAAGGTAATGAATGCGATAAATTTAGGGGGTCATTTCCCTGGAGACAAATCACAACTGAGTGAGCTTATTTTCTTTTCTTCTGGGGAGTTTCTATAGCACCTGTATTCTGGCTACTTCTAAATTCAGAACAAGTTCAAGATCTCTTAGGTTTTAGCACATGTACCCAAGTGCCTTGTAGAACTTTCTCCTTAGATGGCCAATAAATCACAAGACCTCAACATATTCACTTTGTTCCCCCTCTCGACTTTCTTTTCTTTTTCTTTGTTTGTTTGGAGACAGGGTCTCACTATGTATGTATTTCAGGCTAGCCTTGAACTTACTATGTGGCCCAGACTGGTCTTGAACTTACAGCAATCCTCCTGCCTCAGCCTCCTGAGTGCTGGGATTATAGGTATGTACCACCATGCCTGCCTTCAACTTACTTTTCTTATATTCTTTGTTTTTTTTTTTTTTTTTTTTTTGTGGGTACCGGGGGTCGAACTCAGGACCTCATGCACCAGCAGGCGCCTGTGCCGCTAAGCGATATCACCAGCCCTTTCTTCGTATGTGGGTACCGCGAGTCGAACTCAGGACCTCGCGCTTGCCAGGCAGGCACTTATGCTGCTAAGCCATCTCACCGGCCCATATATTCATATTCTTGATGAACAGAACCATAATCCATCCATTTAATCACCAAGACCAGACATATGAACCATTGAGGATGCTTCCCTTGTCCCTCATTTCTCAAGCATTAGTGAGTTTTATTAATTTTCCCTATTTAGCATTTATCACATCTATTCTCAATCTCAATCCTTTGCTACAACCTAAATTTGGACCATCATTTGCTGAGTCTACTGATATAAATGCCTACTCCACTGTCACAATCCCCCAAATAATCCTTTAAATGGCCAGAGTTATCTTTCAAAATATAATCTAATTATTTTTACTTTCACGCTTAAAATCTTTTAGAGGTTTTTCATTGCTAAAGTGTCTGACAGAACTTGTAGTGACAGTGAAAACATGCTATATTGCCTAACATTGTTGTGCTATGGTTTGAAATGTTAGCTTCAAAATTCATGTTGAAACTTAATCCTCATCATGGTGGTATTAAGTAAGAGGCAGGGCCTTCTGAGAAATGATTAAGTTATAAGGGCTTACCCTTGTGAATGGAGTTGTGCCTTATGAATGGGCTAGAGGGAATTAGTTTGGGCTCTTGTTTTGTACTTCTACCATGTGAGGACATAATGTTTACTCCCTTTTTGCCCTTCTACCCCTGTGTCTCATGAGGTTGTAACATTCAGGGTGCCATCTTAGAAACAGAGACCAGAGATCTCACCAGACACCAAACCTCCCAGTTCCTTGACCTTTATCAGCATTCAGAACTGTGAGAAAATAAATTTCTATATTCTTTATAAATTACATACTCTCAAGTATTTTGTTACAGTAACATAAATGGTAAGACAGGTAGCTGACTGCCACACATCTGCTGAGCACATGAAATCTGGCTTGCACAGCCAAGGAACTGAATTTATAATTTCATTTAGTTTTAACTAACCATTACATGAAAGTCCCTAAAACTGAGCTTCTGTGTATCCATGGGGATATACAGAATGGAACTGTGTATGTAGTTCTCCAAATGCAGCATGCTATTTCATTGCCCATATTTATCTCTAAGATGCCTACCTCCATTTTATCCTCCTTTCCACCTGCTACTCATTTTTTGTGGAGAAAGGGAAATAAAATCTCTTTTTCAGTTACTCCCAAAACTAATGAGTCCCTTCTTCCTTTGTAATATTACTGACTTTTTCATACACTATCATAGTAGTTACACATTTTATCTTTTACATATGTCTCACTCTTAATTTGACATTTATCTCAATGTCAAATAATAAGATATTAGTGACTAAGCACAATAGTCAGTGTTCAATGCCTGCTGACACAATGGATCTCAAATATAACTTCAACACATATATCGCTGAATATTGGTCCCTTCTAGGTCTTTTAAAAAATATACATAGAAATTAGCTATAGAAACTAGGGTTTTTTTTTTTTTTTTTTTTTGGTACCAGGAATCAAACTCAGGACCTTGCGCTTGCCAGGCAGGCGCTTGTGCCACTGAGCTATATCTCCAGCCCTTCTTTTTGTTTGTTTGTTTGTTTGGGGTGTAGTGAATTGAACCCAGGGGTTTCACACAAGTTGCATCCCCAGATCTATTTTTTTTTTACTTTCTGGTTTTATTGAGACAGGGTCTAAGTAGTTCAGGCTGTCCTTGAATTCACAGTAATTTTCCCGCCTCAGCTTCCTGAGTGCTGGGATTACAGGCATGTCAATATGCCTGGCTTACATCCCCAGACCTTTTGAGACAGGGTCTCGCAAAATTGCTAAATTTCCCAGGGTGGGCCCAAACTTGTGATCTATCTTCCTGCTTCAGCCTCATAGATTTCTGGGGCTACAGGCCTGCACCACCATGCCATGCTTATTTTTCAGCTTTTGAATCATACTATATTAAACATCAGTTTTTCTCTTAGATAAAAGGTGCTGTCAGATAGTAATGGCATGTTGTCATTATTATACTTACTTAGTTGAATCTTCAAATTCAATCTTTCCCATACTGCTTAACATACAGATAATCTCATTGCAATTCATATTCAACCTAAAATAAAACATCAGCATATAAAACATTCTCTTATAAGTTTTTTTTTTTTTTTTTTTTGGTGGGTACCGGGGGTCGAACTCAGGACCTCGCGCTTGCCAGGCAGGCGCTTATGCTGCTGAGCTATCTCACCGGCCCTCTTTATAATTTTATTATTATCTTCTCTAAACAGAAATTTGTTGCAACATTAAAATAACTAACTTAAATGAAAACATTTAAATAACTTTCAAATATATCATAAATCACATTTTAAGTTGGCTGCTTAGTTGGGAAACATTTTGACCCAAAGTTTCAAGTCATAACTGCTTGCTCAGTTACTAAATTTAGGCTCCAATACATTTCTATACTTGTTATGATCTCCTGAACCATTACTTACTCACCTAGGAGGGTTCCTTGGTTTTAGAAAATTGACCTGTGACAATTCACTCTCAAATGTTAACTTCAAAGTCTGGATAATCTAGAACCAAAAGAAAAGTGTTACTTATGTGTTAATTTTCTTTCATCATAAATACTGCTGAAAGGGTAAGACTTTAGAAATAAGATTATTTTCAGGTATTTCCTTAATGTATTCAAAGGCTCAATTTTGGGCACTTGAAGGAATGGATGTGAAGAAGTTTATAACTTTTTTCCTAAAGGAGTTTGAACTTTTCTGAAGAAATATACTAACAGATAACAACAACATACCAGCTAATAAATGGGATCTAGCTACATGATCACAGAAAATTCTGATCAGACTCATTTTGCACCTAGCTTGCTATCTTCAAATGATCTCTTTTTTGTTTCATCTTCCTAATTAAACTAACCAGGGGAAGACCAAATTTTGTAATATTTTTCATTGCCTAGTATCTCACATGTAATACACAGGAAATGATCATTATTATTTTTAGAATTAGGGTTCAAGGAAGGCCAGTCCAAGTAGGATAGTGGCAAACTCTTCAGCTTTCATTTAAAAATTAGATTGTGGAAGCAGATCAACCACTGGCTTTTGTTCCACATTTTGATTCAGCCCAAACATTGGATTATCTATGGTAAATAAGACCCCAAAAGACTCTAATTTTGCACAATTCTATACTGTAGGTACAAGATTAGATGACAGAAGATCGTTGAAGCAATTCTTCTGTTGACTTGTACATTCTGGGAGGTGTAAGAAAAGAAAAACATGAATGAGATCTTGAATTAAATTTTTAAGGTAAGAGTTCATCCATACCTAAATTGTTTATGAGACAAAACAAAGTTTCATTTAGTTTACTACTCTTAAGTGTCCTCATTTTTTATTCAGGTGTCCTAAAAATCTTTCTATAGTTTGAATCCATGTATCCCCCAAAGGTCTGTGTGATAAAGGTTTGGCCTCCATTATGGTAGTACTGGGAGGCAATGGAAACTTTTAAGAGGAAGGGCCTAGTGGGAAAGGGAGGCCATGTCCTCAAAGGGGACAGTGGGACTTCAGCCCCTTCCACTCTCTGTTATTACCTGGCAACGAGGCAAGTGGTTTTGCTCTACCATGCACCCCACGTGATGTGGCCCCACAGGCCAAAAGCAATGGAGCGAAGCAATCATAAACTAATAGCTTCAAAACTGTGAGCAAAGTAAGTCTTTTCTCTTTATAAGCTCATCATCTCAGGTACTCATAGTAGTAATGAAAAACTGACAAACACAAACCTCAACTTTCACTTCAATGTCATCTTACTTGCTCTCAGATAATGTGTTTTTTTTTTTTTTTTTTTTTTTTTTGTGGGTACCAGGGGGTCGACCTCAGGACCTCGCGTGCCAGCAGGCGCCCGTGCCGCTGAGCGATATCACCGGCCCCTTTTTCTTATGTGGGTTCCGGGAGTTGAACTCAGGCCCTCGTGCTTGCCAGGCAGGCGCTTAAGCCGCTGAGCCATCTCACCGGCCCGTCAGATAATGTGTTATAAAGACTTTACTGCAGTATTTTCCTAAGTGATAAAAAAAATACTGAAGAAACTGAATATTGTTTGTCTTAGAATTCAAAATACCTAAGAATCCTAAATTGATACTAATACAGATGGTCCTTGACTTATGGTGCTTCAATTTATGACATTTCGACTTTACAATAGTGTGACAGCAATATGCATTTAGGGGAAACAATATTATGAATTTGAATTTAGATCTTTTTCTTGGGATAGTGATATGTGGTCTGATCCTCTCTCAATGTTGGTCAAGTGGCAGAAAATCACGTGATCACAACAATAAATACTCTAACACAGGGCCGGTGAGACGGCTCAGCGGCTTAAGCGCCTGCCTTGCAAGCGCGAAGGCCCGAGTTCGACTCCCGGAACCCACATACGAAAAAAGGGGCCGGTGATATCGCTCAGCGGCACGGGTGCCTGTTGGCGCGTGAGGTCCTGAGGTCGTCCCCCCGGTACCCACAAAAAAAAAAAAAAAAAAAAATACTCTAACACATTAAAAGAGCAAACAATCGATACTCTAGAAGTATACCTTGTTAAGCTATGATATTCAGTAGGTTCATTGTATAAATGCATTTTCAACTTACAATGGTTTATTGGGATGTAACCCCATTGTAAATTAAGGAGCATCTGTATAGGTTAGCATAATCTAAAACCCTGTATTGTGAAACATGTAAAATAAACCACCACGAAACCTATTTACATTGTAAACAATTAAAATTACCTGGTTAAGGTCACAAAATGTCCTCAGAGAAGGTGCTGATTTTAATTCTTTTGCTATCTTCATAGCTGCATCCAAATCATTTTTTTTCTCTTCAATGTAGCTTTTGGCCATTATTAAATGTGATAAATAATCATCCATATTTCTTACAAGTTCTTCACACAAGTTCTTTTTCCTTCATTTAAAACACTGAAGTTATTTCATAGTATTTCATGAACATTTATGTAAAGGTGAATTTTGGGGGTGGAGGTGCTGAGGAGTGAACTCAGGGCCTTCATACCAAGGTACGCGCCAACCCTTGACTCCTTAAATTTTTTTTTTATTTTGAGACAGGGTCTTGCTAAGTCATGAAGTTGCCTACAATGTCCTCAAACTCACAATACTTCTGCCTCAGCCTACTGGGCTGCTGGCATTACAGGCATATGCCACTATTCCTTGTTTATAAATGTGAATTTATAATGACTAAACAGTATTTGAAAGAATAATTTCACTAGATGATAAATTTAAACAACATGGTTAAATGAGGTGAGCAGTAACTGAATAGTATCTGAAAGGATAATTTTACTAGTTGATAAAGAGCATACAACATTATTAAATGAGAAATTCAATTGAACTGAAATGTGTTACAGGTGAAAGACATATGTACATGATTAGAGAAAAAAGAAAATTTTGTAAAAGGAGACAAGTATATACAAATACAGCTATCACAGAATTAGAGGTGAGACTAGATCTAGATCATTCTACATCATACTAAGAGAAGTCTTGGCTGTATCTATCCTGTAGTCTCTCGCCCTTACAAAGATCTCTCTGTACTCACTTGTTATAAGGATTTACCTATACATTAAAAAATATACATCAATACAAATACAGGATTTTAAAATAGACATCACCAAACCAGAATTTAGATAGCAATTGGTCATAATATCCAAAAAGCAAAGGAAAGGTCATATAGTTACTTCTTCATTACTTCTAGCTCATTACTCAAAACTTTCTCTGTACGTCATAGTGGAATTACATTATGGCAATTAAAAGTGTAATTCTTAACTTATTCAATCATTGTATTCATCAAACAAAATGATTTCTCATTATTTTCCTAAAATCAAATCTGGCTCCTAAAAAAAGAAAGTACACCAAAACTGAAAAGAATGGACATAGGCCTTCAAGGTGCAAAAACATTTCAAAATCCTTTTGGTAACTGTATATACAATCTCTGGAAATGATTTCTTTAGGAAAAAAAACTTTTCATTTTGAAAAGTTACAGAATGTTCCTAAAAACTCATGCACATGAAAAGACCTTATTATGATGTCAGCAAAATGGTATACAAAGAAGCCCTCATTTAAGAAGGGAAGAACAGGTAGCTTCCCATAGTGATGCATGCCTATAATCCCAGCACTCTGGGAGGCTGAGGCAGGAGAACTGCAAGTTTGAGGCCACCCTGGGCAACTTAGTACTTAGTGACTTAGCGAGACTGTCTCAAAATGGGGGGCTATGGATATAACTCAACATAAAGGCCCTGTTTTCAATCCCCAGTACCGCACTCGAAGGAGGAGAATGGGTATATATATAAAGTAGTAGAATTTTTCTATGCAACAGAAGTGAAGCTGTTAACTCAAAACACATTGTTGTAAGTCTTATGACTATAGGAGGTTGTATGTTATTTTCATGGATAATCACAAAGAAACTATAGAATATGCACAAAAAGAAATAAGAAAGGAATTAAAATGTGTCACTATAAAAAAAATGAAGTAGGGGCCAGTGAGATGGCTCAGCGGCATAAGCACCTGCCTGGCAAGCACAAGGGCCTGAGTTTGACTCCTGGAACCCACATACAGAAAAAGGGCCGGTGATATCGCTCAGCGGCACGGGCACCTGCTGGTGCACGGGGTCCTGAGTGTGACCCCCGGTACCCACCAAAAAAAAAAAAAAAAAAAAAAGAAGTAATCACTAAGGAGAGCAGTAATAGAAGAAATGAGGAAGAACAATAAAAAAAGCTAAAAAACATACAGAAACCAAAAAGGCAAAAGTCTGTCCTTAACAGTATCATAAATGTACACAGGATCACATCCTTAGTCAAAGGCACAGAATGAGGAGTAAAAACTGTGACCCCTCTATATTGAAGCAGCACTCAGAGAGAAACTAGCCTCTTCTGAAAAATCTTCCCAGCTCTGGGCAAGCAGCTCCTGGGGCGCACGTCCTCAAGAATGCGGTCCTGTGTTTTCTCACTGATAAGAGAGACACGTCAAGCAGTTCTCTCATGGGAAAACTGACAAATGGTGGCTGTAAACAAGCTTTACAACATCCTGACATCCTGAGATCCACAGGATGTGTCTCCTTTCAAGGTTAAGGTAAGATTGGCCGCTAGGAGGACTAACTGCCTTTGTCTCACTTCTGCACTTCTGCTTACTTGGTACCACAAACTGTGTAAAAGGGGGCTTCTCCTTTTGTTCAGGGCTCAGCCATTTTTGGACACACAGGCGTCTGCTGAGCCAGGTGTACACCTAATAAAATCCTCCTGTTTTTCCCAGTTGGTCTCTCTGTTCTCTTGGATTCTGCAACAATGTGATGTCACAAGAAACTCATTTTAGATCTGTGGACATACACTGTTGAAAGTGAAAAGATGGAAAAAGATATTTCATGCAAATAACCAGAACAGTTGGGGTACCTATACTAATATCACACATAATATACTTAAAGATTATAATTGTAAGCATAAATTCTTTTTTTTTTTTTTTTTTTTGTGGGTACCGGGGGGACGACCTCAGGACCTCACGCACCAACAGGCACCCGTGCCGCTGAGCGATATCACCGGCCCCTTTTTCGTATGTGGGTTCCGGGAGTCGAACTCGGGCCTTCGCGCTTGCAAGGCAGGCGCTTAAGCCGCTGAGCCGTCTCACCGGCCCCCTGTAAGCATAAATTCTGCAAACATCAGAATCTCAAAATATACTAAGCAAAATTTAATAAATTATATATTTCTTTATTAAAATTTCTTAAATTGAGGGAGTTATGACAGGTCCACAATAATTGAGGACTTCAATATCCCACCTTTGATAATCAAAAAACAATTAGAATAGATTCAATAAACAGATTACTTGGGCAATGATATGGATCAATTGGAGATAGATAGATAAGATTGACTGATTGATTGATTCCACCCAGCAACAGAAGAGTACATACGTTCCTTGAGTTTCATATGACATTTTCAAGACAGACCATAAGTTAGTTCCTAACACAAGTCTTAATATACTTAAAGATTAAAATCATACAGAAGTTCTCTTCTGATCACAGTGTAATGAAACTAGAAATAATTAAAAGAAGAAAAACTAGAAGACTCACAAATATGTAAAAATTAACAATATATGCCTAAACCCGAATAGGCCAAAGAAGGAATCACAAGGGAAATTAGGAAACTATCTTGAGAGAAATGAAATGAAAACACACAAAAAATATATAGGCTTCAATGAAGACATTGGTGAGACATTTATAGATAAAAACACATTTTAAAAAGAAGCTTTCAAATCAATAAATCTAACTTTATAAGGAACTAGAAAAAGAATAAACCCAAAGAGAACACATGAACAATAAACAAAAGGTGGTTCTTCAGAGATTAAAATTGACAAATTTTAGCTATACCGAATAAGAAAGAAATTACTAAAATCACAAAGAAAGTGGGCACATTACTATCAGTTTTACAACTTGGATAATTTAGATGAAATGGACAAATTCCTAGAAACACACACTATGACAAGACTGACTCATGAAGAATTAGGAATCTAGTAAGAAGATATAATCAGTAATCAGATGCTTCTCAACAAAGAACGTCCTTGAGCCAAATGATATCATTGGTATATTAACTTCATGTTACTATAATGAAATACCTGATATGAGTTACCGATTAAGTAAAGGTGGCTTATTTTGGCTCACAACTCTGGTAGTTTAAATTCAAGATTGAGAGGCTCCACCGTTTGGGCCTCTGGTAAGGGCGGCATATCACACTGGGAGTAAGAGGTCACATCTTGAAGCAGGAAACAGAGAGAAAGGGGATGGTGAGACTCCACAAACCCCTTGAGGGAACACTTCCAATGATATAAGGAGCTCCACAAGGCTGTCCTGGGAACTAAACCTTTCTATATGGACCTCTGGGGTACACTGATCCAAACTATAGCAACTAGCAAAGTATACCAAACATTTAATGATGAATTAATACCAATATTCTCTAGACTCTTCCAAAATACTGAACAGGTAGGAACACTCCCTAACTCACTCTACAAGTCTCCCTAGCTCACTTACCAAAATCATGTGTGAGGTCCTGGGCTCAATCCCCAACACTGCAAAAACAAAACACTACAAGAAAACTATAAACTATTATCTTTTATGAGTATCAGTACTAGTAAACCAAATTGAGTAGCATATTAAAAGGACTATATACCATGGCCGAGTGGGACTTATTCTTATAATGCAAGGATGCTTCAGTATACAAACATCAATTGACGTAACATACTGCATTAACAAAGAATCAAAAAACCTACATGGTTGTATCAGTTGATGCAAGAAAAGGACCTGACATAATTCAACAACCTTTAGTGATTAAAAAAATCCTCAAAAAATTAAAGAAAAGGAAACCACCTCAAGTAATAAAGGCCATATATAAAAACCCATAGTAAATACCATGCTCAATGGTGAAAGACTAAAAGCTTTTCTTATAAGATTAGGAGTAAGACAAGAATATCCACTTTTGTCACTTTTATGCAACACAGTACTTTACTGGAAGTTCTAGTCAGAGACATGAGGAAAAAAATAATAAGGAATTTAAATTGGAAAGAAAGAAGTAAAATAATCTTTTTGCAGATACCGTGGTCACACATTTAGAAAACCCTAAAGAAGCCATAAAAAATTCTTGTATTTTTTTTTTTTGTGGGTACCGGGGATCGAACTCAGGACCTCGTGCGCCAGTAGGCGCTCATGCCGCTGAGCGATATCACCGGCCCTTTTTTCGTATGTGGGTACCGGGAGTTGAACTCAGTACCTCACACTTGCCAGGCAGGCGCTTATGCCGCTGAGCTACCTCACTGGCCCAATACTTGTATTCTTGAAAAATGTAGGATATAAAATTGGAATAGACTTTTAACTAGTAAGAAATTCACTTCTATATAGTTACAATGAATAGTCCCCCAAGGAAATTATTATAAATTTTATTTATAATAATATCCTAGCCAGGCATGGTAGCACATGCCATAATCCCAGCACTTGGGAGGCTGAGGTATGAGGATTGCTGTGAATTTGAGGCTGGCCTGGGCTACATAGTGAGTTTAAGGCCAGCCTAAACTACACAGCAAGACCCTGTCTCACAAATCAAAAAAGCCAAAACAAAACACAATCACAAAAAACCCAAAATATTAAGAGAGTGACATCATCAAGATGGCTGAGTAGTAAATCTCAGCCTTCATCCCCCTCACTAATAGATCAACTAGTAATTTTCCATAGAAAGTTATTGTTGGTAAAACTCACAAAACATGGGAATAAAACTGAGTCATCTATGTATTCCAAAAGAATGAATAGAGATACTCAATGATAGGTTAAGATAAATAGTCTCACTTGGACTGTACTGTTCCTAGCCAAAGGTGACACACAGTGACACAGAGAAAAATCCCCAGGGCCCACGGTCTTCCCAGGGGGGAAAAAAAAGAACAGGGATAGATAACACTCAACTTCTCTAGCATTCTGAGGAGCTTTCTGGGAAATCCATTTTGTTTCTCAATTCACAGGGAATCTAGGAAAAAAACTAAACAAGCTAGACAACCCAGCGCCAGACAGAAACAAAGCAAGGAGGCAAGGAGGTAGAGACCACAGAAACAAACACATCATTTTTAGTGAAAGCCCAGCATAATTGCCAGCAGTGGTGCCTGACCAGTTAGTGACAGACTACTGGCATAACTGACCTGTTGTTCCCAGAAGAGGCTGGAATGACTTCTTGGCTTGAATCCCCAGGCAGCCAGCCCTCCATCCTAGCATCAGTCTCTAACCCAGGGCTCCCCTGCACCAGAGAGGGAGAAGACCTGCACAGCAAATTCCAAAAGCTATCAGAACACTTGTGGGAATTTAAGCAGTGTTCCCAGTAGCCACAAAGACCACCTCCAGACTCTGCTCAAAGGAATAAGACTAAACTTGCAAACAACAATAGTAAATACAGATAAGTTAAATGAAGTCTGGAAAAAAGTACATGAAGTTGGACAAAGAAATAGAAACAAGTTTTTAAAATTAAATAAAGTCCTGTGATAAAGAATACAATGGCTGAACTTAAAAATGCAACAGAAAACTTCAACAGCTTGGTCAAACTTAAGAATCAGTGAGCTAGAATACAGAATATGTGAAATTACCTAATCACAGGAACTAAAAAAGAAATTTAAAAAGATGAAGAAAGTCCATGGGAATTGTGGGACACCCTCAAAAGACCTAATATAAAAACAATAAAAGAAGGCAAAAAAGGGGAAACAGGCCTTGAAAACATTCTTATAGAAATACTCAATGAGTATTCAGCACTCTGGAAGTCTGAGTTAGGAAGATCACAAGTTCGAGCCTAGTCTAGGAAATTCAGCAGCTAGGGAGACCCTGTCTCCAAATGAAATTTAAAAAAGAACTGGGGATGTAGTCCAGAGTGAGGGCCCTGGGTTCAATCTCAAATATTAAAAACAAACAAAACAAAAAAAAAAAAAAAAAAGAAAAAGAAAAAAACTGGATGAAAAGTACTATAAAGGAAAAAAAATGGCAAGCAATAATATTATACCTGGCAAAGACACCCCTTAGAAATAAAGGATTGATAAAGACCTTCTCAGACAGACAAATTCTGAGGGAATTTGTTAACATCAAACCTGTTTTGAGAGAAATGCTGAAGGCAATACTTCGAACTGAAACAAAACAGCACCAGTGTGTAACATGAAAGCATCTGAAGATATAAAATCCACAGGTAAAACTACATCCACGCAAAATCAAAAACTCTAATACCCTAACAGTCTTAATGTCTTAGTCACTTTCTCATCACTGAGACACAATACCCGACATCCATGACTTAAAGGAGGAAAGGTTTATTCTTGCTCACAGTTTGTAGTGATTTTGGTCCCTAGTTGGCTGGCTCCAAGGCAGGACTGCATGGCAGAGGAGCACACTGGAGGAAAGTTGTTCACACTGTGGCTGCGGGAAAGCAGAGAGCGAAGGGTGTAGCCAGGGAGAGACATTGGCCCTTCCAGGTCTTGCCCCCAATAACCTGCCTTTTTGGACCAAACCGCACCTCCTAACACCAAGAAAGCTGTAGCACTGCCATAATCTAATCACCTTCCACAAGCCCCAGCTCTGAAAGGAGAGGTTTTGGGGGGACACAAAGATATAAACCATAACACATATCTCAAACTTTTCCAAAAAACCGAAGTAGAAGGAATCTTTCCATATTCATTCTATGAGGCTACTATTATCCTGTTACCAAAATGACATAAGAACACAACAACAACAAAAGAGAAAACTATGGGCCAACATCCCTGATTTACCTACAGACAAAAATCCTCAACAAAATACTGGCAAACTAAATTCAACAACACATTCAAATGATCATTCACTGAAATAAGTGGGATTCATTTCTGACATAAAAGGATGGTTACACAAATAAGTCAATAAATATGATACATCACATTAACAGAATAAAGCACAAAAATCACATGATCATTTCAGTAGATGCAGAAAATGCATTTGATAAATGTCTCTTCATAATAAAAACTCTCAACAACTTAGGTATTTTGTTAGTTTTCCATTACTGTAACAATTACCTAAGGGAATCAACTTAAAATGAAGAAAGGTTTATACTGGTTCATGATTTTAAAAGATTCAATCCATGGTTAGTTGGTCCCATTGCTTTTAAGCCTGTGGTAAGGTAGTAAATCACAGAATAAGTGTACAGTGGAGGAAGCTTCTAACCTGATGGCAGCTGGGAAACAAAGAGCAAGTAATATGAAGAGCTAGGTCCCAACATTCCCTTCATGGGCATGCCTCAGTGTCTTAAGTTCCTTCCACTAGGCCCAACCTTCTGAAAGTTCTACCATTTCCTAATAATACTGGTCTGGGAACCAAGCCTTCAACATATGGGATTTTGGGGAACATTTAATATCTAAACTATAGCAGTTACAGAACATAAAAAAGTCCATATATAAGAAGCCCACAGCTAGTATAATACTGAATGGTGAAAATGAAAAAGCTTTTCCTCTAAGATCTGAATAAGACAAGAATGCCTACTTTTACTCACACAGTACTAGCAGTCATAGACTGAACAATCAGGGAAAAGAAAGAAAGAACCCCCAAATTAAAAAGTAGGGGCTTACTGGATCCAGGTGAACAGTACAGGAAGACCCAGAGCCAGCCCCTCCCATCGCAGCTACTGGGATCCAGGTGAACAGTGTAGGAAAGCCCAAAGAGCGGTCCCTCCCTTCCCTACTGCTGGGACCCCCAGCTGAACTGTGCGGGAAGACACAGAGACCAAGGGAAGTCAGCCACATGGCAGGGTCCCAGCCAGGGCACACAGGATGGAGAGGCAGACTAGCGGCATGAAATTGCCAGAAGCAACAGTAACAACACAAGCCAGCGGGTGGTCAGTTACGTGAACCAGCGCTGTGCTTGGGAACAAAGACACACAGAACAGAAGCATGTGGGAGGTGCTTCCCCTTTTCTCTTTTTTCTCTTTTTCTTTTTCCTTAGCTTTTTTCCTCTTTTCTAAATGGCTGGGGAGAACTCCAGCCACAGAAAAATAATCCCATCCCCCAACCCAGAGACCAAGTTCAGATAATCCCTTGCTTACTCCTTCATTCTTTCTCTTCTGCCCTCTCCTCTAGTTTCCCAAAGCTTGCGTGATCATCCTTTGTCCTCCAGCCTTGTTTCTACTTCCTTTTCAGTTATCTTTGCTTTATCCACTATCTTTCTTAAATTTCCTCACCAGAGGGTAAAACCACTCTACCAAGGGGAAACACTTGGCGTACAAGCTCCCAATTTATAATCAGTTCGGTAATATAATTGTAGATTTTGCTCCTATGGTTAAAGGTACAAAATTAATAGTTACCACAGTTTGTCAGTTTCTAAACTGTGTTTGATGCTATTGTTATTGCTAATTATACTATTTTAGCTAGGATGTCATATCTGTTTTAATCAGTTGTTCTCACTTCTGGAACAATACTGGGAAGTTCTAGGGTGAAAACCTCACCATACCCCAGCACCAAAGGCCTGGGGACAAAGCCAAACAGATGCCAACATCTCACTCTTAATTAATTGGAAAGGTAGGATCTTGGGACAGACACAAACCAAGAACCTCCTACACACAGAACACATCCCTGAAGAATAATCCTTACCTAGACAGGCCTTGATACTAGTGATAAAGCTGCCTACTACAAAAACTTACAAGGATCAACACACAAAACAAAATAAAAACTTTTGAAATAGAAAATGACAAGCTGCATGAGAAAATGCAACCTCAGACCTGCAGCCCACCCAGAACAAGTCCAGGAGATAACGATAGAGGAAAATGGAAGACACATACCTGAAATTTCCAAAATGATTGCAACTGAAGTAAAGAAACAAATACATGAGGCTATAGAGGAAATCAGATCAGAAATAGTATCTCAAGTAAAAAAAGCAATGTCAACATTTATAAAGGAATTGCTCAGCAAATCTAGAGTAGAGATAGACAAAAAAATAGAGGATGATAGGAAGAGGATGGAAACTGTGGATGATCAATATAGGAAAAAAACCAGAATGCATCAAATGCATTCAAACAGATATACAGGAAATTAAAACTTCCACTGAAAGCTGGCAAAACCACTTGAATGAAACTGAAGAGACTTTCAGACCTTGAAGACAGGATCTTGGCTGCGATCATGAAAGGAAAGAGCTCTTGAAAATAACAAAAGATCAGGAAATAACAATTCAACAGCTGCAAGACAATGCAAAGAAAAATAAGAATAATTGGTGCCAATGAAGCAGGAGTCAACACAAATGACATAAAAAAACTATTTGCAGAAGTAATAGCAGAAAATTTCCCAAGCATGGGAAAATATGACATACAGATAAGTGAGGCATATAGAACTCCAATTAGCCAAAAACAAAATAAATCTATACCTAGCCATATAATAATCAAGATTCCAGAAATTCAGCACAAGAACAGAATATTAAAAGATGTTAGAGAAAAGAAACAAATCACCTATAAAGGAAAGCCCATCAGAATCACAGCAGACTTCTCAACACAAACCCTCAGGTCAAGGAGAGCTTGGAGTGAAGTATTTCAAATTCTGAAAGAAAACAAACTTCCAACCCAGACGGATGTACCCTGCAAAACTATCTTTCAAAATTAATGGAGAAATAGGATACTTCCATGATAAAGAACAAATGAAGAAAGTCATGAACACCAAACCAACCCTACAAAGGGTACTGAAAGATATTCTAGACAGAGATAAAAATGACCACAATTCCAAGAACAACAACAGAAGGAAACCACCAGGCAGGGCAAGCAACTATACAGAGGGGAAAAGTAGGGAACCAACAGCAGGAAAATAACATGACGAAGATAAGCCAATACATATCCGTTATAACCATCAATGTCAATGGCCTCAAGTCACCAATCAAAAGATATAGACTGGCCAAATGGATCAAGAAACAAGATCCAACAATATGCTGTATACAAGAAACACATTTAACTCCAAAAGAAATTCAAAGACTGAAAGTCAAAGGATAGAAAACAATACTCCATGCAACAGGAACCAAGAAAAAAGCCGGAGTAGCTATTCTGTTTGCAGACAATGTGAACTTCAAACTAAGAATGATCAAAAGAGATAAAGAAGGTCACTACATACTTGTTAGGGAAAACTTTGAGAGAAGGAGGTAACAATCATAAATATGTATGCACCAAATATGGGAGCACCAAACTATGTAAGACAAATATTAAGAGACATGAAAAATCAAATGAGCGATACCACAATTGTAATGGGTGACCTTAATACCCTACTGTCACAAAAAGATCAACCAGACAAAAAAATCAGCAAAGAAATATCAGAACTGAACCAAACCTATGAACAAATGGACTTAGTAGATGTTTATAGAGTGTTCCACCCAACATCAGAATACACATTCTTCTCAGCTGCATAGGGGATATTCTCTAAAATAGACTATATTAGCCCACAGAACATGCTTAAGTAAATGCAAAGGAATTGAAATTTTCCCATGTATATTATCTGACCATAGTGCAATGAAATTGGAAATTAATGGCAAAAGAAACCACAAAAACTCCATAAACACATGGAAATTAAATAACACCCTCCTGAACAAGCAATGGGTCACAGATGAAATTAAAGAAGAAATTAAACAATATCTACAATTAAACGAAAATGCAGATACAACATACTGGAACCTGTGGGATACAATGAAAGCAGTCCTAAAAGGAAAATTTATAGCAGTGAATTCTCACATCAGGAAAACAGAACAAGCACAAATAAACCACCTAATGTTGCACCTTGAGCTTCTAGAAAAAGAAGAGCAAGTCAAGCCCAAAGCCCATAGAAGGGAGGAAATTATAAAGATCACAGCAGAAATTAATGCAACTGAGACTAAGAAAACAATAAAAAGAATTAATGAATTGAAGAGTTGGGTCTTTTTTTTTTTTTTTTTTTTTAATGTGGGTACCGGGAGTCGACCTCAGGACCTCGCGCTTGCCAGCAAGCGCTTGTGCCACTGGGCGATATCACCGGACCTTTTTTTTTGTTTATGTGGGTTCCGGGAGTTGAACTCAGGACCTTGCACTTGCCAGGTAGGCGCTTATGCTGCTGAGCTATCTCACCAGCCCGAAGAGTTGGGTCTTTGAAAGAATAAATAAAATTGATAAACTTTTAGCCAATCTTATCAAAAAAAAAGGAAAGCAAAGATTCATATTCATGCAACAAAGAATGAAAAGGCTGATATCACTACAGATCATGTCAAAATTCAGAAGATCATTAATACCTACTTTGAAAATCTTTACTCTCATAAGGTGGAAAACACAGAAGAAACAGACAGATTCCTAGATACATATGAATTACCAAAGCTGAATCAAGAAGATTTAAAAATCCTAAATAAACCAATATCAATCACTGAAATCAAAGATGTAATTAAACCTACCAACAAAGAAAAGCCCTGGCCCTGACGGATTCACTGCTGAATTCTACAACAAACTTAGAGAAGATTTAATACCAATACTCCTCAAACTCTTTAATGAAATTGAAAGGGAAGCAATAATCCCTAACTCATTCCTGGAGGCAAATATTACCCTGATACCAAAACCAGAGAAAGACCCAACCAAGAAAAAGAACTATAGGCCAATCTCCCTAATGAACATAGATGCAAAAATCCTCAAAAAGATACTAGCAAACAGAATGCAGCAAATCATCAAGTTATACACCATGACCAAGTGGGATTCATCCCATGAACACAGGGATGGTTCAACATATGCAAATCAATAAATGTAATACACTATGTTAACAGAGCCAAGGACAAAAAACACATGATCCTCTTAATACATGCAGAGAAAGCATTTGACAATGTCCAACAGCCATTCACAATGAAAAAAAAAAACCATACAGAAAATTGGAATAGATGGTCTTTATCTCAATCTGATAAAAGTTATCTATGACAAACCAACAGCCAACAACATTACACTAAATGGACAAAAACTGAAAGCTTTTACTCTGAAATCAGGAACAAGACAAGGATGTCCACTATCGCCACTCCAATTCAATATAGTTCTGGAAACACTAGCCAGAGCAATTAGACAAGAAAAAGAAATAAAAAGAATAAGGATAGGAAAGGAAAAAGTTAAATTATCATTATTTGCAGATGACATGATACTCTACATAGAAGACCCCAAAAACTGTACCAAAAGAATTCTAGATTTAATAACCAAATTCAGTAGTGTAGCTGCATACAAAGTCAACACTCAAAAATCAATAGCTTTCCTGTACACAAACAACAAACTCACTGAGAGAGAAATTAGGGAAACCACACCCTTCATAATAGTATCCAATAAAATGAAATACTTAGGAATCAATCTAACAAAGGAAGTAAAGGATCTATATATTGAAAATTATAGTACTCTGAAAAAGGAGATTGAAGAGGATTATCAGAAAATGGAAAGATATCCCTTGCTAATACATAGGAAGAACATAGTGAAATTGGCTATACTCCCAAAATTGTTATACAGATTTAATGCAATCCCAATCAAAATACCATTAGCATACCTCACAGAACTAGAGAAAACATTCTGAAAATTATCTGGAACCAGAAGAGACCTAGAATAGCAAAGGCAATCCTGGGCAACAAAGTCAAGGCAGGGGGTATCACAATCTCTGGCTTGAAATTACACTACAAAGCTACTGTGATAAAATCAGCATGGTACTGGCAAAAAAACAGGCCTGAGAACCAGTGGAATAGATTAGAACATGCAGACACAACTCCAAACACACTCAGCCACCTTATCTTTGACAAAGGGGCCAAACATGTTCACTGGAGAAAAGCCTCTTTAATAAATGGTGCTGGAAAAATTTCCTCTCTACATGCCAAAGACTAAAACTAGACCCATGTCTATCACCATGCACTAAACTAAAATCAAAATGGATCAAGAATCTAAATATTAAAACAGAAATGCTAAATCTACTGGAAAAGAAAGTAGGCAAAAATCTTGAAGACATAGGTGTAGGTAGAGAGTTCATGAACAAAACCGAGATTGCATGGGAAATACTTCAAAGAATCAACAAGTGGGATCTCATCTTATTAAAAAGCTTTTGCACAGGAAAACCAAACCAAACCAAACCAAACCAAACCAAACCAAACCAAACCAAAACACCAATGAAGTGAAAAGACAGCCCACAGAGTGGGAAAAAATTTTAGCCAATTGCCCCTCTGACAAAGGACTTCTATCTAGAACATATAGAGAACTCAAAAGAATCAGACCCCTCAAATGCAAAGATCCAATCCAAAAATGGGCATCTGAGATGAATACGCACTTCTCAGATGAAGAAATACAAATAGAAAATAAATATATTAAAAAAGTTCAACATCACTGGTCATTCGAGAGATCCAAATTAAAACAACACTGAGATTCCATCTCACCCCAGAAAGTATAGCTATCATCAAGAAATCAACCAATAACAAATGCTGGAGGGGCTGTGGGGAAAAAGGAACCCTTCTCCACTGTTGGTGGGAGTGCAGACTGGTACAACCAGTGTGGAAATCAGTGTGAAGAGTCCTCATAAAACTAGGATTAGAGGTCCCATTCCACCCAGCTATTTCCCTTCCACCCAGCTATTTCCCTTCCCTTCCCATTCCACCCAGCTATTTCCCAGAAGAATTAAAAACATTGTACCACAGTGATGTATGTGCACCCATGTTTATAGCAGCACAATTTGTAATAGTTAGATCTTGGAAACAAACCAAGTGCCTATGAATCAAGGAATGGATTAAAAAGATGTGGTATTCTTATACAATGGAGTACTACTCAGACATAAAGAAGGATAAACTGGAGACTTATAGGTAAATGGATGCAACTTGAGACCACACTCATTAGTGAAATAAATCAGACTCATGTGTAAATATCATACTGTCTCCCTTGTGTGAGAAACTGAAAGAGTAAATAAGGTGTAAAATATACAATAGATATTGTGAAATGTTCAAACGAAATAGAAATTGTTCAAACGAAAAAGAAACTAGGATGGGTGAAAGGGGAAAGGACTGTAGGGAAAAGGGAAAAAAACATAAGTCAGTTATACTATTAGTGTCTCTTAGTTCATTAAAAAGGAAGGTTTGTGCTAATATCCATTGAAGAAATTTTTATGTTCATATCTTGTACCCTGAGCAACTACTTTAACGATAACAACATGTAATGTATTAACTATTGTTATTCTTCTATTATTTTGTTATGAAATTTTGTTTTACCTTTGTTCCATAAAATAAAAATAAAAATAAATAAATAAAAAGTAGGAAGTCAAACTGTCCCTGTTTGCAGTTTGTGCTTAGAAAACCTAAAGACTTCACTAAAAAACTGCTGGAACTAGCAAATTCAATAAAGCTTAAGGAAAAGTCAGTAGCATTTCTATATTATAATAGCCAGTTATCTGAACAAGAGAACAAGAGAACAATCCCATTTATCATAACTACAAAAATCCTAGGAATAAATTTAACCAAAGAAGTCTACAATTAAGACTGCAAAGCACTGAGAAAAGAAAGTGAAGAGGATACAAATAAATGGAAAGATGTCTCATGTTCACAAATAGAATTAATATTGTGAAAATGTATCATCCAGAGTAATCTACAGCCTGATGTAGTGGCACAAGGCTGTAATCCCAGCACTAGGGAGGCTGAGGCAGGAGGATTGCTAAAAGTTCAAGGCCAGCCTGGGCTACCAAGTGAGTTCAAGGACAGAATGAACTGCATAGTGAAACCCTGTCTCAAAAAGACGAACCCTATCCCTCTTCCAAAAACAAGTAATCTATAGATTCAATACAATCATGATCAAAATGCCAATGTTATTCTTCACAGAATTAGAAAAAAGTCATAAAATCTGTATGGAATCACAAAGAATCCCAAGTAGTCAAAGCAATCCTGAACAAAAAGTAAGGCTGGAGGCAATTTACTACAATACTTTAGTAATCAAAACAGAATGATATTTATATTTTAAAAAGGACACATAGACCAATATAACAGAATACAGCCCAGAAATACCCCCATGAATTTATAACCAAGTGACTTTTGACAAAGGAGCCAAGAACAAACAATGAGGAAAGGACAGCCTTGTCAATAAGTGAAAACTAAGGAAACTGGATATCTATATGAAGAATATGAAATTTATCAACTCAAAATGGATTAAAATGGATTAAAGATCTAAATGAAGTAAGGTATGGTGTTGTAAATCTAAAAGAACTCAGTACTCGGGGAGGTTGAGACAAGTGGGTCACAAGTTTGAGCCCTGCTTGAGCAACTTAGCAAGGACCTGTCTTAATATAGAAAAAGGGCTGGGAATGTGGCTTAATGTGAATGCCCTTAGTTCAATCACCAGTAATGCCAAAGAGACCTGAATGAACTAAATGTAAGGCCTGAAACTATGAAACTTCTACTAGAAAACACAAAGGAAACACTAAAAGACAATGCCTTGGGGAATGATTTTTTTGGATATGACCCCAAGTACTCAGGCAACAAAAACAAAAATTGACAGATGGGACTACATCAAACTAAAAAGCTTCTGTACAGCAAAGGAAATAATCAACAGAGCAAAGAGACATTCTACAAAATGGGAGAAAATCCTATTTGTAAACATATATCAGATAAGGGTTGATATCCAGAATATACTATAAGGAAGCCTACCAACTCAAAAGCAAGAAAACCCAATTTAAAACTGGACTAAAGATCTGAGTAGACATTTCTGAAAAAAAGACATAAAAATGGGCAACAGATATATGAAAAACTACTCCATATCATGAATTATTAAGGAAATGCAAATCAAAACCACAAGGTGATACAGTATCACCTTACTCAGAAAATAGTATTATCAAGAGACAAAACAAAACAAAATAAAACCAAAAACCAAAAAGAAGTACTGGCAAGGATGAGGAGAAAAAGGAACTCTTATGTACTATTAGTAGGAATGTAAATTAGCTCAACCATTATGAAAAATAGTAAAAAAAGACAAACTTGAGTTCTTTGTAGGAAAACAGAGGCACCTTGAGACCATAATTTTACGTGAAATAAATCAGATGCACAAGCTTAAATACCACAGTTTCTCTTATATGAGAAGCTCAAAATATAGATGAAGACCAAAATAATAGATAGAAAGAGGTAGAGAGATCTTTCTCAAATGGGAAGGGGATCAACAGAGGGAGAGAGGGGAAGGAAAGCAGTTGAAAAAAAGGAATTAAGATGTTTTATATACCCAAAAGAAATGAAATCAACATGTCAAAAAGACACCTAGGCTACCATGTTTATTGCAGTACTATTCACAATGGCTAGGATATGGAATAAATCTAAATGCCCAGGTGGTGGTGCACACCTATAATCCTAGCACTTAGGAAGCTAAGGCAGGAGGATCTTAAGTTCAAGGCCAGCCAAGGGCTACACAGCAAGTTTAAGGCCAGTCTAATCCACAGGGAGACTCAGTCCCAAACAAAAAGAGAGATGTATGTATAAAGAAAATGAGGCACATAGGCAGCATGGTTGAAAAATATGGTAAATGGTGAAAAATTTTAAAACTTATTAAAGACACATTGCCCTTGGGCCAGTGAGATGGCTCAGTGGCGTAAGTGCCTGCCTGGCAAGCGCGAGGGCCCGAGTTCGACTCTCAGAACCCACATACGAAAAAAGGGCCGGTGATATCGCTCAGCGGCATGGGCGCCTGCTGGCGTGCGAGGTCCTGAGGTCGACCCCCGGTACCCACACACACACAAAAAAAAAACCCAAAAAAACCCCCCAAAAAACAAAAAACACATTGCCCTTAATTCCCCTCAATATTTTCCCCCTTGTTTTGAAAATGCTTATACCATCATTTTTGCTACTTCCTGAAGTTGTTCTGGAAGTCCTCTTTCATGAGTGTCTTTAGTTGTGCTGCCATGGCTATCTTGATGTCTTGAATCAATTTAAAATGTTTACCTTTCATGGTTGTTTTGACTTTGGAGAACAGCCAGAAATTGCACGGTGCCAGATCCAGTGAATAAGGTGGATGAAGACACACCATGTTTTTATGAGCCTGCTTTTCTTTGGATGGTACTCAGCAGCAGCATTCACTGTATTTTTGATCACAGTGAATTTTAAAGATACTCACAAGAGGACTTCCCAGAACTGCTTCAGAAAGTGATGAGGATGATGGAATAAGTGTGTTGAAAGCAAGAGGGAGTATTTTGAGGGAGACTAATGTTAATGTGTCTCTTACTGTAACAGAGTATTTTAAAAATTTAAACATTCGCCATATACTTTGATCACATGTACACATAGCCGAGTATTATTAAGCCATAAAAGCATGAAATCCACTGTGTTAAGGAAAACAAATCAAACACAGAAAGACAAGCACCACATGATTTCACTCATAAGTAGAATCTAAAAATATTGATCTTATAGAAGTTGAAAGAATAGTGGTTCACAGTGATTGCGGAAAACAGAAGGAGAGGTGGAAAAGTTCATCAATAGTACAACGTTATAGTCTGATAGGAGAAATAAACTTTAGTGTTCTCTGCACAGTAGGGTGAATATAAGTAACAGTAACACATTATGTATCTCAAATAGCTAGAAGACTGAATATATTTATGCAAAAGAAATTATAAAAATTTAATATGCTAATTATCATGAGTTGATCACTACCTATGAGCCAAAACATCACCCTGCACTGCATAAATATGTATAAATATGTGTCAAACAAAAATTTAAAAAAGAACAAAATACTTGAGAATGCATTTAACCAAGAAGGCAAAAGATGTGTATATCAAAAACTACACAAAATGGTTCAAATGAACTAAAGCTATAAATAAATGAAAAAGCATTTCATATTTACAAACTTGAAGACAATATTGTTAAGATGTCAATATTATTCAAAGTGATCTACAAATAAATCCAACTCCTATTAAATTCCCAATAACATTTCTTGCAGAAATAAAAAACTCCTAAAAATTGTGGGAATCTTAAGGAAGACCCCAAATAACCAAAACAATCTCAAAAAACAAGATGGAAGTTGGAAGACTCACACGTTCTAATTTCAAAACTTACTACAAACCTATAGTAATCAAAATAGTAGGGTACTGGCATCAGGACAGATATTGAGATTAATGAACTAAAACAGAAAGCCCAGGAACTGAACTTTCATATATACAGTGAACTGATTTTTGATAAGATGCCAAGACCATTCAATGCGGAAAAGACAGTCTTTTCAAAAACTGATGCTGGAAATTCAAAAGAATGCACTTAGACACACTATATATAAAAAATTAAACTCAAAATGGATTAAAGGGCTGGTGAGATAGCTCCACGGCATAAGCGCCTGCCTGGCAAGCGGGAGGTCCTGTGTTCGACTCCCGGAACCCACATACGAAAAAAGGGCCGGTGATATTGCTCAGCGCACAAGTGCCTGCTGGCGCACAAGGTCCTGAGGTCGACCCCCGGTACCCACCAAAAAAAAAAAAAAAAAAAAGATTAAAAATCTAAATGTAAGAATTACAACTATAAAATTCTTAAAAGAACATAAGGGAAAAGTTATCATGACGTTGGATTTGGCAATGATTTCTTGGATATGATACCGAAAGCAAAAGCAACGAAAGAAATAATAGATAAACTAGACCTCATGAAGTTAAAAAAAATTTCAGTACTGGGGATTGAACCCAAGGCCTTAGCACTGAGCTAGATCCCCAGCCTATTTTTTATTCTGAGATAGGATCTCACTATGTTGCTGAATTTCCCAGGTTGGGCTTCAACTTGTGAATCTTCTGCCTCAGCCTCTCACAGTTCTGGGATTGCAGGCCTGCACAACCAGGCCCAGCTAAAATTAAAAACTTTTATTAATCAGAGAACACTTTCAAAAGAGTGAATAGGCAACTCAAAGGATGAGGTTTAATATCCAGAATATATAAACAACTCCTAACACCTCAACAGAATAATTCAATTCAAAAATGCATGATGGACTTAGATTAAATCTTTTTTCGAAGATGATGTACAAATGGCCAATAAATAAGCTCATATAGAGATGATCAATATCACTAGTCATCAGAAAAATGCAGAACAAAACTACAATGAGAAACTATTTCATACCCATAAGGATGGCTACTATTAAAAAACAAGAAGACAACAACAACAACAACAAAACCCAACAAAAGTATCAAGTCTATGAGAATGTCAAGAAAATAGAATTCTTACATATTTCTGGTGGGAAAGTAAAATGGTACATTCAGCCACCATGGAAAATAGTTTGTCTGTTCCTCAAAAAGTTATACATAAAATTACCATATGCTACTAAACTGGTTTTAACCAATTTAAAAATGGTTAAAAAGGAACAAAAGTAATTATCTCTCAAAGGAGAAAAATTGTTAAAAAGAAAATTTGTGTTATGCATGTTTTTGTAAAACACCAAAACTCCTGTGCATGACCTGTCACTTGAATGTTAAAGCTTAAGAGCAGATGTGAGACAGCACTAATATGGAGAATAAATAATTTCAACCAAAAGCTGGAGATACAGCTCAGTAGTATAGCACTTGCCTAGCATGCGTGAGACCCTGAGTTTGCTTCTCAGCGCTACAAACACACACAACCAATTTATGCACAGTAGATCAGGTCTATGTGCAGGCACCAATTTAATAATTAATTTATTTTTTTTAAGACAATAAGTAAACATTCTTATGTATTAACAAACTCAAGAATTAGAGAATGTACAATGGAGAAAAACATTACTCAGTATAGGATTAAGCCATGTAAAAGCTAGGTAAAAATAGAAGACTAAGGAATGGAATAGTCACAGTGAAATTGCATATTCATACTAGGGAGACAATACAATATTTACAAATGTGCGTCCGGTTTATTTCACTTGTGAGTATTTTCTCGAGTTGCATCCATTTACCTATAAAAGTTTCCAGTTTATCTTTCTTTATGGCTGAGTAGTACTCCATTGTATAAAAGTACCACATCTTTTTTATCCATTCCTCGGTTAATGGGCATTTGGGTTGTTTCCATGATCTAGCTATTACAAATTGTGTTACTATAAACATGGGTGCACATATATCGCTGTGGTACGATGTTTTTAATTCTTCTGGGAAGATACCCAGAAGGGGAATAGCTAGATCAAATGGGATTTCCAATCCTAGTTTTTTGAGGAATCTCCACACTGATTTTCACAGTGGCTGTACCAGTCCCACCAACAGTGGAGAAGGGTTCCTTTTTCCCCACAGCCCCTCCAGCATTGGTTATTAGTTGACTTCTTGATAATAACCATTCTTTCTGGGGTGAGATGGAATCTCAGTGTTGTTTTAATTTGCATCTCTCGAATGACTAGTGATGTTGGACATTTTTTCATATATTTATTTGTCATTTGTATTTCTTCATCTGAAAAGTGTGTATTCATCTCAGATGACCATTTTTGGATTGGGTCTTTAAATTTGGGAGGTCTGGTTTTTTTGAGTTCTTTGTATGTTCTTGATAGTAATCCTTTGTGTGAGGAATAGCTGGCAAACATTTTTTCCCACGTTGTGGGTTGTCTCTTCACTCTGTTGGTTTCTCTTGCTGTGCAAAAGCTTTTTAATAAGATGAGATCCCAGTTGTTGATTCTTTGTGATGCTTCCTGTGCCACTGGGGTTTTATTCATAAAGTCTTTGCCTACAACAATGTCTTCAAGAGTTTTACCTATTCTATTTTCCAGGAGATTTAATGTTTCTGTTTTAATATTTAGATCTTTGATCCATTTTGAATTTAGTTTAGTGCATGGTGAAAGATATGGGTCTAATTTTAATCTTTGGCATGTGTAGAGCCAATTTTTCCAGCACCATTTAATAAAGAGGCTATCTTTCTTCCACTGAATGTGTTTGGCACCTTTGTCAAAGTTAAGGTGGCTTAGTATGTCTGGAGTTGTTTCTGCATCTTCTAATCTGTTCCATTGATCTTCGAGTCTGTTTTTTTTTTTTTGCCAATACCATGCTGTTTTTATCACAGTAGCTTTAGAGTACAATTTCAAATCAGGGATTGTGATGCCCCCTGCCTTGTGTTTGTTGCCCAGAACTGCCTTTGCTATTCTAGGTCTCTTCTGGTTCCAGATGAATTTTAGGATTGTTTTCTGCAATTCTGTGAAATATGTTGTTGGAATTGTGATTGGAATTGCATTAAAATCTATGTAACAATTTTGGAAGTATGGCCATTTTCACTATGTTGATTCTTCTGACCCAAGAGCAAGGGATATCTTTCCATTTTCTGATATCCTCTTCAATCTCCTTTTTCAGAGTACTGTACTTTTCAGTGTACAGGTCTTTTACCTCCTTTGTGAGATTGATTCCTAGGTATTTCATTTTTTTGGATGTTATTGTGAAAGGTGTTGTTTCCCTAATTTCTCTTTCAGTGAGTTTGTTATTCATGTACAGGAAGGCTATTGATTTTTGAGTGTTGACTTTGTATCCAGCTACACTACTGAATTTGCTTATTAAATCTAGCAGTTTTTTAGTGGAGTTTTTGGGGTCTTCTATGTAGAGTATCATGACATCTTCAAATAATGATAATTTAACTTCTTCCTTTCCAATCATTATTCCTTTTATTTCTTTCTCTTGTCTAATTGCTCTGGCTGAAGTTTCCAGGACGGTGTTGAATAAGAGTGGGGACAGTGGACATCCCTGTCTTGTTCCTGATTTTAGAGAGAAGGCTTTTAGTTTTTGTCCATTTAGTATGATATTGGCTGGTTTGTCATAGATAGCTTTTATCAGATTGAGATAAAGACCCTCTATTCCAATTTTCTGTAGGTTTTTTTTTTTTATCATGAATGGGTGCTGGACTTTGTCAAAAGCTTTTTCTGCATCTATTGAGATGATCATATGATTTTTGTCCTTGGTTCTGTTACTATGGTGTATTGCCTTTATTGATTTACATATGTTGAACCATCCCTGCATCCCTGGGATGAATCCAACTTGGTCATGGTGTATAATCTTCTTGATGATTTGCTGCATTCTGTTTGCCAGTATCTTATTGAGGATTTTTGCATCTATGTTCATTAGGGAGATTGGCCTGTAGTTCTCTTTCTTAGTTGGGTCCTTCTCTGGTTTTGGTATCAGGGTAATGCTTGCTTCCAGGAATGAATTTGGGTGTACTGCTTCCCTTTCAATTTCATTAAAGAGTTTGAGAAGTAGTGGTGTTAGGTCCTCTCTAAATTTCTTGTAGAATTCGGCAGTGAATCCATCAGGGCCTGGCTTTTCTTTGTTGGGAGGTTTTTAATTGCATCTTCGATTTTATTGTTATTAGTTTATTTAGGATTTTTATGTGTTCTTGGTTGAGCTTTGGTAATTCATATGTATCTAGGAATCTGTCCATTTCTTCTGCATTTTCCATCTTATTAGAATACAAGTTTTCAAAGTAGGTATAGATGATCTTCTGGATTTCTGCAGGGTCCATTGTGATATCACCCTTTTCATTTTTAAATGCGTGGATTTGAGTACTTTCTTTCCTTTTTCTAATAAGGTTGGATAAGGGTTTGTCGATTTTATTTAATCTTTCAGAGAACTAATTCGTTGATTCTTTGTATTTTTTTTTAGTCTCCAATATGTTAATTTCTGCTCTGATCTTTATAATTTCATCCCTTGTACGAGCTTTTGGCTTAGTCTGCTCTTCTTTTTCTAGAAGTTTGAGGTTCACCATTAGGTTATTTGTGCTTGCTCTATTTTCCTGAATTAGGTATTTAATGCTATAAATTTCCATCTTAGGACTGCCTTCATTGTATCCCATAAGTTCCAGTATGTTGTACTGTCATTATCATTCAGTTGCAGAAACTGTCTAATTTCTTTAATTTCATCTGTGACCCATTGGTTGTTCAGGAGGGTGCTGTTTAATTTCCATGTGTTCAGGCAGTTCTTGTGGCTTCTTTTGCCATTGATTTCCAATTTCATTGCACTATGGTCTGATAATATACATGGGATAATTTCAATTCATTGCATTTACATAAGCAGGTTCTATGAGCTAGTATGTGGTCTATTTTGGAGAGCGTCCCATGTGCAGCTGAGAAGAATGTGTATTCTGATGTTGTGGGGTGGAACACTCTGTAGACATCTACTAAGTCCATTTGTTCCAAAGTTTGGTTCAGTTCTAATATTTCATTGTTGATTTTTTGTCTAGTTGATCTGTCTTTTTGTGGCAGTGGAGTATTGAGATCCCCCAATACAATTGTATTAGTGCTTATTTGATTTTTCATGTCCATTAATATTTGTTTTATATAGTTGGGTGCACTGGTATTTGTTGCATATATATTTATGATTGTTATCTCTTCCTCTTGGATTGTTCCCTTTACAAGGATGTAGTGACCTTCTTTATCTCTCTGAATTATTCCTGGCTTAAAATTCACTTTGTCTGCAAAAAAAATAGCTACCCCTGCTTTTTTCTGGGTTCCTGTCGTATGGAGTATTGTTTTCCATCCTTTGACTTTCAGTCTATGAATTTCTTTTTGAATTAAATGTGTTTCTTGTATACAGCATATTGTTGGATCTTGCTTCTTGATCCAATTTGCCAGTCTGTGCCTTTTGATTGGTGAATTGAGACCATTAACATTGATGGTTAAAATTGATATATATTGACTTATCCTTGTCATGTTATTTTCCTGTTGTTGGCTCCCCCTTTTTTTTCTCCCTCCCTCTCTTTAATTGTTTGCCCTGCCAGGTGGATTCCTTCTGTTGGGGTTCCTGGAGTTGTAGTCCTTGTTATCCCTTTCCAGAATGTCCTTCAAAACATTTTGGAGTGCTGGTTTGGTGGTTATAAATTTTCTCAGATGTTCTTTGTCATGGAAGTATTTTATTTCTCCGTCAGTTTTGAAAGATAGTTTTGCGGGGTACATCAATCTGGGTTGAAGGTTATTTTCCTTTAGAACTTGAAATACATCATTCCAAGCTCTTCTTGACTTGAGGGTTTGTGCTGAAAAGTCTGCTGTGATTCTGATGGGCTTTCCTTTATTAAGTGATTTGTTTCTTTTCTCTAACAGCTTTTAAGATTCTACTTTTATGTCGAGTTTCTGGAATCTTGACTATGATATGCCTGGCTGAAGATTTTTTTTTGATCGTGGCTAACTGGAGTTCTATAATCCTCACTTATCTGAATGTCAAATTCTTTTTCTCTACTAGGGAAATTTTCTGTTATAATGTCTGTGAACAGTGTTCTGATGTCATTTATGCGATCTCCTGCTTTTTCATTGACTCCCATCAATCTTAAGTTATTCTTCTTTGCATCATCTAGCAGCTGTTGGATTGATTTTTCATTGTCCCTTGCTATTTTTAAGAATTCTTTCTTTTCATGATCACTAATTGCAAGCCTGTCTTCTATATCTGAGATCCTGTCCTCACATTGGCTTAATCTGCTACAAATACTTTCAATGGAATTTTTGTTCTCCTGGGTATCTGCTTTAATCTGCTTTATGGATTCCATTTCTTTCCTATGCTGAGCATTCATGGCTTCCATCATTTTCTTAAGCTCATCTATTTTTTTGTCTGTGTCTGCTCTAGCATCCTTAAGCATGGTCTTCACTGTGGACATTATCTCTGCAGTTATCTGAGAAATTATTTCTGATTTAAATTTTTTTTTGTGGGTACCGGGGGGTCGACCTCAGGACCTTGCGCGCCAACAGGCACCCGTGCCGCTGAGCGATATCACCAGCCCCTTTTTCGTATGTGGTATCCGGGAGTTGAACTCGGGCCCTCGTGCTTGCAAGGCAGGCACTTACGCCACTGAGCCATCTCACTGGCCCTTGATTTAAATTTTTCCAGAGCCTCATTCAACTGCTTTGTTGTTACCACTTCAGAGATGTCAGGTGGGTGGCTTTCGGTTTGTCCCACCTCATTGCCCCCTGGGTTTGCCTTTGGTGAACTGGATGTGTGGGGTTGCATCTTGTTTAAGTGTCATCTCATTTTCTTTTCTTTCTTTAGTTTAATTCCTGGGGAGATGTTTGTAAACTGCCTATGCTAGGTTGCTTTATTGCTAGTATTTCAAACACTTAGGAGATGGCTACTTCTCTGAGGTATCTTCCAGGTGTAGCTTATTTTTGGGTTTTGAGCCTGCTGCAAGACCCTACCTCTTCAATTTGTTGGAGATAAATTGCTGCCTGTTTGGCCCAGTCCTTGGTTCTTTGGTTCTGTGCCACAGTATTTTCTGTGATCCTTAGACAATCTCAGTCGTGGAATACCAGGGAGAAAAGCGCCAGTCAGTGTGTCCTTCACAGCCAGTTCTTCTCTGTATCGCGGCATCTTGCGTTCCTCCGCAGAGGTCCCTGCCAGAGCCGTGGGTGGAGTGGCAGCCGCCCTGAGTTCTGAGTTCAGCTGCTGCCCCCACCACAATGGCGCCCGGCTAGTCACTCTCTCGCGCGGGATAGCTGGGCGTCAGCACTCACCACCAGTCAGTGTGTCCTTCACGGCTGCTGCTTCCCTGTACTGCAGCGTCTTGCGTTCCTCCGCAGAGGTCCCCGCTGGAGCCGTGGGTGGAGTGGCGGCCGCCCTGAGTTTCAAGTTCAGCTGCTGCCCCCCCCACAATGGCGCCTGGCTAGTTGCTCTCGCACACAGGACGGCTGGGCGTCAGCACTCAGCGCCAGTCCGTGTGTCCCCCACGGCCCCTGCTTCCCCGCACCGCTGCTTCTCACGTTCCTCCGCGGAGGCCCCCGGGGGCGCTGGCAGTCACCGTGTGTCTGCAGATTTGAACCGCTTCAGTCGCGCCGGGAAACGGCACCGGTGACCACCTCCTTCTTCTTTGTTGGAGTTTCTCTCTTCACTTTCTCCGTGGGCCCCGAACTGCGCTTCAGATCTTTCCTGGGTCCAGGGGAGCCACTTCCCTCTTTCTTGTCCTCCTCTAGTCACTATATTCCAGTGTCCGGACGGCGACTTTTGGAGAGGTTCACTGCCTGCTTCTTACAGATCCGCCATCTTTTTCCGGAAGCCCAGAGACATTTTTTTAAAAGTACTGATAGAAGAGTCAAATGAACAAGTGATGGTACTAAGTATGTTAGTCCAAACATGTCACAAATTTTATGAGCCTGCTAATTGAAACTCCTAATGGAAAGAATGCCTATATTACGTATGTAATCTGATTAAAAATAATACATATCAAAGAGCTTTGAAAAAAGTATCCATATTACTCATTTAGTAATGCCTATTAGCCTTCTGCTCTGATGCAAATGGCACAAGAGAAAATAACAGAACTATGTAGAAAAAAGTTATGTAAGTTCTGTTTGTATTTTCCTAAGTATGCTGAGTTCCATAGCACAAGTTAGGTTTTGAAAGATTTTTTGAGCTAACTGCCTTAGGTAAGAAGGTAGTTAACAATTTTAAAAGACTAGAGATGTAGCTCAGTACAGAGTGTCTTGGTTCAATCCCCAGTACCAGAAAAAAAAAAAAAAAAAAGGTACTTTTGGAACTAGAACGTAAATAGCCATTTAAAAAAAATTTTTTTTTTCAGCCAGGTGGTGTATGCTATTAATCCCAGCACTCTGGAAGGCTGAGGCAAGAGGATGGTAAGTGTGAGGCCAACCTGGGTAACTTAGTGAGACTCTGTCTGAAAAAAAAAAACAAAAACGAAACAAACTTTTTTTAAAGGGCTGAAGATGTAGCTCAGTGCAAAGGCCCTGGGTTCAATTCTCAGTACAAGAAAAAAGTTTTTCAATTTGAAGTTCTAAAAATCAGTCTGTAGAGACTACTCCTACCTTTCAAACCTGTTTAAAAGTTATTAATCTAAACAAAGAAATAAAAGGACAAGTTAATGTTAAAAACTTCAGTTTCATTGAATCATTATTTTTAAGTTATTACCTGGAAACAAGACAAGCAAAGAGTTTATCAAATTGTTTCTCCACAACTTCTATAAGACCGTCTGTCTCCTCTTTTGCTTGATTCTGTGTGTGTTCAAGAGTCTGGGAAAGACAATTCAAATATCTAATTTAGTATTTTTACTTCAGAGAAGTTGTACTGTCAATATAATTTTGAAAGTAAAAGGTATTTTCTAGACTTTTCAAAATATCAACACGAGAGGTAGACGATAATAAACAGGTGAAATTACAAAGTTTAACTTTAAATTCTGGTACTCATCAGCAAAGACCATATTTTTACCCCCATTTTGTACTGATAATGTGGCAAAAAGACTTAAAAAACCACTGATAAATTTTTTAAACTCTATTTTTTAAAAATTTTATTTCTGGAGATGGGGTCTTGCTATATTGTCAAAATGAGGATCTTCCTGCCTCAGCCTCCCAAGCAGCTGGGATTACAGGCCTGCTCTACCACACCCAGGTCCTAAACTTTTTCTTGTCCTTTTTTAGCCATACAGGACACAAATTACTTTGGGTAGCTGAATTTCTCTATGGCAGGGGACCAAGATATGGTGGGGCGGGGAGAAGGGGCAGGGAAAAGGCTAAAAAAAATTAACATGTGTTATGTACATGTACCAAGTCTCCATGAATGTAATCATTATGTACTACAAACGTACTAGAAACAACAAACTTAGAAACTACACTTGTAGGTGGTGAATGTGATTTTTAGAGGTATGGAATAAAATAAAGGGAAGAAAAGCTCTGTTTTCTGGCCTTTTAAGAAGTGTGTATTAGGTAGTTACAGCGAATCACAGACAAGTTCAGGGAGCTTAAGGAAAGAAAGGTGTGAGGTCCCTGAGATCTTTTCCTTTTAACTGAGTGTATAGTATTAAGATGCCTAGAAATAGGACTCCATTGTCCTCTCTCTACAGGCATTTTACATTTTTTTTTTTTTTGTGGGTTCCGGGGGGTCGACCTCAGGACCTCGCGCACCAGGAGGCGCCCATGCCGCTGAGCGATATCACCGGCCCCTTTTTTGTATGTGGATTCCAGGCAGGCGCTTAAGCCGCTGAGCCATCTCACCGGCCCCATTTTACATTTCTTGCTGTGACTACAGCAACCACATACAGTACAGACAACCTCATAATCTGTTTATATTAGTGTAAATAGAAAAACTATAGACAACTTTCTAGTTTTTTCTGCAGGCATTTTTTAGAATGTATCTGTGCTGCATTACTTTGTATATAAGAGACAGCAGCACATCATAGACTGTCTATGAACTTTGGGGTCTTTTCTCAATTTCCCATTTGTATACTGGCATCAGCCCCCTTTTCAAGGCTGAGTAGAGACAAAGTTCCTTCAGATGACTGGAGTTTGGTCTCTCCTGTTCTTCAAATATAATCTGGAGCTTCTTGTTTCAGGATCCACTTTCACGTAGCCAAGCTATCCTTGTTCTCCTGCATGTTCATTCACCATCAGTGAACTTACGCTTTCTCTGTCCTGAAGTTGTGCTAACCTTTGCCTGTAACCTTATTCTCCAACCACTAGTTTGTGTATAGCTTCTCTAGTCCCTAACTATGCACCCATCACTAGCTTGATTTACTGATTTGGACTTTGCTCATTAGAGGGCGTTGCCAGAAGACCAGTTTAAGTCAGAAGACCAGATTGTGGTATATACGGTGTACAGCTGCCAGGAGTTGAATTCTATAAATTAATACTGTATTTAACATTTTAAAGCTTCTTAATTTTAACTTCATATTCTGAGAAGTAGATTGAGAAGGTTAAGAGAAATACCTAAACTCTCCCGGCTCCTTGAGCTACTTGCTAATTAGGCCAGGAGTTTAAGTTATGTGTATTATCTTCCCTTTACCAAAAACGGTTGTTTTGGAGGTACCAGTTCAACTAGTTTAATTTGGAAGAAAATGCCAAATGGAATCTGTGTGTAGCATTTAACCTAAAGCCTTCATTAATCCATTGCCATATTCCATTTTTCCCTTCTTATTTACTGAAAGAACAAATGTCAGCATTAGATGTCTAAAGGAATTAGTAATAAGCCTATTTTTACCAAATAAGCCTATTGAAATGGGTTTTAAAAGATATCAGAATAATCAGCTTCATGCACTGACTGTGTAGATGCAGACACATTATAGAAAATGTCTTTAAAGCTCCACTTACACAAAAGTAAAACCTCATCAAAGAGTATATAATAATTTTAAGACCATGATAGTGGAGTAATGGAAAGCTAGAATTTAGCACTTTGAATGCTGAAACATCACTTCTTCAATTTAACCTTAGAATGGTGTGGTGGGAGTGGGAAGAAATGTAACAGCATACTGGTGGATTGCTTATGCAATAGCTCTTAAAATTGTCTAGCCCTTGCGTATTGTTCTAAAAACTAAAGCTTAAATTTTCATGTTATTGCTTACTAGATATGCTATTCTTTGGTAGAAAATTCCCATAGTCTGTATTCAAGAAGTGCCTGAAATTGATTTGTGTTGATTTTTAAGTCCATCTAATAAATTATGCATGTTTTCTATGAAAAAAAAAAAAAAGAAACTACACTTGATTTGAAATGTTAGCTATTTCACACATTTCACTGCATTTTTACACAGTTTTAAAAACTTTGCTTAGACTCTATGACTCCTCTTCTCCAAATTCCTCCCTTTTGGAATGGGAATGTTATCTGCGTCTGTCTCACCACTGTTTTAGAAGCAGACAACTTCTTGTCTATATCCACAAGCTCATTGTTGCAAAGGAATTCTGGCCCAGGATGAAGTGTACCCTGAGTTTCACCCATACCTGACTTAGAAAATATTTAGATGAGATTTTGGACTTAGAATTGATGCTGGAATGGGACCTTAAGACTTTAGGGATGTTGAGATATGGTGGACGTATTTTGCATTGAAAAACACCAGACTATGGAGGCACTCTGTGTGGGGTTAAACTGTACCCATCCCAAATTCAGATGCCGAAGACTATCCTCAGTTTATCACAGATTTTCTTTTCTCACTATATGTGATAATTATCTTGTAACTGCTTCTCATTTCAGGTAACATTCTTTTTCTTTTCTCAATGTTTTTCTTCTCTCATAGTTCTTCTGTCCTATTACTTTTATCAAATTTTCATTCCTTTTGAGAAAGCTAACTTGTTACAGTGACTTCTGGCCAATCGAAAATGTACTTCTATGTAGAAAAGCAGCTAAAGCACAATCAGCTATAACCTCTGAACTCCTTAACTGTAAATTTGTCGTTGAGTGGTGCTTAAGAGCTTGTTCCTTGTCACCAAAAGAGTTTATCTTTTGCTAGGCAGAGCAGGGAGAAAACAGAATAAAGACTCTCAATTGGACGACACAGCCAAAAAATGGACAAACATTGGAAACATGGTCTGCAATGCTTCTGAGACAAAATTCTGCTCTCAGCAAGTATAAGTCATAGCTTCTTAATAAAGTTCCAATTTCATTAGGTTCCTAACACAACAATGCTATAAGCCCAATCCTAGCAGGCCATGGGAGGAGTTTTCCATTCTTTAAAAAGGAAATACTATCCCAGGATGGCACACGCCTATAATCCCAGCACTCGGGAGGCTGAGGCAGAAGGATTGCTGTGAGTTTGAGGCCAGCCTGGGCTACATAGTGAGCTTAAGGCTAGCCTGAACTACATAGTGAAATCCTGTGTCAAAAAAGACCAAAAATAAAATAAAATAAAATAAAATAAAAAGGACGTGCTTAACTTTTAAGAATTTATTCATCCATTATTAGAACTTAATCATTCAAATGCTTACTTTTACAGCAATACTTAATTGTTCAAAATTATAGCCTGCAATCTTCAATGCTTCATCAATTTCTTCTGTAGTTTTAGTTTCCTGAGAGGGGAGCCACATACAAATACAAAATATAAAAATAGATGTTTGGATACATATCATAGTTGTAAAAACTTCAAATCTACCACTTTGGTTACATAAGAAATACAGACACTGTAGAAATGTGAAAACAAGCAACAAAAATGATAATTCTAATCCTGTCTACCATTAATCACTTTAAACTTTGGTTATAGCATTCTAGATTATGTCCATAAAGATGTCTTTTTAAAAAACAAGATTATGTCCTGTAACCATCTTGGACAATTTATCATGTCAATAAATGCACATGTACAAAACTACAGAGCTTTTAAGAAAAAGTATTATAATTTGGCTACACTGAAATACAAACTTGAAGCAAAAGATAGAAGACTACAGTAGTTATTCCCTTCCCCTGCTCATTAGTGATTTTAATAAAAAGACTATACTTCATTCAGGAGTATTCTGGAATTTGTTGTATTTCTTATCTTACATTAGAACAATATATTATGTAAAAGCCAGGGATGTGACTGTGTGGTAGAGCCTTGCCTACCACGTGCAAGGCCCCAGTTGGATCCTTAGCACAGCAAAAATCCCAAATATAACAAAAATCCAAGACATAATTTAAATTTATTAGAAGTAGCATTAGGTAAAATTCAATATTCAACATCATCATCGACAACAATAACAAAAGCAGTTAGGCCTAAAGCAGTCAGACCTACCTACATACGAGTAAATACTGAGAACTTTGAAATTCAGTCAAAGGACTGCCTTAGGAAGAAAAAGAAATGTTCAAGAAAAGAGTTGTTCAAGTGTAGTTTAGAATCAAACAAAAGAAAGAGATTCAAACAAATAAAGTGGATTTATTTCTGTACCTTTAAACTTCCAAGAAAAAAAAAGCTATAATTATAGGAACCTTGAGAGATGAAAATTAAGCTATCAGAGACAAAGCAAAATGTTTGATTCCATCATACTTCATGACCAATATTTTTCATACCGACATTACATCTGATGAGCTCAAAACAGTCCTGTGAGTGGAGGCTGAATGTTCCAAACCAACAGTTAGCTGATCATGATCAGCCATCTTTTTAAAGTCTGGAGAGCAGTTCTTCATCCTGAAAAAGGCCAAGTACATTATTCTAAATACCTGCATGAATACATGGTTTTAACCTATTATGATTTTTATTCCCTATCAAAAATAATTCACATGATGCCTTATAAGAATATGTACACTGGGTTCTCAATTATCTCTAAAAAAGGAGAGGGGACACCATGGGTAAACATGCTGTCATAGAAACTTAATTTTAATCAACTACAGTACTTCCTTTTTGCAGTACTGGGGATTGAACCCAAGGCCTCTCACTATGCAGTTTAGGATGGCCTGGAACCCACTACAGAGCCCAGTGTGGCCTCAAACTCACAGCAATCCTCCCGTGCTGGGATTACAGGCATGCACCACCACACCAAGCCCTTTTTTGAATTTTGAGGTAGGATCTAGCTAAATTGCCCAGGCTGGGCCAGAATTTGCAATTCTCCTGTCTCAGCATCACAGTGTGTTGGGATTACAGGCATGTGTCACCATGCCTGGCTAAGAATCCAACTTCCTAATAAATTCCTAAAAGTAATAGCTTCATGTATATATTGTGTTTAATTTTTTAGTTACCTCTTCTTAACTGATATTTTTTGGTAGAGATGTTGATAATGACTGAATTTGTCAAATTAATGTCTTAATTTCATCAATTAAAATAAGTATTAAAAATACTTTTACACAGAAATGCCAGCTATTAAAAATTTGTACCGCTGGGGCCAGTGACGTAGCTTAGGGGCCCAGTGCCTGCCTGGCAAGTGCAAGGTTGTGAGTTCGATTCCTGGTATCAAAAACAAAAACAAAAAATTATACTGCTATGCTTGGATAATTTACAAAAAAGTAATGAATTTAGCTAAATTAATTATAAAGGTCTCTTGCATTCTTTTGTCTAAAGAGTCAGAATTTTTACTGATTTTTGTCCTTATATTTTAATCTCTATATTGGCCAGCACACAGTAAGCACTTAGTGTTTGCTGAGTAAGTTAACCTGAAGCTTATAGTTCATGGGATAAACTATGATACTTAAATATGTTATCTGATACAAATATAAGACCAAATTAATTTTCAAGTATTTTACTATTTTGAAGAGTGATTTACCCATGTTTTGAAAACATATATGAATACATAAGCCCTAAGGAGTCCACTATTCAATTCCTGTTTCAAAATATTAAAGATTAAGTCAGTAATATATTGAGTCAAGGCACACTACAATTTAAAACTATGCAACCATATTAAACTAAACTGTACTTGAATTACGGAGCAGGAGTTTCCAACATAAGTATATATGGAGAATTTAATTTATAAAATGGTAATATGGAATAAATTTGGCAACTGTCTGGTTAAGATGAATCCTTCCACCTCAGAAAATGACATTTCACTTTGCAACCCTAGTAGATATTCTATGTGTCTAGGTAAGAGTACAATCTGATTTGACCTGCATTGTTTAAGTCAGAAAATTTCATACAGAATTAAAGAGTTCCAGTTTATCTTAATGGGAAAGAAAAAGATCTAGAAACACTGGGTGTTCTTAACATGTAGCAATAATTGGCTAGCAAAATGCAGGGGCTGGGTCCTTTGGTGGGAGTAAGCTCTCTTGATTTGCCACAATTCTTAGAATTCATTTAAACTCAGTCTACCTTACACAATAAATTAATTGGCTTGATGCTGAGAACTGATCAAATGTTGGAGCCCCAAATTTGATTAAAATGGCTACTTTATGGAAATAAGACCTATGACCTCTTCTTACAATGAGCCAGAAGGAAGTCTAAAGATTTATTCTGATCACTCTACACAGAGCTCATGGAGAAAATGATTGATGGACTACTCTTACAGAAGTTGGGAAATATGCTGGCATTCAATATGCCTCAGTTCAAAAAAAAAAAAATATATATATATGCCTCACTTCTTGGTCTGGCTCTGTCAACAACCAGTTGTGAGATGTCAGCTAGGTGACATGGTTTTCATCTAACAAGTATTTATTACATGTTTACTCTGTGTCCTGCACTAGAGAGAGAGAGAGAGAGAAATAAAATGGGTCCATGCCCCAAAAGTGGTTTACAGACCAGCAGGGAAAACAAAAGTAAATAATTAAGTGAAATAAAAAGATAACATAGCAAGCTAGGCATGGTGGCACAAGTCCATAATTCCAGCACTCTGGGAAACTGAGGCAGGAGGCTGGCCAGTTTGAGACTGGCTTAGGCAATACAGTGAGACTTTGTCTGAAAGGATGTAACTCACTGCAAAGGCCCTGGGATCAATTCCAAGTACTGCCCCCCACAAAAGTAATATAGCAATTATCTCTAGCTCAAGTATATTTAAAAAGAGCCCTATATTATGAATTCAAACAGTATTTATTAACACATACATGTGCCAACTCTTATGGAAGAATCTCAAAGTTCAGCTCCCTGAAAGGCTGAGGCAGGAGGATTATAAAGTTAAATCCTGCCTAGGCAACTTAATGACTTAGGGAGACCGTATAAAAAATAAAAAAGGACTGGAGAGGTAATTCATTGCAAAGGCCCTGAATTTCACATCCAGTATCATGAAAAAAAAAAAAATCAAATCGAATCTACAATTCTAAAGAAAATACTTGCAACAATACTTTAGACAGAGATTCTCTAAATTATTATTTTCTTTCATAAATCACTTCTCAAACCACCTCTTCCCAAAGTCTTCCATTATATCATACTGGTGCACGCTTTTTTTTTTTTTTTTTTGTGGGTACCGGGGGGTCGACCTCAGGACCTCGCGCGCCAACAGGCACCCGTGCCGCTGAGCGATATCACCGGCCCCTTTTTTGTATGTGGGATCCGGGAGTCGAACTCGGGCCCTCGCGCTTGCAAGGCAGGCGCTTACGCCGCTGAGCCATCTCACCGGCCCCTTGGTGCACGCTTAAGATTAACAAAACAGTAAGTTATTTTTCCTCTTGTCTAGCAGCAATAGCTTTAGCTAAGACTGTACTTTCACCCTCTTGTGTTTTTGGTTTTTTTTTGGCACCAGGAATCAAACTCACAACCTGACACTTGCCAGGCAGGCGCTGCGCCACTGAGCTATATCACCAACTGTTTTGTTGTTTTAATTCTTGTATTCTTAACTTTAAGTAGGACAAACATTCCCTGCTGCTTTGGAAGCTAAATTTGCCAATCCACTAACAGCTAAGACAAATTATACACTTAAAGAAGACTCTAAAACAATAGGTTAGAGACAAAGATTAAGAATGACACGTTGGGCCGGTGAGATGGCTCAGTGGCACAAGCGCCTGCCTGGCAAGCACGAGGTCCTGAGCACGACTCCCAGTACCCACATAAAGGAAAAAAATGGCCGGTGATATTGCCCAGTGGCATAAGCGCCTGCTGGCAAGTGCGAGGTCCTGAGTTTCACTCCTGGTACCCACATAAAAAAAAAAAAAAAAAAAAAAGAATGACATGTTATCAATAATTCTAAAATTATTTCAGAGATACATACATTTTAGGTTGCAATTTTTCCATAAAATAATCTTCCTTAATATATCCATCTATTGCGTAGTATCCTTGTCTCATATTTATAGCTGTAGCAATCTTAGGGGAAAAAAAATTTTTTTTTTTTTAAAGCACAGTCATTCAATAAACTCCACTATCCAGAATCCAAATAACTATTAAGTATTTGAGGCAGGAAGGTCTGCCTAATCAAAGAAAATTTAGAACCATGGGGTAGAATACTTAATAAGGAAATATAGGCAGGTGAGGTGGTGCATGCCTCTGTAATCCCAGTACTCTGGGAGACTGAGGCAGGAACATTAGAAGTTCAAGCCTATTTTGAGCAATTTAGTAAGACCCTGTTTCAAAAATAAAAAAGAGCTGGGGATGTAGCTTAGCATGAAGGCCCTGGATTCAATCCTCAGTACTGCTGAAACAAAATCAAACAAAAAAAGGAAACATTTCTGAATACCTAACTGTAATAAAATCAAAAGTGAGAGGAGACCCTCATAGCTTGTCATTTAAATTTTATTTATGGTATTTTTGCTTGTTTTTGTCTCTTGGAAAATAAAAAACATGGTCAAACTGCTGGTGCACGAGGTCCTGAGGTCGACCCCCGGTACCCACACACAAAAAAATAAATAAATAAAATCAAACCCATTATTTGCAAATACATTGTAAACACTCCTAGAAGTGTTATCCAAAATTCTAAAACTATTACAAGTTTATTGATTTAAGACCACTAAATATGAAATCATTAAGGCCTAATTACTGTTCCTTATCTTTTGTTTCAACATTAGAACAGGACGGACATGGCAGAATGTTTTCAAGAATTTGTTTTCATTCTTACAGACTGTTACAGACTGATAGGTTTTAGTCCTGGTGGAGTTGTCCTACATTTAGTACTTCTGAAGCAAACATTGATGTTAGGCAGTTGTTTTGCTTCCCTGCCTTTTCATAGTATGGAATCTTTACAAATGTAAATTTGATGACACACAGGTTGAGGAACTGGGAGAGGTCAAAATTTGTATGCCTGGTATTGGTGTGAAAATGGAAGAGGCTGGGAAGGATAAGGATTTGAAAGGAATATACTCCATCGAAATAAATAAAAAGAGATCAGTTTCCACAGAGGTCTCTAAAGAGTCAAAATATGTCGGCAATATGTATGACTTTGGTCTTTAACTTTTCTTGATCACTTTCAGCAACTATGAAATGGATGTGAAAGATGTTTATACTTCCTTAGGCTTCTTTGCTTAAAGACTCAGCAGGAAAATATAAGTTTTTAGTTTTTAACTAGATGTTTCACTTCTCTAATATTTTTAACTTTTAACATTAGGCTGTAACCTATTCAATATGAAAAATTAAGCTGGAATTGGTGGCATATGCCTTGTAATCTGAGCACTTGAAAGGCTGAGGCAGGAGGACAGCCCTGAGTTCAAGGTTAGCCTGAACTACATGGTGAAACAAACAAACAAAAAAATTATAAAACTTACTTCGCAATCAGGGCATTTAATTCTGCTTTCTTGAGTTATTAACAAGCATAGTTCACAAAAAGCATGTCCACACTGAAGTTCCTGGTGGCGACCTATTGATAAAATTTCATTGTGAATTAAACTTTCCACAGTTAATATTAAATGAACAGTAGTGATCAAAGGAAAAATTCAAAGAGGATTCTATTGTAAAGAAAAAAAACCTAGTTTGCTCAGAAATGTGACTTATTACACAAAATTCAGAAGAAACTATATGTCAGAAGGAGGGAGAAAAATCAAGAAGCAAAAACCAGGCAGAGGTATGTAATCACGCTTGTATTCATTCAAATAGCTAATTTTTTTTTTTTTTTTGTGGGTACCGGGGGGTCGACCTCAGGACCTCGCGCGCCAGCAGGCGCCCGTGCCGCTGAGCGAAATCACCGGCCCCTTTTTTGTATGTGGGTTCCGGGAGTCGAACTCGGGCCCTCACGCTTGCAAGGCAGGCGCTTAAACCGCTGAGCCATCTCACCGGCCCCTCAAATAGCTAATTTGTATCCGTAATACTATGAATCTGCCACATCTTAAAATCATACAAAATGGTCTGACATATTTCATTTGGTCTTTGTAAATATCATGGCCAAGTAGGGTGAGAATATATCAAACCTAGAAATGAAAAAAATACATTGGTGTTTGGCCAATCAAATGCTGTAATACAGAATCTAGCCATCTGTTTCCAAGTCCAACATTCTTTCAACTTGATCCTCAACTAGTTTCTATTTCCTATCCTGTGAAGGAGTCATGGAGAGCTGAAATGAAAACGGCTCTCTTGTAATAATCAAAGACATTACCAAGGACAGAAGCTAAATACTACCATCACACACACACATGATCCATCTAAAGATCATTTTCCAAACCTAGCATTAATAAAAGGAAACACTACAACCATTTTGAAGAGCTAATATCAAGATTTAAATGCATTATGTAGACTTTGAAGTCTATCATAATAACATTTGTTTTCGTTACATAACTTTGGAAGATTGCCATTTTAGTTGAGTACTCCAGGTACTCTGGAGGCTAAGGCAGGAGGATTGAAAGTTCAAGGCTAGCCTGGACCATTTAGTGAGATCAAATTAAAAATAAAAGCTGGGTGTGGGTGCACACCTGTAATCCTAGCACCCTGAGAAGCTGAGGCAGGTACATCACAAGTTGGATCCCAGCCTGGGTAATTTAGTGAGACCCTACTCCCCCAACCAAAAAAAAAAAAAAAAGAGAGAAAAAGGGTCTGGGGATATAGTTCAGTGTGAAGGCCCTGGATTCAATTCTCAGTATTGGGTTGGGGGGTGGGGGATACTGCCATTTTAAAAAAGGGAAAGGAAACTAGATAAAAATCAGTCACATTTTAGTAGCAAAAATTAAGAATTCTTGGTGAATTACAATAATTGCATTAATTTGATTTGTTAAAAAGCCCTACAATTTCCAGCCAACGGAAATATCTGAATCTTGCTTACAACCATGCTATAAAGCCCCATTTAAATTCCAGAGGTATTACCAAAAAATAAAAAAACATTTTTCATGAGATTTTTGATACTGTACAAATTAAAATAATCTTATGATGCACTACAGTGTACAAAGTACTTTCCAATTCTGTATGAGGAACTATTATTTTAATTATTTTCTCAGTGCACTGTAATCAAGTGTATGGAAGAAGCACTGGTTTAAAAAAATTATATTCAACGGCTGGGGATTTAGTGTGCTTGCCTAGCATGCACCGAGGCCCTGGGTTCCATCCTTAGCACCACAAAATAAAAGGTGAATAAGAACTTTATTCTACAATTATTTCTTCTTAAAAAGTACATTTTCTGTACAACAGCAGCAATGATCAAAACTCAAGAGTAGGAGAAACTTGGCTCTCCACTGAAAACACAACTTTCTCTACAAAGGTTTATTATCTTCTAAGCGGAGTCCACCTTGAAAAGACAGAATTGAATCACTTTCACTTTGAAGTATAAATATTAAACAGTCATGTCAGGTAGGTAGCTCCAGGAGTTTAGATTCAATGACACAGCCTGTCAGAGATACTGCACAGAACTCTGAAGTATTTTCAGTTACGTTTAAAACTTGAACACGTGTTTTCATACATCGTAATTAGCAGAGTGAAATGTATTTTCCCCTCAACGTACACCCACACCCGCACGCGCACGCCAGCATGGCGGCACAAGCCTTCATCCTAATACTCCTGCAGGCTGCGCGAGGTGGATTCCAAGGTCAAGCCCAGCCCGGGCAACTTCTTACAGACTTAAAGAGACTCTGTCTCCAAATTTAAAAAGTTTTACAAACGGCTAGGGATGCAGCGCAGCGTGAAAGCCCTGACTGAGTACCACAGCAGACACGCACCAAAACACAAGGTGCACAAAAGGAACTGTTGTCCAAACAGTGCTTTAAGCCAAATTGGGCCATAATGGGCCTGAGGGAGGCGCTATATTTTCCAAGAACTTTTCATGGTCGTCTATTTGTTACTTCTACAACTAAAGCTACCTTAAAAAAAAAAAAAATCAAGTTTTATTCCTTCGTGACCTCCAAACAATGCAAAATTTCTAGGCTTTTCATTTTTGTTCGACAGAAACGAGGACTGAGTTCTGGCTCTGTTGGAGTACGGTGACTGCAATTAACAAAGATCATCCCACGGTCTATGTCCAAGGCAGAAGACAGGACTCGCCCTGTTCCCACACCCACCCAGAGGTCCGGAAGGTCTTCGAGACCTCGCACCGCCCTCGGTGGGAAGGCGGGGAGCACGCGGCCCGCGCCTCGCCGCCATCCGGGCTGCGCCCCACACCTCCCAGGCAGCCCGAGCCAGGACGGAGCCCCCCGGGCCTCACCGGAAGTTCTGGACACCCTTCTTCCGCAGCGAGAGCACAGGGTCTCTGCAGTACCCCAGGGCAGGCGCTTACTCCCCACCTGTGTGTAGGTGGAAGCGGTGAGCCCAACCTTCGACGCTCCCGCCGCCATCACCGTCCCTTAGGAAGTGAGGCTGTGTGCCGCGTGCAAGTTCCGAGGCCCTCTGGGCAGTGACCAATCATTCGCAGCCTGCGGCCCAGACAGCCAATCAGTGGGCCAGGAGGTTAGAGCCCACCCCTGGGGTTGCCCCTGGGCCCTGTGGGTGGTGGAGGGCTCAGACCCTTTTTCCGTTAGTCCGGGGCACCTGCGTGCCAGGAGGGGGAAGGGAGGTGTGGCAGGGCGGGGCAGGAGGTGGCTTTACTTCCCAAGTCTTTCCTCAGTTACAACCTTGCATCCTTAGTTAAGTCCAATTCACATTTCGCTTATTACTTGGCTTGTAGGTGACTTCTCAAGTAACAGCTCTATAGAAAAGCAATCCCCCTTCTCTCTTCCGTGCCTAAACCTGTGTGCTGGAGATGTTGAGGGCTCCACAGAAAGCGGTGATGGGGAAGCCAACCTGCAGCTACTGTTGCGGGGAGGTTCGAGTAACAGGTTCAGCGGAGGGGTGATGAGCATGACTAACGTGCTGGGCCTAATAAGCTAGAAGACACCGTGCTGGGAGCCACTGGGAATGCTAAGGATTTAGAAAAGGACAGGATTTTATTTGAAAGGCATGGAGCCCTCTACCAAAAAAAAAAAAAAAGTAAGTGCTGTTATTCCATGGTCTCCTGGGAGTTGTTTCCAGGTTCTTGGTATTTTGAGCAAAGAATTGAGCAGAACTCAGGAATAAAAAGAGTAAGATTTATTAAAAGAGAGGCTAGCAGGGCTGTGGAGGTGGCCCAGTGGCAGAGTGCTTGCCTAACATGCACGAGGTCCTGTGTGCAACCCTCAGTACTCCCAGAGAGCGATGAAGAAGGCAAAAGTTAACTCCTTAGAGTGAGCGCAGGCCAGCCAGAAGAGCTCACTTCCTGCTAGGGGCAGGCACTGGCTCTCTTAAGGTCCCTGGATGATAGGAGGATCCGAGTTGGGGGCTGACAGTAGTCATGGCTCCAGGTACCTGACTCAGCCCACTCATCCAGAGGGGAAGTTTTTGACTCTACAAGTTTTTAGAGGAAGTGTCATGGCGTCCAAAATGGTGTGTGTGTGTGTGTGTGTGAAAACTGCAATGCAGATGATGTTGGACGCGGGCCAGGATCATGTACTTTTGATTTTGCTCATGCCTAAGAGGTTTTTAGAGGACAAGTTGACCTTTATCTTTTGGCTTTCTGATATTTTATATTAATCTTGTTGGCACTTGATGTTTTGACACTATCATCTTTGCTTCTTCTGGTTTTGTTACAGTTGAATGGGCAAAAAAATAGTCCAGGATCTTGTGCAGGAACAGGAAAGAATTGCCAACCATACACCTTGTAGTAAGTAGCTACATTTATTGAAGATCACAGGACAGTAGAAGTAGGAAGAGGCAGAAGGGCAAAAGGAAAGAGGATGATGGGGAACCCTCATTAACTCAGGCTTCCAGTATTAAGGGTTAGACAGCTTTAACTTCAGGTGCCTCCCATGGAGGTCAGACACCTTTAATCCAGGTGCCTCCCATGGTAGTCAGATGCCTCTAATTTTCTGTTATATACTTGTCCTTGTCCACCTCCTACCTTAATTTCCCCCGAGAGACATAGTTCCCATAATTCAATGTGGGTTGTTGAAGACCAACATTCTTGATATTTCAGAAGTGCTACCTGCTGAGTATGTGGACTTAGTCCCTACCTGTATGGGGATCATGGAACTCTTGCCCTAACTTATCTACAAGGGAAGAAGTGAAGACAATGGGGTCAGTTGGGAGTTGTTGATAGTCCTGGAGGGTCAAAATCCTGAGGTGGAACATTGGTTGAAACCTGGAAGAAAGGATTTATAGAAGTTTGTTAATAGGCAAGGTCTGCTAGTTCAAACAAGAATAATTAATATAAGAACCAATATAAATGACCCCACTAGTACCATATCTGACTCTTGACTCTTCATAAACCCTTTATTGGATATGCTGTTTTTACTGTCAATAAAGCAGGGCCAATGATGGGTTCCACCTACTGCAAGGTTTTATACATGGCCAGCCATTGCTGCTCCTGTGCTGTACACCTAGTTTCCACCTCATTCTGTGGTTGGGATGACAACTCTATTGAACTACCTGATCGGGTTGTTTCTGCCATAGCCCTCAACTATAACCTTCAGGGCTCCTGGTAACCTCTGGATCAAATGGGCTTGGGGCACTGGGGCACATAACCATTTGGCCTGCCACACTAGTATATTAGTTTGTTCAAAAGCCTCTTGATCCCCTTTTTGCTATCCCACGTTTCCCTTTTTGATCAAGTGATATGGAGGGTGGTCCAGTTGAGCAAGGTGGGGTTTAAAAATGTGCCAGTACCCCAAGAGAAAGACACAGGATTGTAGCAAGATCCCCCAAACTCAGAAGCAACCAGAGCAAAACATTCAGTGTATAGGGAAAGATTATGCAACAAGGACATTGTTAGGGAGATTTAGAAGGAATATATTTTAGGCCTAATAAGGTTGTTTTTTTTTTTTTTTGTGGTACCAGGGGTCGACCTCAGGACCTCGCGCGACAGCAGGCACCCGGGCCGCTGAGCGATATCACCGACCCTTTTTTCGTATGTGGGTTCCGGGAGTCGAACTCGGGTCCTCGCGCTTGCCAGGCAGGCGCTTATGCTGCTGAGCCATCTCACCAGCCCCCTAATAAGGTTTTTGCCTCAAAGAGCAAAAACCTAGAATAGCCAGATATAGAACAGCCAAATTTCCTGTTTTGTTTTTTTTTTAATGTGGGTACCGGGAGTCGAACTCAGGACCTTGCACTTTCCAGCAGGCGCTTGTGCCGCTGAGCCATGTCACCAGCCCAAATTTCCTGGTTTTGCCCCTATTTTTCCCTTCTCCATACAAATCTCCTCTTAAAAACCCTATTCTCCACAAAACTTTCTCAGTGTACTTGTATTTCCTGGTTTTGCTCCATTTTTCCCTTTCTTCATACTTGTAAGACACAATCTTTTACAAAAATCCTTCCTTACCAAAAATATATACATACCTATGACTTTCTTTACATTTCCTTCTCCTTACCGAAAATATATATGTACCTATAACTTTCTTTACATTTTCTTCTCCTACTTACTGGTTCCCTTCTGAAATAAACCCTATGGCCACTGGTGTTTTAAAATGCTCTTGGTTATTGGGGCCAAATTGTTTCCAGTCATTAATGATACAGCCTAATGGTGAGGTCAGCAGGATTGACGGGATGTTTCCCATGGTGCTTTATAGGGCCTTTGGAGAGGAGAGAGAGAAGACTAGGTCTGGGGTCCTCCTGAGGATGGAGACCCATTGAGCTCTGGGATCACCCTAGTGGTTCAAGTTTCTTACCACATGTCTTTGGTGAAGTAGGTAGCACTAGTTCCCTGTGATCAGCTGGCTTTTCCGTGGCTTGTGACCATAGATGATGTCCTTTAGTCCAGACTGAAGAGCCCTAGCAGCTGTATCCCTCCAGTTTAAAAATCTGAGTTCATCCAAGCTTCCCCAGAAATAGAAAACATTTGCTATTTCTTGTCCAACCAAACACAAAAGACTATATAGGGAGGAGTCTATACTTGGATGGTAATTGGAAATTGACCTCTTGGGCCCCTAGAAATGGAAGCCATAGCCTTTGTCTAAAATCACCAGTTTACCTGATGTCCAGGAAATAGGAGAGCAATTTGGCAGATGAGATTGTTAGAAGGAAGGTTTGAGCTACAGGAAAGAATGTGACACATAAGAAGTGACCAAGGTAGGGAAGGATTTATTTATTTATTTATTTTAAATTTTATTTTAAAGAGGAAAAAAAGACCGAAATTTCAAAACAATAGGAGAGTTACAATGGTTAATACATTGTGTATTGTTATCTTTAATTTAGTTACTCAGAGTACAATATATAGGCACTTAATTGTCCAAACAATATTGGCACAAACCTTTCTTTTCAATGAACTAAGAGAAATTAGTAGTATAACTATCTTAACTATCTTGTATATATATATATATATATATATAATTTTTTTTTGCTTATCCCTTTCTTCTTTTCTCCTTTCCCCCATCCCAGTTTCTCTTTCCTTTTGAACAGTTTTTTTCCCATTTTACAATATCTACTGTACATTTTGGGTCTTATTTACTCCTTCAGCTTCTCACACTAGGGAAACAATATGATGTTTACACATGTGTGTCTGATTGATTTCACTTATGAATATTGTCTCAAGTTGCACCCATTTACCTATAAAATTCTCAAGCTTATCCTTCTTTATGGCTGAGTAGTACTCCATTGTATAAAAAGACCACATCTTTTTTATCCATTCCTCGGTTGATGGGCATTTGGGTTGTTTCCAAGATTTAGCTATTACAAATTGTGCTGCTATAAACATGGGTGCACATATATCGCTGTGGTACGATGTTTTTAGTTATTCTGGGAAGATATCCAGAAGGGGAATATGGGACCTCCAATCCTAGTTTTTTGAGGAATCTCTATACTGATTTCCACAGTGGTTGCACCAGTCTACACTCCCACCAAAAGTGGAGAAGTGTTCCTTTTTCCCCACAGTCCCTCCAGCATTTGTTTTTGGTTGATTTCTTGATAATAGCTGTTCTTTCCAGGGTGAGATGGAATCTTAGTGTTGTTTTAATTTGAATCTCTCGAATGACCAGTGATGTTGAACATTTTTTCATATATTTATTTTCTGTTTGTATTTCTTCATCTGAGAAATGTGTGTTCATCTCAGGTGCCCAATTTTGGACTGGGTCTTTACATTTGGGAGGTCTGATTTTTTGAGTTCTTTATATGTTCTTGATAGTAATCCTTTGTGTGAGAAACAGATGGCAAACATTTTTTCCCACATCGTGGGTTGTCTCTTCACTCCGTTGGTGGTTTCTCTTGCTGTGCAAAAGCTTTTTAATAAGATGAGATCCCAGTTGTTGATTCTTTGTGATAGTTCCTATGCGATTGGGGTTTGGGAAGGGGGTTTTGAAAAAGATATGTATTTTCATTATTATATAAAGAGCATGAAGGAGATGACTCAGAAGAAAGATAAAGGATTATAGCAGGATCCCTCAAACTCAGAAGCAACCAGAGCAAAACATTCAGTGTGTAGGAAATATTATGCAACAAGGACATTGTTATGGCTTATATCTAGATGTCCCTCCAAAACCTCATGCAGTCATAGGTGGGAAGTTTCAAAGATACCTGAATTAGGGTGTGTCATACTGGGATTAAGGATGGGATGCTGGGATTAAGGGTGCTCCACCCTGGGTGTCGGTGGCACCACCCAAAAGGAACAGAAAGAAGGCAGGCCTACTGCTGCTGCTGCTGCTACTGCTTGCTGCTTTGCTGTCTCCTGCCTGCTTGCCATGGGCTATTTCTCCTCTCCAATGCCCCTCTGCCATGCCACCCTGCCTTGGAGCCACCCAACTATTGATTGAAACCTCTACAGACTGTGAGCCGAAATAAACCTTTACTCCTTTAACTCTGGGTGTTGAGTATGTTGTCTCAGCAATGAGAAAAGCTAACTAAGACAGATGTATTATCCTTTTGTTGGACAAAAAGCATAAACCTATCAGATACATGGAAATTGTCTTGTCCCATAGCCAAGTTATCCTGCCACAAGAGTCTCGAAGTAGCAGATCCCCTTAACTGTACAGGGAAGCAGCACTTAACTGTCCAGTCACTGGCTGCAGAGTATAACCCAACAATCAGGACAGTGAGACAACAGAATGTGGGGTTGTGTTACCCCCGGCTGGGCTCCCCACAGCTTGTGTAACGCTTCAGTTGTTAGAGGCTGTGAGAATCACTGATCTAAAGAGGTGAACTCAATGTGGTCTGCTATGAAATGGAAAGTTTTCACAGATAACGTAGGATTTGCACTAGACCTTAAAACCTGAGTAGTAATTACAGCAGTAACAGGAAATGACGCATTCCAGGGAAAAAGAACATGGAAGCAACAGAACGTAGGTGGAAAATGCAGTGGTCTCTTGAAAATTTGTAAACCATTTAGCCAGACTATGTTTCTGTACAGCAAGCTTTTTGGAGAGCTATGATGGGAAAGAACTTTAGTCTTGAATGTTGGATAAGGGTCTAGGCGTTAAACTATAAAGCGCAGGAGCAGATTTGTGGCAAGGAATGAAGTAATCTGGCAGCAAGGTGGCAGGTATACAATACTTTGGGGAGAAGCACCAGGAGGTGGTAAGGTTGTCCTCAGCTGCTAAAATATAAACATAAATACATTCCTCATTTTCTTTTCTCCTTTATACTGTGTGTATGTGTGCGTGTACCAGTGTATGAAAGGAATAGAGATCGTAATGCTGTGCCAGACAGTGATGGAAAGCTGCTGATGTGGGTAGTAAAAAGAATTTACCAACAGACAAGGAATGTAGGAACACAAAAGTTTATTTGTGTCAGAATACTCTGTCAAGGGGGAGAGCAGGCAAGTTTCCAAAAGAGGAGTTGCACAATCAGGACGAGAGACTGGGGTTTTTATGAGTTTGAGGAAATGGAAAAAGGGCCTAGGCAGCAAATTATTATTGTGTCCTTTTCTAGGTCACCTAGCACCCTGTAGATTTTCCAGGAACACCTGCCTTTTGTTTAAAATTGTGTTTACAGTTGCGATTTTGACCATTTTCTTCCTTCCTTCCTTCCTTCCCTCTTTCCTTCCTCCCCCCACTTTTTTTTTTTTTAAAAAATGGAAATTTTATTTATGACTGAGGTGATACTTCAGATTGCTTAGGATAAGACAGACTTTCCAATAAATGATACTGGCACAAATGATTATCTGAATGTAAAAATATGAAGTATCCTTATTTTACACCATATATAAAAAATCGAATCCATGTGGATTAAGGCATTTATACAAGGCAAAGCTATACTACTGAGTGAAAATAGTAAGCTTTCATTTGAGCAAACTACAAAATTATGCAAAATTATATAATATATTGTTCAGCACTGCATATATGTTTAAACGTGGATAATATAAGGGAAGGATAAAAAAATTCAGGATAGTATTTCCTCTTTGGGGAAAAGAAAGGGACAGAGGACCTAAATGTTCTTGTTCATAAGTAGGGTAATGTCTACATAGGAGCTTTTGATGTCATTTTACTTTGTACCTTGCACATATTTTATAAGAATTCTTTTGGGTCTACATACTAATTTTTAAAAGTTTAAAAAATAGATGGTAAGATCTGAGTCTCATTGACAAGACCAGCTTTAGATAAGGAGGTGATAAAGAGGTCCATACATATCTTCTAGAGAAGATGGGTTGGGACTCATTGGGAGGAATGAATGAATCGAAAGGTTTGTTGCTGTCCCTATCCAGGATGTCTTTAACCTGAGTTCTGCCAATAGGCAGCTACTACAAGAAGTATTCAGTTCAAAGGCTGAGCCCCATTTAAAAATTTTGGACTTTGTTACCTTTAGGAAAAAGTACTGATTTTTTTTTAACCTATCCAGTAGTTTCTACTGATTTATAATGGAACTCAGGGTACTAACTATACCAACATTCCCAAATTACATGTTGAACCTTCTACAATTTTGTGAATTGCTCACTTTTTCCTCTTCAATTCATAGTCTCTTTATCCTTCATGGGTCAACTTTAGAAACTTAAAACCTTCACATTTCTCCTATGCTCATTAGTACTCTTAACGTGTAGCAAGTCTCCTTTTCTACTAGAATATGCATACTATAATTTGAATAATGATAATCTCATTGCATAGGAGTTTATCTTGGGCCATAATATTAACATTATACATGCAGTATAAAGGAGTCATCTCTAAGTATAACAGTCATAACCAAGAAAATTATGTCTTTGTTATCCCCAGAGGTTAAATGGATTGTGGAAAAATCAGGGCCAGTGAGAAATGTAATAATACACGTTTAGACTGGCAGATGTCAAATACTTAGCACTTATGAAGAAGCTTCAGATAAAGTGTCTTCTTAACATTTAATTAGATTGATTAAAGCTTTTTTGGAACCCTTTATTGATTTCCCATTGACTGTGACAAATCCTTAACCATGGCCTTGAAGGCCCTCATGATTTTGGCCTCTGCTTAATTCCTTAGCCTTATTTTACCTTCTCTTCACTGATACACTGGGCTTTTTTTCAGTTCTTTAAGTGAGCCAAGTTCTTTCCAACCTCAGGACCTTCTGTTTGGAACTCTCTTTCCTGAACTATTTTTAAAAATTACTATATTTTAGCCCTATGAAAAGAAATAAAAAATAAAAATATGAACTGGGTAAGGTGGCACCCACATGCAATCCGAGCTACTTAGGGAGGCTAGGGAAGGAGAATTGCAGTTCAAGGCCAACCTAGGCAACATAGCAATACCCTCATTTCAAAAAAAAGGTTTATATACCCTCTAACCAGTTTAAGAAATAAATCATCTGCTTGGATTTACTAGCATATGGCCAAGTTTTTATTCTTGCTTGTATTTTGCACCTTCCTTCTAGGACAATTTTTCTTCCTCAAGGACAAAAAGTGTCTTTAGTAAAGGTTTGTTAGCTGGGAATGGTGGCACACACCTAGAATTCCAGCACTCTGGGAGTCTGAGGCTGGAAAATCTTCAGTTCGATGCAGCTTGGACTACATGGTAAGACCCTGTCTGAAACAAAATAAAACTTGTGAAATTTAGTAAGGTTTTTTTTTTTTTTTTATGTGGGTACCGGGAGTCGAACTCAGGACCTCACACTTGCCAGGCAGCTGCTTATGCCGTTGAGCCATATCACTGGCCCTAGTAAGATTTGTTATGGGTGAATGCTGTTAGTTCTTTTTTTTTTTTTGCAGGTACCGGGGGTCAACCTCAGGACCTCGCGCGCCAGCAGGCGCCTGTGCTGCTGAACGATATCACTGGCCTTTTTTCCGTATGTGGGTTCCGGGAGTCGAACTCGGCCCCTCACGCTTGCCAGGCAGGCGCTTGCGCCACTGAGCCATCTCACCGGCCCGCTGTTAGTTCTTATTTGGGTGCAAACGTATTTTTATCTCATCTTTACTCTTGAATTTTTGTTTGGTAACAAAATTCTAGGTTAATGGTTATTTTTCTCAGATTATGAAATATAATTATATTGATTTCTGATTTTTAGATTGCTGTTGAGAAATTTGCTAATTGTCACCCCCTATAAGTAAGTTGCTTTTCATCAGCATTGTACAGATTCACTGTAGTACTGAGATGTAGACATTTATTTACCCTGCGGGATTCATTATAGTTCTTGGATTTGAGCATTTTTTGTCTTATTGGTTTGGAAAATTCTGAATATTCTTTTTTCCTTGTTACTTTCTTCTGGGACTTCTATTAGACAATTAATGGGATTTTCTTACTCTAGTTTTTTTTCCTCTTAATCTCTTTTTCATTTCTTTATCTCTTTATGCTGTCTTCTGGTTAATTTTTGTGTTATATATCCCAGCTAATTCTCTTTTCAGCTGGATCTAATCTACTACTTAGCATGGCCATTGAGTTTTACAATTTCTTTTTTTTTTTGTGTGGGTACCGGGGGTCGACCTCAGGACCTCGCGCTTGCCAGCAAGTGCTTGTGCTGCTGAGTGATATCACCGGCCCTTTTTTTCCTTTACGTGGGTACCGGGAGTCGAACTCAGGACCTTGCGCTTGCCAGGCAGGTGCTTGTGCTGCTGAGCCATCTCACCCGCCTGAGTTTTACAATTTCAATGGCTAGGTTTTTGTTTTTTAATTTCAAATCTGCCTAATCTTTTTGGATAGCAATATGCTCCTTTCTCATGTTTTTTTTTTTTTTTTTTTTTTTTTTTTTTTGTGGGTACCGGGAGTCGACCTCAGGACCTCGCACACCAGCAGGCGCCCGTGCCACTAAGCAATATCACCGGCCCTTTTCTCGTATGTGGGTTTGGGGAGTCGAACTCGGGCCCTCGCGCTTGCCAGGCAGGCGCTTATGCCGCTGAGCCATCTCACCGGCCCTCTCGTGTTTTTGATTCCATCTTTTATTTTAAAAAATATTTTAATCACACATATTATATTCCTAATAATTCCTTTCTCGAGAGGTCTAACGCTGCATTTATTTTTACAGATTCTCATGCACTCCTATGTTTCGTAATTCGGGATTATAATTTAATGTTTGGAAGTGTTTATCTGCAGGAATCCTGTGAGACCTGTATTAAGGTTATACTCCTACAAATTTGGTTTTTGCTTCTTCCAGGCGCTCCAGGCACCGCGAATCTAGGACCACTTTGACTCCTTGGCTTGTATTTTCCTGAACTCCTTAAAGGTTATTTCAAGTCTCAAGTTTACCTGAAGGGCAAGTGTGTATTCTAGATTATCAGGGGCAGTGTTTTCCACAATCAAAGGTGTATAAGATAGACAGATTTCTTTGTCTTTTAGCCTACTGGTTCACGCCCATCTACTGTGTATACCTTCTTTGAAAATTCTTGGATTAGCGGCTGTTTGAATTTTTATTAATTCAGTGAATGCACTATAAATATGACAAAAAAGTACCAGAAGAGAGAAATCTTACTCCAAACTAAATATTCTTATTCTTTCCATAATTTATTACATATTCCATTCCCCATTTATTCCATAAGTGTGTTCCATATTGATTATGTTCTGTAAATTTCACTACCTTTTCTTCCACTTCAAAATTCATCTTTGGTGTTGCTCGTGTTTTCAAAGGAGTTGGGGAAGTGTGCAGTGCAATGCAAACAGGAGAGCCCGGTGATTAGGCCAGACAGGGCCGGGCACTTGGTGTTGTGCCATCTCAGAACACAGAGAGAGACAGACGAGCAGGCAGATAGATATAGATATTCCACAATGGCGTTTCATTATGGTTTTAAAAAACAGGTCAAGTATATTTTAGCTCTCAGTCTGTTTTTGTTTTGAGAAAGCTCCATGCTTACCATTTTTCTTCTAAAAGTATTGGGTGATAATTAAAATAATTTATTTATTTATTTATTTTTATTTTAAAGAGAAGAAAAAACAAAACAAATCAAAAGAAGAACAAATTTTCAAAGCAACATAATAGGAGGGTAACAATGGTTAATACATTATGTATTACTATCTTTAAGTTAGTTATTCAGGATACCAGACATTAGCATTCAATTGTCCAAACATTATTGGCACAAACCTTACTCTTCAATGAACTAAGTAAAATTGATAGTGTATCTATCTTAACCATCTTATATATATATACAATTTTTTTCCCCTTTCCCTTCTTTCTTTTCCCTATTCCAGTCTCTCTTTCCTTTTGACCAGTTTCTTTTTGATTCATCATGTCTATTGTACATTTTGGATCTTATTTACTCTTTCAGTTTCTCATACTAGAGAGACAATATGATGCTTACACATGTGCTTCTGGTTTATTTCACTTATGAGTATTTTCTCGAGTTGCATCCATTTACCTATAAAAGTCTCCAGTTTATCCTTCTTTATGGCTGAATAGTACTCCATTGTATAAAAATACCACATATTTCTTATCCATTCCTCAGTTGATGGGCATTTGGGTTGTTTCCAAGATCTGGCTATTACAAATTGTGCTGCTATAAACATGGGTGCACATATATCGCTGTGGTACGATGTTTTTAATTCTTCTGGGAAGATACCCAGAAGGGGAATAGCTGGGTCAAATGGGACCTCCAACACTAGTTTTTTGAGGGAGCTCCACACTGATTTCCATAGTGGCTGTACCAGTCGACACTCCCACCAACAGTGAAGAAGGGTTCCTTTTTCCCCACAGCCCCTCCAGCATTTGTTATTAGTTGATTTCTTTATAGTAGCCATTCTTTCTGGGGTGAGATGGTATCTCAGTGTTGTTTTAATTTGCATCTCTCGAATGACTAGTGATGTTGCACATTTTTTTGTATATTTATTTACCATTAGTATTTCTTCATCTGAGAAATGTGTATTCATCTCAGATGCCCATTTTTGGAGTGGGTCTTTAAATTTGGGAGGTCTGATTTTTTTGAGTTCTTTATATGTTCTCGATAGTAATCCTTTGTCTGAGGAACAGCTGGCAAACATTTTTTCCCACATTGTGGGTTGTCTCTTCACTCTGTTGGTGGTTTCTCTTGCTGTGCAAAAGCTTTTTAATAAGATGAGATCCCAGTTATTGATTCTTTGGGATAGTTCCCGTGCGGTTGAGTTTTTATTCATAAAGTCTTTGCCTACACCAATGTCTCCAAGGGTTTTACCTATCCTACCTTCCAGCAGATTTAATGTTTCTGTTTTAATATTTAGATCTCTGATCCATTTTGAATTTAGTTTAGTGCATGGTGAAAGCTATGGGTCTAGTTTTAATCTTCGGCATGTGTAGAGCCAGTTTTTCCAGCACCATTTATTAAAGAGGCTATCTTTCTTCCAGCGAATGTGTTTGGCACCTTTGTCAAAGATAAGGTGGCTTAGTATGTCTGGGGTTGTTTCAGCATCTTCTAATCTGTTCCATTGATCTTCAGGTCTGTTTTTTTGCCAGTACCACACTGTTTTTATCACAGTAGCTTTATAGTATAATTTCAAGTCAGGGATTGTGATGCCCCCTGCCTTGCGTTTGTTGCCCAGAATTGCCTTTGCTATTCTAGGTCTCTTCTGATTCCAAATGAATTTTAGGATTGTTTTCTCTAATTCTGTGATATATGCTGTTGGAATTTTGATTGAAATTGCATTAAATCTGTATAACAATTTTGGAAGTATGGCCATTTTCACTATATTGGTTCTTCCTATCCAGGAGCAAGGGATATCTTTCCATTTTCTGATATCCTCTTCAATCTCCTTTTTCAGAGTACTGTAGTTTTCAGTATAGAGGTCTTTTACATCCTTTGTGAGGTTGATTCCTAGGTATTTCATTTTTTTGGATGTTATTGTGAAAGGTATTGTTTCCCTAATTTCTCTTTCAGTAAGTTTGTTATTTGTGTACAGGAAGGCTATTGACTTTTGAGTATTGACTTTGTATCCAGCTACACTACTGAATTTGCTTATTAAATCTAGCAGTTTTTTAGTGGAGTTTTTGGGGTCTTCTGTGTAGAGTATCATGTCATCTGCAAATAATGATAATTTAACTTCTTCCTTTCCAATCATTATTCCTTTTATTTCTTTCTCTTGTCTAATTGCTCTCGCTAAAATTTCCAGAACTATGTTGAATAAGAGTGGGGACAGTGGACATCCTTGTCTTGTTCCTGATTTTAGAGGGAAGGCTTTCAGTTTTTGGCCATTTAGTATAATATTGGCTGTTGGTTTGTCATAGATAGCTTTTACCAGATTGAGATAAAGACCATCTATTCCAATTTTCTGTAGGGTTTTTATCATGAAAAGGTGCTGGACTTTGTCAAAAGCTTTTTCTGCATCTATTGAGATGATCATGTGATTTTTGTCTTTGATTCTGTTAATATGGTTTATTACATTTATTGATTTACGTATGTTGAACCATCCCTGCATCCCTGGGATGAATCCAACTTGGTCATGGTGTATAATCTTCTTGATGATTTGTTGGATTCTGTTTGCCAGTATCTTATTAAGGATTTTTGCATCTATGTTCATTAGGGAGATTGGCCTGTAGTTCTCTTTCTTAGTTGGGTCCTTCTCTGGTTTTGGTATCAGGGTAATGCTTGCTTCCAGGAATGAATTTGGGAGTATTGCTTCCCTTTCAATTTCATTGAAAAGTTTGAGAAGTAGGGGCGTTAGGTGTTCTCTAAATTTCTTGTAGAATTCGGCAGTGAATCCATCAGGGCCTCGGCTTTTCTTTGTTGGGAGGTTTTTAATTACATCTTCAATTTCATTGGTTGATATTGGTTTATTTAGGATTTTTAAATCTTCTTGATTCAGCTTTGGTAATTCACACGAATCTAGGAATCTGTCCATTTCTTCTGCATTTTCCATCTTAGAATATAAATTTTCAAAATAGGTATAGATGATCTTCTGGATTTCTGCAGGGTCCGTTGTGATATCACCCTTTTCATTTTCAATTGCATGGATTTGAGTCTTTTCTTTTCTTTTTTTAATAAGGTTGGATAAGGGTTTGTCAATCTTATTTATTCTTTCAAAGAACCAACTTTTTGCTTCATTGATTCTTTGTATTGTTTTTTTAGTCTCCAATACATTAATTTCTGCTCTGATCTTTATAATTTCCTCCCTTGTACAGGCTTTTGGCTTAACCTGCTCTTCTTTTTCTAGAAGCTTGAGGTTCACCCTTAAGTTGTTTATTTGCGCTTGCTCTATTTTCCTGATATAAGTATTTAATGCTATAAATTTCCCTCTTAGGACTGCTTTCATTGTATCCCATAAGTTCCAGTATGTTGTACTGTCATTATCATTCAGTTGTAGAAAGTGTCTAATTTCTTCTTTAATTTCATCTGTGACCCATTGGTTGTTCAGGAGGGTGCTGTTTAATTTCCATGTGTTTAGGGAGTTTTTGTGAGATCTTTTGCCATTGATTTCCAATTTCATTGCACTGTGGTCTGATAATATGCATGGGATAATTTCAATTCCTTTGCATTTACTTAAGCAGGTTTTATGAGCTAGTATGTGGTCTATTTTGGAGAACGTCCCATGTGCAGCTGAGAAAAATGTGTATTCTGATGTTGTAGGATGGAACACTCTGTAGACATCTACTAAGTCCATTTGTTCAAAAGTTTGGTTCAGTTCTACTATTTCATTATTGATTTTCTGTCCAGTTGATCTGTCTTTTTGTGACAGTGGAGTATTGAGATCTCCCAATATAATTGTATTAGTGCTTATTTGATTTTTCATGTCCTTTAGTACTTGTTTTATATAGGTGGGTGCATTGGTATTTGACGCATATATATTTATGATCGTTATCTCTTCCTCTTGGATTGTTCCCTTTACAAGGATGTAATGACTGTCTTTATCTCTCTGAATCCTTCTTGGCTTGAAGTTCACTTTGTCTGCAAAAAGAATAGCTACCCCTGCTTTTTTCTGGTTTGCTGTGGCATGGAGTATTGTCTTCCATCCTTTGACCTTCAGTCTATGAATTTCTTTCTGAATTAAATGTGTTTCTTGTATATAGCATATTGTTGGATCTTGCTTCTTGATCCAATTTGCCAGTCTGTGCCTTTTGATTGGTGAATTGAGACTGTTAACATTGATGGTTAAAACTGATATGTATTGACTTATACTTGTCATGATATTTTCCTGTTGTTGGTTCCCACTCTTTGTTTTTCCCCTTTTCTGCTATTTAATTATCTGCCCTGCCTGGTGGGTTCCTTCTGTTGGGGTTCCTATCTCTTTCTAGAATGTCCTTCAGAACATTTTGGAGTACTGGTTTGGTGGTCATAAATTTTCTCAGATGTTCTTTGTCATGAAAGTATTTTATTTCTCCATCAATTTTGAAAGATAGTTTTGCAGGGTACATCAATCTGGGTTGAAAATTATTTTCCTTTAGAGCTTGAAATACATCATTCCAAGCTCTTCTTGAATTGAGGGTTTGTGCTGAAAAGTCAGCTGTGATTCTGATGGGTTTTCCTTTATAGGTGATTTGTCTCTTCTCCCTAACAGCTTTTAAGATTCTGCCCTTCTGTTGAATTTCTGGGATCTTGACTATAATATGTCTGGCTGAAGTTTTTTTTTTGATCATGTCTAGTTGGTGTTCTAAAAGCTTCACTTATGGGGGCATCAAATTCCTTTTCTCTTCCAGGAAAGTTCTCCCTGATTATGTCTTTGAACAAGGTTTCAATGTCATTGATGCTATCTCCTGCTTTTTCATTTATTCCAATTATTCTTAAGTTTTTTATCTTTGAGTCATCTAGCAGCTGCTGAATTGATTTTTCATGGTCCCTTGCTGTTTTTAAGAATTCTTCCTTTTCATGATCACTAATTGCAAGCCTGTCTTCTATATCTGAGATCCTGTCCTCGCATTGGCTTAATCTGCTACAAATACTTTCAATGGAATTTTTGCTCTCTTGGATATCTGCTTGAATCTGCCTTATGGATTCCATTTCTTTCCTATGCTGAGCATTCATGGTTTCTATAGTTTTCTTAAGCTCATCTATTTTTTTGTCTGTATCAGCTATAGTGTCCTTAAGCATGGTCTTCAATGTGGACATTATCTCTGCAGTTATCTGTGAAATTATTTCTGTTTTAATTTTTTCCAGAGCCTCATTCAGTTGCTTTGTTGTTACCACTTCAGATAGGCCAGGTGGGTGGCTTTTGGATTGTCCCACCTCGTTGCCCCCTAGGTTTGCCTTTGGTGAATTGGATGTGTGGGGTTGCATCTTGTTTAAGTGTCGTCTCATTTTTTCCTTTCTTTAATTCTTGGGGTGATGTTTGCAAATTACCTATAGTAGGTTACTTTATTGCTAGTGTTTAAGATCTTTAGAAGATGACTACTTCTCTGCAGTATCTTCCAAGTGCAGCTTGTTTTTGGGTTTTGAGCTTTCTGCCAGATCCTACCTCTTCAATTCGTTGGGTATGCGAGGTTGCTACCTGTTTGGCCCAGTCCTTGATTCTTTGGTACTGTGCCACTGTATTTTCTGTGTCCCTTAGTCAATCTCAATCACGAAATATCAGGAAGGAAAGATGTTTAGAACAATTATTTCACATTTGGCTATAATGTTAACTAAAGCATCAAACACAGCCTAGAAAATGACAGACTGAGCTAACCAGTTATTTACCACTTTTAGCTGTATAGAGTTGGTGTTATATAACAAAATCTAAAACACACCAGAAAAATTATATGCAGTATACAAGTCCTATGTATGTCAATTTTTCCCTGAGGAGTTTAAATTTAAAATGAGTTAAGGAGGAAATAGAGTGTTGGGAGAATAGGAAGGAATTAGATGTAAGGTTAGAGGACCAAGAGGGATCCCACTAAAATTGGGACACTGGTGCAGAGGACTGGTGGTAAAAAGAGAAGGAAGGGATAAAAGGAAGAACAGATCACAACCACAATTACAAAGAAGTTAGAGGCGCTGTTTACACTCATATAAAAAACCAGAGAAAATAATGAAGGAAAGAGCAAATACACATACAGAAACAAAAATGAAGATAAAAACAATAAAACAAACAAAACAAAAATAAAACCCCACCAAAAAAAAAAAAAAAAACCCTTCGCCAGAACAAAAAACAAATGAGTGAGAAAAAAATAAAAATAAAAATAAAAAAAAAATAAAAAATGAAAAGAATCAGTTCCAGGTGTTGACTCTGCTGTAGGCAGGCACCGTGTGGTGATAGAGTCCTGTTCCGTGCAGGTCCATCCCAGTAAGCCAGGAGCGGCCCTCTGGCGGGCGGTGAGCAGAGGCCTGTACTTTCAGGCAGAGGCCCGTCTAGCTCGCCTGCCGCTCTCAGTGCCCTTTCACTATCCCTGGGCGTGAGAGGCGCAGAGCGCTGTCCGGAGCGTGGGTTCCCTGCACTGGTTTCCTGCCGCTCTGATTCTCACCACGCCCCCCACAATGGCGCCGGGCCAGTCGCTCTCTGGCACGGGACAGGTGTGGCTGAGAGACCAGTCTCTTTCGCCTGTTGACCTCAGCACACTTTCGTGGGCCTGAGAGGCCCCGCGCTGCCCTGTCCGGAGCACGAGTGTCCAGCACTGTTTTTCTCTCGCGCCGCTCTGAGTTTCGCCACACCCCCCACAATGGCGCCCGGCCGGTCGCTCTCTGGCGCGGGGCAGCTGTGGCTGAGAGACACTCACCGCCGGCCAGCGCAGTTCTCCGCCACTCCCCCACCTCGCCGCTGTCTCAGGATCCTCCGTGGGGGCTCCCTGGGCACCAGCTGTCACTATGTGTCCGTAGAATTGAGCTTCTGTCGTGCTGCGATTCCTGGGATGGTAGAAGGTGCGCGCGCGCGGTCTGCTCCTTCTTCTTCATTGGAAATCACCCTTCACTGGTGCCGGGGGTCCCAGATTGCGCTTCAGAACTTTTCTGGGTTCCGGGGAGGCATCTCCCCCCACTCCTGCGCTTTCCCGGTCGCTATATTCCCGTGTTCCAACGGTAACTTTTAGAGACAGTTTCGCTGCCTGTTTCTTACTCATCCGCCATCTTTTTCCCTAAAATAATTACCCAACATTCGCAGCATACACACCGTGTGCTCCACACTAATGTGGCGCCGTATTATGGTAACTTCACATGTTGTCTCCCTCTGTGCCACAAGACGTGTGTGTTGGTGGGCGACACACCCACTTAGCACCAACCAGCACGACTTGGTCTCAAAACTCACCAGATGGTGCCAGACTGGTACATTTGCGATTGTTTCCTTTGTTAGTCCCCGAAAGCAGTTTTTTAGGTCCTTTGCTACTTTGCTTCTGAAGAGGTGTGCAGTGAAAACGTACAGGTCATGTATATTCAAAAGAGGTGGGATAACCAATTCTTTCAGGAAATGCCTGGCTTTTTTTTTTTTTTCCTTTTCAATCAAAGAGCAGTAGAGTAAGAGGATCTTTAGAAATCCCCTAACCCAGCTGGAAGTGGTGGTACACATCTGTAATCCCAGCACTCTGGGAGGCTGAGGCAGGAGGATTGAAAATCTGAACCAAACCTGGACAATTTAATGACTTAGTGAGACCCTATCTGAAAATAATAAATTTTAAAAGGGCTGAGGATGTAGCTTAGTGCAAAAGCCCTGTGTTCCATCCCCAGTGCTACAAAAAGAAAAAAGGAAAAGAAGGAAAAAGAAAAAGAAAATAGAAATTCCTCAATCCCACCTCTCCATTTAGAATGGGAAGCCAAAGATCAGCACCACTCTGACTTAGGGCCAAGAGCCCTGAATATTCTGACTTCCAAACTATGTGTAAGTACTTTACTACACCAATCTTCACGTTCACCTCGAGAATACACTGGGGAGCTGGCACGGTGGCACATGCCTATAATCCCAGCATTTGGGAACCTGAGGCAGGAGGATTGCCATGAGTTCAGGGCCAGCCTGGACTACATAGTGAGACCCTGTCTCAAAAAACCAAAAGAGTAAGGGAGAGGGAGAGGGAGAGAGAGAATAGATTGGGAATTACAGCAGAGATGGGTTGTACAAACATGGAATTTTGGGTAAGAGATGACATCCTGCTTCAGGCCAGTTGGTTGATTCCTTTTGAAGGAACTGATTCCCTAATTTTAGGTGTTGGGTATTTTGTCTCAGCAATGAGAGAAAAGTAACCTTTTGAAGGAATCAACCAACTTCAGCCTCGCTGCTATAGGGAATTAGAGGCTGCAGAACCAGACATGCAGCGTCCTGTCTTGAGAAATAGTTCTAACTAGAAGTTGGGGAAGTGATCAGCAGGGCCTGAGGACATGTCCCCTTGTCAACCTCCTTGCAGTTGGGTATAGCGTCCACCTATGGTCTCCTCTATCTTCCTTTAGGATCCAACACTGCAGTCCTCATCAACTCTTCTGCCATTTCTTCTTTAGGGGACTTCCCCATCTGCTTTTTTCATGGCCAGAGCAAATGACTACTGCTATGGTTTGTGTCTGGATGTCCCCCCAAAGCCTCATATGGTCTTGAGGAGGGCGGGCTTTTCGGAGGAAGCTGAATCTAGAGTTTGCGACTGGTTCATTGTATACTGCTGGGATTGGCAGGGTGAGCGCTGCTCCTGCCCGGGGGCGGGTAGCCTGCTTACAATATAAGGGAGGGAAAGAGGCTTGCTCCTCCCCTTTTGCCCCCTTTTGCCCTTGTTGCTTTTGTGTCTTCTGCTGCCATGAACTGTTGCCCCTCTGCCATATGCCACCCTGCCTCGGAGCCAGTGGACTATGGACTGAAACCTCCACAAACTGTGAGCTAAATAAAGCTTTCCTTCCTTAATTTTAGGTGTCAGGTATTTTGTCTCAGCAATGAGAGAATGGTACCCAAAACAACTACCCTCCTGATTGAGCAGGGTGTGGGCAACAAGTAGAGTTCAAGACACCTAGAGCTTGATGCTGGCCGGCAAAGGCTAACTCATGGTTCCACATTTCTCCTGCTTACGAACCCCTTGGAGAGGTTGCAGATGCCTGAGGCCCTGAGGTTCTGATGCCAGCTGGAGCTTGGGAATGGAGCTCAGGCAAGTGTCCTTTGACAGCTGTCCAGGTGCTGGATGTCGCTGGTCTTCATTCTGCACTAAGAGCTTGCCTGTTAGAGTTGAGGTTTCACCTTCTCACTCCTTCTTAGTCCTTGCTGCCTGCATCAGATCTCTAGTGATTGTGTTTTTTTCTCAGTGAGGCAAGTTACTACCATTAGGAAACCTCAGAAGGGCAGAGTCTGTCCAAGGATAGGCTCCATGACTGCTCTGTTGTGAAGTGGATGAAGAGAACTGCATCTGAGGTTGATTTTTAACAGAAAAATACAGCATGTCATTTCAGACAGCCCCGGAATGCTTCCATACCATCCCTGCTGCTGGCTGCTGGCTGCTGGGCACTCCTCCCTGAGGCAAGCCTGGGCAGGTGCGGTGGAGGCTGCATACCAGCTACACTCCTCCTGCCTGGCCACATGCTGACCTGACCTCCTCTTGGGCAGGAAGGTGTTCTGTCCCTCCTCTCCAGTGTCACAAAAGAATAAAAAACGCATCCTGCCTGCTCAGAAAGTACTCTCACCTCTGCTCTTATACGGCCCATCTCATCGTGGAATGCTGCTGTGACCTTCTGTTTCTGTTCTTGTTTTTTTCTGAATGCTGTCTTTGCCTCTTGCTCAAGTCAGATAAATTGCCAGATGTGGTTTACCAGTTCTGGCTATGATCTGACAGAGGTGGCATTACCTTTGATGATGGATTTATGAAGAAATGAAAGGAACGACTGTTCCAGCACACTGGGGAGAAAGGGCATTTGAGAGTTATGAAAGCAGGGTGGTTCCAGTGGCAACATGCTCAGGCTTGCTTGTTCTCACAAGGAAATAGGATTTTTAATTTAAAAAATGATTTATTCATTCATACTTTCATTCATATAGTACCAGGGATGAAATCCCAGGTACCAGGGATGAAACCTCATACATGATAGGCAAGTGCTCTATTGCTGAGCTACAGCCCCAATCTGGGAAAATGAGATTCTTAGATTTCTTTGTCAGATGTTTCTCCTCTTGTCTCCTCTACCTCCTCACATTTCATCTTAAAGGCAATACCACTCATATCTGCAAGATAAGAGTTTTCTCAAAACTTTCGTTCCTACTCACTGGCCTATCTCATTTTAGTTAAAACAGTGCCTTACATGTCCTATTTCACCACTGTGCTTAACACATACAGCTGCGCTCAAATCCCTCCCCTCCCCCCCAGAAGCCCCAGCACCATTTTCAAACCTCCCCTATAAACCATCTCTGTTTTGTTTTTTATTTGTTTGCTTTTTGGTACTGGGGCTTAAACTCAGGGCCTTTACACTGAGCTACATCCCTAGCTCTCTATTTGTCTTTTATTTTGAGACAGGGTTTCACTAAGTTACCCAGATGGAACGCAAACTTGTGATCCTCTTGCCTCAGCCTTCCAGAGTGCTGGGATTACAGGTGTGTGCCACCACACCCAGTTGGCATCTCTGTCCTTACCTGAATGCCCGATTTCAGGATATGGGATACTAGAGTTGTTCTTTTTTTGTGTGCATGGGTATCGGGGGTCGACCTCAGGACCTCACGTGCCATCAGGTGCCCATGCGGCTGAGCGATATCACTGGCCCTTTTTTCGTATGTGGGTTCCGGGAGTCGAACTTGGGCCCTCGCGCTTGCCAGGCAGGCGCTTATGCTGCTGAGCCATCTCACCAGCCCTAGAGTTGTTCTTTTTTTTTTTTTTTTTTTAAAGAGAGGAAAAAACAAAACAAATCAAAAAAGAACAAATTTTCAAAACAACATAATAGGAGGGTAACAATGGTTAATACATTACGTATTGTTATCTTTAAGTTAGTTATTCAGGATACCAGATATTAGCATTCAATTGTCCAAACATTATTGGCACGAACCTTACTATTCAATGAACTAAGTAAAATTAGTAGTGTATCTATCTTAACCATCTTATATATAAATACAATTTTTTTCCTTCCCCTTCTTTCTTTTCCCTATTCCCCCATCCCAGTCTCTCTTTCCTTTTGACCAGTTTCTTTTTGATTCACCATGTCTATTGTACATTTTGGATCTTATTTACTCCTTCAGTTTTTCATACTAGAGAGACAATACAATGCTTACACATGTGCGTCCGGTTTATTTCACTTATGAGTATTTTCTCGAGTTGCATCCATTTACCTATAAAAGTCTCCAGTTTATTCTTCTTTATGGCTGAATAGTACTCCATTGTATAAAAATACCACATATTTCTTATCCATTCCTCAGTTGATGGGCATTTGGGTTGTTTCCAAGATCTGGCTATTACAAATTGTGCTGCTATAAACATGGGTGCACATATATCGCTGTGGTACGATGTTTTTAATTCTTCTGGGAAGATACCCAGAAGGGGAATAGCTGGGTCAAATGGGACCTCCAACACTAGTTTTTTGAGGAAGCTCCACACTGATTTCCACAGTGGCTGTACCAGTCAACACTCCCACCAACAGTGGAGAAGGGTTCCTTTTTCCCCACAGCCCCTCCAGCATTTGTTATTAGTTGATTTCTTGATAATAGCCATTCTTTCTGGGGTGAGATGGTATCTCAGTGTTGTTTTAATTTGCATCTCTCAAATGACTAGTGATGTTGCACATTTTTTTGTATATTTGTTTGCCATTAGTATTTCTTCATCTGAGAAATGTGTATTCATCTCAGATGCCCATTTTTGGAGTGGGTCTTTAAATTTGGGAGGTCTGATTTTTTTGAGTTCTTTATATGTTCTCGATAGTAATCCTTTGTCTGAGGAACAGCTGGCAAACATTTTTTCCCACATTGTGGGTTGTCTCTTCACTCTGTTGGTGGTTTCTCTTGCTGTGCAAAAGCTTTTTAATAAGATGAGATCCCAGTTGTTGATTCTTTGTGATAGTTCCTGTGCAGTTGAGGTTTTATTCATAAAGTCTTTGCCTACAACAATGTCTTCAAGGGTTTTACCTATCCTACCTTCCAGCAGATTTAATGTTTCTGTTTTAATATTTAGATCTCTGATCCATTTTGAATTTAGTTTAGTGCATGGTGAAAGCTATGGGTCTAGTTTTAATCTTCGGCATGTGTAGAGCCAGTTTTTCCAGCACCATTTATTAAAGAGGCTATCTTTCTTCCAGCGAATGTGTTTGGCACCTTTGTCAAAGATAAGGTGGCTTAGTATGTCTGGGGTTGTTTCAACATCTTCTAATCTGTTCCATTGATCTTCAGGTCTCTTTTTTTGCCAATACCACACTGATTTTATCACAGTAGCTTTATAGTATAATTTCACGTCGGGGATTGTGATGCCCCCTGCCTTGCCTTTGTTGCCCAGAATTGCCTTTGCCATTCTAGGTCTCTTCTGATTCCAAATGAATTTTAGGATTGTTTTCTCTAATTCTGTGAGATATGTTGTTGGAATTTTGATTGGAATTGCATTAAATCTGTATAACAATTTTGGAAGTATGGCCATTTTCACTATATTGGTTCTTCCTATCCAGGAGCAAGGGATATCTTTCCATTTTCTGATATCCTTTTCAATCTCCTTTTTCAGAGTACTGTATTTTTCAGTGTAGAGGTCTTTTACATCCTTTGTGAGGTCGATTCCTAGGTATTTCATGTTTTTGGATGTTATTGTGAAAGGTATTGTTTCCCTAATTTCTCTTTCAGTAAGTTTGTTATTTGTCTACAGAAAGGCTATTGATTTTTGAGTATTGACTTTGTATCCAGCTACACTACTGAATTTGCTTATTAAATCGAACAGTTTTTTAGTGGAGTTTTTGGGGTCTTCTGTGTAGAGTATCATGTCATCTGCAAATAGTGATAATTTAATTTCTTCCTTTCCAATCATTATTCCTTTTATTTCTTTCTCTTGTCTAATTGCTCTGGCTAAAGTTTCCAGAACTATGTTGAGTAAGAGTGGGGACAGTGGACATCCTTGTCTTGTTCCTGATTTTAGAGGGAAGGCTTTCAGTTTTTGTCCATTTAGTATAATATTGGCTGTTGGTTTGTCATAGATAGCTTTTATCAGATTGAGATAAAGACCATCTGTTCCAATTTTCTGTAGGGTTTTTATCATGAAAATGTGCTGGACTTTGTCAAAAGCTTTTTCTGCATCTATTGAGATGATCATGTGATTTTTGTCTTTGCTTCTGTTAATATGGTTTATTACATTTATTGATTTACGTATGTTGAACCATCCCTGCATCCCTGGGATGAATCCAACTTGGTCATGGTGTATAATCTTCTTGATGATTTATTGGATTCTGTTTGCCAGTATCTTATTGAGGATTTTTGCATCTATGTTCATTAGGGAGGTTGGCCTGTAGTTCTCTTTCTTAGTTGGGTCCTTCTCTGGTTTTGGTATCAGGGTAATGCTTGCTTCCAGGAATGAATTTGGGAGTATTGCTTCCCTTTCAATTTCATTAAAGAGTTTGAGAATTAGTGGTGTTAGGTCTTCTCTAAATTTCTTGTAGAATTCGGCAGTGAATCCATCAGGGCCTGGCCTTTTCTTTGTTGGGAGGCTTTTAATTACATCTTCAATTTCATTGATTGATATTGGTTTATTTAGGATTTTTAAATCTTCTTGATTCAGCTTTGGTAATTCATACGTATCTAGGAATCTGTCCATTTCTTTTGCATTTTCCATCTTAGTAGAATATCAATTTTCAAAATGGGTACAGATGATCGTCTGTATTTCTGCAGGGTCCGTTGTGATATCACCCTTTTCATTTTCAATTGCATGGATTTGAGTCTTTTCTTTTCTTTTTTTAATAAGGTTGGATAAGGGTTTGTCAAATTTATTTTCTTTCAAAAAACCAACTCTTCGCTTCATTGATTCTTTGCATTGGTTTTTAGTCTCCAATATGTAAATTTCTGCTCTGATCTTTATAATTTCCTCCCTTGTACGGGCTTTTGCTTAGCCTGCTCTTCTTTTTCTAGAAGTTCGAGGTTCCCCATTAAGTTGTTTATTTGCGCTTGCTCTATTTTCCTGATATAGGTATTTAATGCTATAAATTTCCCTCTTAGGACTGCTTTCATTGTATCCCATAAGTTCCGGTATGTTGTACTGTCATTATCATTCAGTTGTAGAAAGTGCCTAATTTCTTCTTTAATTTCATCTGTGACCCATTGGTTGTTCAGGAGGGTGCTGTTTAATTTCCATGTGTTTAGGGAGTTTTTGTGAGATCTTTTGCCATTGATTTCCAATTTCATTGCACTATGGTCTGATAATATGCATGGGATAATTTCAATTCCTTTGCATTTACTTAAGCAGGTTTTATGAGCTAGTATGTGGTCTATTTTGGAGAACGTCCCATGTGCAGCTGAGAAGAATGTGTATTCTGATGTTGTGGGGTGGAACACTCTGTAGACATCTACTAAGTCCATTTGTTCCAAAGTTTGGTTCAGTTCTATTATTTCATTGTTGATTTTTTGTCTAGTTGATCTGTCTTTTTGTGGCAGTGGAATATTGAGATCCCCCAATAACATTGTATTAGTGCTTATTTGATTTTTCATGTCCTCTAATACTTGTTTTATATAGCTGGGTGCACTGGTATTTGATGCATATATATTTATGATTGTTATCTCTTCCTCTTGGATTGTTCCCTTTACAAGGATGTAATGACCGTCTTTATCTCTCTGAATCCTTCTTGGCTTGAAATTCACTTTGTCTGCAAAAAGAATAGCTACCCATGCTTTTTTCTGGGTTCCTGTTGCATGGAGTATTATTTTCCATCCTTTGACTTTCAGTCTATGAATTTCTTTCTGATTAAATGTAGGAACACCAATTTCTGAGGGTCTCTTTGAACCTAACATGGAAGTTTGTGCAGCAGATACGCACTGTACTGCTTTTCTTGCAGCTGCAGAACTTCGGGGCATTCACTGTGACCTAAAACCTGAGAATATGCTTCTTTGAAAATGCAGTGCCATCAAGACCATTGACTTCGGCAGATCTTGTCAGTTAGGCCGAAGGTATACCAGTATATTCAGAGTCGAATGGTCTCAGGGTGCTGTTGGGAAGGCCTTAGGATCTTGCTATAGACATATGGTCGCTTGGGTGTATTTTGGTTCAAATGCACACTGGAGAACCTCTGTTTAATGGTGCCAATGAGGTAGATCAGATGAATAAAATGGTGGAAGTTCTGGGTGTTCCTCTGCTCATGTTCTTTTTTTTTTTTTTTTTTTGGTGGGTACTCGGGGGTCGACCTCAGGACCTCGCGCGCCAGCAGGCGCCCGTGCCACTGAGCGATATCACCGGCCCCTTTTTCGTATGTGGGTTCCGGGAGTCGAACTCGGGCCCTTGCACTTGCCGGGCAGGCGCTTAAGCCGCTGAGCCATCTCACCGGCCCTCTGCTCATGTTCTTGATGAAGCATCAAAAGCAAGAAAGTTCTTTGAGAAGCTGCCAGATGGCACTTGGAACTTTAGACCAAAGATGGAGAGTGGCAATACAAAACACCAGGAACCCGTAAAGTTCACAATATTCTTAGAGTAGCAACAGGAGGACCTGGTAGGTGGTGTGCTGGGGAGTGGGGTCATACAGTGGCTGACGACTTGAAGTTCAAAGACTTCATTTTAAGGGTGTTTGATTATGACCCCAATCTCAGATTCAACCCTATTGTGCCCTGCAGCAGTATTTTCAAGCAAATAGCCAAAGAAGTTAAAATTATGAAATTAGAAGACCCTACTGTTGGGGGCCAACATCACAGTTAGGCCTCGGGCGCGGCCTGTATTTCTGACTCAAAGCCTGCGCTAAATTACCCCTCCCATCGACCTGGGCAAGATGGTGCCTGGTTCCTGCTTCCTGGTTGCGGTCATTGCTGCTCGCGCCCTGTAAATGTGTGAGTCTGCCTAGAGACTGATGACTATAGCCTATGAGCTTTCATTTCCTGCTGTATTGCTATTGGCGCCCCTATCCTTATAAAAACATGTAAAGCTGCCCTTTAGGAGCAGAGCACGGACGGAGCCGCCACAGGGCGGACGCTTGTAGAGGCTCTGGAGCTGTGAACGATTAAAGCAAGCTTTCACCGACCCGTGTTGTGTGATTCTTCTTGCTGGACGAGCAGAAGCGCGCGACATTTGGTGGCCCATACGGGGAACTGATCACCCTTCGTGCGGGGTCTGGTGGAGCTGCATCGAGTCACAGGACGGTACGTACCTTCAGGTAAGCAGGAGGCTTAACCTGGCCCTGGGTGGACGCACTTTCAGGGAAATTCCGCTCTCAATTGCTGAGGCGGGGGTTGCCCATATATCGGGCGTGCTCACGGCGGGGACGGTGTCGCTGGAGCAGTTTCGTTTTCACAATGGGGAACTCCGACAGTGCCCTGATGATAGCGACTGCTCCTATGACCCCTGGGGACTGGACACAGCTTGCAAGGGCGTGTCTTTCCCCTGGGCAGTTTATTGATTGGAAAGCATGGAATACCGACCTTTGCATGGACCGAGCTGATCGCAACAACAGGGAAGGTAATAGGCGGTGGAATGCAGACATGTTGCTTGGCAAAGGCCCTTATGCACAAAACCAATTACAGTATCCTAATCCTGTCTATGACCAAATCACCCAGTGTGCCACCCAGGCGTGGCGATGCCTGGCTAACCAAGGGGAACACCAGGCTTGCCTCACCAAGATAGTTCAGACCCCGGGAGAGCCATTCTCAGACTTTGTGGCCAGAATGGAGGAGGCCGCCCAAAAGGTTTTTCATGATCCTGGCCTGGCAGGACCTCTTATTAAACAGCTCATTTTTGAACAATGCACTGGGGAATGCCGCGCGGCCATTACACCACATAGAAATGAGGGGTTAGAAAAATGGATTAGAGTGTGCAGAGAAATTGGGGGCCCCTTGACAAATTCTGGATTAGCCGCCTTTGTTGGAGCGGCAGTCCAGGCTTCTCTGGGGCACAATACGCGCAAAGATCAAAAGAGCCCACAAAAGGGGCTGTGTTATGCGTGTCATCAACCTGGCCATATTCGAAAGTACTGTCCACAGAGAAATGGACAGGAAACTAAAAAACAAAATCTTTGTCTACGGTGTCATAAAGGAAACCATGCAGCTAAAGATTGCCGCTCAGTGTTTGACAGAGAAGGCAATCGCCTAACAGGGAGAAAGGACGATGAGTCAAAAAACAGCCTGAGGGGGCCCGCGCAGAGGGCGGGCCCCCTCCAGAACAATGCCACCCTCCTCAGAGCCAGCAGCCAGTCAGAGCAACCCCAGGGTCAGCAGGATTGGACCTCTGTGCCGCCTCCGAGCTCATATTAACGCCTGCTATGGGCGTCCAGTTGGTGGAGACCCTATTTAAGGGCCCGTTACCCTCAGGGGCAGTAGGGCTTGTTCTGGGACGAGCCTCGTCTGCTTTAATGGGCCTAGAGGTTGTGCCCGGAGTTGTTGACTCTGACTTCACAGGATATGTTCAAATCATGGTCCAATGCCCAAAAGGCACTGCTGTCATAAATAAGGGAGACAGGATTGCTCAGCTTTTGCTTCTACCCAGCCTACACTTGAACTTTCCTTCAAGGGAGATGCCGCGAGGAGACCTTCGGTTCGGGTCCTCCGGAGACGTTTTCGAGGGGCTGCATATAACGCTACAAGAGAGGCCCATACATACATTAATAGTTAATGGAAAGCCCATGAAGGGTCTGCTGGACACAGGGGCTGATCACTCTATTATTTGTACTAAAGATTGGCCTAATGCCTGGCCCACAGATATGGCCCAGCAGACTCTTCAGGGGTTGGGCTTGGTGCTTGCCCCCTTGGTCAGCACAGCTCTCTTAAATTGGCAAGATACAGAAGGACACACGGGAAAGTTCAAGCCTTTTGTCCTTCCACTCCCAGTCTCTTTGTGGGGCAGGGATGTCCTTGTAAAAATGGATGTAACCCTCACTACGTCCTGTTCAAAACAGTCCCAAAACATGATCAAAAGGCAGGGATACACGCCTGGGAAGGGCCTCGGCGCCCGCCTACACGGTCAAGTTTCCCCGATCCAAATTAAGCCTAAAAATGATAACAAGGGGCTGGGTTTTTCCTAGGGGCCACTGAGGGCTTTGCTCCACCCAGACTGATCAGGCTCACGTGGAAATCCAACGACCCCGTCTGGGTGCCTCAGTGGCCTTTACCTAAGGAAAAAATACAGGCCGCATCAGAGATTATAAAAGAGCAATTACAGGCGGGGCATCTCCGCCCGTCTACATCCCCCTGGAATACTCCCATCTTTGTCATAAGAAAGGGGGCCACAAAATGGCGCCTGCTCCAAGATTTACGCGCAGTCAATGCGCAAGTTCAGGCATTAGGAATGGTACAAAGGGGTCTTCCTTTGCTATCCGCTCTGCCCCAACACTGGCCAATAGTTGTGATAGATCTTAAGGATTGTTTTTTCTCAGTCCCTCTTCACCCTGAGGATAGTCCTCGTTTTGCCTTTACTCTACCCACGGTCAATCAAAAAAAACCTGACCTTTGATATGAGTGGACAGTCCTCCCACAAGGAATGGCTAATAGCCCAACCATATGCCAATTATATGTGGACACCGTATTAGCTCCCCTCCGGGAAGATTTTCCCAAAATAAAGTGTCTTCATTATATGGATGATATACTTATCACTGGCAAAGATACTGATGAGCTACATAAAATGTTAGGCCAATTAATTAAAGCGTTACGTTTGGCCAATCTTCACATTGCCCCAGACAAAGTTCAAAAGTCTCTGGTCTGTACCTATCTAGGATCAAAAATTACCCCTACTCAAGTAACGCCATGTAAATTAACTATACGCATGGACAACATTAGGACCTTAAATGACATGCAGAAATTGATGGGGGATGTCAATTGGATTAGATCTTACCTACACTTATCCAATGATGATTTAAAACCTTTGTATGACATTCTTAAGGGGGACCCGGGGCTTAACTCCCCCCGGACCCTTAATAGAGAGGCTACTGAGGCTTTGCAAAAGGTAGAACGAGCGTTGGACAGCGCGGCTATCGGTCGCTTCGACCCAGACAAGCCTCTTGAGGTATGTATTCTAAAAACAAATAGACAGCCTACCGCTGTCATCTGGCAAGAAAAGCCACTGCTGTGGATACACCCCAAGGTGTCCCCTGCTAAAAGCATTGAACATTACCCAGATTCGGTGGCCACCTTGGCCACTGAGGCTATATTAAAAACGACACAGCACTTCGGGGTACACCCCGGGGCTGTGCGGGTGCCCTATACTGCCCAACAAATTTTAGTGTTGGCAGCCTGCCTGGATGCGTGGGCCATTCTCAAGTGTGTTTTCCAGGGCACGATCGACAATCAATACCCCAAGGATCCTATTTTACAATTTGTCACATCACATCCAATCATTTTTCCAAAATCCACTGTTCAAGAGCCCATCATAGGGGCTCCCACAGTCTTTACAGATGGGTCAAAGACAGGAATTGGAGCATATATGATATCAGGCTCTAAACCTGTGTTGGTGCAGTTCCAACCAGACCAGCCCCAACTAGTGGAATTACAAATTGTATCAATGGTGCTTACAAGATTCCCCACGGATATTAATATCCTCTCAGATTCCAAATATGTAGTCAATGCTTTACAGATTCTGGAAACCGCGGGCCCGATAAATTCCACCTCTTCGGTGTTCACTATACTCCAAACTATCCAGACACAATTACAAAATAGAACCCACAAAATTTATGTGGCTCATATCAGAGCACATACCCAGCTCCCAGGCCCGCTCTCGGAGGGCAATGCAATGGTAGATACAGCCACGCGCCCAATATGGATATATACGCTCTCATCCCCGGCTGAGAGAGCCCAACAGTTTCACAAAAAATTTCATGTCAATGCTCAGACCTTGGCAGCTCACTTTAAGATCCCCAGGGCCCAGGCTCGAGACATTGTCCGGCATTGCGGTACCTGCGCCGTGATGCGCCCCCAGCGGTCCGATGGGATTAACCCGCGAGGACTCAGACCGGGTCATATCTGGCAAATGGATGTAACACACATCCCAGAATTTGGGTCTGTCAAATATGTCCATGTCTCAGTAGATACTTGTTCTCAAGTTGTTTTTGCCACGGCAGAAACGGGACAAAAGACATCTAATGTTATCAATCACTGCCTTGCGGCTTGGGCTGCATGGGGAAAGCCTAAAATACTAAAAACAGATAATGGGCCCGCGTATACAGGTGCGGCCTTCAAAAGCTTCTGTGCAACCATGGAAATAGTCCTTAAACATGGCATTCCATACAACCCAATGGGCCAGGCTGTTATTGAAAGAACACACCGAACGCTTAAAGATACTCTAAATAAACAAAAGGAGGGGATAGGCCGTGGCCTCTCATCAAAAAGGAAGCTCTCCCTTGCTCTATTTACCATCAATTTTTTGAGCTTAAATTCGGACAACCGCTCCCCTGCGATGGAACATTGCAATCCTTCCCCCCCAAATAAGGGGATGGTCACTTGGAAGGATGTCATCACGGGGCAGTGGATGGGCCCGGACCCGGTGGTCAGCTGGGTCCGAGGTGCGGTTTGTGTCTTCCCACAGGATCCTGGACGGGAGCCAGTGTGGGTCCCCGAAAGACTGACAAGGACCGCAAATATACCAAAAACCCACCAAGACCAGACCACCAAGGAAGATGGGTATTCCACCGCTGCCGATGGTGATTGTCTGGCTCCTGCTCGGCACCTCGTCATCTCTGACCCTCCAGAGTCGGAGTGAGGGCACAGATGAGTACCTGTGGGCTTTGTGGCACCATCCACCCAGTTTAGCCCCTTTCCATTGCCTTTAATACCAGCTTCCCAGTTACTCCAGATACCTTAGTGTTTTCTTATGCTAACGTTACTGCACAGTGTCAGCCTAACAACTCTTCTCTGCCTTTCTTAGAATTTGTTAATCAAACCTGACACTCGTGCTATGGCACCGCTAGGATAAACTCTCCTTCGGGGTGGGGGGTATGGACAACCGGGCCCGTAAGGCCACCCAATGTCACCAAGATAAAAAACTGCAGTTCATCGGGGGACGTATGGGGGCATTTTATGGTATGTAGAGAGATCCAGCTCCATTACCTTAATTGGGGGGTCCAGGTTTTCAGCCAATATCAAGCTTGCAACCCCCTAGGAGGATGTGTAGACCTCCGACCCTTTAAGACTAATAGGTCACGGACCTTGTCCAAGATGTCTGACTGGCTCAAAAATACATACTTGCCCTCATTCAAAAATCTCTCAGAGCAGGTCTCTATTGGCTTAGATAATGTAAAAAAGATACAACTACAGCCTGTTACTTTTGACCTGTCCAGTTTGGGAACTGTCATCACAAAATTGTGGGAAAAGGTCACCTCCTGGTTTAGCTGGCCCAGTCTGGCAACTTGGGTTGCAATCGGAGTCGGTATTCTTGTTGTCTTGGTTGTTATCAAGTGCCTGCTGGATAGATTAATGCAGACTCAACAACAGGTGCGCTTGACAGCAATGGCTGCCATGCAGTTGGCGGATGGAGGCCCTACAGCCAGGCCAGCGGCTGCCTACCTGCTCAGGGTCGCAGAACATCGCTTTTAGCTGGGTGGGTGAGCCAAAGACGGGTAAGAGCAAGGATCCCCAGCCTTGACTCAACCTAAGACAGGCCCCATCCCATTGCGTGGCGACCGCCGCCGAGTGTGTGACTAGGAAAGTCACGAGGTGCTCCGCAGGGGGGTTCATGGCGGAACACCTAATGCATGCCTGCATGCATCTAGGTTCCATCTAGTTACTTCCTAGCCCCACAAAAAAGGATGAGGCCCAGGATGGTCGATGCTGGACTGCAGCCGGCACAAACGACCACCGGGCTAATAGTGGGGTGCAGGCCAATACATTCACTCGAGACGGGCTACGTCTGCCTTATTATGTGATTTTTAAGGGGGAAATGTTGGGGGCCAACATCACAGTTAGGCCTCGGGCGCGGCCTGTATTTCTGACTCAAAGCCTGCGCTAAATTACCCCTCCCATCGACCTGGGCAAGATGGTGCCTGGTTCCTGCTTCCTGGTTGCGGTCATTGCTGCTCGCGCCCTGTAAATGTGTGAGTCTGCCTAGAGACTGATGACTATAGCCTATGAGCTTTCATTTCCTGCTGTATTGCTATTGGCGCCCCTATCCTTATAAAAACATGCAAAGCTGCCCTTTAGGAGCAGAGCACGGACGGAGCCGCCACAGGGCGGACGCTTGTAGAGGCTCTGGAGCTGTGAACGATTAAAGCAAGCTTTCACCGACCCGTGTTGTGTGATTCTTCTCGCTGGACGAGCAGAAGCGCGCGACACCCTACCATCTCAGAGGCAATCATTTTGGACATGCCTTTGCAGACAGTCCTAACGCTGAAAACACAGAGAATCTGTGACTCAAGAGGCCTTCCTTTTAAAATAGACTTTTGTGACCCACTAATTGTAAGGCATCACAAGGTCACTTTGTGTGGGTCATAAAGTTGACTTCTTATTTGTTGAAGGTCACAGAAGTAGTGGTTCACTTTGATGGAAATAGCTACAGCTGTGTCCTTTCCTGTTTTTTTTCTTGTGCTTTTTTTCTTGGCATGTGGTATCTCCACCATTTCTTCTGCACAAAGATGTCTTCTGTTCACCCTGAACATTTTTTAAAAATACAGAATTTTATGTGACTGCTTTTTTGCCTCACAATTCTGCTGTGAATTTTATAAAAGTTTATTTTCTTTCTTTTTTTTTTATATGCGGGTACCAGGAGTCAAACTCAGGACCTCGCACTTACCAGGCATGTGCTTATGCTGCTGACCTATATCACCAGCCCTCATTTTCTTTTTTGATAATTTATTGTACCAAAACTGTTTTTATAGTGCATAGATATCTGTAACCAATACTGTAGCAGTTCTGCACTTTGACACGAGGTGTAACTAGACTATTTTTAAATGTCAGTTGAAAAGTATGGCTGTACTCTTGCTTAAACAAAACTGGAACTGTTTAGTCCATAGCCAACACATTTACAGCAATCTGTGTGCTGAGCCTAACAGATTGACATCTAATTTCAGATTACAGGATCTGTCGAAATCTCAGTGTGTTCCGGCTTCTGAAGGTAAGGGGACACTTGTCCTAGAAGCTACAGAGCCAGAAGTTGATTCTTGTGTTCCTGATTAACCTGCTTGTAAACGTGACTGCAGGACCTCAGTTGCGCCACCAGGTCCACAGTAGGAGCAGGAGTGAGCGGCACTCTCGGTGTGACCTGGGATGAGCAGGCTGGCGCCTACCAGGTGCCTCGTTCTGGGATTATGCTGCCTCAGTGGAACACAGTCTGGCAGTAGCTATATTTGCATTCCCATTTTAAGGTAACCAATTTTAGGATATTATACTTTTCAATGGTTGAATTGGGAGAATGAAGATAGCATAATTTACCTGTCCAGGATCTGAAGAAGCTGAGAGAAAAGTAGCAGTAATCTACCTCTGTTGATAACCCTGTTTGAAACAACAGCAGGACACCACGTTACTTTTCATTGGTCAATTCCATGTGGCTGGCTTGCTCAATTTTTTCTGAACAAAAACAAGTTTTTACATGTAAACAGTGACTAAAGAAAGGCTTAAGACTGTAAATGTGAATAGAAACTTGGAAATACTGTATCCATTTTTACAAACCACTAAATTGTTTCGTTAATCAGGAGATCCATATTTATTTTGTAATTAAAGGTCAAGCCTGTGGATGATTTTTGGAACTTGGTAGTTCATAATGGTTTGCAGTGAATAAAAGGGTATTGTCTTAAATACAGTAATATCAAAAGGAATTCAGTAGTTACTGCTGTTTAGGAATATGGACTATGAGGTTAAGACATTATATGGGTCAGGGCATTTTTTTCTGTGCTAGTTGCCACATCTTAGCAAGTACCAAAAAATTTAAAGCAGTTTTTAAATCGATATTTACATTAAGAAAATCATAAAACCAAGTGCTTCTGTGTACTATGTTATGTTACAGTCCAGGACACAGTTTGGTAACAGGACTTCTGGGCACTGTAAACATAAACGGCATGGAAAAGGTTAAATACCAGTGTTCGGGTTGAAAGATCTAGTCTGGACTTACTGTGTATGTTGTAATATTAAATGAAGAAAGAACCTTTCCTTTGTATTTTAATCATGTAGTCTTATATATGATAAACAGTTGAATAATTTGTAAAAACAAAACAAAAAGCCCCCCCCCACACCTGTAGAATGGACTAATACCCTTCTCGGGGGGGCATCTTTTCTTGGGCTTTTCCATCCCTTCAAGAGAGGTACAAATGTTCCCAGTTCCAAACTGCAGTGTGCTTTGTTTCCCTGAGGGCCCACACTCCGTTCTTGAGTGCATCCTAAAATCTCTGCCCAATAAATGCTTCTCATACTGTTGCATCATTTTCATCATACTGATGAAAATTCTTTTACAGCGATGGAGGGCAGTGAACCTACTACAAAAGGGTGAGTTAAGTTCCTTGTATCAGCCTTCGGGACCCTCGGGCTGATGATAGAAGGATCTTGCTTGTACTTGCCACTAATCTAGAAAAGGAAAAGGAAAGCAGCTGTGGATGTTATCCTGGCCAAAGTTTGTCCAAAGAATATTCTTAAGGACAGTTGTATGAAATCAGAGTGTACCTCCATTTACACAGGCCATGTTGTCTCACAATAAAATCACATTTTTTTTCGTGTGTGTGTGTGGGTACCAGGGGTCGACCTCAGGACCTCGCACGCCAGCAGGTGCCCGTGCCACTGAATGATATCACCAGCCCTTTTTTTCGTATGTGGGTACCGGGAGTTGAACTCAGGACCTTGGGCTTGCCAGGCAGGCGCTTATGCTGCTGAGCCATCTCACCGGTCCTAAATCACCTTTTTCTGAGTCACAGGTAAGTAGAACTTTTTTAGGAGCTACAAAGTAGTGCAAGCACTTTCATTCCTGAGCAAATCACAACTAATCTTTAAGCACACCCCACTGTCTCCTAACTCAAACTTCCCTGTCAGACAGTTAAAGAACCCTGGTCTCCAGATTGCCTCATGAAGAGGCCTCAGAATGTCTCAGGGCCCAAAGTGGCTGGCACACATCTCCAGGCATGTTCATAAGCGACTCCAAAGACAAGGAAAAGGATTGATGAGGCCTACCGTCTCTGTGTTTAACCTCTAACTGCACACTGCATCAGAGGTGCTGTCCTGTTCCGGAAGGGAAAGCTCCCTGGCCAAAATGAGTGCTCCACTGCGCCTTAAAGGGGGAGAACTTCCTGCCTTACATTCATATGGTGGAGAAGATACAGCTCAGGCAGCCCTTCATCATAGAATGCTGCTGCAACCCATGCAGTCGTATGCAGCTTTGATGTACTGAAACCCTGCTGCCTATCCTAGAATAAAGGTTATAAGAAGAGAAAAAGAAAAGAAACCAAGGCAAACCAAAACAAATGAATACTCCAATCCAACAAAACAAATGCCCGGAAATTCTTTTTACCTCAGAATCTCTTGTCACACCAGTCAGTGTCCCAAAATGACCTACAGTAGGTCCAAATGCCACAAATAGTTAAGCTGCTTACCTTACCCCAAATGGCACTGCCTCTGACCAATCAGTGCCCCCAGTGACTTGTAACAGGCCTAGAGGGCCCCTAACAGTGAAGATGCTTACCTCACCCAAAGGACACCGCCTGGTGGCATAAGAGAAGGTCCGAAGGATGGAGGCAGCAGATCTCTAGAGCGCACTTTCCAGTGGAAAACCACGCAGAGCCCGTCAGCTTTCCAAACAATCTTTTCCCTTTTATTAACAAAAGTATAGGCAGCTGATGTTGTGAACAGGAAAGGAGGGACTTTCCCAGGTGCAAAAGTGTCCCCAGCAGCTGTTAGAATGTCCTTGGAGTCCTGACCATGAGTTCAGCCAGCCACAAGCACTCAGTCCCTTTTCCTAGGTGCCTGCTGGATGCGTGGCTCTCAGGAGCTGGGACTTTTCTGTAGCTGGCTCGCCAAAGCTGTTCCTGGCCCCTCAGGTTCATGTGCTCAGGTTCATTTGCTCGCTGCTGACCAAATCAAATGCTGCTTATTTTGGTAAAAAGAAGGAAAGGGGATTTATTCAAAGCTAGTTCTAAGGAGCTGGAGGGGCCCATTTGCCTCAAATCATCATCTCCCCATGTACAGGTGGGCAAGGGTAAGGAATGGCGGGGGGGAGGAACACAGATAATGCTGATCTCCACACTTTCTTTATCACTTCTAGCCATCTTTAGCTCATTGTCCCCTTTCTTGTGGAAAGGGAACTAGGGCCAGCATCTGCGTATTCTGTCCAGTCATCTGGGCTGAGGAGATGGAGGTATCCACTGATGTTCTAGGCCTGAGGAAGCCTGGAGAAGCCACTTGTCTCTAAAGGAAAACAGCTAACTTTTAAAGTTCCATTTTACAGTGCCGATTGCACTGAGACGGCAGGTGTCCCAAGCAAACTGAGGAATATGGCCATACTGCCAAAGCAGAGAGTTTAGGACAAGTCGCTTCACCTCTCTGCAACGTGGATGTGATGATGTAGTCAGTCGAGATGGCTGGTGGCCTTTTGGGGGCACTGAGATGGACATGTAAGTAAGTCTTGTGTCATCTACAGGTGACCTCCCTGACAAAATTCCTCCACTGGTGTCCAGTTGAAGGCACAGGTGGGCGAACAGGTTTGCTCACGGAGCCGGGATCCACCCATTCTGGTCCCACACAGTTAGCTCCAGCTTAGGCCAAGACGCAGCTATTCTGGCCAATGAACTCCCCCCGCTTCCATCCTCACAGGGTCCTCCTCCCATCCTTTCCAAAAAGGCCAAAGTAATCTGGATACATCAACTACGTCAAGACCCTGCCTTTGGGAGTCATCTTAAATAGGCTGCTTTTTAATGAACTCCGACCTCCTCACATTATCCCTGAGACACTGCAGAATAAGCTGCTCCCTACTCCCCAGCTCCCCGCTGCCTGGCGCGTGCTCCCTCCCAGCGCTAATTCAATGCCTCCTGTTACGACTTAGATCCCAGGCGGCTCCCCAGAGCCTCGTGCGTTGGGGAGGTGACCGGGTCATGGGGGCACCATACGCATCGCTGGATTGAGCCTCTGGTGAGCTTAGCAGCCTGAGGGTGCTGTTACGAGGTAGGGCCTGGTTGTCGAGGCTTCACCGGGTGTGACCTGGAAGGCTATGTCTCCCTCCCCGGCTCCTCCCTTCTTTCTCTGCTCTCTGAGCAGCTTTCCTCCGGGGCAGGCCCTTCCAGCGGGCCGTTTCTGTGTTTGAGCCTGCTAACCATGGTCTAAAACTTCTGAGACTGTGAGTCAAGATAATAAACTTCTCTCCCTTCAAGTTGCAGGTGTTGGGTATCGTGTCTCTGTGACAGGAAAGTGACTAAGATACCTCCCCTCATCCTGGAATTCTCTTTGCTTCTGCCTCCCCAAGAAGGGCTTTATTAACCACACTGTTGCCATAGTTGCCACTTCCTGTAACTATTATGTGTAACTGTTAGGTCATTTCAAACCCTTTATCACTTTATCACAGTCTCGCGTGCCTCTTCACTGCAGCACTGACTCCTTCACCTGTCACTTTTTGTTTCTTCTAGGCAGTGGTGGCGATCCCACCCAGGCTGGCCCACGTCATGCACGTGCTCTACCATGGAGCTGCCCCTTTAGGCCCGTGACCCGGGGCTTGTTCCTGGCTGTGTTGTCAGGCTTTATAGAAGCACCTCCTATACCTTTGCTGAATGAATAAACATCTCTATTAGCTGACAGATCTTTCCAATCCTAATTTCAGGCAAGATAAACATTCCCTTTATTATTACTTGTGGGAATGTAAATTGGTAGTTTATCTTGAATGTGCACCAAGAGCCTTAAAATGTATTTAATTCCTCAATTCAATTTTGACAAATCAGTAAAAAACAAAATCAGAGATGTGGTACAAGATTTGGGGACAAGATGCAGCCTTTTAAAGAAGAATAGTAGGAAATAAATGAACCATTTTCATTTATATAGTTAACGCACTCTTAATTTAGGCTGTCAAGTCATTAACAGCATTTTCTTCCTTTTATTTTTTGCAGTGTTGGCGATTCCTAGGGCCTTCCCCATCCCAGGCAAATGCTCCACCCTTGAGCCACACTCTTAGCCACACTAACATAATTTTTAATGTTAAATAAAAGGGTAAAAAATAAAAAATAAAAAGGGCAGAATAGAAACCTTTATGTTTTAATTTTGCCTAAACGTAAGTGTAGTATACAAAACCCCCAAAGAAACAACTACTCTTTTAAGTATGCTATTGGCTAGTGATATTTAGGGTGATTTTAATTTATTCCAAATGTTTTCCTTCCTTCTTTCCAGATAGTCTCTCACTGTGCTGCCTAGGCTGGTCTCCAACTCGCAGTCTTCATGCCTCAGCCTTGCAAATAATGGAACTACAGGTGTGCATAACTCCAAATTTTCTTAAGTGTACTGCAATTTTATAATCAATAAAAGATTATTTTAAAAAGCAAAAAAACCTATGACTCTAGCCTCATTTTTAAATCTCTGAGCTACTCTGCCACACCAATTAGATTCAAAGTAACTTTATTTTTTTCTAAAATGTATATTGACCTTTATAGGGCAATTAAGTAGCCCCCTGTCATGCTAGCCTGAGTAAGGACTTTAGCAATAATGGAAATTAAAGGTAAGCCACAAATTTGTAGGAGAAAAGCTTTAACCGGAAAGAGACAGTGGTAAGGGTCTTTAGCATGAGCTGACAAAGAAGAGTGAGAATAGGGAGAGGACTCCAGCCTCAATAGCTGGGGGGGCCCACTCATTCGATACAGAGGATCAGATCACCTGAAGGGTGGCACCAGTTTTGTGGGGTGCCATGGTGGGCTGGGGTCTGGTTGATTATTATTTCAGTCCTGTTTTGAGGCTCAGGAGGAATGCTCATGGCTGGAGAGGCAATTTGGTTCCCATAAGCTAGTTGTTCTGTTTGGGCAGTCTCAGTTTTAGGAGGTTCTGAGGGAATTCCAGGGGGCCCTGGGTTTAGGACAATGGCTGGTCACTTCTAGGTCCCCTCCAAAGAGCGCCTGGCACTGGATGTTATAAAAGCTGGTGCTCTTGTCTCTGTAAATCCTGAAAACTAGTTACTCTTGCCTCGGTGTCTGTGGTCTTTCAGGCTTACGAGGTTGGCTAGGTAAATGGAGGACTTATAACCTGTTTTTTGGATTTTTCTTAAATGACTAATACGCCTACATCCAAAGTTTTAATGTAATTAAGAATACAAAATGAAGCCCAAGCTTTGTTCTACTTTTAATTAGTTACTGGGCACCTGTAGGCCCAAGTGAAGAGACTTAGTTTTTAGCAAAACAAAAACCCCCCACATTTAAATCCCTGTCTGTCTTAGAAGAAAACACAAGTTACGCTTTTAAGAGTAACAGGTTAAGGGTCCCGGAGTCTGTCCTCTGTCCCTGTAGAGGTTTCTATGTCATAATTACGTTTCCTCAAAAACAAAAACAAAGCCCAATGAACCCTCTGGGACAGGATTTTGTTGTTTTTTCTGTGTACAGCTTTATAAAGCTACTTGATACACTAGTCTCATTTCAGGGATTCCTTAAATGAGCTATTCGTTCATTTACAAATACTAGATGTTTTGCAAGAATCAGCTACAAATGCAAAAGTAATTCCAGACACGGTTGCTGCCGTGAAGAGGCCTCCACGTCAAATCTAAATCCCTACAAATTTAGTCCTACCCCAGGTTAAACCCTGTGGCTTTGTGCTATACCGAGAGCCTTCTACTGGCTCTGGCAGGACCAAGAGCTGCCAAGCGTCACAGCCAGCAGCACTCAGGTAGCTCGGCAGGAGAAAGGAGAAGGGCAAGTTGTTCTTAGCTGAAGCCTAGAAAGCATTAACTTCCTCCTGAGGGTTGGAGCAGGGCCACTACCACCCTGCCCGAGCTACCTCGGAGAGGTTTCTAGTCACTGAACTAGAGATAACCCCATAACTGTGGTTGAACTAGAGATTAAAAAGCATCAGAATGGCAACATTATTTTAGCTTAAATTGACATATGCAATACACACCCGGCATTATAACTCTATGCACCTGAAGAGAAAAGAGCAGCCGCTCCTTTCACTCGGCGTCTCCCTTTCACCGATCCAGAGCTACAAGTCTAAAGTGAGAGGGCACTGAATGGAGACCACTGAAGCAAATATGATTTTCAGTTTTGATCAAATCAGCTAGTTCTGGGTGTGTGATGGAGGGAAAGGTGGTGGAAAAGACTTTCCCTAAAGCACTGCTGCCGAACAGAGTCCTGGCTGAGGACACTGGCTGGGGCACAGCATGGTGGAGGAAGGGTTCAGAGAGGAAACCCTCCATTTCCACCCATCAGAGAGGTGATGATGGGGAAAAGCAAAAGGACATAAAAGGATCTTATCTAGTTTTTTTTTTTTTTTTTTTTTTTTTTTTTGTGATCTGTACCCTGTATTTTAGAAAAACTCTAAATGAGTTAGAATGAGACCACAATGAGACCTGATTTTATAAAACATCTTTTACTTAAAAAAGGCGACCTCTCCAGAGGTCAACATGGGTGTATGTGTCACACATGAATACACCTAAGTTACAACACACTTACACAAAATTATTGCTGGGGAGTGCTCAGCAACTGTTTTACAAGAAGTACTGAGCTGGGCGTGGAGGTGCACACCTGTAATCCCAGCACTTTGGGAAGCTGAGGGAAGAGGATTGCAAGTTGGAGCCCAGCCTGGGCAACTTAGCAACTTAGCAAGACTCTGTTTCGGAATTTAAATAAAAGGGTAGGGATGTAGCTCAGTGTGAAGCTCTGAGTTTAATCCCCAGCACCACCAAAATAATAATAATAATATAACAACAACAACAACAGCAGCAACTATTTGAACCACAATAATTCTGCTGAGTTTGACTCTGGTAAATGAAAGCCCCTCTGGATGCGCTGAGAATTCTGAGTCAGGGTGTGCAAGAGGGACGTGGAGCTTCCTGTCGGAGGCTCTGATGCTAAGGTAGAGGGTGACATGGGAAGGGAGACACAAAAATGCTGGGGAAGTGATGGGAGGTGGGATAATGTGATGTGACAGAGAAACTGTCACAGTGAGGATGTCTCAGTCAGTGCTGCTGGGATGTACACCGACCTTTCATGAGCAAGGTGCTTATGAACATATATGTCCTTGGGGCAATTCACAGAAATCTCAGCGGGTCATTGGTTCTTTACTAGGGTGAAGAGCAGTTCTATTTTAGTTTAAAAAGACCACAGCGGGGACGTGGGTTACACAAGACTACTTAACACAGAGAGCTTCGTATACATATAAATACATTACTTTGGAGTTCACATATTTTAAAATAAAGAGATGGAGAAAGAGATGAAAATCCTATATAAACAGTCAAACCTCAGCTTTAAAGTACAAAATAACTCTCATATGGTTTTCTGTATGAACATCTCTCTCGATGATGTCTGTACTGCGTAGAAATCCTCCCGTGAGTGATATGGTCTCAGTAATACATGTTCTTATCCCACCAAGCTGTAGAGGTAAAAACAAGTACATCAGAAATGGAGAGCCCTCGGAAGGTGGTACACAGAGCCTCGAAAATCACATGGCTGGGCTGGGGGCCTATCACAGTGCTCAAGTGCTTTCTCAACATGTGCCAGGCCCTGGGTTCCATCCCCAGCACCACATAAAAAAATTGTATTCCTACTCACTTCCAGGGTAGAGCCTGATGAAGAGTTTTCGTACTTCATCATACACCCAAATCAAGATGGCGTGCGGGATAGCCACAAACCAATACTGAGGCCTAGAAGCAGAGGGGAGTAAGGTGAGCCCTAGCTTGTCCAGAGGGCTAGCCCAGCCCCTGGCCAGCAGGCAGACAGGTTTCCTTTTCATTTTTCATTTTATGGGAAAGCACAATAAACACACTGTGCTGTACAACACAAAGCTCCTAACTTAACCTGGGTTATGACTGCTAGAAGCAATATCTGCCTTTCATACAACCTTTTGGACGAGGATAGAGATGGCTTGGTGGGGCCTTGGAAACCCATTTCTTTTTTTTTTTTGGGAATTGGGCAGGTCAGAGGCTGGACTCGTATAGCACAGAATCAGTTTGATCTCTTTGGAAAGACTTAAGGGGAAGACTTTGCAAGAATCTTAATATTTATTTAGGCCATAACAGCTGAGAACAGGGACTGCATCTTTCCTCCAGGCTGGTGAAAGAGAACTCACCTGAGCATGGTGAAACTCAGGGCTGTGACACTCCCAAGGCCGTAGGAGAGAATCAGGGCAACGATGATCTGTGAAGCGATCCCCACCCAGATAACTTTATTTCTGTAACACATACAAAAGTGAACAGACTAAATTTCAGTGGCTCCATAATCATGCGCCCAGCATGCTGCACCACGAGTGGAGTCAATCAATGCCTCTATGTTATGAATGTGGCCACAGGTAGGTCCTGCAAAGGAGCAACCTGCTGCGTCCTGGCATAGTGGTCCATAAACAATGAAATCAGACACAGGAAGTACCTGAAGAGACCCTGCTGGAAGATGGAATTCCTCCGGGTTTTCCTAATGATCAGATCTGCTATCTGCTGAACCATGATGCCAACAAAGAAGGCCGTATAGCCTGTCCATTCCAGGTATTTCCTCTGGTACCGTGTCTGTGAATGGGCGGGAAAGATGAGATTGTGAGACTTGGAGAAGAGCTCCAGGGAGATCTCAGTGTTGTTCTGTAAAGCTCGATCCCCTCACCAGATTGAGGGTGAACCACCTCCTTGTGTTTGGAAAGAAGGTGAGTAGGGAACATGCTATTTGCCCAACTGTAGGCATTACAGGACTGGTTACACTTGCACATCAATGGCAAAGGTAATGTAAAAAGGGGAACTCTTAGGGTCTAGTTTGAGAGATGAGGCTGAGTCCTGGCAAAGTTCTGAACCAGGGTCACCAAGGACCCCCTGCCCCCATTAACAGATGCTTTTAGGGGTCTCACCAATGTTGTTTAGGAAAATGAAGGTTCTGTGTCTTTCCAGACTGGACAGTGAGGAGAGCCCGACTCACCCATTCCTGACCATAGCTGTCTTCCAAGTCATTCACATCCTCCTTTTCCCAGTGTACTCGCAGGTGAATGAGAGAAGTGGGCCAAAAGCCCTGCTGTGCGTAGACGGTGAAATACAAGAGGAAAGCTCCGAGGGCCTGCATGAGGCCTAAAAGGGTGAGAGACATGGTAAGGCTCTCTGGCAGCCTCGGAGAACCACCTCAGTGTCCTGGGACTCCTCTCAGTCCCTCCTGCCATCCCATGCCTACTCTCAAAAGAAACACATTTTCAGGGAGGGATGCCTTCATCATACCAATGTGCAGGTAAGAGTAGATGGCAAGCTGCTGGTTCACTAGTCTGTCCTTCTTCTTGTGGCGTGGCTTCCTGTTCATGATGTCACTTTCAGCTTTCTCATATGCCAAGGCGATGGAGGGGATCTAGAGGGACGGAGGGCCGTGAAGCCTAAGCCTGGGTGCTCAGTCCATGCCCAGTGATGCAGAGAGCCGTGGCCTAGCAAAGGTGGGGGGCTGCTGGGTGGAAGTGGGGTGGTGGGGATGGGGAACTGGTCCGTCCAGAGTGCAGGCAACAGGGGAAGCACTGTCTGTGTGGAATTTAAGAGCTGGACTTGAAAATCAATCTGCTTTTGGGTTGGAGATGTAGCTCAGTGATAGAGCACTTGCCTGGTGCTCATGGGGCCCGGGGTTCAATGCTCAGGACCACGATGGTGAGGAAAAAGATAATCAATCTTTTTATTATCACCATATGCTGGTGGTTCTAAATAGTGCTTATTATAAAACACCCGTCTCCTCCGTGGAGGGTTTCTCATACCACCCTTCCCCCTTCAGTGTGCAGTTGGATCCCAGAGCTATGTAGTAGAGCAGTGTCCTCTCCCAGACCCTGCCATCAAGAGGACCTTTGCGAGTCAGATCCCTGGGCCCTACCACCAGGCTTCCACACTTGGAGAACTACTAAAGTGGGGAAAATGAGCAAATTTAAAAGTCTCAGAAAGTTACCTGTCTACTGTGGGGACCTCAATTCCCCTCAAAGGTTGAGACATGCCTGGTCTCCCCCAACTGCAGGGAATATACTGGGTGTTGCATCAAACAAGAAGGAAGAAGGTAATTTGTAGGACTATGTTTATGCTGAATTCGGCTTACTTCCTCTGGTCATGGGTAAGCCAGAGGCACATGGGGCTTCCTTAATAGCAAGAGGGGCTAGAAGAGGAGAGGTTCAGGTGACATTATTGTAAGACGGGGCTTTGTAAGCCTTAAAAACTGCTATTTTGTACCGTGGTTAGGTAAGCGGCTTCCAGATCAGTTTCTTTAACAGGGGGTGGTTGTGGGCTTAGTGCTTTAGCCACTGGGCCCCAGAGGCACATGGACTTTGGATAATTCATCTTCCCCAAACAATAAAGAGGCACATGGGGGCCGGTGAGATAGCTCAGTGGCGTAAGCACCTGCCTGGCAAGCGCGAGGTCCTGAGTTCGACTACCGGTACCCACATATGAAAAAAGGGCCAGTGATAACGATCAGTGGCACAGGCGCCTGCTGGTATGAGGTCCTGAGGTCGACCCCCGGTACCCACAAAAAAAAAAAAAAAAAAGAGGCACATGGGCTGAAACTGACCATGGGCATATTTTTCTGAGGGTCAAGAGTCATGTCTTTTTTTTTTTTTTTTTCCAGTGCCGGGAATTGAACCCAAGCACTCTGCCACCGAGCTATATCCAAGCCCCAAGACTCATATCCTGAAAAGCTCTACACAGAGCGGTTTTAATTTCCAAACCCTTGACAGCAGTCTCTAGTCCCTTGCTTTGAAGTGTGGTCTGTGGACAAGTAGAACTGGTATCACCCAGACGCTTGTTACAAATGCAGCGCTTCGGGCCTCACCTCATGATGTGAAGTGAGAAGCGTTGACTTTGGCCACCTCATGGCCCTTGATGATAACAACTCCGAACATATAAAGTTCATGTGACCCCTAGGGTGGGTATCAGACTTTTCCCTTTTGTGCCACTTACTATATCTGTGCCCAGGTCGATGAACAGGATGGTAATGGTGCCAATGGGCAGGGGGAGCCCAACAATTATGTAGATCAAGAAGGGGCAAAGTTCGGCAATGTTCTTGGTTAAGGTGTATGCAATGGTCTTCTTTAGGTTGTCAAAAATCAGGCGACCTAGGCAAAAATGTGTCTCTTTATAGGACTTGTTATCACCCCCACCCTGGCAATTCTGGCAGTTGGGAAGACACCTTGAGTCCCTACTCACCTTCCTCTACTCCTGTGACAATAGATGCAAAATTGTCATCCAGTAAGACCATGTCAGCTGCATTTTTAGCAGCATCAGAACCTGCTATCCCCATGGCAATCCCAATGTCTGCCTTCTTTAGGGCTGGAGAGTCGTTCACTCCATCCCCTGTCACGGCGACAACTGCATCCTATGGGTATCCAGTGAAAAAATGAGGGTAAATGGGTCCCACAGGCCACCAGTGGTGATGTGTGTAGGTTCTGTGCAAATACTGCCTCATCTTATATAAGGGATTTAAACATCCATAGATTTTTGGTATCCTTGGGGGTTCCCAGAACCAAGCCCCTGTTCCCAAGGGATGAATACATCTAACATCTTCATATATTTAGTGTTGTATCTTTACATCTCTAAATACTTCTGTAGCCACAACTACCACACTTGGAATAAAATGCGGAGAGCTGGGCAGCATGCAGCTGTGAGGGGCTCTCAAAAGTGAACACAGTGCCAGCCTACCAGGCATCTGCTCTCGTTTCTCCTGGGGCAAGACAGGCCTGGCCAGTCACCTGAGCACTGCCATCCACTTACCTGCCTCTGACAGCCCTCCACGATGATCAGTTTCTGCTGGGGGGATGTCCGGGCAAAGACAATTTCTGGGTAATTGGCTAAGATCTCGTCCAGCTGTTCTGGGGTCATGTCCTTCAGCTCCATGCCAGTCACCACAGCAGCTCTAGCATCCCTGAAAGGGCCGGAAGAAACTGGATGAAGCCCAGGGCCCGATCTTAGGTTGAAATACTGTTATGAGCAAGGTATGGGCAAGAATCTTTTTGGCTTTATCCAGAATACAGTGTCCTTGACATTTGATACCTTGGTGAGATCTCAGAAGCTATAGGTAGTGGAGACATTCTGGTCTCCATTTCAAGACAGTAAACTGAGGCTAAAAGTTAAGGTCCTGTAGTAATACAAAAAAAAAAAAAAAAAAAAAAGCCAAGTAGCCTTTCCCTTCCAGGAATGAGTGAGCAGTGTGTGTCTCCCAGGGCAGGGCTTTACTTCACAAGGAAAAGCAGGTGAGAACAGACTGCGTGGGACTGGGGATGTAGCTCAGCGGTAGAGTGCTTGCCTGGCACGTACAACACCCTGGGTCCTCTCCAGCAGGACCAAAACCAAAAACAAGAACAAAAAACAAGCAAGAGCTGAGCACAGTGTTGCACACCTGTAATCCCAGAACTCTGCGAGGTTGAGTCAGAGGGTCACGAGTTGGAGACCCTGCCTCAGAGTAAAAAATGAAAAAAGGGCTGAGGATGTAGCTCAGCATGAAGGCCCTGAGTTCAGTCCCCAGTTCCACCAAATCAACAAATCAAATCAAATCAAATCAAATCAAATCAAAACACCTATTCATATGTCCTGGGTCCCAGAATTCCCTTATGCCAACAGATATAAATAACAATTCTTTGATGTTATTCATTTCAGGTTTGCAAAAGTCTATGTGCAATGTGTTTGTTAGGGAGAAAGGTTTGTTGGAATCTTTTTTGAGCAAGATTATTTCTGCTCACTATAAAAGTAAGGTTTTAGGGATTCTTGATTGTGCAGAACTGACTGAGCCACTCCTCTGCTACACTCGGGGGCTTTCCGCTGTGCTCCAAGCAGACCCAGAAACCCCTAGCTTGGTTTGGCAGCAGGGCCAGGTGTGGCCTGCAAGGTCAAACGCGGCCTGAGCTATTGAACTCCACCTCCTCCTGGGCTCTCCCTCCAGCTCACTGGTCTCCCCTGTTTCTGAGACCCCCCCCCCCCACTGCCCAGGGCCTGCACAGTTCTCTGTTGGCAGGAATAGGCATCTTTCACCTCAGCTTCCCTTGGCAAGCACTGCACCTTTCGGCCTTCAAACCTCATCTTAAAACACTGTCAGTACAAATCACTGCATGTCTTTTTCTGTATGTTTTGTAAGTTTTGAGCTTTTCATGTTTGTTTTTCTTCTTGGTGCTAAATACTGGAATTCTAGCACTTGACTCAAACTGTAGATCTTCCTAACTGCTAGTAAAAGCCACCCAGGTATGATAAGAAAAGGCTGCTTCCTTTCCTGGTACCGCTGCAGGCTGCATTCTTATATGGTCACGAAGCCAGAGCTGATGAAGTGGGTCAATGAAAACAATCACAGAAGTGTCCGCTTCATGCTCCTATTCAGTGTGACAAAGTGCATGAAATGTATAGTCCTATTATTTTTTAAAAAAACAAACAAATAAACCCCAAACCTGTTTTTACAGAGAGATGTTATTTATACAAAATGGAGCTGGAGACTCAGACTTCAGACTTGCCGCTGTGCTCAGGGCTACCTTCTGGTCGGCTATCTTCCTTGGTAATTTACTGCCTGCTGATACTTTATTAGCTGGTAGCTAGTTCTGTGTTCCCAAAAGGCATGAGTGCCTGGGTAAAATGAAAGACAGTCACTGGTCTTTCCTTTCCCTCTAAAAGGAAAGTCCAAACCAGACAAAGTGGCATGGAAGTAGAATCCAAACCAGACGAGGTGGCTGGCACAGGCCTGTATTTCCAGCTCCCTGGGAGGCTGAGGCAGAGGGATCACAAGTTCAAGGCCATCCAGGGAAACTTAGCAAGACCCTGTCTTGAAATAAAAGGAGCCAGAGGTGTAGATCAGTGGGGAAACACTTGTCTAGTGTGAGGCTCTGAGTCCAATTTCTAGTACTGGAAAAACCAAACCACCCCCCGCCTCCACAAAAACAACAACGACAAAAAACCAAACCCAACAAAAACTATAGAATCCAGCTGGTGACCTTTCTCTGCAACCTGAGATCCTGGAGCCTTTCATTCACTCATACCTTTCACAATCCAGGCTGCTGGCCCCTTCATTATACTGACCACATCACAATTAGTTTTCTTTCCAGTCTTCCTAGCTGCATGGAAAGCTCCCCAAGCATGAGAACAGTATCTGTTCTGTTTGCTGCTGTAGTGCCTGTGCCTGGCATATAGTTAGCACTCAAAAAGTAACTGTTGAAAGAATTAACTGATGAATGAATGAATAGATGGGCGAATTAGAAGAAAGAAGGAGAAAAAGCTTTCCTTAAGAAGCTTCCATTCTATTTGCTACCAAATGGAAAGGGTATGTTTACATGGCTACATTATCACGAAGCCAAATGGATCCATAGCTAAGTACCTAAGATGCCCATTGGATATGGTGGTGCATCATATTCCTGACGACACAACTGGATCCATGGCAAGTGATTTGTATGTAAGCCTTTTGTTTAGTCTTTCTTTGAATGGCGCACATAGGTTTTCAGATCTACTGTCCTGTGCCGCGTGACTTTTCAATCTGTGACAGAAGTCCTGTAAGATGTTGCCACCTAGTGATGTTGTAGCTACCTTGGTTTGCATAAATATAGTTTATCATGCTCGCACAATGATGGAATTGCATTTCTTAGAACGTTTCCCTGTTGTTAAGCTATACATCACTGAACTTACTAGATTCTGACATTTCAGGTGAGCAACACATAGAGTTATTCTCACGGCACTGCTACAGTACCCGGCATGTGTTAGGTACTCGGTAAACTTTTGAGTGAATGATTTAAGTAAATTACTTGGTATAAGTCAAACCAGCCAAGCATTACCCTGAGAGAAAGTGTGACAAAAGGTGATCTGTTCCACAGTACAGCTCTTTAGTTGGGTGAGAACTTGAGTTTCTGCTACATTGCTTCTGTGCTTACTGTTTGTTAACTCGCTCCACGGCAATATTGCAGCGTTTGGCAATGTCTTCCACTGTCTCGCTGTTGGCTGAAATGATCCCCACACTCTTGGCGATAGCTTTGGCTGTGATGGGATGATCTCCTGTAACCATAATGACCTAGAGCACAGACAACAAGGACTCGTGGGCATGAGGAACTCGGCTGGTGGCAGCAAGGGTAACAGTTTAGCATCAGGACCTGGCAGAGTATCATTTGTGGCTGCTGCAGTTTGCCTTACGGGAAGTTCTGGATCTAAGACATAACCGTCACGAAGGACACACTGTTCCCATCGGGTCTTCCCTTGCTCCTAGGCTTCTTACATTTCCTCCTCTGACACTAGAGGAAGCTCTTCTACTCTGATGTCACTTTATTTGTGCAAGGGCCTGTAGATGTCTACCTGAGGCAGCCCCATGTTACTTCAACAGTCTTGATACCAACATGGTATTGGACACTCATATTTTGGTTTTAATATCATGAAGATAGTGGAGGCTGAACCTCAAGACTAAGTATTAACACTTTATGATCTATCATGGCCTCCGGTAAGATATGGTCAATTCGCAGCACTGTGACATTTTCACTGTAGTTACTATTGTGGTTCATCCCACAGAGACAAGAAAGCTTTTACAGGTCAGTTATTGAAATCTTAGCATAGTGAAAGTAGAGATACAAAGTGAACTGTGACATTTACTTGAAGAGCTTAAGTACTCTTTGTGTCTTAGGACCAATGTTCTCAGGAAGGGATACAAGGTAACTGGAGGGCTTCCTAAGTCAGGAAAATAACTCCCACCTTGATCCCTGCGCTCCGGCATTTGGCAACTGCATCTGGCACAGTAGACCGAGGGGGATCGATCATTGATAGAAGCCCCACAAAGCAGAGGTTGGAAGTGGGAAAGTTCATGGTGTCTACATCAAATGAGTAGCTTTCTGGAAACTCGTCTGCTGGCAGGTAGAGATGACAGAAACCTGTAATGGGTATGAATTTGGGAATCAATGAAACTAGGACAAGGAATGACAAAAAGTAAAGAAGATATAGCTCAGTGGTTGAGCAGGTGCTTAGCATTTGTGGACCCTGAGTTCAATCCCCAGCAGCAAAAATGAATGAATGAATGAATGAATGAAAATCTCAGTCCTTTATTATTTACTGTTTTACCAATGCATTAGCCTATATTGGAATTGTTTAATCCCTTTAATTCCACAATACATGGTTTTTTCTAAAGGAAAGATATATTTTATCCAAAATAATGTATTGTGATCATTCAGTTCTAGAGGTATAAAGACGAAGATAAGTAAAGCGTACAGCCTTTACTTCTGAACATGTCCCTGTTTTGTGGTGGGACTGAGAGCTAAAGCAACCAAGCAGAATAAAATACTGCATGAACTGCATAGTCGAGCTATATTCGGCTGTCTGCAGAGTCCGGTGAGACTTTCCCAGGGAAGTCGCATGTCAGACAGGTGTATTTTCCAGGGAAAGAAGGGAAGGTTGGATGTGAGAAACTCGTTTTAGGCAGAAAAGCCGGCACAAGATATTTCACAACATTTGGAAGGAAATTTGGGCATCTGGTCAGTAGTAAAATGTTCAGTCCTTCATCAAGATAAGCATACGCGGAAGACCACTAGGAATGGGGCAGAGCCATGCTTTCCTCCCAGACTTCGGCCAGGTTGAGGTAGAAGGCGTTCCCGCGTCTGGCGGAACCTCCCCGACAGTGTGACCCTCTTATCAGCTTTTACATCAAATTGATTCTCAACATGGTCTGCTGCTTTACACATTTCACTAAGAAAGACTTTGAAAGGTCAGACACGAGGTTCCTGGAGCCATTCCAATCAGATGGGGACCAATCCTGTGTTGGAAAGGAGATTACCTGGTGCTTGGGTTACTCAGGGCGCGCTTACATCATTAGCATCTCATTTGTACATTTCGTGTTTTAGAAACTCAAATATCCTTTATAAACACACATTCCATGGATTCCATGTCTACTGGCAAGAGCTTCCATGGTGTTTAATGAGCCTTACCATTAACCACGAGAATACAGCCCAGTGGTTGAGCTGTTTTCTTGAATTCATCATCCTGTAGCTATGCACGGGTGCTTTTCTGCTGACCCATGATTCTGACAGTGGAACACACTGTCACCCGTGAGCCCACTTCGATGTTTGTATTTCTAAGGTGTATGCCCATCTGTTACTGGCGTTACTTTTACCAACTCATGAAGTGGGAAACTTAATCATTTCTTAAATTCACTATTTCTCTTTAATAGGTTGGTAACTCACTCTGCCTTCATGAAGCTCGCGCCTGATCTGCCCTTCACACTCCCATGGCCTCGCATCAAATTCCCATCCCCTCTCAGCCGAATGGGGACAGTCACCTCCTGCTGAGTCCCATGTCTCTCCTCTCCTTGCTGCTACCAGGACTACGCTTAACGAATGCCGAAACGCTGACCAGCTCACTCTTGCTGCAAAGCCTTCAGCATTCTCAGCTGAAGGCAGGGCAACACCCCAATTCCTCATCATGTACTCAAGCCCTCCACACCATGACCCCCAATTTATGTCTGTGGCCCTGCTTCCTACACCTGCATCATCTCACCTGCCCTGCAATGCTCGGCATGGGCTGGCTTACTGCACCCTGCGTGCATACATCCCCAGCCCCTCATATTTTTTTTATGATTCATGTGACACCATTGCTACTCTGCCAGCTCCTGAGGCCTCGCTGTCCATGCCTCCCAGGAGGTGGGCAGGGATTCTGCCGCCTGCACTCACCTAACACGCGCTCGCCCAGGCCACCCAGCTCCATGTAGGCTGTGTGGAAGGCGTTGGCATTGCTCTTGTCCAGTGGCTGCTCCTGGCCATTGATCATGATGGTGCTGCACTTCTCTAAGATCCTCTCCGGGGCCCCCTTCATTACCATGAGGAAGCGCTTGTCTTCAGGGTCTTCCGTCTCATGTATGGACAGCTGGGAGGCACCAATAGGGCATGTTAGATACAGTATTTTTACCACGGCTCTTCCAACTAGCAACTGGACAAGAAGAACACGTTCCTTTCTCTCCACCTGTCCGTGAGGTGTAATGGAGGAAGAGGAACTCTAACATCCCCAGGCATGTCCTATCCATTTTTTTTCCTTCCAATTAATGAGCAGAGACCAGAGGGACATTTGTTGGCTTGGAATCCATGTAAAGTGGAGCTTGTATCTCAAACAGAAGCTGGTTATCACTGGACTTGGTGGTACAGGCCGGTAACCCAGTGCTCTGGGAGGCTGAGGCAGAGAGACTCGGTTAAAAACAAAACAGAACGAAACAAACAGAAAAACAAAAACGCTCAGTGTGAAAGCCCTAAGTTCAATCCCCAGCACTGAAAGAGAGAAAGAAAGAAGAAAGAAAGAAAGAAAGAACGAAAGAAAGAAAGAAGGAAAGAAAAGAGAAGAAACTAAGTTTCCCCTCAGGCCGGAACAGGCTCTCCTGGGGCTGACACATAGATCTATTTTTTGTACTGTGGATTGAACCCAGGCCTTTCAGACTGACTTACATCCCCAGCCCTTTTAAAATTTTGAGTCTCACTAAGTTGCTAAATTGCCCATGCTGGGTTTGAACTTGTGATCCTCCTGCCTCCGTCTCCCAGAGCGCCCAGATTACAGGCACGCACCACCAGGCCAGACTCCCTTGCTTTAAAACTTTACATCATATATTTTTATTAATTGCCTATGTAGCTAACCACAACTCTTTAGTGGCTCAGTATCCACAAAGAAGATGTCTGCAACACAACAGCTGTTCACTAATCCTAAATTCTATCTAAACCAAGATGAATGGATAATCACCAGAAATTTCCTTACGCGTGGTTATTCTCTTTTTGTACACACGTACATTGCATAATGATATTTTGATCAAGGAGGGACCACATAAGTGGTGATGGTCCCATAAAATTATACTGGAGCTGACAATTAATATTGCTTAGTATTTTTACTGCACCTTTTCTACGTTCAGATACATTTAGATACACAAATACCATTGTATCACGCATATGTACAGTACTCAGTATGGTAACAGGTAAACAAGTTTGCAGCTTAGAAGCAACTGGCTGTACCACCTACAAATGATACCGGTAGCCGGCTGAGCCATCTAGGCTCACGTAGGTACACTCCGTGATGTGTGCACCATCATGACACCACCTAAGAACACCTTCCTCGAATGTATCCTCAATTTTAAGCAACACATGACTGTACTTTACTGTTACGCAAAGCCCAAGTTATGACCCCTGGATCTCTGGGGGGAAACCCCATCTGCAGCAGGGCCTTGGGCTGTAAACTGCTGTTTATTGGAACACAAGGAGGATGGAGATGGTCAACTACTGGCCACCCCTGGAGTGATGGGGGAAACGGGGCAAGGCTGGTCATGTTCTTCCTTAGCAGTGCGTGGAAAGGAGAGCTCTACCAGTGGAACCAGGGGTGGGACAGGAAAACAATGTGACTGATCATCTACCTCTGTGCAGTAGAAAATATGTGCACTTTGGACGCCATGAATTTGCCTTATCTATGAATCGGAATTGATTGGTCCTACCTCGTGGGCTTGTTGTGAGAATTAAATGAGAAATGCAGGTAAAGCATCTGATATACGCAATTGTTCCTTGATATACTCAGGAGATTGGCTCCAGGACTTGTGAGGATATCAAACTTCAAGTCCCTTATATTAAACAACAGAGTATTTGCATGGAACCTATGCACATCCTCCATAATCTTTCAGTCACCTTCAGATGACTTATGCCACCTGATAAAACGTTGATGCTAGGCAAACAGTTGTTACAATGTATTGTTCAGAGAATAATAAAAAAAGTCTGTTTAGTGCAGATACAATTATTTTGTTCCCAAATATTTTTGATCCCCAGTTGGTTGCATCTATGGACGTGGAACTGGAGGGTACAGAGGCCCAACTGTACTCAGTGAGCAATAAATGTTAGTTCTTCCCACTTCCCCCACCTCTCATTTATCCTTCGTCATGTGGCTGGCGCTCCTCACTTGTACAAAAGTTATCTGGTGGTGGCGGTGGTGTGTGAGTTCGTGTGTCTGTAATATGTATGGATCATTCATAGGAGAAGCAGGCCATGGAAAGCTCTTTACTTTTTTTTTATCCTCTCCTCTTCTTCAGGGAAAGCAAGAAACAAGGGAAACAAGGGAAAGTCAACCAGGGTTTACCAGATCCCCGGGCCCTGTATCCCTCAAGGACTATTTCCAAGGCCAGGAATCATTCAAGTTATGGGGTAATCAGTGGATACGTGCAGGCAGAAGTGTTTCAGTGACAAAAGAGGCTGCCAGGTGTGAGGAAAAACTCACCTGAAATTTGTTAGTAGAGTTAAAAGGGATTTCAGCTACTTTGCGGTTTCTTTTTCTTATTTCCATCACATCACCCAAAATGACCTCAGAGAATTTCAAAAGAGCAGTTTCTGATGCGTCACCAACCACAACTTTCTGGAAATCAAACAAGATAAATATTTGCAGCAAATAATCTGGGAGACAAGGTTGTCACATGACCACCAGTGCCTGAGTCAGGACCATGGTGAGCGTATAAACCAATATGGCCACCTACCAGCTCAAATAAGTGAGAGCTATATAAGGACGAGGTTCCTTAGCTCTGAATCAAGACAGAAGCCACCTAGGAATAGGGCTGAAGAAAGCCTTCTAGAAACCAGAATAATATGAATAGAGGCAGGGAGGGTTCCATTACGAGTGCTGGAAATACAGGTGGGTGTGGAGGGTGTGGTAGGTTTTGAGGTCCTTAACAGGTGGGCTGAGGTCTAAACCCAAGAAGAGAAAATAGAGAATCACAGGGAGTTTTTGAGCAAAGTTAGGTGGAGATAGAATCAGCAGTTCTGGAAAATTAGGGGAGGGATAAACCAGGATCAAGGAGGCCAGTGAAGGGGTTGCGTCTTCAATACCTTAGTTGCAAGGTATTGGTGATAATACAAATGTAAAATTATGTATATTTTGAAGCCAGAATGATAGAACTGATAGATATCAGGAAAGGAGAAAGACAAAGATGACTTCCAAAAGCATTGGCCAGATGATGAGCAGAATGCTTCTGTCATAGAAAACCCAAAAATTTGGGGCAAGATACTGACTGGGAGTCAGGCTAGGCACAGGCAGAAGGTGACGGGTGTCACCTGTTCCGAGGCTGTGCAGTGGAACTTCAAGAGGACACACATGGCTTGCTGATGGTCCACACTGGGGTTTGGGTGCGAAGTCAGAACCGGCCATAGAAATATGAAAGGCAGTGACATGGAAGCAACTGGCCAGGAGTGTTGATGAGCTTTCTGATAGCAAAAGAAAAACAAGCACATAAAAAATGTAAGAAAGAGGAAGGATTGGTGCAAAAAATAGTCGGCAACTGGAAAAGTCTGGAGAACAGAGTCAGTGTCTTATTGAGATGGAGAAGGAGAGAGAGCAGGGGAGGGAGGGAGACAGAAAGAAGCAGGGGAGGGGAAGACACAGTGAGGAGGAAAAGGCAGCTGAGAGGGAGGAGGAGGAAGAGGCGGAAAGGTTATTTTACAGTCCGCTATTTCAGGACCTCTCAGACCACACCTACTGCTATATTTTAGTCAAGAGGAACATGTGCTAAGATTGATCCCTTTATTTCCATCCAATTTTATTTTAAACTTCAGTGAGTGGCACTTGTAATAAACTTTGATTATACCCACTTCGGGGGGAAAGTAACTTAAAGGCATATTTATTTTCTAGAATGAGATAGAATTTTCAAAAGAACCTAAATCAATATTCTGAGATCTTGGGCCAGGTGCGGTGGCACACACTTGTAATCCCAGCACTTGGGAGACTGAGGCAGGATCACCACGAGTTCGAGGTCAGCCTGGGTTACATGGTGAGTTCAAGGCCGGGCCAAACAACACGGTGAGACCCTGCCTCAAAAAACAAAGAAACAAAGGAACAAGCAAACCCCATATTCCAAGATCAGCTGAGCATCTTAGAGATTTCTCAAAGGCAGCTGGAGTGAAGAAAACCTTCCGTATGCACTTCAGCCACACTGCCCTTACTAGTAGAGATTTTCCACCGTCGGAGAGATGAAATCTCTCAAGCGGAACACAGAGCAACTTCACGCTGGCTGAGATACAAGACTAAGAGACACAGCAGCCTTACCTTCATGATGGGGACGTTTTCCTGTCCTGGCCTGAACTCGGCTCGGTTACACAGTGCTATTATCTTGGATAAGGAGGCCCAGGTTCTGGAGCTTTGTTCAAAGGCTTGGTCTGGAGCAGAGAGAGAGAACAGTGGCACTGTGGGTGCTGGGCTGCCACACCCGGATCACCCTCCACATGATGCACCGCCGCTCAGCCGGCTTTGGGCCAGAACAAAGGCTCCAGAAAACTCACTCGATTGGTTTTCGCTTGTGTCAGCCACAAAGATCTGACTGTCGAACCACAGATGCGCCACGGTCATTCTGTTCTGGGTCAGCGTCCCGGTCTTGTCCGAGCAGATGATGGACGTGGAGCCCAGCGTCTCCACTGCCTCCAGGTTCTTCACCAGGCAGTTCTTCTTGGCCATCCGCTTCGCTGTCAGTGACAGGGTCACCTAGATGGAGAGAGGACAGGATTCAGGGATGGTCACTCTGAACTCGGGTTCGATCAAACGGAAACTGCTGAGGTTAGCTGTGATTGAATTTTAGGAAAGAGGTGGAATAGTTTTAGGCCAGAGGTATAGCTGGCAATGCAGCAAGGCTTGCCCCGTGACCAAAAAGCCACCCAAAGCCCTAAAAGCCACAATCTTTTTCTTTTTAATTAAGTGTGAGACACTTTTAATCCCTTCATTCTTTGAAGAAAAGGTCCCGAGGGACCAAAGGGTGGCAGACAGGCCCAGTGGCTGCAGCTGATGCTAACGTGTAATTTGGAAGGGAGGCTGGAGAGCTGGGGTGTACCTCTGAGGTAGGGAGCTTGCCTGGCATGCAGGAGGTAGGGAGGGAGGAAGCTAGCTTGGGCTTCCCTACCCTTGCCAGTCATGAGCATGACTGCACAAGAGGCCTTGGCTGATATATGCCAAAGAGGTTGTGCCCAAGCACTCATGTGCTGTTTTGGGTTTGGAGAGAGAGAGAAATTGAGACTGGAGATTGATCCCAGGGCTGCATTCCTAGCTCTTGTTTGAGACAAGATCTCGCTAAGTTCCCCAGGTGGGACTCAAACTTGCAATCCTCTTACCTCAGTCTTTCAGTGTTCTGGGATTATGGGCCACCATGCTTGGCTTTTTTTTTTTAATAGAAATGTGAGCCAAGTGTGGTGCTGCACAGCTGTAATCCCAGAACTCTGGGAGGCTGAGGCAGGAAGATCACAAGTTCAAGCCCCGCCTAGTCTGGGCAATTTAGTGACTTAGAGAGACCCATCTCTAAATAAAAAATAAAAATGAGCTGGATATGTAGGTCAATGTGAAGGCCCAGGGTTCAATTCCCAGTGCCAAAACAAACAAACAAGGAAGACATTAGTTTCCTAGAAAAATATGTAAATAGTGGTTTGAGCCCATCTCCTCTAGATCTTCAGGGAGCAAAGTCATCTATGTGAATTGCAAAAAGATCTATGGAAAATGCAGTTTTCAAGGACAACACATTTAAATGTTAAAAAATCACAATTTCTTTTGTCAAGGCTTCTAAGACACAATCTCCTCAGAATTGAGGGGTCCTGTGAGTGGAGGAGACTTTGGGTTTGCAGGTGGCTGCCTCCCCAGCAGCAGCAGTGGGTGCCAGCAGTGTTGCGTGCAGGCTGTGTGGGGAAGGGACTCACAGTGACAGTGGCCAAGAGGCCCTCCGGCACATTTGCCACGATGATGCCAATGAGGAAGATGATGGAGTCCAGAACGTGGTACTTCAAGGACACAGCGATGATGAAGAAAAGGATGCCGATGGAGACGGCCACTCCCGCCACGATATGGACAAAGTGCTCGATCTCAATGGCAATGGGCGTCTTCTCATTTCCAACCCCTGAGGCCAAGGAGGCTATGCGACCAATGATGGTGCGGTCGCCCGTGTTGATGACCATGCCGGTTGCAGTGCCTACAGGGGAAGCAGACATTTTACTCTGCGGGTCCTGCCATGGCCCTCTCTGCAGGCTGAAGGGATTGGTTAGCATGCGGCATTACAAAGGCCAACATCAGTGCTCTGGGCCCTCAATTCTATGTTTCCTACGGGAAAAGCTTTGTAACAAGCGATGGGTCAGACAAAAACATCACGCCCCAGAAGGAGAAGTGGTCCCAGCAGGGCGTGTGGTCCCTGGAACCAGCTGGCCTCACCTTCCAGACAGGTTGTGGAGTAGAAGCCAATGTTCTTCGTTTCCAGGGGGTTTTCGTGGGTGAACTCAGTGGAGCGAGGCTGGGGCTCAGACTCCCCAGTGAGAGAGGAATTATCCACCTGGAGGAAATTTTGAAACAGTTCAAAAGCAGGCACCTTGTTCTCTGCCTCTTCTACTGAGACTGGGAAAGAAAAGCACGCCCCCCCCCAACGCCCTGAGGATGGGGATCCCTGAAGCTCACCTTGCACCCCTGGGAAGATAGCAGCCTGAGGTCCGCAGGGATCTGGTCTCCTCCTTTAATCTCCACTATGTCCCCCACCACCAGCTGCTCTGCGGGGATGACCTTCTTTTCTGCGTCACGAATGACGAGAGCTTCCTGCAGGAAAACAGAGGATTGAGGGGCGAAGGACTGCTGTTGGGGTGGTGAGCGGCCCTACGGTGGTCAGAATGAGACTGAGCACTGTCCCTCCTGAGGCCTGGAGACTCTGAGAGGTGTTTTTTTTTCTTGAGCTTTGTTCTTGAATGAGAAAAGGCTGTGGTCGGGTGAATAAGGCCAGCGACCATGCTGGGCCTCGAGGGTGAGCCCCTCTACGTCCCGGAGAAACCTGAGGGTCGGTTCTCAGGGTCTAATAATCTTGATGAGGTGTGGGGGACTTTAATGAGGTGCTGTCCTACTTTTTAGCACAACCGATATCTTTTCCACACAGCCACCAGCTTTGGTGTAGGCCAAGGCCAAGGCCAGGGCCAGGGTGGATCCCTAAAAGGGATTCCCGGGAGAGAGGGGACAACTGGGTCCCCCTGGAGCATTCTGAGTTACATGCTCTGAAAGCAAAAGCAGCCACAAATAGAAAAGCATAGGTAGTTCTCCCTGGAGAGCCAGGGAAGGAACATTCTAGAACCACCTGAACCAACTGTTCAAATGGTTCAGAAGATGTTGTGCAATGACCAAGTTCTATCCTGTTTTCCCTTGACTAAGCGTTTCCTTGGGTCTCACTTCATTTAACCGTCTCAAACCCTGAGAGGAATTGGGGTTCAGAGAGATGAGGTAACTTGCCCAAGATGTCCTAGACAGCTCAGGGAGGGGGTCAGAGATGCTTCCTCACCTGGAATTCACACAGGCACCGGAGGAAGGGTGGCTGCCACTCACCTGGGGGATCATCTTACTGAAGCCGGCCATGATGTTGGTACTTTTGGCCTCTTGATAATAAGCAAAGATCCCTGTTAGAATCACAACAAGGGCGAGCACCACGCCCAAGTACACCTGTGTGAGGAGGAGCGGCAACAGTCAGAAATGCGTGCGTCTTTCGCATCCCACGTCCAAAATTCCAAAATCCGAAATGCCCCAAATCGGAAACTTTTTGAGCTCCAAGATACCAAACTGGAAAATTCCACACCTGACCCCATGTCAAAACATAGACATACTAAAAATTAGTACAAAAATTTACCTCCCGGCTGTGAATAGGCATATAGGAAATATAAACAAATTTTGTATCTACACTTAGGTGCCATCCCCAAGAAATCTTGTTATGTACATGCAAATACTCCAAAACAATACACAGTCTGAACTTGGGGACTCTTCTGGGCCATCATGTCCCTTGGTGGTCACTCCCCACTCCTGTTCCCAGCCTGCCCCACCGACATGGCCTAGGACCAGGGACGTCTACACAGTTCTCATCAGTGGCCTCATACAACACGTGGCCTTTTGCACCTGGCTTCTTTCTCTTAGTGTGGGGCTGGACAACTCAGTTTTGTAGGTCTGACATTCAGTTTAGTTGTCCTTTCTGGTAAAGGGAGAGGGTAGCTTTGTGGGGAGAGAGCCCCCAAATATTTCACATGCAAGTAGATTATTTTTCCCATAGGAACTCCAGGCATTTTGCCTGTCTTAGAATTGGTGCTCATACTGCTTCTGAGGCACTGGAAAGTCAGACAGCATTTGTTTTACAGTGGAGAGAATTACTGATTTTCTCATCCCCTGCGGTGACGATGGGTGGCAGCATCCTGCCTCCCCTCAGCAGGTGCCTGCTGATGGCTGGAAGGTGGCTTACACTGTCGAGGGATGCAGATTTATCGCTGACATACTGAATCCCGTACGCGATCCAGCACAGGATGGCTCCTGTCCACAGAAGGATGGAGAAGCCCCCGACCATCTGCCTGAGGAACTTGATAATCTCTGGAGTCTGCTTGGGAGGGCTGAGGGCATTGGGCCCATCCCGAGCCAGAAGCTCAGCAGCTCTAGTGCTGGAGAGACCCTGAGAAAGCCAAGAAAAACACATACATAGAAACGAACGGGAATTAGTTAGGTTCTGGTCCCTGGGCACCCCCTGGATGTACATCCAAAGCATCCTGAGCCCTGGTTCAAACACCGCAGCGTCCCAGGAGCCTACTCTGCTCCCTTGGGTCATAATTCATGGATCTCTCTGTGTACAGTTTCAACCTCTCACAGGCCACCTTACACTTCCCTGCACATTTACCTCCTTAAGGCCGGGATTACTGTCTCCCTTCGTCCTTCATTGCCAGTCCAGTGTGAACCACAGGGTAAGTACTTTTGTTAACTTGAAAACAGATGGACATTCAGATGTTGAGACATCCAAACTTTTTTTTTTTTTTATATGCAGGTACCGGGAGTCGAACTTAGGACCTTGCGCTTGCCAGGCGGGCGCTTATGCCGCTGCGCCATCTCACTGGCCCGAGACATCCAAACTTTTGCAATTGAACTTGGATCTGAATCCACAGAAGGAAGCAGTACTTCTGTGGTAGGGGCGTCTGTAAGATGCTTGAAGGCACAGCGGTGCGCCTTAGCGGTTCTCATATGGTTACTCGGGGTCCTCACTTTCTAACACAGCCTCCCCAGTCTCTGATAAGAAGAACCCCATGGACTATTATACTTCCTGAAGACAGGGAGGAAGCACCTGTATCTTTCTAGGGACACCACAGCTCCCCCTCGGTCACAGGAAAAAGATTTTCTATGCCTAGGTGTCTGTCCAGCTCACAAAGAGCTTGGCTCAGGCCTTGGATCAGGCACGCCAGCTCCGGGAGGCCAACTGGCCCTGTCTCGGGATCCAGGCTGGGGTCCCTGGGCACCCTCACAGGTGCGGCCGAAGGTCCCTCATCCTAACGGTGCCTTTACTTTCCCACACGCCCAACGTGCACTGCCTTCCCCTTTGTAGGGCAGGAGGCGTCTCTCCTCGATGCTCAGTTCCCCGATGACTTACTCTGATGATGTCTGTGCCGTGTTTCTGTTCCAGTTCCTCACTGGTGAGTTTGTGATCATCCTGAAGTCCATGAAGGGAAGGAGAACAGCGGATTAGGTCATTCCAAAGGATGTGACCCCCAATCTCTTACCACCCTGGAAGCTGGGAGAGGTACTGAACGTGGAGGGGGGGTGCAGAAAATGTGAGGAAGAGGAGAAAAAAGACTGGCCGTGCAGCAAGGAAAGACACTGCGGGACAGCCTTGTCCTGGTCACAGCCTCCTTGAGAGTTCGCACTGCACTTGCCACTGACATGGAGCAAGTTGTGTGCCTCCTCCCTCACCCTGCTCTCCAGCACGCATGAGTTCTGGCATCCCTATCCACCAGGTGCTAGTGCTGGACGATTCATTCAGACCTGGATCCTGGAACTGGCTGAGGGCGATGATTGAACCAAAAGTACACCCAGCTCCTGTGTTTGGACAGTGGCTCCCTCCCTGGGGGTTTCTGGAAGGAAGAGGCATGACTCCCCTCATTCCAGTCGTGAAACTCAAGCAGTTCACTGGTTAGAGAAGTCCCGCAGATTAAAAACTTGCCAATAAGCACACACCAGCACGGCCCACACTTGCTGATTTCACCGCAGACTTGAAAGACTGAAGCAGAGTTCTAGCCCACGGCACTGCTAACACTCTAGGCCAATAATTTTTGGTTTTAGGGTCTCCACCTCCTACCACACTAGCTCTGGGTTGTGATAACCAAAAGCTTCCTTGATGTCCCCTGGGCGGGGCGGGAGGATTCTTTCCCTCCTCTCCCTTTGAGAACCTCCAGGCTGAAAGCCTCTTCTTGTAGCAGAAAACCTAGAGAAAGTCTTCCTCAGCCCCTAGAAAGCCCAACACCCAGGATTATTTAAGCCTGGACTATCTGAGACACAGATTTATCCTGTGACTGCTACCAAAATCACGTACTTTAAGTATACACAGAAAAGTTTCATGTTGCGTTAAGATTAGGTGGCTTCTAGCCCTCTTCACAGCCAGATCCGGGTTTGCTCATTCATCCATTCCACCAACATCAATTGAATGTGATCTTGCTGGGGAAACAGAGGGTTAAGGCGGAGTCCTGTGTAGAGTACGGTGTACCAAGTTCGGGCAGATACAACAGTGGATAATCAAAGAGATCGTTCGCGTGGCTGGACCTGCGGTGAGGTCCTTGAGGCCTGGGTGCCAAAGACATGAGGAGAGGTGGGGTGAGGCGGCTGACATGTGGGGCACTTTCTGCTGTTCAGAACTGGAATAGCAAAAGGCAGGCCCTAGAGTGGCAGATATACAAAGATATACTGACATACAGATACACAGAGATATACAGATATACAGAGATATACAGATATACAGATATATAGAGATATAGAGAGATACAGATAGAGATATACAGAGAGAGATATACAGATATACAGAAACATATATATAGATATACAGATATACAGATATACAGAGGTATACAGAGATACACAGATAGAGATATACAGATATACAGATATACAGAGATGCAGAGATATACAGTGATATACAGAGATATACAGAGAGATATACAGAGTGGCAGATATACGAGAAGGCAGGGATACTTTTAGTGATCAAGGGTCTAATTTGCCCAAAGGTCAGGGTGCAAAAGCATTCCAGTACCATGTGACAAATTCTAGGATTCTTGTAAGAAGCTTGAGAAAGATGAGGGAAAGCAAGATGTTCTTTCTCAGCAGCAAAGCAGGAAAATACTCTGGCTAATACTACGGAAATGATTTGCCTATACACCTTCACGAAGTGCTCAAAGGAGAGAGAATCTTATCATAATCAACAGCATATAACGGAATAGGCATACAAACAGAAGTTTCATATAAGTTGCGGTTTCAGGGAAGAGAAGATATGCCTTCAATCTTAAGTGCCAGAGTTACATAAGAAATGTTATTATTTATCACCCGTGGTGTTCTTTATCCTGCCATATCTTGGCTAACCCTCTTAACAGCCCTGAGAGATAGGGTCTATTTCTAATTTACATTTTTTGAAATAGGAAAGAGTGTCAGCTACACTGAGATTTAAATTAAAATTCAGGCCAGTCCATCTTCAGGGCTGGTTTCTCCCTTCCTTCCTCCCTTCTTTCCTTCCTCTCTCTCTCTTTTCTTTTTCCTTCTTTCTTTCTTTTCTTTCTTTCTTTCTTTCTTCTTTCTTTCTTTCTTTCCTTCCTTTCTTTCTCTCTCTCTCTCTCTCTCTCTCTTTCTTTCTTTCTTTCTTTCTTTCTTTCTTTCTCTTTCTTTCTTTTTTCTTTCTTTCTCTCTTTCTTTCCTTCCTTTCTTTCTCTCTTCTTTATCTTTCTTTCCCTTTCTTTCTTTCTTTCTTTCTTTCTTTCTTTCTTTCTTTCTTTCTTTCTTTCTTTCATGTATATGTCTTATCAGAATGAATGAATGCAAAGCAGGTGCTACTCTGTTTAATCAGCTTTCCAGGAAAAATAAACAGCTCTGGTTTGCAGCATTTACCAGAGCCAAATTTCAGGACCAGGGCCAGCTTACCAAATCCTGGATATTAAACAATCAGCTGTCCAGTTACTCCAGTGAGTTAAGTGGCCGCATCAGCCCAGCAGCTGCCCAACAATCACAGGGCTCTAAAGTCCACCCTGGACTGCAGGCATCTTCTAGCAGAGTCTCAGGCTCCCCGTAAACGTTTCCCTTTGGCATTCAAGAGACAAAATCTGGGGGGCCGGTGAGGTGGGTCAGCGGCATAAGTGCCTGCCTGTCAAGCGCGAGGTCCTGAGGTCAACTCCCGGTACCCACATATTTTTTTATTTTATTTTATTTTTTGTTTTGTGGGTACTGGGGGTCGACCTCAGGACCTCGCGTGCCAGCAGGCGCCCGTGCCGCTGAGCAATATCACCGGCCCTTTTTTCGTATGTGGGATCCGGGAGTCGAGCTTGGGACCTCGCGCTTGCCAGGCAGGCGCTTACGCCGCTGAGCCATCTCACCGGCCCCCCACATATTTAAAAAGAGAGAGAGAGAGAGAGAGAGAGAGAGAGAGAGAGAGAGAGAGAGAGAGAGAGAGAGAGAGAGAGAGAGAGAGAGAGAGAGAGAGAGAGGAAATCTGCCACAGTTCCCATCCAAGCCAGGGCTCTGGGACAGTGGGTAGCTTAAAGAACTCCAAAGTTCTTCCTTAATATTACCGCACTCTTACAAAGTGCGTTCATTACAAAATACTCGTCTCATTTTTTCCCCTCACAGACCCTGCAAATTATTCATTTCCTATTTTACACGAAGGTAACAACGCTTCGTGCAGCCGGCTCACTTGCTGAATCAGCGGAGTGAGACTCGAGCTGAGCCAAGGGCTGGGGAACCCAAGCCCAGCATTCCGCCCGCTGGGCTCTCCCCTCATGGGCATACACCCCTAAACCTAGCAGGGCGGGTGGCTTTCGCTGTCCTCCTGGGAGGCTGCAGCTCGATTCGTTTTACTTATGAACTGAAAACTGGCAAGTGGTTGCTTCTAGCTCCTTAAGGTGGCCAGGAGAGCAGGGAGGGCTGCACAGTGCCCGCGGGGCTCGGGAGGGAGACGCTTTCCTCCCCGCTGTGCCCAGGACCGCTGCCAACCAGAACGCCGGAGCCCCGCAGAGGACTGGCTGATGGACAGCTGTTATCACTCCACTCTCTTTGAAAAACCAGGAAACGAATCCTCGAGACCGCTCTTCTCTCTCCTAACAGGGAGGCTACAGGGTCAAGCTCATCGGGATGCTTTCGCCTGAAGACCACTGACCAGATCAAGTTCCTTCTTAAGCTCCTCTCTCTGATGACTCTTTTTGAGATCCAGGTCGTTGTACTTCTTGCCATCCTCCTGGTCCGTCTGCTTGGTGTCTTTGGTTCCATCGAGCTCCACGGAGTAAATCTGCAGTGTTTTCTGAAAGAGAAGCCGAGATGCAACATTGGCCCTGCTGCTTTTTCTGAGGCGTGGCTGTGCGCCGCGGTGGGTGAGGACGTGCAGGGAGGAGCCCGTTCGCCCCCTCATCGACACCAGGAGAGGACACGGAAGCGCAAGGCTGTGGGGACTTCCCCTCTGCCACCTCCCCAGAGTCCTTTCAGTCCTCTGAAGGCACCGGCCTTCCCTTGCCTCCGCAGAACCCTGCCTGGTGGGGAGGGGGGGTGGGGCGGGGGGTTCGCAGCAGGGTCTCCGAGAGCCCGGTTCTCCGGGTTACATCAACGCCGCGCCGCTTCTTGGAGGAGGTGGCGTCCACTAAGCTGGAGCCTCGGTCCCTGGCAGGTCCCAGGCGTCCTCAGCAGCGCATCCGTCTAGCTCAACAGAGCACCAGCAGGACAGGTGCTGCGCAGCTCGCCTGCACCCCAGCCCCTCCCGCGCGGCTGCACCGGCTCCTCCACCCGCCGGCCTGGGGCGCACGGCGCCGGCGCGGGAGACGGAGCGCAGCCCCCGCGCACCCCGCGCCCCTTCCCGCGCCCCGCCTGGCCCTCCGCCCTCGCGGCGCGGGACCGCACGCACCCGGCGCATGCTGCGGCTGGCGGCGCCCTGGCGGGCGGCTCGGAGCGCGGGGTGCGCGCGGCGGCGGGCGCGGGCCGGTCCTGTCGGCCGTGGGGCGCACGGCCTGGGCTCCCCGGGCGGCGGTGCAGAGTCTGTTGGCGAGGACCCAGCGCCTCCTCTACGCCGATCCCAGTCGCCAGCGCTGTCCGGGGAGGCGGCGTCCGTCTTAAATGCCGTGCGCCCCGCCCACGTCCCTGCGGTGGCCGGGCTCCCCGCGACACTCCAGGGTGGTGACCAGAAGGCGCGGGCCGGGCGGGATGGTGCGGGACGCAAGGTCCGGCCCCTGGATCACCGCGCGGGCTCCGAGCTTTTGTGAGAACCCATACCCACTTTTCTTAAGAAAATGTAATTTTCTTACAAATAAACAAATTTATAAAATGTGTAAGCGAGGCAGCAAGTGCACGCCAAGAATGTGTCTCGACCATAAAAGCCAAGATCCCGGAGAATGGATTTGGGTAGGCAAATGCGGGCCTCAGAGCGAGCCCGAAAGCGATCCAGGGTTCCAAGCAATTTTGGAGGGAGGGGGGAAGGACAGGAGGGGGTGGAGGGGACAAATCCGTGAGGTTAGGGGACCTGGGGAGCAGGCTGCTGGGGACTCAGAGGACACCCTGCCCCGCCTCTCCGGAGAGCTCTGTGTTTTCCACAGTGGTGCACACAAATCTTTCCCTTCTTTCTTCCTTCTTCCCTCCTTCCAAATCCAGAAGAGCAAAATGGAGGTCTGGGGTCCATCTACTGTGAGGCAGGAAGGACACAGCAAGTCGCCTTTCGGCTAAACCCCCAAAGCTAGGAAGACTTGGGCAGACGTCTGATGTAGAAGTGAACTGGATAGATTCTTGGGGGGGCGGGGGTTCACATTCAGATCCAGACTCAGCGACAGGCTCCGGGGAGCTCAGCGTTCTCTTCCCTGTGTCCTCCTCCTCGGGAGAACACTGCAAAGCGTCGGTTTGCAGGTGGGAGTAAGGCAACACCAAAGTCCTTTGAAGTAGCCGTTCAGTGTTTTGCTGGGAATTCCTAAGGACACTTTGCAGGCTGGGATGGCTGCTGTTCACTTTTGCCTGGCTTCGCCTTTGGGATAGAGACTAGAGAAGCAGGAGCCAAGAGAGGGGTCCCTGAGCCCAAGCCCTGAGTAGGCTTCAAGAGCAAACCTGCTGCTTGACTCCAGGTGAAGAGAGAGGAGGTGAGGAGAGTGTTCTAGTGGGCTGTGATGGCTCCCCTTGGCAAAGATGGCCGTTATTCCTGTTGGCGTGAAGGGTGGAAAAGACCACCAAATGAGACAATTTTCGTCATCAGATTCTCTGGAACCCCCTGGGTCCTGCAGAATTTGGGTCCTCCACAGTTCCAAGGCAGCCCTTGGTGTCATCAGGTGTCCTGTAATGCTGACTTCTACCAAAGAAGAAAAACGGGGCTGCTAGGTAACCTGGCCTGCCTCAAGAAGAGTGGGGACCTGTATGTGTGATGCAGGTGCTTGGAGCAGCCCTGCGACATAGAACCAGGAACTGGGTTTCCTGTAGGTGCTGACTCCACTCTCTCTGGTCCCAGGCCCCTCACTCATGCTGTTCGAGGCAGTGAACCCTGAGCTCCCCAGTTCCAGTGGCACATCTTGGGTTGGCTGTACAGGAGGACAGGGGACACCTTCTCAGCCTGCATAATGCAGTAGCAGCTTCTGCTTGAGGTTTCTTTCCTGTCTTTCCAAAGAAGTCATCTGTGCCAAGGGTCTCTTCTTTTTCCTTTTTTCTTTTGGTGGTGCTGGGGATTGAACATGCAGGGCGAGTGTCTACCAGCGAGCCACACCCTCAGCCCGCTTATGAGTTTTATTGACAGATATTCTGTATCTGGAACAGTCTGCCACGATATAACACTTCCTAGCTCATTTAAACCAGTTATTACCCTAGCGTTATGGTTTGGGTTTGAAATGTCTCACTTAAATGCGTGTGTTGGAAGCTTGTCCCCTGACGCAGCAGTGTTCAGAGGTGGTGGAGACTTCGAGTGGAGACCGTGGCCTAGCTGGGGGAAGAAGAGCACGGGGCAGGTCCTTGAAGAGTATATTTTGTCCCTGGCCCCTTCCTCCCTCTTTCTCTTTCTTTTTTCCTGGCTGCCCTGAGGTGAGCAGCTTTGGTCTACTGGGTGTCCCCTGCCATGATACTCTGTGTCACCACAGTCCTCAACATGAGGGAGACAGCCAACCATGGACCGAAGCCCCGAAACCGTGAGCTGAATTAAGACTTTCTTCTTTTCAGGTTGGTTGTCTCAGGTATTTTTGTCACAGTGATGGAAAGGAGACTAATACACTTAATGTATTTGAAGCTGAATGAGACATAGAGGATGGTGGGGAGGAAGAGTATCAGAACTTTGCCATCCTGTGGCTCTGGGGACTGAGCTTGAACTGGAGAGGCACAGTTAGTAAAGAATAGGAAATGGCGCAAGGGAAAACTACTTTAGTATTAAATGGTATAGGCCAGTGATGGCAAACCTTTTAGAACCTTCAACGATACTTTCTGCTGTGGCACGCGTGTCATAGGTTTGCCACCACTGGTATAGGCTGTAAGTGCATTAAGGGTTTAAAGGAAAGGGACTTTGGGGGGGTATAGTTTGACTCTCTCCACCAAAACTCAGGTCGCAATTTAATCCCATTGTGAGTATTAAGACATAGGACCAGGGGAGACTTTTAAGAGGTCACAAGGGCTCTGCCCACATGAGTGGATTAATCCAGAGTGGGTCTATTATGAAACCCAGTTTGGCTTTGCCCCTTTTACTGTATGATGCCCTGCACTGTGGCAGGACTTTTCTGAGTCCCCACCAGCAAGAAGGTCCTTGGCAGATGTCGCCCCTCAACCTTGGACCTCCCAGCCTCCAGAACCATGAACATAAAGCTTTATTCTTTATAAATCACCCAGTCTCTCATATTCTGTTACAACAACAAAAGAGACCATGATCTTTATTGCTAAGGATTAGTTATCCGATTTTTTTCTGTCAGTTCACACCTTTTGAGAAAGTGGAAGAGCGGTAGAAAGGGGGCTGAGTTGGGCCTTGTGCTGGAGGATTTCTCTGAGAGGCCCTTTCTGCTGCCGCATCCAGGATAGAGAGCTGTCCACCAGCTCGCTGGCCACGAAGATTCAACAGGACAGAGAAGAGGGCCCGGGTGACAATGGGAGGAGGAAGCTTTACTTCCTGCTTCACATCCGGACTGGCTGGTGCCTCTCCTGCCCACCTGCCCTCTCCCTGTGCCTGGATTCCTCTCCTACACACCAGAAAGTCCCCACCCAGAACCTTCCCCCCACACCTGTGTTCACTCATGGACCAAGCTATGACTAGACCAGCATTGCTCTGCCAAACGGGGATGCCTGGAGTTGAAGTCAGAGAGAAACAAAACACCAGGCTGCAGCCTCACATGCCTCTGTTATTTCCTCATTTCTTCATGCTAGGAAATCCCGGGATTGGCATATGGACACCCTGCAGAAAGAAACCTGCTGTTCAGAAAGTGACTCATATACAATGGCAAGGATCCTGCCCGGGGCTGGTAAAGAACATTAGCAGAGCAAGCAGCAGCAGAGTCCCTCTAGGGGCTCCAGGGGGGCTGTTGGGTTTGCCACGGGACACGCTTTCTCTCCCTGTGGGCACAGCTCCCCGCAGACGTAGCTCTGCTGGGCACGTTAGGTATTCCAGGGTTTCTTCTGTGTGACTTTGGATGTGAATAAGATGTTTTAAAATACATTGTACATTTCAAGTTGTACAACGTGAGGTTTTGATATATGTAGTAAGTTACCGTAATCAACTGATTTTTTGTAAGAGCCAAAAACCCACTCTGAGCAATTTCCGGTATGCAGTGTTACAGTTTTAGTCCTCGTGTTGTACTTAAATCTCTAGAAGCATTCGTCCTACCTGTAACTTTGTACCCTTTGCCTTACACCTCCCTCTTCTTCCTGCCCTCCATCATAACAGGCCTGTTCAGAAAGTCACCATTTTCCTCTCCTTCTTTTTTGGGGACAGGGTCTCAGTATGTTGCCCAGGCTGGTCTCAAACTCCTGGACTCATGCGATCCTCTTACCTCAGCTTCCCAGTAATGGAGTGGAGGCACATGCCTCTGCACATCGCTTATCACTTTCCTTATAATAGGTGGTTGAAAAAGAAAAAGACTGCATCTGATGTGTTTTAATTTTTAATCTTAGGATGAAAACAGGTTTTCTCCATGTGACTCATCTGTTCCTTGATCATGGACATCTAACATATTAATATATATACAACATATATACATATATATCGCATAAAGAATATTATTCACACAGATGCACTTGCTCACTTGGCAGGAATTTGCCTCTTCTCACGAGCGAGTCATACTTTCTTGGTCACCGGCTACCATACTCTCTAGAATTGCAAGGCTCAAGCAAATATGCTTACATTTATTTATTCCTGAATTATTAACTGGGGCTTGTGATACGTGTGTAGCACCACTCCAGGACCTGCCTCCAAAAGAGATTTCAACTTGGTTGGGGGAGACCAGACGGACCCCTCTCCAGTTAGCACACAAACACCACACATCTCCGTGGCCATGGTCCAGCCCTGGGGGGCTGGGTGGGCAGGGCAGTCTGAGGTTCTAGGGGAGCAAAGCAAGGAATGAGCTCCTGAAAAAGGAGGGATGGGTGCTTCTTGAAAGGCTCGAGTGCAGTGCAGTTTGGAGGCTGGGTGAGAGGGTCTACAGGAAAAATCAAGAGCCCCCTTGACGCCATGACTGAGCTCAGCTGGCTGCTCCCATCTGCGCCTCATTTCCGCGTGCTGCTTCCTGTCTGTGAGTAGATTTTGTAAACGGGGTGGGCGGCTGCTCTGCCATATGGACTTTAGCATCCTAATTCCTTTGAGACTACTTCACGTGTCATTTATTTGCTCTATCAGGAATCTTTGAGCTGGTAATGTAGTTCAATGGAGGAGTGTTCGCCTCGCATATATAAGGCCCTGGGTTTAATTCCTTCTGCCATCCTCCAAAAAAAGAGAATCTTTGAGATGAACTACAGCAAAGGCAAATGATAGTCTGATATCCACCCAATCTAAATTAGAGAAGATTAGATGACTCCCCTCCCTCACTGCCCCTCTATAAATTCATATTTACCCAGTGTTTCAGGGTGAACTGAGATGTTCCAAGAGCTGTGTGGGAAGAGGGGGATCTGGAGGGAAAACCTGTGATGAGAGACGTGGCCCACCTTGTCCACAAAGAAAAGCTCCAACCCCATAGCAGCAGGGGCTGCCACTCTTGAACGGTGATGCAAGTCGATCAAGTAGAATTTGATGTCTTAGTTCTTTTTCCAGTGATGCTAACACAGCCCCACCCCCAGTTTCATGCTCAATCTGTCCCTCATGAGATTTCAGGACAGGCTTCTGGGTGCATTAGAGAAACGACCTTGACCTTTTGAAGTCCAGGTTCCATATGAACCAGGGACAGATATCTATTACATCACTGTCCTGGCCATCACTTTCTTTGTCTCTGATGTACTTTAAATAATTATCCATGATAACCACCATCTGAATGCAACATGAAATAGGTTAGTCTAACTCTGTGAATGAATCTATCCTGCGGTCAGTGCTTCAAAATAACCCAAATCTACTCCTGAGATGAGAGAGAGAGAGACAGAGACACGTAGTCCACATCCATGATGTCATTTCCTCCAGGGCTAGACTGAGTTCTTGCTGGCCCAGATGGGCATGGCGGGGAGGGCCACACCACCGCCCAGTGAGGAGTTAATAACTCGACTGGAGACTTCGGCATTTTGTATACAAACCTGAGGAAATGAGAAACAAGTAAAAGAAATGAGAAACATTGCTGTCAAGGACAACTGGGAGGGATCTGGCAGCTGCCTGGCTGTAAATCCTACAGGGAAGTCCACCTGAGAGCTGGTGGGTGGCGTAGGCCCGACTGGCACAGGTGGGGCGTGCTAGACTGGCTCTCAGCTTGAGTCTGGGTGCTGGGGAGGCCAGAAGTGGGAAAGGCTCCAGTCCACCACAGGATGTCCTATTCAGACGCACGCAAGAGAAAACACTTGGTACATTTACGGGCCATCTTATGTAGCTGTCAAAATATCCCCTTAGGAAAAAAAGCCACACAACCTGTGTTCATTAACAGGTGGCCAGCGTGATTACAGCCTGGAAAACGGGGAGGATCGGGAAAGCAGGACCAGCGGGCTCTGAATGGAGCAGGGTTAACTGTGCAGTTATAGGAGGAAAAGTAGGGTTGAAATATGAAGGTATCAAGGATAATAAAGCACTAAATATTTTGCTGAAGTTCTTTGCAGTGTCTTCTTAGACAAGAATTTGAATTAAAAGACAAGATGGCAGGACTTAAATCAGCGCTGCAATAGTTCCACTTACAGTAGGGCTGGACATGGAAGATTCATTCCAGGGCCTCAGTGGGACTGGGATTCTTCTCAGGGCTAATGGCTCAGCTGCCACCAGTTTCCGGGTATCAGCAGTTCATCCAAGACCCTTGGCTTCTGGACTGCCCTTTCTCCTCATCCTCATCTCTTTCCTCCCTTTCGGGGTTGCCCAATAAAACACACAAGGTGCCCTGTTGGAGTTGCATTTCGGATGAGCAGTGGATAGTTTTTTAGTGTGTCTCAAGTGTTATAGATACACTTATACTAAAAAAATTATGCATTGCTTAACTGAAACACACACTTAACTAGATGTCCAGTATTTTTATTTGCTGATTCTGGCCACCCGCCTCCCTCTAGATGCTTTAGGCATGAGTCCTTTACTGCTTATCCTTTGGCAGGCACATCTGGGGACATTACCTAAGCTCCTGAAGGTTGCTAGGCCAATTAAGAAAAAAACACATTCACCAAGCCTTTCCATCCCAGGAGTCCACAGGAGCTGGATTTGTCCAAGACTGTCTTGAATGAGTGTGGGAGTACGGTTTTGTTGTTTGTTTTTTGTTTTTTAAGTCAACTGTCATTTTGTTAGGTAGGTATTGAGACAGGCCTGGGGGACAAGGAGATCAAAACAACATGTTTTGTCAGTTTTAGTTAAACAACAGCAACAAAAATAAAGACCTCGGTGTAAAATACATTTATAATTATTTATTAGGTCTCTGATAAAAATGTCTACACAACATAATAAAATCTTGAAGTTAGACATTACATACAGCTGCATTATGTGGTCAGCCAAAACTTTACGGTCATTTGTTTTTATTGATTATAATTGTATATGTTTGTAATGCATAATAACTACATTCCTCTTGGGGAATTGGTACATATACATATCCCATCTTGATCATTAAGGTCATTTATTTTTAGATAAGACAATCAGACATATAGTATTCCTGGCTGCTATAGCCAATGGCTCACTGATCACAAAAAAGAAAGTAAAAGTAACATTTTAAAATCTAGCCACAGTGTCTACATTAAACTAAGACTTAACTTAGATTAAAATCATCTTATATAAATTAAAAAATATATACCAGCTGGGTGTGGTGGTGCCTGTCAGTGAATCAGCACTCTGGGAAGCTGAGGCAGGAGGACTGCAAGCTGGATCCCAGCATGGGCAACTTAGCAAGACCCTGACTCAAAGTAAAAAAATTTAAAAAGTGCTGGGGATATAGTTCAGTGCAGAGGCCCCAGGTTCAATCTCTAGTAGTAAAAAAAAAAAAAAAAAAAAAAAAAAAAAAAAAATATATATATATATATATATATATATATAATTAAATCCCCTGGGACTATGATATATGTACTTCAAGGAAAATGCTGACCACTTAGAAAAAAAAACAATAAGACATTTTCTAACAGTAATGAAGATGAAATGATTAGCATGATCACCATAGAGTCGCTGTCACATATATAAAATGATCCAAACTGCCACTCTGCAGCTGCCCTCTCGGCTTCTGCCTGCCTTCTACGGTAAGGGTGTGCTTGCACCTTGCTCTGCTTTCACACTGCAAACATTCATTCATCAAGAACAGCAGCACGGAAGATCTCCCTGCCGGCCACTAGTAACTTTAGCCTGAAGATCCTTAGCAATGATCTGGAGATTCTTGGGTCTGAGAACTGTGCTGCGGGGATTCAGTGGTATCTCGAAACCAATGTTCAGTTCTTAGAGGTCACAGCACAGAATATATATTCTACAGCAGTGGGGCTTGGGACACAGGATGAGATCATCACCCAGCGAGGCCACCTGGTTACTCAGGCACCAGGAATTTATAGACCACCCCCGGAATTCACAACCCATGCCAAATACTTCCTTTCTGACTGAGCAAAGGACAACTTGGGTGAAAGACAAGCCTGTAGCAAGCAAACACAAACAAGAAAAAGAAAATCAGGAAAAGGAACAGTGAAACACTCCAACAATAATCAGCACGAAATAGCAATGAACACAAAAATCTAAAAGAAAAAACATGCCACGTGTGTTGGCCAACACCTCTAATCCTAGCACTCTGAGAGGCTGAGGCAGGAAGATTGCAGGTTTGAGCCCAACCTGAGCAACTTAGTGAGACCCTGTCTCATAATAAAAAAGGCCTGGGGATATAGCTCAGTGCAGCAGCCCTGGGTTCGATGCCCAGTACCACAGAAAGACAAAACCGAACCAAACCAAACCAAACCAAACGGGGGCCGGTGATATGGCTCCACAGCATAAGCACCTGCCTGGCAAGCGTGAGGTCCTGAGTTTGACTCCCAGTACCCACATAAAGGAAAAAAAGGGCCAGTGATATCGCTCAGCGGCACAAACACCTGCTGGCAAGTGTGAGGTCCTGAGTTCGACTCCCGGTACCCACATAAAAAAAAAAAAGACAGAAATAGAAACATATTGTGACTTTCCCTGCTCCTAGGGCTGGGTGAGTTTTGGGACCATGCCCAGTCAACCCACACTTGCCGTTTCTCTGAGCAGCAGCTCCTCACTCTCTGCCTTCTCCCAAGGGTGAAAGGTCCCACAGCCCTCACTTCATCTCCCAGGATGTGCGCTCTGTGGGGCATGTCTGGGTCTGGTTTTGTCTTCTTTCTTTTCATTTCATTCCTCTCCTCTCTTCTGCCCTCTTTTCTTTCTTTCTTTTCTTGCTCTATTACAGAGCTGTGTCCTCAGAGACATGGCCAGGGGGACTGACGTGCAGCAAGTTCTCCTTATCAACTGTACAGTAAGTCTCTGATTAGGAGTGAGCGCCCTTCCGGGAGAGTGTTCATAAGGCGGATTCGTTCGCAAGTCTGACAAAGTGAGTCTTATACACCTTTGTGACACAAATACACGCTGTAAAGGATAAAAAAGTCAAACACACACACACACACACACACACACAAATACTGTAAATAAATGATTTTTACTTTTAAGTACTGTAAGCAAACAGCAGCACAACTGTGACAGTGTCCTACAGACACGTGAGCTACTTCCGTTATTTGCTGGCATCTATGAATGTTCGTAATGCGAGGTCCATTGGTATCTGTGAAAGTTTGCAACTTGAATGTTCATAAGTCGAGGACTTACTGTATTGGAGAAATGAAAGAAATTTTAAAAAATAAGTGGACCCTTGGCTTATGAACTCAATTCACTCCCGAGGGCTGGTTGTAACTCAAGCTGTCAATTGAAGGCTCAGGCTCCTCTACTCAGCCTTCAAAGTCTCTCTTGTGTACAGGCGGATCTCAGTGTCCTTAAAGAGAAATTGGCCCAGGATTTCTCAGTTAACCCCATGCAGGAGAGGATGTTGCAATGTTCCTTCCAGAGCTCTTTAAGGGTTAAATCTGTATCTGAGACCATTTGGAAGCAGAAGTAGCTCACACTCACGTCATAACTCAAGGCTTTGGTCATAAGTTAAAATTAAAATTCCGGTCATAACCCAAGTTGTTCATATGCCAGGCCAGTCAAAAATCAAGGGTCCACTGTATCTTTATAAAAGGAGAGCTTAAGCTGGGTGCAGCTCCTATAGTTCCAGTTACTCAAGAGGCTGAGGTGGGAGGATGCCTTGCATCCAGGAGTTTGAGAACAACCTGGGCAATAAGAATGAGACCCTGTCAAATAAATAAATAAATAAGAAAGCCTCACTATGCTTTGTTTGCTTTTAGTGACTGATTTTCCAATCAGGAAAGTCTTCCAGGAAGATGGCAGAGTGGTGAACCGCAGAAAAGAGCCTCTCTGAGATTTGGTGTCCAGATGCTGGAATGCAGCAATGTGAAGAAGAGAAGAAGGAGGGAAGCAGGTCCCTGCTACCCAGCAAGGATCTGAAGCAAGAATTGAAGCCCACAGGGAGAGTAAAGAGAGAGACTTCAATGCAGAAGGAGGTGGCAAGCAGCACTTTTTCCGTGAGCCCTAACTCATTTTGTGGGAGGGGCAGCTTGAACCTGCAGATGTATGGTGACTACTGGGGACCCCAGAGGCCTCCACAAAGAAACACAGCAGTGGAATGGAGCAGTGGACACAGCAGACTGTAGCGGGTGGTGAATTATTCCGGTGCAGACATCCCCCAGAAGAGGGTGACTGGCCAGTAGCCATCTTAGGGACCAACTGAAGTCAGAACTCAGAGCAGCTGCAGGTTGGCTCCATCTAGTGCCTCCCAGTGTCAGGGTGAGGCTGCCAAGTTCAAATGTGCAGGATGTCAAGGAGCCAAGTTCAAGATGGCAGGAGGCACATGGATTGTTGCAGGCTGAACAAACGGGGTTCTAGCCTCATAGCCAGAAACCAGCCTAAACTTCAGTGGAATTAAAGGCGCAGGCTTGCTGGGATTATCCAGTACCCTGCTGTAAATCTATGGCTGGCTTCCTGGGATTAATCAACCTGGATCTGGACTCTGTCTGCCCACGTTGTCTATCAGTGACAGCAGGGACGTGCCTTGAAGTGGACTTTTCTTATTTTCTTATATTTTTCTTTTCTTGTTTTTGTATTGTTTTTTCTTGATTATTTATTCTTGTTTTCATATGAGTGTATATGGTTTCTAGGTTTTTGGTTGTTGTTGTTCCATTCTGTTCTTGTTTTTATTTCTTCCTCCTCTCTTTCCCTACCATCTTCTTCACCAGTTTCCCAAGGTTTGTGTAATCTTCCTTTGTCCTCCAGCCTTGCTTCTAATCTCTTCCTCTTCTTCTATTTCTTCATTTTTCCCCCTAGTCCCTTTTAAATTTTCTCCCTTGAGGGTCAAATCACCATACTGAGGGCCTATTTACTGAACAATTTTCTGGTTTGTTTTAGGTTTTGTTATATAACCACAAATCTAGTTCATATTGTTAAAGGTGGCAAATTAATTATTACCACACTTTGTCATTTTCTAGGCTATGTTTGATGCTATCGTTATTGCTGATTGTACTACTTTAGCCAAGGTGACATAATTGTTCTAATCAGTTTTTCTTCCTGGTATGCCAAGACTGAGATTGCCTAAGGGTCATAAATAATATTGTAGGCCAATGCCAAAGAACCAGGGGCTGGGCCAAATAGGCAGCAACTTCTCATCCCCAATAAATTGAAGAGGTAGGATATTGCAACAGACTCAAAAGCCAAAAGCCAGCTACACCTGGGAGATGCCTCTGAGAAGTAGTCATTTCCTAAGTGTTCTAAATACAAGCAATAAAGCTATTCACCATAGGCAATTTATGAGCACCAACCCAGGAATTAAACTAAAAATAGAAAATAAGAGGATGCTTAAGCAAGATGCAACCCCAGACTTCCAGCTCACCAAAGTTAAACTCAGAGGGCAATGAGGTGGAAGAATTTGAAAGCCAACCACCTGGACTCTCTGAAGTGGTAACAGTGGAAGTAACAAAACAGATGAATGAGGCTGTAGAAAAAATCAAATCAGAAATAATTTCTCAGATAACCACAGAGTTGGTGACCACAATGAAACACATGCTTAGTGACTCTAGAGCAGATACAGATAAAAACAATAGAGAAGCTTAGGAAAATGAGGGAAACCATGAATCCCCAACAAAGGAAAGAAATGGAATCCATGAAAGAGATTCAAACAGATATCCAGGAGATTAAAAATTCCATTGAAAGTATATGCAGCAGAATGAACCAATGTGAGGACAGAATCTCAGATATAGAAGACAGGATTGTGGTTAGTGATCATGAAAAGAATGACTTCTTAAAAATAGCAAGGGAGGGCCGGTGAGATGGCTCAGCGACGTTAGCACCTGTCTGGCAAGTGCGAGGGCCCGAGTTCGACTCCTGGAACCCACATACCAAAAAAGGGCTGGTGATATCCCTCAGTGGCATGGGTGCCTGCTGGCGTGCAAGGTCCTGATGTCGACCCCCGGTACCCACACACACAAAAAAAAAAAAATAGCAAGGGAGAGGCTGGTGATATAGCTCAGCAGCATAAGTGCCTGCCTGGCAAGCATGAGGTCCTGAGTTCAACTTCTGGTACTCACATATTAAAAAAAAAAAAAAAAGGCAAGGGACTGTGAGAAATCAATCCAGCAGCTGCTAGATGAGGCAAAAAAGAATAACATAAGATTGATTAGAGCCTGATGGCTCAGTGGCATAAGCGCCTGCCTTGCAAGCGCGAGGGCCCGAGTTCGACTCCCGGATCCCACATACGAAAAAGGGGCCGGTGATATCGCTCAGCGGCATGGGTGCCTGCTGGCACACGAGGTCCTGAGGTCAACCCCCCAGTACCCACAAAAAAAAAAAAAAAGATTGATTAGAGCCAATGAAAAAGCAAGAGAGAGCACAAATGACATAAAAAACCTGTTCACAGAAGTAATGGCAGAAAACTTCCCAAGCAGGGAAAAAGAACTTTACATAAAGACAAGCGAGGCATATAGAACTCCAATTAGCCATGATCCAAAAAAAGAAAAATCTACAGCAAGGCATATAATAGTCAAGATTCCAGAAACTGCTGGGTGTGGTTGTGCACACCTGTAATCCTAGCACTGCGAATACTGAGGCAGGAGGATAGCTGCAAGTTTGAGGCCAGCCTGGGCAACAAAGTGAATTCAAGGCCAGCTTGAACTGCATACTGAAACCCTGTCTCAAATAGACAAAAAAAAAAAAAAAAAAAAAAAAATTCCAGGAATTCAACACAAGAACAGAATATTAAAAGCTATTAGACAAAAGAAGCAAAACACTATAAAGGAAAGCCCATCAGAATCACAGCTGACTTCTCAACACAAACTGTCAAATCAAGGAGAACTTGGAGTGAAGTATTTCAAGGTCTAAAAGAAAACAACCTCCTTTGATGTACACTGCAAAACTATCTTTCAAAATTAATGGAGAAATAAGATACTTCCATGACAAAGAACACCTGAAGAAATTCATGACCACCAAACCAGCACCCCAAAATGTTCTGAAGGACATTCTAGAAAGAGATAACAAGGACTGCAACTCCATGAACCCCAACAGAATGAATCCACCAGGCAAGGCAAACAATTAAACAGAGGGAAATAATGGGAGCCAACAACAGGAAAATAATATGATAAGGACAAGTCAGTACATACCAATTATAACTATGAATATTAATGGTCTCAATTCACCAATCAAAAGAAACAGACTAGCAGAATGGAACAAGAAGCAAGATCCAACAATATGGTACATACAAGAAACACATTTAATTCAAAAATAAATTCATAGACTGAAAGGCAAAGGATAGAAAACAATACACTATGTAACAGGAACCCAGAAAAAAGCAGGGGTAGCTATTCTATTTGTAGACAGAGTGGATTTCAAGCCAGACTGATTAAGAGAGACAAAAGAGGTCACTACATCATTGTAAAGGCAACAATCCAAGAAGAAGAAATAACAATCATAAATATATATGGAACAAATACCAGTGCACCCGACTATATAAAACAAATATTAATGGACATGAAAAATCAAATAAGCACTAATACAATTGTAGTGGGAAACCTCAATACCTCATTATACCAAATAGACACATCAAATAGACAAAAAGTCAACAATGAAATATCAGAACTGAACCAAACTCTTGAACAAATGGACTTGGTAGATGTCTACAGAGTGTTCCACCCCACAACATCAGAATACACATTCTTCTCAGCTGCACATGGGACGTCCTCCAAAATATACCACATTCTAGCTCATAGGATATGCTTAAGTAAATACAAAGGAATTGAAATTATCCCATGTATATTATTAGACCATAGTGCAATGAAATAAGAAATCAATGGCAAAAGAAACCACAAGCACTTCACAAACACATGGAAATTAAATAACATCCTCCTGGACAACCAATGGGTCACAGATGAAATTAAATAAGAAATTAGACAGTTTCTACATTTAAATGATAATGCCAAAACAATATACCACAACTTATAGGATGCAATAAAAACAGTCCTACAAAGGAATTTATAGTGGTGAATTCCCATATCAGAAAAGCAGAGCAAGCTCAAATAAGCAACCTAATGTTGGACCTCAGGCTCCTAGAAAAAGAAGAGCAAGTCAATCCTAACAAGGGAAGAAATTATAAAGATCAGAGCCAAAGTTAATGCAATGGAGACTAAGAAACAATAAAAGAATCAGTGAATCGAAGAGTTGATTCTTTGAAAGATTAAATATAATTGACAGATCCTTAGCCAACTTTATAAAAAAAAAAAGGAAAGAAAAGACTCAAAACTATACAATTAGGAATGAAAAAGGTGAAACCAAAATGGATCCTATAAAAATCCAGAAGATCACCAATACCTACTTTAAGAACCTGTATTCTAATAAGATGGAAAACGCAGAAGAAATGGACAGATTCCTAGATACATATGAATTACCAAAGCTGAATCAAGAAGATATAAAAATTCTAAATAACCTACTACCAGTCAATGAAATTGGAGAAGTAATTAAAAAACTACCAACAAAGAAAAACCCAGGCCCTAATGAATTCACTGCTGAATTCTACATGAAATTTAGAGAAGATCTAATGCTGCTACTTCTTTAATTCTTTAATGAAATTGAAAGGGAAGCTATACTTCCAAATTCATCTCTGGAAGCAAGCATTACTGCAATACCAAAATCAGAGAAAGATCTAACCAAAAAAGAGAACTACAGGACAATCTCCCTAATGAACTTAGGAAAGTCTTCGTCACAAACAACAGAAAACGCTCATTTTGCAGCTTGGTTTCCAAAGCTAGATGGGGGAGTTCTGACAAATTAGAAAAAGCATGCTTTTTAAAAAATGTTACCTAAAAGATATGTCCTTCCAGCTTGGGAGAAAGGCTAAACCGCCTTATAAGCAATGCTGAGCTGGGAATCTGTGAACCAGGATTCTAGCCTTGGCTTTCATGTTTGCACACTGAATTTGCTGATGCAAGACTCTTCGCCTTGTATGGCTTCCACCGTATCAGCGCTGACTGAGCCATGGCTCCCAAACTCAACTGATTGCATAACATCCCAAGAGACTTTAAATATGCAGATTCTGGGGCCCTACGTCCAGGTATTCCTGGGATAAGTTCTGCAGACTTCCTTGTTTTTACAAAGCTTCTGAAGTGCTTCTTATGGACCAGTGGTCGTGAGAGCCGTGGACCCTGTCATTGGTTCCTACCCTGCTGGTGTGGACACCAGAACCACCCTGAGTCTCACTACTGCCGTCTGCTAGGAGCTGAGGTTAACCCTGTCCCCTGGTGGATTCTCAGGGTGTGTGCTAAAGCAGCAATGCTAGATACTCTTTAAGATCCTTTCTGGGGCTGAGAACATAGCTCAGCAGCAGAGTGCTTGCCTTGTGTGCACAAGGGCCTGGATTCAATCCCCAGCATTTCAACAAAACAAAACAAAAAAATACAGCTGGGTGTGGTGGCAGATGCTTGTAATCTCAACAACTCTGGGAAGCTGAGGCAGGAAGATCTCATGTTTGAGCTCAGCATAAGCAATTTAGTGACTTAGCAAGACCCTGTCTCAAAATAAAAAATAAAGAAGGGGATGAGGATGTATTTTAGTGGGAAGATCATGGATTCAATCTGTAGTACTGGGGGAAAAAAAGAAAGGAAAAGAAAAAAGAAAAGAAAAAGGAGAGATCATTTCTGACTCTAACACATTGCTGGTCAAAGAACTCCAGGTTTACCTTACCCTTCTAAATTCTTCTGGGGTAGTTTTATTACATTTAATTAAAATGGGTGTTTTGTTCTTGCAGTTCATATTTGTGCATAAAGGGCAAATGTCAGCCACCTCTGACAAAGTGTCTCTCTGTGGGTGTGGGGTGAATCAGTACAGTTGGCTCCATCCAGAGGCAGGAGGTTGCGTATACATCTTCCCAATGGTGAGTGACAATGTCCCAGTCACGTTCTGGAGTCTGGTTTCCACGTGGGTGTCACTGACACTGGTAGAAAGCTTTTCTTAAATAGAGACACAGATCCAACCTACAGCAATAGATTGAGTTGGGATGACCACAGTGATCATGGTTCCAATTACTTCTGCATTCTTAGAAATAACAGGTGTGCATGTGTGGTACACAAAGTGGAGCACATTGCCAGCATGCAGGCCTCTGGCTGGAGCCTAAATTGCATCCAGCACTGGCACTCAGAGCTGCCTGGGCCTGTTCGGTTAACTGCAGATTGGTGGAGGCACCTTGCATAGAAGGGGCCAGATGCAGAGGGCTGGTCCAAGAGTCACCACCTGAGGGTTTTGTGGCCCAGATCATGGCCGCATGTCGAGCAGGAGGCTACTGATAGTCAAAGCTCGGATGTTAGAAGCCCTGGGAAGACACTGAGGTTTGGCACCTGCAGGCTGTGGGGAATGCCTGGTGGATGACTAAGGTGTCTGGCAGGTGGTTTTTCCTGCAGGAAATGATGGCTAACTGCAGTATCTGTTGGACTTGGAGTGAGTTAGCTGTGGAATGTGAACAGGGCCGGAGCAGAGAACAGGAGGGAGGGGGACAGGAATGTTTCTGGCATTGGAGCTACTGGATGGCTGGTAGGTGCCAGGATTCCGAATGTGCACAGGAGAAGGAAGCTGGCAGTGTCTGACCTACAACCAGTGTCAGTTTACCATTCTAGACCTCTGGGTTTGGGCCTGGGCTCCTGTGGTTTCCATGAGAGACACTGCAATTCAGCTCTGCGAATCCTGAGCTTTGTCTGTTGCTTTCTGCTTCATTGTGGGGGTCGTTTGGCCTGATGATGTCCCCAGAGTGTGAGGGGTGGCAGCCCCGTTCCTTCAGTGAGTCCAGACCACTGCAGACCACTCTGAGCTCCCAAACTACAGACCTGTTCTAAAAATGCCCATGAAAACTTCTCAGGATCTGAGCGGGACTTTGTGCCATCTTTCCTCATATCGAAACTCAAATTACAGGATCTAGATTTGGGGCTATCGCCCCAAGCCACACCCTTCCCAAGAAGCTAGGTAGGCCTCGTGACAGTTGGAAACCAGGCCCTCTGCCAGAAGCACTGATCCAATCTGCCTCTGAAAGCAGCAAGAGGCAGGCCAGGCGGGAGAGAAAACGCTGGTCTGTTTAGCCGTTCCACCTTCCCTCTAGGGAACATGCAACATCGCAGCTCTTAGGAAGTTCTGAATGAATTTCTGGGATGATTAATGTTATGTGTCAACTGGTCTAGCCCACAGTACACAGTTTTTGGCCAAACACCAGTCTGAATGCTGCTGTGGAGACATTTTTTTGCACCTGTAATCCCAGCACTCAGGAGGCTGAGGCAGGAAGATTGCCACAAGTTCAAGACCAGCATGGACTACACAGTGAGTTCAAGGCCAGCTTGAACTGCATGGTGAGACTTTGTCTCAAAAAAAAAAAAAAAAAAAAAAGACATTTTTGTGGAGATCTTTTTAACAGTTAATCGTAGACTTTGAGGAAGGGAGACAAGGCAACCTTCCATAATGTGGCTGGATCTCATCCAATCAGTTGAAGGCCTGAAGAGAAAAGCGTGAGATCCCACTGGGTGAGGAAGAGGGGATTCTGCAGACTGCCTCTGGACTCCATGAGGAGCTGCCAGCTCCTCTCCGGGTTCCCAGCCTGCCCTCCAGATTTGGGACTTGCCAGCCCCACATTGCATGAGCCAATTCCCTAAAATCAATCTCTTTCTCTCAACATCCTATTCGTTCCGTGTCTGTGGAGAATGCTAACTAATATAACATCCTTAAGATCTTCAGCCTAGCAAACCACACAGAGAAGTTTTAGCGTATGGCAAACAATTAAATAGAAAAGGCAGTATTCAGTCATTTGTAGCCAAACAGAGATCTATGGGGTCTTTTGACTTTCAGGATGGGGTTTTATATGGAAGAGTCATCGATGATAGCCTTTACGTTATTATAAGACGACTCCGTTTTCACAGACGAGATTCCACAGGGGTTTGTTTGGAAGCCAGTTATTCACGCTGGGCTGTCTAAGCCTCAGTGGCAGGTGGGCCAGGAGTAGACAGCTCCACTGAGAGATGCTCCGAGCAGATATTCAGATTTTAGAACAAGCAAATGTTTGGATTTACCTGGCATACTGCAGCGAAGTGATTTGAATCCTTAGTGTTCACTGGGTGCAGCAGCATATGCCTGCAGTCTCAGCTACTCAGGAGGCTGAGGCAGGAGGATCCTTTGAGCCCAGGAGTTCAAGACCAGCCTAGGTAACATAGTGAGACCTGGTCTAAAAAAAAGAACTCTTAGTTTTCCCAGGAACTCAAAGAGGCCAAGTTACTTCTGCAAAATTTCATATTGGTTGTAAACACTCTTTGAAAACACAGCATGTAAACATAAAGGAAATAGGGTGTTCGGCACCAACCTGGCAGATCAGATCAGAGTAGACACCAGGTCTGCAGCTTACAGGATCACCTCACATTGGAGGTTTGAAAACAAAAATATCTAAACGGGTGCCTAATACTATTGTTTTCTTGGTCTCTCTGGCGTCAGCCTCCTGGAATCAGCTTATTCGGCTGTGATTATTAATCTAGACAAGGGGGGGCGTAGAAAGGTGGTTTCTTGACAGCCCCCCTCCCAGCAGCTCCTCTAAATGTGCACCATGGACTCTTAGTCCTGTGACATGGTTATAAGGACAAATACATTCACCAAGGTTTTATGCAATAGCATTTTCCTCCTCCTTGGAGCGTTGCCCTGCTTTCTAATATAAGTCAGTACAGCCACAGTAGAAAACAGTATCGTGGTCCCTGCCATGTGATCCAGCAAGGCCACTACTTTGTAACCAATGGACATGAAGTCAGTACATTAAAAAGACACCTTGGGCTGGGAGATAGGTCAGTGGGAGAGGACTCGCCTCGTGAGCGCAGGGCCCTGGGTTTGATCCCTGATCCCTGGGGCAGGATAGGAGGAGGAAGACACCTGCTCTCTTGTGCTTATTGCAGCGCTAGTTACCATAGCTAAGGTACGGGATCGACCTAAGTGCCCACCAACTGATGAATGATATATGTGTGTGTGCATGTGTGTACCCTATGTGTGCCTATCACAGTGAAATAGTGTTCAGCAGTACAAAGAATAAAATGTTATTTGTGGCAACCTGGGTAGATACGGAGAGATCACAATGTTAAGTATTCCAGCCAGGCACAGAGTGACAAATGACAAGTACTACGTGATCTCACTCATGTTTAGAATCTTAAAAAGCCGAGGTCACAGAAGTAAACAGTAGAAGAGTGGTTACCAGAGGCTTGGGGGACAGGGGAGGAGGATGGAGAAAGGTTCATCAGCTGGTTCAAAGTCACAGCTGGGTAGGAGGAATGGGGATGCTTCCTAACTCATTGATGTGTAACTGCATTTTATGTGTTTTTGTTTAAAGACACTTTACCTAATGCACATTATTGTCTCATTGACATTGAATTGGGCACCACTCTTTAAGGCCATTTTAAGCAGTGAAATCCATAAGAAGTACAAAAACACAAAGACCATGGCATTAAATAGACCACAAAAAGGGACCCTGGTTTACAGTATGGGAGCTCAAATAAGGCAGTGTGTCCCGTGGGACCTCAGCGGGGCAACTGCGTGCTTCTCCACTCAAATTTCTCATTGCTGCACAAGTCCTCTGATATCTGCAGATGTGCCAGAGGTGTTGATCTGGGATTACAGATGAATCATACCAAGTAGGCAAAACCTCAAACATGGAAACTATGAATAATGAGAACTAATGGCATTTAATAACTTTAATCAAATTTTCAAAAGATAAGTTAACAGCAAAATAAATTGTAGGCCACAAAATGCTTGTCTCTACTAACTTAGTGGTTCTCAACCAGGGGTTCCTGTATATTTTTAGGTACATTGTAAACCAATCCTGTCCTCTTTATAGTAAGCCAGTTCTCTGTAATATCAGCTACAAGCTTTTTCATATCTTTTGGTCCAGCAATTCCACATTTAGGACCAATTCTTCCTCAGCACAGTGACTCAAAAGTTTAGAAAGTTATTTGTGTAAGTATGTTTACAATAGTTATTTTTAAATTGCAAATGTTTGGAACTCTTCAAATGACCAGAAAATAGAGCCAGTCATGATGTTGCACACGTGTAATCCCAGCACTGGGGAGGCTGAGGCAGGAGAATCACCATGAGTTCGAGGCAAGCCTGAACTATATAGTAAGTTCAAGGCCAGCCCACATTACAGTGTCAGAGCCTGTCTCAAAAAAAGAAAAAATGGCCAGAATATAGAACTATGACAGCAAATTACAGCACAATAGCCTGAATGAATGCTACGTTAATTGGGGAAAGTGGCAGATTTGTAGAAAATAACAATATAAGGACATGCCTGAATGATATAGTCAGGTGAAAATAGCAGAAAATAATTGTTTCTGCTGATTACAACCACGTAGAATTACATGTGTACACACAGACAGACATGAGGGCTTTTGAATGGGGTTTAGACTTTGATATTCATAATGTTCTTTTTCATTCAATTTCTCAAGTTTCTGAAAGAAAGCAAGTTTAAAATCTCCCAAGTATGTGGTGCAGGGCTTATCATTCCAGCCTCCTGGAGTGCAGCTGGGAAATGGAGTTTGGACAGCAGTTTGATGTGTCTGCCGGGTGAGGCTACGCATTCACTCACCCAGGTTACTCGAGGTTGCTGTGCGGTGGTTAGAAGATGCAGCCACAGCCTGTAACTCGTTGGCTTTAGGCAGGGGAAGCTGTCCTGGAGGGTGTACGTGGCCCCGTCCAAACAGATGGAAGACTTTAAGGGCAGAGCTGGCTGGCAGTGGTGAGACCTGAAGGGGGGGGTCACTTGAGTTCAGGAGTTCAAGGCCAGCCCAGGCAACATAGCAAGACCCTGTGTCACAGGATAAAGGGAGCATGGCGGGGGCAGAGCTGAAGCTTCCCTGAAGAAGAGACTCCACCGGCCACAGTAGCTTTGGCTGAGCCCTTGCCCCCAGCTGTCCTTCTCGACAGCTTTCAGCCCGTAACTCTCCTGCAATCACCTCAGCCGATTCTCCGCACTCAGTCCCTTACTTCACTGCTCGCTACCTCTGTTTCTCTGGCTGGCCCTTGACTGGTTAGCAGTTGCTACCAGCACTTTCCAGATGGGCAGATGAAAGTCCAGTGGAGCTGAGTGGCTTTCACAGTGTCACAGGGCAAATGCCAACGCTACAATCATATCGGGGCCTGGTACTTGGAGTTATTTGTGGCTCGTGGCCTGTGCTTCATTCTCCTGACTGGGCATAAAGGAAGGGAGGATTTGTTGAATGTTCTCTATAAAGTTCCACAAAAAGTTTTATGAGACTTGATAGAAACAAAAAGCTTTCTGTGGGGTTGTAAGGTAACTATTTGCCCTGCCCTCCCCCTTCACTCTCTCAGAATAGCACAGGCTCTTAAAATCTTCTCAGGAGACAAATCCATTTTATTGCTGTTCCCTGACAGAGCAATGGTGCTGATGGGCTGGGGGTGGCCTGCAGGGAGCCACACCGAGCAGGGACACAGGGCACTGAGGTCCCAGCCAAAGTCCGAAGTAGGGATGGGAGAAAAGATCCCAGGTGGACTGGCACTTTAGTGGACTTACTTCTCATCTCATAGTCAGGCAGGATGGCTGATGGCTGTGTGTATGCGTGTGTGTGTGTGTGTGTGTGTTGCAGGGGATGGAACCCAGGGCCTCACATATAGTAAGTAGGCAAGTGCTCTACCACTGAGCTACACCCTCAGCCGGTCCCTATCTCATAGTTGGGCTGGAGTGTCAGAGCCCAAGGCCTCCAGTGCCTGGCTGGATTGAAGATGTCAAGACAAGACAAGGGGACCCTGGAGACCAGACCTCTCCCACAGGTGACAAGTAGCATTCTCTTCCTGGAAACCTGCAAAGGCTTTAGTCAATTAACTCCAGGAAGAGGGAGATAAACTAGAAAGTTCCTTCCAAGAAAAGAAAAGTTTGTAAGTGATGTATGAATTTATCATTCCTGGTCAGAGGCATAGCTCCTCCCAAACCAGACAACATTTCTGGATGTAAGGAGGGAGACAGTCCCCAAATATTACTTAGAATTAAACTTTGTATTTTCCTTATGAGTGCGTCGTGTCCTTAAAATAGAATTTTAATTTGTGTTCTCATAAAGTTTGTGCAGATACGGGTTCTAATATAGGTTGGAGAATTACATCATTAAGGTTGGTTGGGTACACAGTGACTAGCACATGAGATTCAGTGTTTTCATGTAATCCCTGCACTTAGAAGGCAAAGTACCAGGAGCGCCAGTTCTTTCTTTAAAATTAAATTTAAGGAAAGTTACAAAGCAATGTAACACATAGACTCCATCTCCTACCCACTGTCCTTATTCTCAAAAGCTGCCACCTCTGCGGCTTGCTGGGGAAGATGGCCACAGAGACCATCAACGCTGTAGCGCCTGTGACGCAGGGCAAGGGTTGTGACGCTGAATACGTGTTGAACCTCAACTGCGTTCATGTAGTGGGAGACTCAGACCGCAAGCGGATGTATGAGAAGCAAAAGTTTATTTTTCTCTAAGTGCAATTTCTGTTTATAATTCCATTTGCTTGATGGTAGAGAGTCAGTGTTGCTCTACTGGGGCCACCACTTTTCCTTCGTGTTGGATCTGGACAGTCCTGAGGGGCTTAAGGGGTTCGGGGTGTTAGTGGACAGACCCGTTTGGGCCTGGAGTCTGTTGTCTTTCTGGATGGATCAGGCTGGTGTTGGTTTGGTGTGGGAGAAGGAAAGCCCTGATGCCAGGATGTCAGGCATTAGGAGACTGATGGACATGCACCGGGGGAGCACAGGGCTGCCCCGCCCATCTGCTGCTTCCTTTCACGCGTCAAGTTTGACCTGGGCTGTGACATGACCCTTCCTTTTAGTTCTCCCCCTCGAACGCCCAGGGACGCTTCGGAGCAGATGCGTGGAATTCTGTGGTTTCCCTTCTCATCTCACCGTGCGGAGTGCACCGATGAGCCTGCTGAGAGGGAGGAGAAGGGACAGCCGCAGGACGAGGTGGTTGGCGGGACGTGCAAACCGAAGAGGGAGCCGAGGGGCAGCTCCCGCGGCTTTGATTTTCCTCCTCTGAGGCAAAGCCTGGCTGCGGCTGCAAGCAGGCAACAGTGTTGAATCCACAGTCCCTCTGCAGCTTGGCTTGGATTTACTTGATAAACATGTTTATCACTTGCAAATAATGAATTTTCCCACACATTCTCAATCATAACCTCTTTTTTCTCTTTTTCTTATTATGTGGAGTTAGCTCACCTTCTAAGGTGGGGAGGGTGGTGCAGCCTATTCTGCCCCTGACTTTAAGTGGAATTCTAAAGTTTCCTAGTTAAATTTGATATTTTTGAGCCAGGTGTGGTGGCACACGCCTGTAATCCCAGCACTCAGGAAGCTGAGGCAAGTGGATTGCTGCAAGTTCGAGGCCAGCCTGGACCCAGCAGGATATGATGTTACAACCAACGTTCACACCCTCCTCGGGCCCCCTGGGCTGGGAGTGTTTCTCGGGTTTGTCTTGTTTGCCGTGGCTTTGGCAGTGCTGAGCAGGGTGCGCAGGTGTTTGGTAGAATGTCCCCCTTTTTCTCACGATGACACTGGGGTGGAAGAGCGTAGGGGTGAAGGGCCCCTCTCACTACCTCACTTCCAGCGTACACACCGAGTGCGGCTTCACCGTCGCCGTCGCCTTCAGCACCCGGCTGCCTCCGTGCTGCTCAGGGTTCTGCACTGGAAACTGGCTGTCCTCCTGCCAGGCCTCTTCCCGCCTGCTGCCCTCACCCCCGCCCTCCCCCTTCCTCCTCCTCCTCCTTTCACCTGTCCTTTCTTTCCTTCCTCCTCCCTCCTTCCCTCTTTCTCTTTCTCTCCTGCTGCTAGGTGTCCAACACAGAGCCTCCCTCATGCTAGGCCAGAGCTCTACCACTGAGCTACACCCCAGCCCCTCATTCTGCGCTTTCAGAAATAAAGGTACTATGTGTAGCCCACACTTGAGTGGGAAGTCCTGCTTCAATTCTCTGACCGTGGAGCAGCTACATAAATTATTTGAAGTCTTCTGTATGGCAAATTTGGCTATTTTCCTCAAGTATTCACTATCCTATTCCTTGGTATCTTTCTTTAGTGGTTTGTTTGTTTGTTTGAGACAGGGTCTCGCTATGTAGCAGGCTGGCCTCAAACTCATGGCAATCCTCCTGCCACAGTCTCCCGAGTGCTGGGGTTACAGGTGTGCTCCACCATGCCCAGTTTAGTGGGTTATTTTTGAGTACAAAATTAATTTCTTTCTACTCTTCCTGTTTGTCCCCCTCCCCCTTTTTTTGTGGTACTGGGGATTGAACACGGGGCCTTCACACTAAGCTTCCTCAGCCCTTTTTCCTCCCCTCACCTACCTTCTCTTTCCTTTTGCCAGAGTCTCACTAAATTGCTAAATTGCTGGGACTGGGTTTCAATCTGTGATCCTCCTGCCTTGGCCTCCCAGAGTGCTGGTATTATGGGCATGTGCCCCCATACTGACTGCTTGAGTTTTTAAAAAGTGCATTTCTTGGGCCAGTGAGATGGCTCAGCGGCTTAAGCGCCTGCCTGGCCAGCGTGAGGGCCCGAGTTCGACTCCCAGATCCCACATACGAGAAAAGGGGCCGGTGATATCTCTCAGTGGCATGGGCGCCTGCTGGCATGCGAGGTCCTGAGGTCGACCCCCCCGGTACCCACAAAAAAAAAATGCATTTCTTTTTGTTGTTAAGTTACAAATAGTTCAAAACTTTCATTTTTTTTCCTGTTAGCTAATGGTATATAGGAATGTGATTTTATACTTCTAGACATACGTACTTTTAAAAAACCATCTTGCTGTATCAAAATGTTTGGCATAAACTATCTCCAAACTTGGCACACAGCAGCCTCTGTCCCTTATAGGCCATACTCTATATGTGTCAAAAAAAAAAAAAATTGTAAGCCAAATTAAGAATGTACTTTTGTAGCCAAGCAACTGAATCTCAGCCTATCACAGAAGTTGAGCTCAAGCCAATCATAGGCTGCCAACTGATATGACAGATTCAGACTCAGCCAATCAGGTTGTTTCTCTATTGGACCTCTTTTTCCCCACCTATAAATGCAGCCTCCACAGGTGGGGGTGTGGGGCATTCCCAACCATCTTTTGTTTGGAGTGAAGCTGGAACCTTTTTTGGCCTCAAATAAACTTTGCTAAATTTGGTCTTAGTATTTAACAGCCTTTATTATTGATTTCTAGTGTAAAGATACCTTGTCTAGACAGTATGATTTGGGAAGTATTAATTTTTTATCTTTGGCAGAGATTTTTTTCTTTTTTTTTTTTTATGTGGGTACTGAGAGTGGAACTCAAGACCTCATGCTTGCCAGCAGGCGCCCATGCTGCTGAGCGATATCACTGGCCCTTTTTTTCCTTTATGTGGGTAGCGGGAGTCGAACTGAGGACCTCGCACTTGCCAGGCAGGTGCTTATGCTGCTGAGCTATCTCACCGGCCCAGAGATTTTTTTTTTGACCTAATAATTTTTCTAAGAAGTTTCTTGTATGCTTGAAAAGAATTTATATTCTACACCCAATTTTGGAGTATATGTTTCTGAATACATTATTAGATTAGGTTAGAGAGTCTCAAACTTTCTCTGTTCACAGCATCCTTAACTATGTCAAGAATTATTTTGTAACATCCCCAGACTAGAAGAAATACCTAATGTATCTTTATTAAGTAGTTATACCCCAGTGACTTATATGTTTGTCTCCTAAGAACTTGTAGGAATTTTGAAACATAAGGCATATAATTGAAAAAAATAATTTTCTTGGTCATGGTGAGGTACACCTGTAATTCCAGCACTCTGGCAGGCTGAGGCAGGAGGGCTGAAGATTAGCAACTTAGCAAGACTTTGTCTAAAAAGAAAAAAAGGGGACTAGGTGTGTAGCTCAGCGTGAAGGCCTTGGGTTCAGTCCCCGGAGTCCTTCCCAATGTTTGAAATGTCTTAACCGTGACGGCTTATGAAGGGACTGAGTGTCCTACTGGGAACTGCACAGCTGCTGGCGTCTTAGAAGATGCTGTTGCCACTTGGATTTCTCGCCCCATCTTGATCCCCTGTACACCTAGTTTCTCAGGGAGAAGTCCTGGAAAGAAGATGCTGATCTAATGTCAACTCTGAATTCTTTCAGGTTGGCGTTTGGCATGATGCCTGACCGGATGTTGCACGTAGCCATTTCTTCCACATCTGTGGTCCCCACAGCCGCCCTGTGACTGCACCTTGGTGCTCTGGTGTGCCTCAGTGCAGAGTTCGGGAACCACGGGATTAGGCTCAGGTTGTCACTCATTCACTAAGTAATTGTGTGTTTGCTCCTTCTGGGTCTCATTTGGAAGCGTTTTAAAAGCTGAGTGTGGTAATCCCATCACTCTGAAAGGCTGAGGCAGGAGGATGGAAAGTCTGAGTCCAACTTAGGCAAATGAGGGACTTTTTCAAAATAAAAAAATTAAAAGAGCTGGGATGAAGGCCCTGGGTTACACTACTGAAAAAAAAAAAGTCTTAAAATCTACCATATAATTGTGGATTTATAAATTTTTTCTTTTAATGTATGCCAGTGTTTCCTTTATAGTTTACATGTTCTATAATTCAAAATATTTTGTTGCTATGGCTCCCTGATGGATTTTCCTCTTATCATCGGATAACATCCTTCTACATTTATTAATAATTTTTTGTTCTACTTCTCATATGGTGACACACATTCCTTTTGATTACGATTTATCTGGCCAATTTTCCACTTACGTATCTTTCTGTGCTCATTTGTTTTAAGACTTGCTTCCTGTATGTAATATATAAATGGATTTGAAAAACAATAAAACGGATAGTTTCTGTTTTCTAATAGGTGAAGTGATTCATTTACTTACATTCACCTTCTCTGTGGGGACCACACCACACATTCTTTGTGCCGAGGTGATACCTGGGATCCCTGCTCATGGGGCCTCACATCTGCCCAGAAGCAGGACTGAGGAGGACGAAGCAGATGGTGCCTTCCTCCCTTGGCCTTGGTGTCAGTGGCCCTTTCTGCCTAAGGGCAGGGGCCCTGAGAACCACTCTCTTGACAGGCCTCTGTGTTACTCAGTTGGGGACCAGTTGTCTGGATCGGGCCTCCTTGCCAGAGGGACAGTTCATGGTAGTAAAGTGAGCTCTGGGTGAGACACTGGAAAGTCTGGCTCTCCTGCCAAGACCTTCTTTCCTGGCGGAGCAGCGTCGCCCTTCTCCCCTGGCGCAGGTGGCTGGGAGCGCCCTGCGGACTGCACGGTGAATGCTTCACACAGCTCACCTGCCGGTGGTTTCACATCTGCGGTCTCAGTTACCCACCACTGTGGTCAACTTTGAAACCGTAAGCGGATGTTTCTCTGGTGTGAGAAACCGAAAGTGTAAATAAGGAACAAAATATATAATAGATATTGTTTTGTTTTGTACTGGGAATTGAACTCATAACCTCGCACCTGCCAGGCAGACACTGTGCCGCTGAGCTATACACCTGGCCCTGTAATAGACATTGTTAAGTAGGAAGAAAATGTCAAATGGGAAGGCAAACTAGAGAGGGGGGAAGGGGAAAGGAAGGAAGGGGAAAGGAAAAAATTAGAAAAGAAGGAAAAAATGGAAACAAAGCTTTTGTAAATATTGAGGGGAAGAGGGGTTGAAGGGAAAGTAAGGCAATGGGAAAAAAAGAATCAAGTTATATCACGTACAGTTACAAATTCCCTTGATGAATGTGATCATTATGTATACCTGGAACGTACCAATAAACTTAATTAATAATAAAGGAAAAAAAAGGAAAAAAAGAAATACTAAGTGGAAAATTAAATAAGTGGAAAATATTAAATATAAAATTCTAGAAATAATTCTTAGGTGTTCCCATTTCACATGGTTCTGAAGAGTAGGATGAAATCTGTGTCCTTCCAGTTCAGCCTCCTAGGACAAGAATCACCCCTTTACCCTGGGTATCTACGCTATGTACATTGCCCACCTATTAGTCACTTAGTAGCCCTCTTGATTATCAGATTGACTGTCATGGTTTTGCAATATTAGAGTTCAAGTGACCACTATTTTACTTAATAAGGCCCCAAAACAAAAGTAACAATGCTAGCAATTTGGATATGCAAAAGAAAAGTGATAAAGTGTACTTCCTTTGAGTGAAAAGATATTAGTTCTCAGCTCAATAAGGAGAGAAAAAACAGTATGATGAAGTTGTTAAAATCTATGCTGTTATTGCTGTTAACATCTTACTGTAAACACAGTACAGTGAAAGTTAAAATTACCTTTAAATTAAAATTAAATTTAACTTTACCATGGATGTGTATGTAAAAATGTAGCATATGTAAGGTTCAATATTATATGAGAGGTCTCAGGCATCCAACAGGGATCTTAGAAAGAATTGCTCGTGGATAAGGGAGACCACTGTATTCCATGGAGAAGGTTGGTAACTAATGTCCCTTTTGATACAGTCTCCTGGAGAATGTGGAAGAGGCCAGAAAGCCGAGGGGCAGTTGGCTTTCCCCAGCTGGAATAACTCTGGGCCGGGGCTCATTGGGGGAAGAAAGGAGTGGGAGATATTTACACAAATCACTTGGGCTTTTTGGGGTTCAGTCAATGGTATCACTTGGTAAGTCTTTACACGGAGCATCCAACACCAGCTGTGACACACAGAGGCAGGTGTGGGCTGGAAGAGGAGACAGAATCAACAGCTGTACTTCCTGGGTTAATGCGCCACAATTACAGTACTCCCACAGCTAGAGCGATAGGAAGTTCCAGAATCAGGACTGTGTGCTGCTTTGGAGATTCACATTCTTGGGCACACGGATACTGAAATGTTTGCTGATGTGGTATGACTTGGGGAGGACGCAGCAGGTGCCCACCTCTCCAATATCTATAAAGGGCCTGAAATCCTACTATTATAATTTCCACTTATAGATCTTGAAGGCTTTAAAAATTTTTTTCTCTAGAGGTTTGGTTAGAACATATGCGTCCTTCAGCCTTCCTGGGCTGGTCACTGTAGAGGGGTGCTGGGCGTGAAGGCGAGGCCGTGGCGGGAATGAAAGGCTGGATGATGAGACAGACATGGGTGCGGACGGGCCGAGTGTCGCTTCCCTCACAGCTGTGCCTCCTCTCAGTGCATGTCATGTGAGGTTGTTCTTGCCCCTGCTTTGCCCACCAACTTGGTTGCTGTGATCCTTTGCCAGGGTCTGGGTGTCTGCTCGAGTCCCCTTGAAGGTCTCCCTGCCTGTTCAGTGGCAGAAGGCACCGATTCTTGGGAACGGTGATCCCAGCACACTTCAGTCTCCATTAATCTTGGCCCGCTTCATTCTGACTCGAACAAGCTGTAATACTGGTTTTGAGAGGTGATTCTGGTATAGGTAGCATGACTGTGTGTCCAGATACATTTGTGGAGAAGGTGGGTGAGAAGCCTTGGGGGGCCCAGTAGCTCAGTAGCTGCTGGGAATCAGACTGTTCATCTGCCCCTGTGGTGCCAGAGGGAAGCAGGAAATCGCCACTGTCACCTAGGACTTCCACTTTCGTTTTTGGGTCCCATTGGTATAGTGTCTTTCTTTCTTCCTTCCTTTTCCTTCCTTCCTCCTTTCCTTCCTTCCTTCCTTGCTCTTCTCCTTCTTCTCTCCCTCCCCCTCCCCCTCCCCTGCCTCCTCCCCCACCCCCTCTCTATTCTTTTTTGTAGTAGTAGGGATGGAAGCCAGGGCCTTGTGCACCCTGGCAACTGCTCTGCCACTGAGTCACAAACCCAGACTCTCATGGTTTCCTCTATTTCCTTGCTCTTCATGTCCAGTCCTCTAATTTTACTTTCCCATGGATCTTCTCCTTGGTGTGTGGGGGCCTTTGTTTACTGTGCGTGTTCTAAAGTTGCATGCTTGAGGTAGGCTTTGGCAGAGACACTGCCTCCAGGTCAGTCACCAACATGAGCTCTGCTGAAACTTCTACCCGAAGATGCTAGATGGAATTTAGCTATGATCCACTAATAAAAAATTTTTTTCTAAAAGAAAAAAGAATGTAGCTGTGATTACATGACATTCCCTTGGCGCTCTGAATTTGTGGAATAAATACAGTACTGACTCTTGTTAGATCTCTCCGTGTTTTGAGAAGATCTCATTCTCTACATGACAGAAGTTGCCACCACACAATTTTGTTAACTTGAGGTATTTAATCAAGTTCCTTGCCAAGCTTGCTCAGACCGGTGACATTAACAAATGACTCCCGGCAACACTACAATCATGTTAGGCCCTAACTTGTTTTGGGTCAAAAGTGAAGGAACACTTGCTGAGATGGCTGCGGCCACACCTGCACCTGCGCTTGCAGTGACTGAACCCATCATTCAGCGCACCGACTGGTTCTTCCCTGAAGAGGTGGAGCTTAATGTATCAGAAGCATTTGTACCCTTGGTACCCTGAATTCTAATCACTCATCCCACACTGGAAATGACTTTGACTTGGGGCCCAGGAGAGGAAGCGGCCTGCCAGCATGGCAGTGATGGAAGGAGACCCAGTGAAGAAGAGCTTTGGTGTGAAGTTTATGGACTTCCAGGCCCGCCGGCTGGGTGGCCCTCTAAATAGAAAGCACATATCCTCTGCTTTCCAGCCACCACTCCCGCTGACAGATGGCAGTGCCTTGGCTCCCATAGGCCCAGAGCCCCCTGCCCAGAGCTCTTGAGCTGAAAGCAGCTCATGGGGTGGGACTATCCCCTCCTCTGCAAGCATACTGGAGCAAGCACTGAGCCCAGGTGACAGCAGTCCTCCAAAACCCAAGGACTCCATGTCTACAGCTGTCCCTCATCAGGGAGAAGCAGCAGTCAGATGGCCACTGGCCAGAACCAGGCTCAGTCAGGTGCCGGCTCCCATCAGCTCTCGGTTGGCCCAGCCCACAGTGCCGCTGATCCTACCTCTCACACTCTGCCAGGCTGTTAAAAAACCTGCTCCAGCACCCCCAAAACCAGGAAACCCACCTCCTGGCCATCCTGGGGGCCAGAGTTTTCCAGGAACATCTCAGCTTCTACCAAGTGTGTCACCAAAGCCAGACACTCAAAGTCCTTTTCCTCCCCACTGTATATAGGCCAGGTGCCAAGCCAGCCAGCAGCCATGACCCAGCCCTTTGCACCCCAGCCTGTCTCCAATCCAAGCACCCAGTCACCCACTGCCACAGCCCCCAACCCAGGTCACACCACAGGTGCACACCAGGCTGAGTAGCCAGGGCAGCTCCTCCTCCGGGGCTCTGCCTAGTGAGCAAGGACTTGAGCAGCCATCTCATACCCCTCCCCAGACTCCAACTCTCCCCAGTACCCCACCTCTGGGAAAACAGAACCTCAGCCTACCAGGACCTCAGACCCAGGCAGCAAGTAACCCCGAGACTGCACAGCCACGTACTGGAACCCTGCGGAGACCCAGGCCAGTCCCGCAGCCTCGGCATTGACCCAGTGCGCCTCCACCCCGTCATCCTCCCGGCGCTCACCCAGCTGGGGTCGGCAGCCACACCAGCGCGGCTCTGACAGCTTCCAAAACAGCAACAGATGTACGACTTGCCGTATTCAGTAGGAACTGAAATTAGAATGCTTAATAACACCAATTCTAGGGTCTCAGAGCCGCTTTGCAGCATCTTTCCTGAAATGCACTCAGACTCGGTGAGCAGAGAGGTGCCTGGCCACATTCTGCTGGCTGTAGACAATGACAGAAAATACACAGAGGCAGCCACCTCCCAGCCCATGAGCCCTGCCACCCTGGTGAGTGGAATTGGGGCAGGTGACCCTCTGTCTTTGCAGACCAAACGGCGAGAAGCTTTCAGTGGAGAAGGCCTCACCACGTAGGACTCGGCCCTCTGCACAGCCCAAGGAGGACGTGGAGGCCAGCACTTAGAGCTGAGTGACCCATGTCTTGAAGAAGTTGGCTTTCTTTACTTAGGAAAGAAATCATGCCCCCCCAAAAGTAAAAAACAAAGAAATACCTAAGGTGAGAAGAGTACCACTGCTGAGAAGTGTGTGGGGAGCTTTTGTCACTGCTTTCACACAGGCAGCACCAGCAGCAGTGTGGAGTGAACAAGAACCAACACGTTTACTCTCTGTTTAATAAAACATCAGTTACACAAGTCACCTACTTCCCGCTACTCACACTTTCATCCTCATACCTCAGGAGGGAGGCTTCTCTCCTTCGAACTTGCTGCAGAATCATTTTGTATTAAGTACCGTCTTCGTCGCCCTGAGTCCTCTCGATCTCCGTGCATTGATGGTGACTGAGGGATGTGTCACCTCATCAAACTGGACATGACTGTGCCTCGTTGGATTGCCAGAATGTGGACAGAAATGTACTGTTCTTTTTTTTTCTTAAACAATGTAATTGCTACTTGATAAGGACCGAACATTATTCTAGTTTTATGTTTAATTTAAATTAAATATATTCTGTGGTTTACACGAAAAAAAAAAAGATCTTGTTCTCCAGTGGAGGAAATAAAGAGCTGGAAAGTTCCGTAGTCCACCACAGGCTCCCCAGAGAGGCTGGCAGTGGGGCTCTGGGGCTCTGGGTCACAGCATTGGACCTCATGCGGCTGGAGAGAGAAAGGATCCTACAGGAAAAGCTCGCTGGGAATGCATGTGCCCATTTGAACAACGGATCAGTGATCAAAGCAGGGATGTTTGTTGAGGGCCATCTCTGTATGCTGGGCTCACAGCAGACACTTTGTGGGTTACTAGAGAAACCTAGGCAATCTTTAGGTACAGTAATTGGGCAGGTTAACTGCAGAAAGAAGCAGAGGAGCAGATCTCAAATGTGTGAAGACTCATGTAGGAGGGGAATATTTTGTTTCAATAGCACTACCGGTGACGTGGTGAGCAGGTGGCCGTGGCCCTCTTCCCACAGCCACTCAGAACCCAGGCCGACAGGGGGCTTCTCTCTTTAGTGTGACGCTTCCAAAGCACCCAGCTCATGGAAGGGAAGCGCTCCGGGCCTTGAGCGCAAAGCCCAAGCGTCAGAGCTTCCTAGGGGCTGGCCCAGCAGGGGCACAAGCAGACTCTATGCAAACGTGTTGGCTAGAATTTAGGACCTGGCCACATCCTCATCACTGAATTTGGATAGATTTGTTGACATGACTATTTGACAGAGATGAAGTGAGGTTGGAAATGCTTTGCAGCTGTGTACCCAGGAAACCAAGCGTGAATTTTGACAGGTGGGCAGCAGTGCGTGCTGCCACGGTTAAGAGGCGGGCTGTTAACTGTCAAAAAAAAAAAAAAAAAAAAAAAAAAGAGACAGGCTGTGTTCTAAAGAGGAAGTATGGATGGTTTAAATTAGTTTCTTTATGTTTTCTTATGCTTTTCAACGTTTATGATTATATGTGTTATTTTTATAAATAGAAATAAGACTATAGATCTTATTTTTAAACACGTAATCCAGGTCTTTGGAATTTACAACATTATTATCATTATTTCCATACAAACAATTGCTCTTTGGGTCCTCAGGCCGAAATGAAATGCTTTGTAGGACTGGGGGATAACTCAGTGATAGAGCGTGTGCTTTGCTGGGCTCGGTCCCCAACACCACAAAAATCAATAAACAAATAAACACTATATGACCTACGAAGTGGTTGAAATGTGCTCATCTAATTAGCTACTGACTCTGCCGTGTTTCTCACTGTTTCATCCAACTAGGAAGCCAGACTGAACCTGCTGCCAAACACAGGAGGGAAGGAGTGAAGGAAGGGGAGGGAAGCAGGAGGAAGACTTGCCTCCTCTGCAGAGAAAGCCGAAGTCACAGTGGGGAGAAGGACTTCCTGCCCTCCTGCTTTCCTCTTCTTCTATCAGGAGGATGGGATCTTTTGACCCAAAGATGGTAGACTTGCGACTGGGCCACCACACGTACACACAGGCAAAGCCTGTAGGGCAGGGAGGTGTTCAGCCGAACTGGGGCTATGGCCAGAGAGTGACTAAGCCGCTGCTCACAGAACAAAGAGATCCACAGGTTTTTATTGATTTTCTGGAGTAGGCTACAGTCTGGAAATCCCTGAATTCTTGATTCTCCTGCCTCAGCCTCCTGAGTAGCTGGGATTACAGGTGCATGCCATTATGGCTAGCTGGCACACTCACTTTCTAAAGTAATCCACAACCCAACATTTTCTATTTAGTTTTTCTCAACAAAGTACCCCTTATCTTATTGACTTCATTTTAGGAATTAGGAGGGAAAATCTTATTTTAATTGAAAGAGAGAGAGAGAGAGAGAGAGAGAGAGAGAGAGAGAATATTAGGCTTCTCAGAGAATCTGCCATTTAAAAAAAATCACTCAGCCAAATGCCTCTGTCATTGGTAGAATTTTAGGCATGGTGACCTACTCAAGATTCTCAAACAGTACTGGGTAGATATTTTTGGCCAGAGGCTCTATCCCAGGCCTATCCTGGAACCATTCATTGTTCCTCCTGCCTCTTCTAAGGCTTCTTTCTGTGTCCTCCATTTCTTTCTTTTCTCCTTCTTTCCCTTCTTTCTCACCTTCTCCTTCTCCTCCCCCCTTCTTTTCCTTCTTCTTCACTATTGGTTTCTCCCTCCCTCCCTTCCCACTCTGTCTATTGTGGATTGAACCCAGAGCCTCTGCACTGAGCTATATCCCCAACCCTTTGTTTCATTTTTTATTTTGAGACAGGGTATTGGTAAGTTGCTGAGGCTGGGATCACACTTGCAGTCCTCCTGCCTCAGCCTCCCAGAGTGCTAGAATTACAGGCATAGGCCACCATGCCAGCTCTGCCTCCATTTCTTAAAGTCTCAAGTTTGTCCTAACAGCTCTGTGGCAGAAACAACAGTACTTTCTGACTATTTCCCTGCACTTCCCAGCTCCTTTTCCAGCTCCACGGGAGCTGTATGACAGTTAGGGGCTGCTGGATGGACTTCCAGGCCTAGGCCATAAGCAGTAGGCACGTCTTGGAAACATGATCTCTTTAGCTGTGTGGTTTCCTGGGAAGACCTCAGGGTGGCAGAAGAGGAGGAGGCTGAGGCAGGGTGAGGGGAGGAAGGTTGTCCTGACCCACAGCCAGTGTGACATCGGTGAAGACACCTCCTGATGTGCTGAGCCACCAAACCTCTGGGGTCTGCTTTCTGCGATGTAGTCAACCCAGCTTGTCCTAGCAGGCTCACAGGCGGGTGGCGAAGGTGATCCACTGGATGGAGGAGTGGAAGGGGAGGGGGGTGTGGGCCCAAGGTGGAGGTCACCTTGTGACCTTGTCGTGACTACTTGTTCCTGATGTCACTCATGAGGGAGCTATTGAGGATGACATCATCATGATCATCATCATCATCATCAGTTTATGAGCAAAGGAACAGTGTGGATGGACTTGTCTGACTTTGGAGGAAGAGATGCTGTGAGAGGCAAGAAAATAGAGCTGGGGTGTTCATTTAAAAGCCAAGAGAAGGCTGGGTGCAGGGGCACTCACCTGTAATCCCAGCACTGGAGAGGCTGAGGCAGGAGGAGTCGAAGTTCGAGCCCAGCCTAGGCTATAGGGTAAGACCTGGTCTCGAAACACCAAAAAGCAAGCAAGCCAACAAACAAACCAGTGAATTTTCACTGATTTTAAACACTTACTAGGATTGCTAACCTCCTGAAACATTATTATAATATAAGGAAGTGTACAAATATTGAATGAGTGGTACAGAATACCAAGCTATTTGGCAAAACAGGTTATCATAGACTGGGAGACCAGGGAAGAGGGAAGCTTTCGCAGAGCAGTGGGAATCCAAGATGACCTTCTAAGATAGACCACATTTAGGAAGGTAGGGAGAAGAGAAGTGCCGGGCGTGAGGACTGACCATGCACACAGGTTTGGGGGTAAAAAATCATGTTAGGCCAATTTAACTAGAGGATGATGTTTGGGGAAGGACCCCCGACTAGAAGGTAAGACTTCAGAGACAGACGGAGATCACATTGTAGAGACCCTCACATCCACTGAACACCTTTAAAAGGTGTTGCCATGAAAGACTGTTATCGCGATTTAATAACGAAAAGCTGGTGACAACCTCGCTGTCCATTGTAGAGCTTGCACACAATGGCACTCCATGCAGCCGCAGTTACAAAGACCGGGTTGGACCTACACACGTGCACTGGCATGGAAACGTCTCCCAGGCGTGGCTGAGAAACAACCTCAAGGATAGGAGACACTGTGCATATGGAGCAGGCTTACACCTGTGCCTTCAGTATTTCAGTACTCCATATCCCTGCGTGTACATCTGTACACACACACGCACACACACACATGCACGCGAGTCATGCACGCCTGTGAATGCAGCCTAGTTCTGGGATTGGCTAGTCTGCCAAGGGTCAGAGCTTTGTCCTTGGAGAACGTGGAAGGCAAGAGAACCACCCAGTCACTGCCCGGTCACTGGGCCTGCGGCTTTCTTCAGCTCCCGCTGGAACTGGATTCCAGCCTCAGCTGTTCTTTAGGTAGACCTGCTTGGACTTGTTTTCCTTCTTGTAATTAAAATGAATTCTGGTGATAAAAGGTAGTAAATACCTTTGCAAAGATAAACAGAGCTCCCTTATAATTACCTAAAATTAGTTTTCATTGAGTAAAAATAGTCCTGGTTCATGAGAATGATATTTTTAAGTTTTCCTACACAGGCAAATCTTTGATACTTCCACTGGATTAAAAAACCAAGTCATTTATTTATTTATTTTCTTTAAAGCCAAGTCATTTATACTCTGAGTACTTTCAAGAAAATTTGAAGTGGCCAATAAAATGAAAACCCATTCATTAAAGCCAAACTATAGGGCTGGGCTAGTTCAGTGACAGAAAACTCACCTAGCATGGGTGAGGCCTCAGGATCGATACCTAGCACTGAATGAACAAAAAAAAACACAGGATAATTAAATACTTTTTAAAGTTCAAAAATTATTTTGAACATACACCATTAAGAAATACACAGATTGGGCCAGTGATATCGCTCAGCGGCACAAGCACCTGCCTGGCAAGCGCGAGGTCCTGAGGTCAACTCCTGGTACCCACATTAACAAAAACAAAAACAAACAAACAAAAAAAAGAAATACACAGATTATTCAATAAATGATGTAAGAAAAATTAGCTGTAGACTAGAGTTTGATTCTCACCTCATTATATTTGCTTCAAGTTTCAGATATATTAAAATTACTATCAAAGTACAAAAACGAAGAAAGAAAAATACATTCAGAATTGTCTTTAAAAAAATAACAAACTTATTTGAGGCATGCAAAGATGATTCAATGTTAGAAAATCTTCAAAGTAGTCTATCACATTGCAGACTAAAAGAGAAAATAATATATTGCTACAGCAGTTGATTTAGAAAACAGTCAAAATTTCCAATTTTTGCTCATGATAAATCTGTTTAATTTGTTAAGGAATATTGCCTCAAAACTTATAGCTAATGTTATGCCAAATAGTGAAATCTTAGAATCTCATCAAAATCAGACATATGATGCCCTTTTCATCACCTCTACGATTTAACGCAGCTCTTGTGAAATTCCTACAGCCAGACGCAGCATCTGTAGAGAAAACCCAATGAAACCTGGTTATGCACTGCAGCTGTGACTAAACGAGTTCAACAACTCGTTGGATAGATCATTTATAAATTCAACAAGGTAAAGACATTTGGAAAATCCCCAAATATTTTGAAACTAGATATCATACATCTTAAATTAGCATAATTAGAAGAAGAAATCAAAGGGAAATTAGAAAATATTTTATCCTGAGTGAAAATGAAAATAAAAACACAACATATTATTGGAGGGATGCAGCATAAAAGTAGTACTTATTTAGAAGAAATAATCCCCAAATAGAAATCAGTAGAATACAAAACAGACAAGCAATACAGAAAATAAAACACAGCTGAGGAGGCTGGTTTTGAGCCTAGGCAACTTACCGAGACCCTGTCTCCAAAATAAAAAAGAGGGGGCGCTGGGGATGTAGCTCAGTGTGAAGGTTTTGGGTTCAATCCCTAATGCCACAAGACAAACAAACAAATGGCTGATTTTGTTTTTTGAAATCAATAAAAATGGGCAAACTTCTAATAATATTAAAATTGTTAATAGCTAAGAATTCTTAAATCAATGAAAACCACACACATTTCAATCTAGAAAAGTTACTTACGTGAAAAAAATACAAATCAAAATGTAACAAATGAAGAAACATTTTATTAGGAAATAAATCCACAAAAATTAAAACGAGATGCTATTTTTTACCTTCCGAATGGATAAATGTAAAAAACAAACAAGCAAAACATCCCACGCTGGCAAGGGTATGTTAAGATGTGATAGGCACCCTCATTCACTGGTCGTAGTGGCATATAGATTGGTAAGAATTTCTGAAAAGCATTTTGGCAATGTGTAGCAGGACTTTTAAAAAATTGTAACTCGCTGAGTGTGGTGTGCATGCTGGTAATCCCAGCATGTTGGAGGCTGAGGCAGGAGGATCACTGTGAGTTTCACTGTGAGGATCACTCGGGCTACACAAGCGGGCTAAGTCCAGCCTGTACTACATAGTGAGACGCTGTCTAAAAAAAAAAAAGGGCTGGTGAGATAGCTCAGCGGCATAAGCGCCTGCCTGGCAAGCGCAAGGGCCTGAGTTCGACTCCCGGAACCCACATACGAAAAAAGGGCTGGTGATATCGTTCAGCGGCGCTGGCGCGCGAGGTCCTGAGGTTGACCCCCGGTACCCACACACACACACAAAAAATGTAACTATTACAGTGTAATTTTTAAAAATTGGAGTTATTATTATTATTTTGGTTTTTTTGAGGCAGAGTCTTGCCTTGAGGCAGGCTGGCCTTGAACTTGTGATCCTCCTGCCTCCACTTCCTACGTGCTGGGATTTCAGGCATACGCCACCATGCTGCACACTGTAATTTATAATAGTTAAAATTGAAAAAGTAAAATCATAATAATAATTAAGTCAGTGAAGATATAGGCACACCACAGACTATTTAACAGGTAGTCAAGATCATGTTTTGCCGAGCCAGGTGTGGTGGCCCACACCTGTAACCCCAGCACATGGGAGGTTGAGGCAGTTGGATCACTGCAAGTTTGAGGCCAGCCTGGGCTACATAGCGAGACACTGTCTCAAAAAACTATAACAAAACAAAACAAAACAAAAAAACCTGAAAGAAAGAAAAAAAAGAAAGAAAATCATGCAAATATGCAAGTATGTAGTGCAATATCCAGAGGAAAAAGCAGTCTACAAGCTTTAAATAAATTTATAAAATTAAAATTTTGTAGTGCTAAGGATCAAACCTAGAGTCTTATACATGGTAGGCAAGTGCTTTACCATTGAACCTTATACCTATCCAATTTTTTAAATATAGGCATATTATGAACACACAATTAGAAATAAATACTGTAAAACGAAATGTTAACAGTGATCAAGTCTGCTAAAATTATACAAGGTTTACATTTCCCTCTTTTGTGTGTGTGTGTGTGTGTGTGTGTGTATGTGTGATACTGGAGATCAAACCCAGGCCCTTTGCACCAAGCTACATCCCCAGATACTCTTTTTAAATTTTTTATTTTGAGACAGGGTCTCGTTTATTCATTAAGTTGCCTAGGCCAGGCTTGAACTTTTGACCCTCCTGCCTCAGCCTGCCACAGTGTATACCACAATGCCTGTCTGATTTTCTTAATTACATTTACAACTTTTCTACAATAACAAACTAATTTTTCAAACAGAAAAAAGATCTTTATAAACATCTGGAAAATTAAGTGTGTTATGCATCCCAAATAAATTCCTTATTGAGAGCTTAAAATAAACATAGCTTTAAGGTTCTAGAAGCAAAACAGTATCACCACATATCAGGTGATACGGTCATGTTTGTCCAGGTAAAGGGCGTGGAGCAATTCGATTGTAAGCAGCATTTACCGAAGGATGTTCTGTAAATTTAGTGCTGCTGGTATTGTTTACATAATATAACATTAAAGAGAATTACAGAAGGAGGGAAGGATTCCCTGAATACTAACTGTGGGTTGTATAAATATAAAAGAGCTTCTTTAGTTTCTTAAATTTTGTTTTGTTTTGTTTTTTGTTGCTAGGGATTGAATCCAGAGCCTCGCTCATGCTAAGCATATGCTCTACCACTGAGCTACACAGCTGACACATATTGTTATAAATGGTTGTGAGATACACGCCTGTATTGCACTGGTCAAGTCAGGGTAAGGAGCGTTTTCCTCCCCTTGCACATTCGAACCTTTGATAAACGTGGTGTCTGAATGCTGTTTTTCCCAGCTGCAAAGGATCATTCATGTGCTTCAGATTTCCATTTGCAGACATTGGGATAGACATTCTGTGTGTAAAAACAGGAGCTTTTTGTACATTTTCGCTTAATAGAAGCCTACGACCACAGTGGCCAGAGAGAGGGCAAGAAGCTTCATCCAGGCTTAGAGCCTTTTGAAGCCCCAACTTGAGTGTTTGCCTCAGATACCTGTGCTTGTAGTATGCACAAGCCCATGACGCCTGGCAAGTACACAAACTTCTGTTTTAGCTCACATGGTGTCCAGCTCTTCTTTCTAATGACAGGCAACACATTTAGTGACTTCTTGAGGGTATACCTGGTGCAAGGAGAAAAGGGGGCCATATAGGCTGCAGCTAACACACTCAATTGTTCTATCAGGTCACTTAAACACAAGTCATATACATGGGTTAAGAAGGAGGGAAGCCAGCACACAGTTCTCCTTTCCACTGTTAAAACTGGACCCTGATCCTCTAAAAACTGCTGTTAGTCACTTCAATGCTTGCAGAAGATTTCTGGCATAGATTTTCAAGAATCAGTAAGCATGTGTACGGGGAGTGCCTAAAGAGTGAGAATTTCCATCTTTAAGAGCTGAAGAACCAAAGTTAGATTTTCCATGGTTTAAAACTGTGCTCTGCAAATATTTTTTTTCTTTTTTAGACAGGGTCTTGCTATGCAGTTTAGGCTGGACTTGAACTCACTTTGTAGCCCAGGCTGGCCTTGAACTCACAGTGATCTTCCTGTCTCAGCCTCCCAAATGCTGGAATTACAGGCATGTGCCACCACACACAGTCAACATTTTTTGATATCACACCATTATCAGTGAAAAATCCCTAATGCATGTATATTATTGTACTCATGATGTACAGGTATTAAAGTGCTAATATGTGATGAATGTTATAAAGACAAATTAAAATTAAATAAACAAAAGATAGATATATAAAGTTTTAACTTTGATTAATATTGGTAATGATATCTTCTTGAATTTATTAGCTAATATGTCAAGGCAACTTGAAGCGTGAAATTCATCATTAACAATAAGTGTATAAAAATACTGTATATTTAAAATGGTCTTCTTGTGTAATTTGCATTCTTGAGGTCGTTGATGACTTACTGACTGATCTTGTTGGAGTTATTATTGGGATGTAGTGGTAGAGTGTTTGCTCAGCATATTCAAGGCCCTGGGTTTAACTCCTTGTACTGAAAAAAGGGATTTACCATTGTTTACTTGGTAGTATGACTTAGAGAGAGAACTTCAAAGGAAGTAGAATTACCAGCTTGGTCGTTTTCCTTTTGTTGGCTTCCATTTGCAGAATAATGCTACCATTCAGGATTCTCATTGAAAATGTTTAAAGCTACTATATTTGTCAACTCCATAATAACTTTTTAAAAACAGAAATGTCCAGGTGGAGCTAGAGCCTAGTGCTGGAACTCACCAGCCGCGTGTGACAGCCTGAATTCAGTCCCCAGCACTGAAAGGGGGAGGGGCGTCCCTGGAGGGGACCTGAGAAACCAGCCTGTCACTTATCTGAGGAACAGAATTCTTTGCACTGTCCTTCATTCCTTCCACAGCACCTTAAACCCTGCAGTTGCTCAGGGAGGTTCATTCAGTCTGTGTTTTGATGGCAGTGGGCCATTTGCGGCTGTGTCAGTGGGTCAGAGGGCCGAGGCTGTTATTCAGGGGGGCAGGCATTTGGGGAGGGGCTTGCTGAGGCTGGGGGCTGGGATCCCAGAGAGGCAGAACAGTGTGAGGCAGCAAGAAACTGCACCAGAGACAGGGAGGACAGTGAATGTCCAAAGTTGAAGAGGGAGGAAAACTTTGATTCTAGGAGATATTCATTCTCTGAAAAAGTCTAGAACATATTAAACTTTTTCTTCTTTCTTTCCTTTTTTTTTAGCACTCAGCATAGAATCTAGGTCCTTGTATATCCTGGGCAAGTGTTTTACTACTGACTTATATCCCTTACCAACAAAAATTATTTTTAAACTTTTTTTTTTTCCTTTATGTGGGTACCAAGAGTCGAACTCAGGACCTTGCACTTGCCAGGCAGGTGCTTGTGCCGCTGAGTTATCTCACTGGCCCTTTTGGTTGTTTTTGAAAATGTAGAACACAGGCTAGTGAGTACAAGGAGTAGAAAATTAGAGCAGCTCCCTTTCACTCCTGGATTGAGATGTGTTCACGCAGCTGGAGGAACAGAGGAACACATGCCATTGCTGCTCGTGGCATGCCACAGCTGTCACAGAAGTTCTGCTCTGTGCTATTATCTGAGACTGTGTGCACCTGGGCCAGTGCAGAGGGCCTGCTCCTCATGGTAGAAAAGTGACGGTGGCCGGTTGAGAGCAGGTAGGCAGCTCTTGGGAGGAAATGCACTGTGATGGAAAGCAGAGTGCCAAGGTATATGCTGGTGGTACATGCCTGTGATCCTGGCACTCTGGGAGGCTGAGGCAGGAGGATTTCAAGTTTGAGCCCAGCTTGGGCAACTTAGTGACTTAGTGACCGTTTCTCAAAATAAAAAATAAAAAGGGCTGGGGATGCGACTCACTGCAAAGGCCTTGGGCACAATCCCCAGGGCTGTGGGGGTGAGGCGGGGTGAGGGTTGAAGGCTGTGGGGGGAGAGGTAGAGGATGGGAAGCAGAGCACTGGGGATGGGCTGTATTCCTGAGCATCCAGGACAGGGGAGCCCCTAGCAGTGGGTGGAGGGCACTGGTGCAGGGCCACCTCCCCTCGGTGGGGCAATGAGTCCTACTTAATATTGATATTAAAAGTATGTAGCAGAGAATTTCACAAATAGCGAGAGCAAGCACTCCACACGTTCAGGTAGCTCCCGACACATCCGAATTCCAGCAGCTGCATCAGTGCCAGCCCTGGGGCTGCTCTCGATTAGGCCCTGTGGTTGCGGAGAAAATGCGGGAACAGAGATCAAGAAAGTGACACTTAAGGTTGAAATTACTAGAAACCTCCCAGGAGCTAAAGAAGGAAAAGGAAATCCAGGAACCCAAAAAAGCCTCAGGCTGGAGTGACCAGGACAGCCAGAATTTCCTAAAAGCATGAGAATTCTTGAATGTGAAGTGAGGCAGAATAAGGAAAGATCAAAATCAATTGCTCCACGTCTCCGACCCAGGGGCATAAAGAAGATCTGGTAGCAAAGTCTCCAGACGACAATGGATACATAGGACTCACAGGGTCACGCTGTTCATGAGGTCAACCACGAGCTCAGGAGCCACTTCTGGCCTGTTCTGGGAGGCCCTGTCCAGGACTCCAGGATAATGATGGAAGGATAGGGGCTTGCCGGCCCCTCCTGCGCAGAGGCTATGGACCTCCCACCTCTGGAGCACCAGCCCCAGGCCCATGCCACCCTTGACCCCTCTGAGAAGCTGCTGTGGGCCCCATCTGTAGTCTACACAGAGAATCCTCAGGTGGGTGCCCAGCTCAGGACCCCTACAAGGTCAAGTCAGGACTTTCTCCCAGGAACCCCAGCCCCGAGCAGCAGCGGTGACCTCTTCTGACTGTTCTACGCTGGGAGCGTAGCTCAGTGCTAGAGCGCATACTTAGCTTCTGTGAGGCCCTGGATTCGATCCCCAGCACCAACAACAAATCAAATCAAAGCAAAACAAAACACCTGATTCCCTCTTCTGCCTGAACGAGAACAGTACAATCCTAAATCCCGGTGCGTGACTTCAAGACCAATGTAATGAGAGTAAAATGTGAAATTAAGTGAAAAAAAGTTCCATCAGACAAAAGGATCCTCAAGGTCAGTTCCCGAGGTCAGTGAACACCCACTAAGCTACAGCTCTTAAGTGCCACGAGGCACGAATTTTCAAAGCCCATGAGCAGGCTGCCAGCACCAATTTAGAGTGGTGACTGAGACTGAATCAAAGCCACCTTTGCCAGAGCTCTCTGGTGTGGGAACAGGGAGAATCCAGCAGCGGCTGCAGGCACACCCGCCCACACCCACACGCAATCAGAAGCACGAGCAGAGGTGCCCGTCCCTTCATTCCTCGTTCCTCGGGCCCCTCCTCTCCAGACACTATCAGAGCTCTTTCCACACCTCATCTCTTGACATTCACACACCTCTTCCCGCTCCATCCCACTCCATCACAAGGAGATGAAATCTGCTTTGCATAGTGTTTACAGATACATGTTTTATTCAAAATTCTCACTCTTTTACATCCGCAGCAGAAAATACATTTTGTGCATTGTGGTACTCTCAATTTTTATTGAAAAAAAAAAAAAAAAAGAGAGCTTCAGACTCAAGGAATAGCTGCTGAATAGAAAAGTAATGCACGCTCCAGTCTACCTTGCTGAGTTGGCCCAGGTTGTTAGGCAATGCGGCCTGCAGGGAGGGCAGAGTGTAGAAATCCTGTTCCTGGTTGCGGAGGGGAGTAGCTTTCGTAAAATGAACACAGTGCAGCGCGTGGGTTTTCCCCTACAGACCTCAGTGATTTCCTGCCCCCCTGTCTTCAGGTTTTCTTAAGCAACAGCAACTGCCCATTCCAGCATTTTCTCTTCCTGCAGGCTCCAATGTGAACTGGCCTGCCAGATTCTATGTTACCCTTTCGACTCAACCTTCTAGACTTACAGAACTCAGGGGTGTGCAGGATATGCCAGGAGTCCCCTCAGTGGGGGACTGGGACTTGGTTTATTCAGCAGAAATTATGAAATAATATAGGCAGGTAGTTGCTGGGCAGTTGTTCTGGCATAAACTTTTTTTTTTTTTTTGGATAAGATTGCAGTGGGCTAAGCCAGGGATGGTGGTACACACCTGTAATAAAAACCTCCAGAGGCTGAGGCAAGAGGATTGCTATGAGATCAAGGCCAGCCTAGGCTACATAGTGAGTTCGAGGTCAGACTAGAATAGTGAGACCATGTCTCAAAACAAAAGTGTTACAGTGGGCTTTGTATAAGGTTGCGGTGCTGATGGTCTTTTGTGATAGCTATCACTGCAATCGCACGTGAGAACCCTCCTTCATAACTTCTTGTCTTTATTTAGCTAGGCTTGGCATAAATGACTTCATTTTTATTCTGACAACTTTCACATCCTCCTCCCCTTCTCCCTGTTTTTGAGCAAGATCTTTTCTCTAAAAATATTGCTGATCAACCACCCTGTAGTTAGGTTTTGATTGTGCCTCACTGTTGAGACAGGCCTGTCTGTGTGCTTGGCCTGGCCTGGTCCTATGTCCAAAGGAATGATTGGTGAGTAGGAGTCAGTGTCATGTTCTTTTAGCCAAGTTTGAGCAACAACCTGGACTCCGTTGTTAAATTCAATTCTATCTATTCCATAGGTGATGACGGATTTCATCTCTAAGTGCTGGGTCAGCATTATTTTCTTCAGAGTCACAATTCTGCAGAACTTTAACAGGCAACAAGTACAGGATTTAAAATGGAAAGTACAAAGCCAAACCAACAAGTGCGTAACAAATCCAGTTTGCATAACTGTTTTGAACTGAGAACCAAATAGAAAGTTCAAGAGAAGTACAAAATGTAGTAAGGTTTCATGTTTATTAAAGGTAGGAGAAGAAACATGCTCTGCAGAGCGAGTTTGGCCATGTAACAGCAGGAAAAACTTACACTCTGCAGCATGAGGGCAGACTACTCTGAAAGAGGGAATGCAGTAGCCCAGAGCTCAATGGCGACAGTCTTTTTGTATCTCCCACTCCTCAGGCTGACATCAGGTTTAGGCCACATCCTACCGAAAACCTGCCAGTCTGCCACACCCTAATCTCCTGCCCCATTGCCCCCTGAGGGACACATAGTCCCACAATTCTCTATGGGGTGCTAAGGGAGTGGAGGTCTCCATCTTCATATAGCTACTACCTGCTGAAAGAGGCTGTAGGCCCGATCTCCTGGGGATTATGCACTCTCTAAATATCTTGGCATGCTGTGGTTTATCACCTGGGTTGAAGAAATAAAAACCTGTTGGGAAAAGAGTGTCTACATGTGAAGAACTGTTGAGCTGCCTCTTTGGTGTGAGAAAGCTTGGTGAACTTTTGGGGATAGCCCAAAAATAAGAAGGAGCAGGTCAGATTTCCACGCTTCCTGTAGATGAGAAAGTATGACAAAAAGAGATATTAGATAAATTTTTGAGAGCCTGAGCTGTACCCTTAGCCACATTATGGATCTAATTAAACACAGGAGTCTCATGCCAGCTATGGTGGCACACACCTGTAATCCCACCATTTAGAAGGCTGAGGCAGGAGGATCACTGTGAGTTAGAGGCCAGCCTGGGCTACATAGTGAGTTCAAGGCCAGCCTGAATTACAGGGTGAAACCTTAGATTAAAAAAAAAAAGAACAAACCCCAAACCCAAAATAAATAAAACAGGAGTCTTAATATTGCTGTGGTGAATTAGGGGTTGTTAGTGACTGTACTTATATGCACCCAGAGCAATACTGGGGTCTTGCTTTTTTAAGAGGAGCCCCAGGTTTTCCGGAGGTTCACAGTAGATCTTAGTCCTTTGAAAATTTTGGTGACCATTTCCCATGTACGGTTTTTATAGATTTCCACTGCATCCCTTGAGGAAGGACCAGTTTAATGGTTCCTCAGGAACTGGGAGCAAGGCTAGTGTCTTGAGAGGTTGTAATGCCACCCTTCTTGCCTCTCTCAGCCTTTTGATTTCCCAAGAAGACTTTAGACGTGTCTCTTTGGGATCCTTTGCAATGAATGACGATGACCTGCTTGGGAAGATGGACCGCCTCTAGGAGTTGTAGAATTTCTTGGTTGTGCTTTATAGATAACTACTTATTAGTTAGCAAGCTCCCCTTTTTTCAGATTATGCATGGGTATGTAGCACCAGAAAGGTGCTTGGAAAATGTAGAGATAGACATTGAGCTTTTTGCCTTTTCCTAGTATCAACGTCTGAGTAAGAGCTATGAGCTCTGCATTTTGAGCAGAGGTTCCTGGGGGAAGAGATTTGCCTCAGTGACCTGCTGTGAGCTGACAACTGCATAATCTGCCTTTTGATGTCCTTCTTGGACAAAGCTACTCCATCAGTGAAACACACTTCCTCAGGGTCTTGGAGGGGCAGGTCACCTATGCCTGCCTGCTTGCACAGGTCTAGGAGATCACTTGCTCACAGCATGACTAGCCTCTGGGCCTGTAGGCATCAATGAGGAAGGATTAAAAGTAGTGCAGGTAACCTCACTATATATTTTTTAAATTAGATCCATTACATGGGTAATCTTGCTAAGGCTATGGGCTGTCAGGCTCTTGATAATTTATCTAACTTCCCTTTTAGCCATGGTAACCTCAGGGGTGTCTAAGAAGCATGGCCTGGCATACTTCCAACAGGTAAAGAATTTGAAAATTTGCAAGAATTTGAAAATTTTCCCCAATTTGCTAGGAAATCTCTTTGGGGAAAGAGAGTAGAACACTGTGGGAGAATTAAAAACTCATGGTTGAACACTGGACATTCAAATTGACATGTCAGAACAGGAGTAAAGAAGCTCCTACTAGGGCTCTTCTTGACTCCCGAATTACAGGTGTAGACCTAAAGAAGGGGTTTCCAGAGAAGGAAGTTAAATCAGAAATCAAAGGAATTGAAATTGCTGACCCATGAATCCAGGGTCACCCAGGGCTTTGCGCAGGAGATAGAGATGTCTGTGGACAGGGGTATTGCAAGTTGTCATGGGCCCCATCAGTCCTCTTCACTGGAGTGGGAGGTGAGGGTTTTGGCTGCCCTAGCCCCCGCTCTGGGAGCAGGGACAGTCAATCCTCCAATGCCTTGAGTCAGGCACATTGGCTACCTGACACCTGGAGCAGGACCTAGACGATGGCTTGGTACAGTCATGTGCTTAGTGTCCAGTTTTCTCGAAGGCCTTTATTGGCCCTGGATTTTCCACTGGACAGCTTGGGTGTGCTTAAAGCATCACTGTTATCCAGTAGCTTCTTCTACAATGGCTCGCTGACTAAATGTTACTGGGTTCTGGGTTGCTTGACTTTGCCTTTGGAGATCCCGCGCCTCAGGCTTTCGTCAGGTCTAGGTCATCCAATCGAAAACTTATTCAAGTTCTTTCGAGAAGTCCATGTGCGGGGCTTTGGGGACTGTTCTGCACATGTGTCTGGGATCTTGTAATCAACAAGTCATGCCTATTTCCCCCGCCAGTTTTGCCATGCCCTAATCTCCTGTGTCACCTACACTGGGTTCATTCCAGAAATACAAACCTATGTTACTCTTCAGTGTAACCCGCTTCTTAACCAAATAGCTGTTCTAAAATTGGGCAGGGTTTTTTGTTTTGTTTTGTTTTGTTTTTGAGAGGACAATAAAGACAGAAAGGGTTGGATAATTCCGACTGTGACAACTCCCCTATCCTTATTAACTGGACAGGAGCAGTGGTATTATGAAAAAAATAGTTATCCTCTATATCTATTCTTTGGGAACTTGCACAGGATAATTTTTTCCCTCCCTTCCTCTGTCTTCCCCTCCCCTCTCTTACCTTCTCTCCTCTCAATTTCTTGTTCTCTCCTTTTTTTTTTTTTTTTTTTTTTTTTTTTTTTCTTTTTGTGGGTACCAGGGGGGACGACCTCAGGACCTCACGCGCCAACAGGCACCCGTGCCACTGAGCGATATCACCGGCCCCTTTTTCGTATGTGGGTTCCGGGAGTCGAACTCGGGCCCTCGCGCTTGCAAGGCAGGCGCTTACGCCGCTGAGCCATCTCACCGGCCCTGTTCTCTCCTTTTAAATGGGGTCTCACCCTGAAACATTACTTAATAACACATTTTAAAAATATCTATAACCTAGAGTTGGGTGTGATGGTGCACACCTGTAACCCAGCACTCAGGAGGCCGAGGCAGGAGGATCACAGTAAGATCTAGGCCAGCCTGGGCTTCATAGTGAGTTCAAGGCCAGCCTGAGCTACATAGCAAGACCCTGTCTCAAAAAAGGTGTGTGTGTGGGGGGTCTCACTGTGGTGCTCAGACTGGCTGGTCTTACACTCTTGAGCTCAGGAGATCCTCCCGCCCGAGTCCTGAGCAGTGGGGACAGCGGGTGTGGGCCACTGCTCCTCCCAGTTAACTCTCATGATGACAGAGCTTGAGTGGAAATCCCAAGGGCAGGTGAGCAAGCGTCTTCAAACTGTCCAGCATTTCCCAGCCTCTTCCCACAGACCTGTAGCAATAAAGCACTTTAATCATTACAGGAACACAGAAAGCACAGCAGAGAAAAGCTATTTTCCTAGTGACAAAGATCTGGCAAATGCTAATGCAAATGCACGGTTTACTCCAAGTAGCCCTGTGACTTTGTCCTAGGCTCTCTCCGCACACATTGCTTTCTGTGTTCTGAATATTGGGCCTCAGCAGCCTCCCACGAATTCCCTCCTGGGGCCTAGTGGTGTGGCTCAGGGGTAGAGTGCTTGCCTTGAGGGTTAGAGGCTCTGAGTTCAGCCCACCTTGGGGAAAAACAAAGTCATCACAGAGAAAAGCTCTTCTCTCAGACAGCCCCAGCAAGCCCCAGTCCCTCCCCTCAGGGAGGCCTCGGCACTCTCGTCCTTCCTTTCCGTCCCTTCTCCTCTATCGGCTCTGCCCTGGGCAGTGTGCCTTTCCTCACATCCCCTGCTCTGGAAGTGTGTGTTGCTGACGACCTGAAGGAAATCCTCGTCAGTGCGGCCCGAGAGATGTATCTGGTCAGTAACACAACTGATTGCAGCTGAAGCTCTGCCTCCTCCTTTGCAGATGCGGCTCTTTTAAGGACCTGGACCTGGGAAGATTAACCACCCTGCGTGGCCGAGTGGGCCCAGGTCGATGGCAGCAGTTACTGAAATGAAGGGCTTCGAAGATGTGGGAATGAGCCGCAGCCAAGGACCACGGGTGGCCACCAGAAGCTGGAAAATGCAAGAAAACAGAAACAGATCCTTCCCAGGAGCTCCAGGGGCCCAGCGCGGCTGACACCTGACTTCCGCCCCGAATTGACTTAGACACCCAACTCCAAGCACTGCCAAAAGTAGAGACACGTTATTAAAACAGAGCCTTCTCTTTCCTTCCCTTTGGGGCCCATTAAGAATATCAGATCTTTACTTATTAACATTGCTTGAGACTGTAGCTTCTTGAATCTGAAGCAATATCACCAGTCTTTTTTTCGTACATGGGTACCGGGAGTTGAACTCAGGACCTTGTGCACCAGCAGGCACCTGTGCTGCTGAGTGATATCACCGGCCCTTTTTTCATATGTGGGTACCAGGAGTCGTACTCAGCACCTCACGCTTGCCAGGCAGGTGCTTACGCCACTGAGCTATCTCACCAGCCCTGATTTCATTTTCTTCTTTCTTTTTTTTTTTTCTTTCTTTCTTTCTTTCTTTCTTTCTTTCTTTCTTTCTTTCTTTCTTTCTTTCTTTCTTTTTCTTTCTTTCTTTCTCTTCTTTTTTATTTTTATTTATTTATTTGTTTATTTTGAGACAGCCTTTTGCTATGCAGTTCAGGCTGGCCTTGAACTCACTATGGAGCCCAGGCTGGCCTCGAAATCATGGTGATCCTCCTGCCTCAGCCTCCCAAATGCTGGGATTACAGGTGTGTGCCACCATGCCTGACTCTGGTGACCACTTTTATGGCTTGGGGACGCTGGATCGTGTAAATAGCAGCTCCACCTCTGGTGGCAGAGCGGGCCTGCAGTTCTGAGTCTGCAGGAATCTTTTCACCCAGTGCCCAGAGCAGGCAAACTTCCTTTCCACAGCCCCATGCAGTGGCGAGTCTGTCTTGGAGCAGCCTTTGAACTCAGTGCTGCCTTTGGGATGTGTTCTCGGTTCCACCTTCCAGTGAAGGTCCCAGGTCTTGTGCTCCAGTGCCAAGGGCGCTGCACCCCTGGCCCCAGGCAGCCACAGCATCACTCAGACAACTATGGCATCAATCACCTGGCTTTTGTCACCCTCCCTTCTGTTTAAAGATTGGCTTTGCAGGGGCCAGTAAGATAGCTCAGCGGCATAAGTGCCTGCCTGGCAAGCACGAGGTCCTGAGTTTGACCCTCGGTACCCATACACACACACACACACACACACACACACACACACACACACACACAGATTGGATTTGCATGAAAAGCTGTTCTATTTTAACAATCCTGGGGATTTTAGGCCATCTCAATCGCCTGTATTGGCAGAAATAGCAATCACCACCGATCAAACAGGCTAAGCTGTAACTACGGCCCTCTGGTTGCTTCTGCTTCTCAGCGGTGACTTGGTAGACAAGTTGGAGCTGCTGGGGTTTGCACTCCTGCTCTGCCCCGTTGCGCGCTGTGGGCAGCACAGACACATCCCGATCGGCCGCCGGAGCCAGCACTACCCCATCGCTCGCTGTCCAGCCGCGTGAGGAGGCCTCCTTCCAGCCCGCACTGCCCCCAAACACGGCAGGAGCCTGAGCAGGTCAGCGTGTGAGCTCTGACTCTGTCCACCCCTGGTCCTCAGCCCCAGTTCTGTCACTGTTACCAATTCTTGAGCCCAAATAGGTCCTTTTTCTCTCTCAGAACTGTGGAACCCATAACAAGACCAAGTGCTGACCGAGCAGTGGACTTTTCCTTCTTGACAAAGGACGGGGTGAGAGGTTATAGACACAGGGTAAAAAGTGAGGGGAGGGCTGTTCCTCTTTCCTGGGCTGGGCAGAGATTGTCCGGGAATTTGGATGCTCCTTTTATTGCTTCTGTCGTGGTTCTTTCCGATTACCGTCACGGGGACTCTCCTGCGCTGGGACATGCTGAGGGATTATAACGAGGTTCGAAGTTGTCTGGCAGTCAGTCTGGCAACCGCCTTAGGTCCAGCCAGTCTCAGCTGGCCCGCCAGGGACAGACCTCTGCCCACAGGCTTCCCGTCCTGAAAGACAAACAAGGTTAGGGTGGAGCGGAAATTCAGCCAGGCCACCCAGGCAGTACGAGATTAGGGCGCGGTACATCACTAATCTGGCCGTGGGATCAAAGGCTAATTATTTTCCTGTGAACTTCAGTATTTCTAGATATAAAACTGGGACAAACTGACAGTGTAGCTCAGCAGTCAAGTGAGTGTGTTCAAGGTCTGCAGTACACCCACACCCAATCACACACACAACCACACACATTGACACACCACACGCACACAGGGGCAGTAATACTGTACTGCACCTCTTTTACCCAATTATTTTAGTAAAGATTAAATAAACACTGTGTAAAGCTGGGCGTGGTGGTGCACACTTGTAATCCCAGTACTCAGGAGGCTGAGGCAGGAAGATCACTGTAAGTTTGAGGCCAGCCTAGACTAAACAGTGAATTTAAGGCCAGCCTAGACTACATAGTGAGACACTGTCTCAAAAAACAAAAAGCACCAAAACTAATCCCCAAAACAAAAACAAATACCCTGTACCAAATGCTTGGTACACACCGTACTGGTGCATAGTACTGTACTTGCTACCAATAAACAGCATTCTTGTTACTTCCTGACCTCCCATGAAAGGAAGAAAAGTAATGAAACGTTTCTGAGCCCCTTGCTCCTCAGTTCTGGACTGACGGTTCTTCTTGACTGTCCCGTTTCCTTATCACCTGGTCACCCTAAGGTAAGTCCCTGGTCCTGCGCACATGCAGAAGCCTCTCTAAGATTCAGTGTCCTTCGCTGTCAAGGGCGACCACGAGCGCCATACATGGGGTGATGGTGAAGGACAAACACAAGCATGGCACATGGCCGCCATTTGGTTTTCACAGAATCCACGTGTGGAGGGACAGAAAGCGCTCCTCACAGCACAGCGGCAGCCCAGCAGGAGTGAAGGAAACCAGGCAGGAGACTCCTGAGGTGTCCTGAGGACAGCATGGCCCAGCCGGGAGGACAAACTCCATGTGCAGTCCAGGAAGCTGAGCCCAAGCGTCTTAAGTTTTAGCAGTCGGCTCCACGTGCCTGAGAATGGGGACATTGTCTCTATCTTTTTTACCTTTCCACGGTGTGCAGAAGAGGCCCCGCACAAAGGACCTGCCAGTGATGCAGAATTCCTAACTCAAGGGCCGCCCAGGGGTGGGTGGAAAGGCCCAGAGGAAAACTGAGTCACTGCCTGGCTGCTTATGAGAAAGGCCTCGGCTTTGTTCCTGCACCAGGAGCCGGTGAAGGACGAGGGCAGAGTCCTTGAAAGAGGCCTCTTGCATAAGAGCCTTGCGTAGGAGTCCTGCATTTGGTATTTCCATTTCGATAGAGGAAAATACAGCATTGGATGGTACAGATTTTTCCTCCCACATTGGCCCAAGTTTCTCTTGGGCAGTAGGAGGAATCGTTCACAAAGCTCACATCAAGTCCCCTGGACACAGATTGGAGCTATATAAATAGCTGGCGACATCTGTCAGCTGCTCTGTTTGTATGTCTATTTACTTCCTTTTGGGTATCTCCTCATTCTTTTATTTTCTTTCTTTTTGAGACAGGGTTGTAGTGCAGGCTGGCCTTGCACTCACTCTGTAGCCCAAGCTGGCCTCAAACGCATGGCAATCCTCCTGCCTCAGCCTCCCAAGTGCTGGGATTAGAGGCGTGTGCCCCCACCCCGGCCCATCTCATCCTTGTGACAGACACCACGTACCTCTGAGTCCCACTCATCCACCAACGTCTCCACACGTATCGATGATGCAGTGTGAACCTGGCTCGAGGTTCTGCAAATGTCAAAGAATGAAGTCAAGAACAAAAGGAGGATGTTAGGAGAGTTTTTATTGGAAATGAGAAGACGAACCACTCCTGGATTTCCAGGAAGGGTCCTGAGTGGGTGGCTGCATGGCCCCTTGATCCAGAGCATAGGACTTGTTCAACTGTTTGGTGGCCACTTGTCACAGGCGGCTCTGTGGATTTAAATGACCAAGTGGAACTCAGGCTCCTAATGAGTTCTTTGACATAGGGTTTAAAGGAAACTGGGATCTTAGAAAAAACTGGTTAATTCACATTATAATTTCCCCAGAACTCAGGAACTTAGTAGGGAGTGGCTGCACCTCTCTTCAGTAGGGAGTGGGGTGCATTGCGTGCTGCCTGAGGAAGCACAGTGCATTTAAGTTCCTCATAATTCAGGAGCTTAGCAGGGAGGGGCTGCACCTCCCTTAGCAGGGAGTGGGCTGTGTCCCATATTGGCTGAGGAAGTTCATTCTTGGTCCAAAGTCCTAGTCCACTGTCTGGTCTTAATTCTTATCAATATTGGGATCACCCATCTCTATCTCAGGCCCTCCCCCTAGCTAGCTGCCTTACTCAAAAGCTAATACAAGCCTTCATTGGTGCTGGGGATCGAACCTAGGGACTCAAGCATGCTAGGCAAGCACTCTACCACTGAGCTACATTACTGGTCCATTTTATTTTTTATTTTTTTCTGTTTTATTTTTGAGGCTAAGTTGCCAGAGCTGGCCTCAAACTCGCAATCCTCCTGCCTCAGCCTTCTGAGTCGCTGGGATTACAGGTGTGTGCTACCATACCCAGCACATGCCTATTTTTATAAGGGGAAACTGAGAGTGAGAGAAACTGAGGGATTTGCCTCACAAGAAAGATATCTCCAGGTAGGGGAGTTTGGCCGCACTGATGGCTCTGTCCAAGGTATTGTGTGGCTTCCCCTTCTCTGCTTGTATGGATTTGGGACATCTGTGGTCCTGTCTTTCCTCCACCCCTGACTGGCAAACCAGAGATGCTCAGGGAAGTCACTTCCTGCTGTTAGGAAAAAAATCAAGATGGAGTAGCTTTGGTTTGGGGCACTTAAAATAGAGTTGGAAGGCTGTCGCTCTTCAGAGCTCAGATTCTCAGAAGCTGAGCCTTTGAATTGGTGCGGACATCCCATCTCATGCAGCCTGAGCTTTGAAACACAGCAGATTTGGTCGATCTTCCTCACAACGAGCCCTCTTCTTCAGCTACCTAGAGACCGAAACTGAGCATAACCCTGTTCTTACAAGACAGTTTAACTTCTGCCAGCACCGGTTGTACCTCCTGATTAATAAGTAGTGTAATTTTCAAACCACCTGTGGTTTAAGTGCATAAGCCAGGCATGGTGGCTGGTGTCATCCCAGCACCGCAGAGGCTGAGGCAGGAGGACTGCCATGAGTTTGAGGCCAGCTTGGCTATATAGTGAGTTCAAGGGCAGCCTGAACTACATTGCAAGATCCTGTCTCATAAGAACAAAACAAAAGCAAAACTAAACAAAAAAATTACGAGTGCTGCTTCCGTTTCGTGAAGTGCGACTGGCAGGACTGCTCAGTCTTGTGTTTTCCCAGACTGCAATCCCAGTTAGCCCCGAATACATGTAATTCTCTTTGCTCTCAATGAAGTGGATTTTATTCTTGGTGGATACTCTGCTGGGAGTTAGCCTGTTCATTTACAAAATGAGGGATAATAACAAGTGTAACTTAAAGATCTTAATTGGCTTTATTTTTCAACTCTAGAATGGACAACCCCCCAAATAGTTTATTCATTAGCTTCTGAGTAAGGCAGCTACCTAGCGAGAGAGGAGGCAGGCGTGGCAAAGCTGGCGGGGGAGAAGTGCGACCTGTTAATTGGATCCAGAACGCACACGCAAAACGGTTCCCAAAGCCCTGCACCCGGACTTCTCCCGAGAACTGGAGCAGGTTTTCCACGGGGCGGCCCGGCCCTGACATCAGCCGGAAGAGTGGACGACACAGAAAGGACGACGACACTGAGCTTTCGCGCCGCGCTCTCCTCCAGGGCGGCCCCCACGCTGTGGGCTGCGCTTCTTTTCCTGCTTTTACTCGGCCCAGCCTCACTCTGCGGAGCCTGTTTCTTTTCCTACCTTTAATAAAACTTCATTGCCATTTGTGCTTGTCTTGACCAATTCTTTGCTCAGGACAAAAAGAACCTAGAAACCACCTCCAGAAGAGGCTCCAGCAGCCCAAACCCGGGAACACTAGGGAAGAGCCTGAGATGGCCGTGGCGAGCAGCCCTATTGATGGGAGTTAAAGGAGAACAGACAGTGAGCTAGGGACTTGGACCATGAATGAACTTCCTCAAGCAATAGGGAACGCAGCCTCCTCCCTACTAAGCTCTTGAGTTTCGAAGAATTTAATTAGCAAATAAACATTTTATTTTGCCTTTAGGACGGGGGATATAGTTCAGCCTGGTAAGTGCAAGGTCCTGAGTTCAATTCCCGGTTCCAAAAAAAAAAAAAAAAAAAAAAAAGAAAAAAAATCCCCTCTAAACTCCCAGTTTCCTATAAACTCCACACGCTGCGTAACTGCATTAGAGAGCCTAAGTTCCAATTCGTCATTTTAACTTCACGGAGTGGACCAGTGCCCCATGTTGGGGCAGGTCAGTAATCCCAGGACTTGGGAGGCAGAAGCAGGAGGATTGCCATGAGTTGAAGGCCACTTCCCAGATTCCTCTCCTGGAGAAACCAGGAACTTTTTTATTTTTCTCCTTATTTCCAATAAAAACTCTAACTTCCTCCTTTTGGTTCGTGACTCCATTCCTCACCATTATGCGAGCACGAGCTCGGTTTGTATAGAATTGACTTTTCAGCAGTACTTCATTCCATAAAACAGAGTGAGTGTTCCAATGGGCTGAGTAGATAAGTTTGGCTTTATAGACAAAGGTCTGAGAAAAGCAGAAACAAAGAACACAGAGTGGACTGGTTGTTTTAAAGTTTCTTTCTTTGTAATTGGAGTTGGACAGGAAAACAGAAAAGTGAAAGGTAACAGATGGGTTAAAGTGAGGTTGTTTCAGGTCACTTTTTTTGGGGGGGTGAGTATTAATTAAAGTAGAAGGAATTTTATTCCCCTGCTAACATTAATTGCCCTGTTTCGAAATTTGCCTGTCATCTCTTGTTCCTGGTTTCTCCAAATTCAGATAATAACCAGGTTTGCATTTAGTGAGGTGGAACTTTAACAAGAGTGACTCCATCTTGATGTTTAGTTTGGCCTGCTGGGGCCCAGTGCAGGTGCTCCATCCAAAATGGTGTCCTCCTATTTTTTCTTTAATCAGATGTACTCTATGTTCTCTTGTAGCTCCCATGATGGTCCTGATGCTAGAGGACGCAGGTTTATGCAAGAACATCTCTGAGAAAGCTCTCAGTGGCCACAAGGTTAACAGCAGATGTCTTTTGTAGTCCCCGTTCTTCTGCTGATGTCCGATTTAGGCTGTCCTATCAAGTACTTGGTTGATCTTGCGCCAGAGGAATTAAAGATAGCTCTCTCTGGTTGGTCCCAGGTGCAGGACACAGAAACTGTTTTTCTGTGTTTGTGTCCTGGATCTCCATAACTGGCAGGTCATGCACTTGCCCGGATGCCTGGCCACACCCTAATCTCCTGCCTCAGTTGTGTTGGGTGTTGTTAACTAAAGTTCCTAATTTTCTTTGGTCCTGATGCTAATATCCTCTGGACTACATCCTGGTTTTCATAAACCCTTTCTCATTTCTACAATTATTGTCTTTCCACTCATTTGTATTGAGAATACTTTTCTTCCCTCTAGAGGACTCAAGTAAGAATGATTTACTTTGGGTGATACCTCACACGAAAAGTGATGGTAACGAGGGAAGAGGCTTGTCAGGAAGACTTGCTTTGAAAGAATGTCCTATGGTGGTTTTCTCTTTAAAGGCTATAGATGGTTTTCTGACTTCTGACTAATTGATGAAGTTGGAGCATTTTGGGCACCACCAGTACCATGATACTTTGATTTTTTTTTTTTTTTTTGAGACAGTCTCACTATATAGTCCAGGAGGTCCTTGGATTGCCATCCTCCTGCCTCTGCCGCCACTGGGATTATAGGCCTGTACCACCATACTGAGCTCACCTTGACTCTTCTCATGGACCTGATAAAAAGGTCTTTCCTGTTTCTTTCCATGACTTCCCAGAAACCATTTTGCTCTGTGTGTGTGTCCTGCTCAACAATCACTTTTAATACCTAATCCAGAGCCAGATTTTTTGTACACAGGAAAATATGGAACACTTCATGGATTTGGGTGTCATCATCCTTGTGCAGGGGCCATGCTAATCTCCTTTGTACCATTCCAATTTTAGTATATGTACTGCTAAATCGAGTGCTCAGAGCCAGAATTCTATGGATGACTAATTTTCTCTACAAGAATTCCAGGTTGAAAATATCTAAGACTTTGCCCTCGGACTGTAAATGCTTTAAAATGCAACTGGCAATTCGCATACTTTTGCTGTCTGAAGTCTTGTTATAGTCTGAGAAGCTGGGTGAGGTGGCATGCTCCTGCAGTCCCAGCTACTTGGGAGACTGAAGAGGGAGGAGTTCAAGGCCACCCTGGAAATATAACAAAACCTTCTGTGTGTATGTTGTGAAGATTGAATCCAGGGCCTTCCCATTAAGCTACATCCTCAGCCTTTTTTACTTTTTATTTTGAGGCAGGGTCTCACTAAGTTATTAAATTGCCTAGGCTGGGCTCTAACTTGTGTTCTTCCTGCCTCAGCCTCACAGGGGTTGTAAGTGTGCACCACCAAACCACGTTTTAAGACTTTCTCTTTAAAAAAAAAGTCTTAGAGACCAAAACTTGTTTGAAGAGGCCTAAGTCACCCACTCTTTGTGACCCCTGTGGAAGTAGTAGGGACCCTGGAGACTCTCAGACTCACACTGTTGAAATGGGAGGCTGAGGGGCTCACAGGAGGGTTGACACTTCATCCTGTTTCTGGCTAAACCTTAAAATGTAGAGAGGACGGGAAAAACATGGTGGATGTGTAAGAAGCAGGCAGTGAAACTCTCTAAAAGTTGCTGTTGGGCCACTGGAATACAGTGACCGGGAGAGCACAGGAGGGAGGAAGGTGCCTCCCCTGGACCCAGGAAAGTTCTGAGGTGCAGTTCGGGACTCAGGGCGCCAGTGAAGGGTACTTTCAACAACAAAGGAGGAGGAGACTGTGGTGCCTTCTCCCTGTCCCAGGAACCACGGTGCGACAGAAGCTCAAATCACGGTGACAGCCGCCGCCCCTGGGAGCCCCCGTGGAGGATCTGAGATGGTGGTGGAGCAGGAGAGCAGTGACAGGCCGGCGCCATTGTGGGGGGTGTGGCAAAACAGCACAGTGGGAAAACACAGCGCTGGGGACTCAGTGCTCTGCCTGGCTCTCAGGCCCGGGGAAAGTGTGCTGACGGCGGCAGGCGAACGAGCCCGGTCTCCGCCTGAAAGTACGCACTTCTGCTCACCGCTCTGCCAAAGGGCCTCCTGGCTTACTGGGACAGACCTGCACAGAACAGGATGCTGTCACCACACGGGGCCTGCCTACAGCAGAGTCAACACCTAGAACTGATTCTTTTTATTTTTTTTAATTTTAATTTTAATTTTAATTTATTTATTTATTTTTCTCTCATTTGTTCTTTGTTCTGGTGAAGTTTTTTTGTGTGTGGGGTTTTATTTTTGTTTTGTTTGTTTTGTTGTTTTTATCTTCATTTTTGTTTCTGTTTGTCTATTTGCTCTTTCCTTCATTATTCTCTCTGGTTTTTATATGAGTGTAAACAGAGCCTCTAACCTCTTTGTGACTGTGGTTGTGATCTGTTCTTCCTTTTATCCCTTCCTTCTCTTTTCCCCACCAGTCCTCTGCACCAGTTTTCCAATGTTAGTGGGATCCCTCTTGGTCCTCTAACCTTACATCTAATTCCTTCCTCTTCTCCCAATACGCTATTTCCTCCTTAACTCATTTTAAATTTAAACTCCTGAGGGCAAAATTGACATATTAAGGACTTGTATACTGCATATAATTCTTCTGATGTGTCTTAGATTTTGTTATATAACCACAACTCTACTTTATATGGTTAAAAGTGGCAAATAACTGGTTAACTCAGTCTGTCATTTTCTAGGCTGTGTTTGATGCTTTAGGTACCATTATAGCCAAAAGAGAAATAATTGTTCTAAACAGCGTTCCTTCCTGATATTTCATGATCGAAATTGACTAAGGGTCACAGAAAATACAGTGGCACAGAACCAAAGAACCAAGGACTGGGCCAAACAGGTAGCAACTTCTCATATCCAACAAATTGAAGAGGCAGGATCTGGCAGCAAGCTCAAAACCCAAAAACAAGCTTCACTTGAAAGATACTACAGAGAAGTAGTCATCTCCTAAGGATCTTGAACACTAGCAGTAAAGTAACCTACCATAGGTAATTTACAAACATCACCCCAGGAATTAAACTAAAGAAAGAAAAGAACATGAGACGACAATTAAACAAGATGCAACCCCACACATCCAATTCACCAAAGGCAAACCTAGGGGGCAATGAGGTGGGACAATCCAAAAGCCACCCACCTGGCCTATCTGAAGTGGTAACAACAAAGCAACTGAACGAGGCTCTGGAAAAAATTAAAACAGAAATAATTTCACAGATAACTGCAGAGATAATGTCCACAATGAAGACCATGCTTAAGGACACCATAGGTGATACAGACAAAAAAATAGACGAGCTTAAGAAAATTATAGAAACCATGAATGCTCAGCATAGGAAAGAAATGGAATCCATAAGGCAGATTCAAGCAGATATCCAGGAGAACAAAAATTTCATTGAAAGTATTTGTAGCAGATTAAGCCAATGTGAGGACAGGATCTCAGATATAGAAGACAGGCTTGCAATTAGTGATCATGAAAAGAAAAAATTCTTAAAAATAGCAAGAGACCATGAAAAATCAATTCAGCAGCTGCTAGATGACTCAAAGATACATAACTTAAGAATAATTGGAATAAATGAAAAAGCAGGAGATAGCATAAATGACATTGGAACCTTGTTCACAGACATTATAAGGGAGAACTTCCCTGGAAGAGAAAAAGAATTTGATCTTCATATAAATGAGGCTTATAGAACTCCAACTAGACATGATCTCAAAAAAAAAAAAAAAAAAAAAAAAAAACTTCAGCCAGACATATCATAGTCAAGATCCCAGAAATTCAACAGAAGGCAGAATCTTAAAAGCTGTTAGGGACAAGAGACAAATCACCTATAAAAGAAAACCCATCAGAATCACAGCAGACTTTTCAGCACAAACCCTTAAGTCAAGAAGAGCCTGGAATGACGTATTTCAAGCTCTAAAGGAAAATAACTTTCAACCCAGATTGATGTACCCTGCAAAACTATCTTTCAAAATTGATGGAGATTTATAGGTAAATGGATGCAACTCGAGAAAATACTCATAAGTGAAATAAACCGGAAGCACATGTGTAAGCATCGTATTGTCTCTCTAGTATGAGAAACTGAAAGAGTAAATAAGATCCAAAATGTACAATAGACATGATGAATCAAAAAGAAACTGGTCAAAAGGAAAGAGAGACTGGAATGGGGAAAAGAAATAAGGGAAAGGGAAAAAAATTGTATATATATATAAGATGGTTAAGATAGATACACTACCAATTTTACTTAGTTCATTGAAGAGTAAGGTTTGTGCCAATAATGTTTGGACAATTGAATGCTAATGTCTGGTATCCTGAATAACTAACTTAAAGATGGTAATATGTAATGTATTAACCATTGTTAACCTCCTATTATGTTGTTTTGAAATTTTGTTCTTCTTTTGATTTGTTTTGTTTTTTCTTCTCTTTAAAATAAAAAAAATTGATGGAGAAATAAAATACTTTCATGGCAAAGAACATCTGAGAAAATTTATGACCACCAAACCAGCACTCCAAAATGTTCTGAAGGACATTCTAGAAAGAGATAACAAGGACTACAACTCCAGGAACCACAACAGAAGGAATCCACCAGGCAGGGCAGATAATTAAATAGAGAGAGAGGGGAAAACAAACAAAGACGGGGAGACAACAACAGGAAAATATCATGACAAGTATAAGTCAATACATATCAGCTTTAACCATCAATGTTAATGGTCTCAATTCACCAATCAAAAGGCACAAACTGGCAAAATGGATCAAGAAGCAAGATCCAACAATATGCTGTATACAAGAAACACATTTAATTCAGAAAGAAATTCATAGACTGAAAGTCAAAGGATGGAAAACAATACTCCATGTGACAGGAACCCAGAAAAAAGCATGGGTAGCTATTCTTTTTGCAGACAAAGTAAATTTCAAGCCAAGAAAGATTCAGAGAGATAAAGACGGTCATTACATCCTTGTAAAGGGAACAATCCAAGAGGAAGAGATAACGATCATAAACATATATGCATCAAATACCAGTGTACCCAGCTATATAAAACAAGTATTAAAGGACATGAAAAATCAAATAAGCACTAATACAATTATATTGGGGGATCTCAATACTCCACTGCCTCAAAAAGACAGATCAACTAGATGAAAAATCAATAATAGTAGAACTGAACCAAACTTTTGAACAAATGGACTTAGTAGATGTCTACAGAGTGTTCCACCCCACTACATCAGAATACACATTCTTCTCAGCTGCACATGGGACGTTCTCCAAAATAGACCACATACTAGCTCATAAAACCTGCTTAAGTAAATGCAAAGGAATTAAAATTATCCCATGCATATTATCAGACCATAGTGCAATGAAATTGGAAATCAATGGCAAAAGAAATCACAAAAACTCCCTAAACACATGAAAATTAAACAGCACCCTCCTAAACAACCAATGGGTCACAGATGAAATTAAAGAAGAAATTAGACACTTTCTACAACTGAATGATAATGACAGTACAACATACTGGAACTTATGCGATACAATGAAAGCAGTCCTAAGAGGGAACTTTATAGCATTAAATACCTATATCAGGAATATAGAGCAAGCGCAAATAAACAACTTAATGGTGAACCTCGAACTTCTAGAAAAAGAAGAGCAGGCTAAGCCAAAAGCCCGTACAAGGGAGGAAATTATAAAGATCAGAGCAGAAATTAATGTATTGGGGACTAAAAAACAAATACAAAGAATCAATGAAGCAAAAAGTTGGTTCTTTGAAAGAATAAATAAGATTGACAAACCCTTATCCAACCTTACTAAAAAAGAAAAGAAAAGACTCAAATCCATGCAATTGAAAATGAAAAGGGTGATATCACAATGGACCCTGCAGAAATCCAGAAGATCATCTATACCTATTTTGAAAATCTATATTCTACTAAGATGGAAAATGCAGAAGAAATGGACAGATTCCTAGATATGTATGAATTACCAAAGCTGAATCAAGAAGATTTAAAAATTCTAAATAAACCAATATCAACCAATGAAATTGAAGATGTAATAAAAACCTCCCAACAAAGAAAAGGCCAGGCCCTGATGGATTCACTGCCGAATTCTACAAGAAATTTAGAGAAGACCTAACACCACTACTTCTCAAACTCTTTAATGAAATTGAAAGGGAAGCAATACTCCCAAATTCATTCCTGGAAGCAAGCATTACCCTGATACCAAAACCAGAGAAGGACCCAACTAAGAAAGAGAACTACAGGCTGATCTCCCTAATGAACATAGATGCAAAAATCCTCAATAAGATACTGGCAAACAGAATCCAGCAAATCATCAAGAAGATTATACACCATGACCAAGTTGGATTCATCCCAGGGATGCAGGGATGGTTCAACATACATAAATCAATAAATGTAATACACCGTATTAATGGAACCAAGGACCAAAATCATATGATCATCGCAATACATGCAGAAAAAGCTTTTGACAAAGTCGAGCACAATTTCATGATAAAAACCCTACAGAAAATTGGAATAGAAGGTCTTTATCTCAATCTGATAAAAGCTATCTATGACAAACCAACAGCCAATATTATACTAAATGGACAAAAACTGAAAGCCTTCCCTCTAAAATCAGGAACAAGACAAGGATGTCCACTTTCCCCACTCTTATTCAACATAGTTCTGGAAACTTTAGCCGGAGCAATTAGACAAGAGAAAGAAATAAAAGGAATAATGATTGGAAAGGAAGAAGTTAAATTATCACTATTTGCAGATGACATGATACTCTACACAGAAGACCCCAAAAACTCCACTAAAAAACTGCTTGATTTAATAAGCAAATTCAGTAGTGTAGCTGGATACAAAGTCAATACTCAAAAATCAATAGCCTTTCTGTACACAAGTAACAAACGTACTGAAAGAGAAATTAGGGAAACAATACCTTTCACAATAACATCCAAAAAAATGAAATACCTAGGAATCAACCTCACAAAGGATATAAAAGACCTCTACACTGAAAACTACAGTACTCTGAAAAAAGAGATTGAAGAGGATATCAGAAAATGGAAAGATATCCCTTGCTCCTGGATAGGAAGAACCAATATAGTGAAAATGGCCATACTTCCAAAATTGTTATACAGATTTAATGCAATTCCAATGAAAATTCCAATAGCATATCTCACAGAATTAGAGAAAAGAATCCTAAAATTCATCTGGAATCAGAAGAGACCTAGAATAGCAAAGGCAATTCTGGGCAACAAAGGCAAGGCAGGGGGCATCACAATCCCCGACTTGAAATTATACTATAAAGCTACTGTGATAAAAATAGTGTGGTACTGGCAAAAAAAAAAAAAAAAAAAAAAAAAGACCTGAAGATCAATGGAACAGATTAGAAGATGTTGAAACAACCCCAGACATACTAAGCCACCTTATCTTTGATAAAGGTGGCAAACACATTCACTGGAGGAAAGATAGCCTCTTTAATAAATGGTGCTGGAAAAACTGGCTCTACACATGCCGAAGATTAAAACTAGACCCATAGCTTTCACCATGCACTAAACTAAATTCAAAATGGATCAGAGATCTAAATATTAAAACAGAAACATTAAATCTGCTGGAAGGTAGGATAGGTAAAACCCTTGAAGACATTGTTGTAGGCAAAAACTTTATGAATAAAACCTCAACTGCACAGGAACTATCACAAAGAATCAACAACTGGGATCTCATCTTATTAAAAAGCTTTTGCACAGCAAGAGAAACCACCAACAGAGTGAAGAGACAACCCACAACGTGGGAAAAAGTGTTTGCCAGCTGTTCCTCAGACAAAGGATTACTATCGAGAACATATAAAGAACTCAAAAAAATCAGACCTCCCAAATTTAAAGACCCACTCCAAAAATGGGCATCTGAGATGAACACACATTTCTCAGATGAAGAAATATAAATGGCAAATAAATATACAAAAAAATGTGCAACATCACTAGTCATTCGAGAGATGCAAATTAAAACAACACTGAGATACCATTTCACCCCAGAAAGAATGGCTATTATCAAGAAATCAACTAATAACAAATGCTGGAGAGGCTGTGGGGAAAAAGGCACCCTTCTTCACTGTTGGTGGGAATGTCGACTGGTACAGCCACTGTGGAAATCAGTGTGGAGATTCCTCAAAAAACTAGGGTTGGAAGTCCCATTTGACCCAGCTATTCCCCTTCTGGGTATCTTCCCAGAAGAATTAAAAACATCGTACCACAGCGATATATGCGCACTCATGTTTATAGCAGCACAATTTGTAATAGCCAGATCTTGGAAACAACCCAAATGCCCATCAACTGAGGAATGGATAAGAAAGATGTGGTATTTTTATACAATGGAATACTATTCAGCCATAAAGAAGGATAAACTGGAGACTTTTATAGGTAAATGGATGCAACTCGAGAAAATACTCATAAGTGAAATAAACCGGATGCACATGTGTAAGCATCATATTGTCTCTCTAGTATTAGAAACTGAAAGAGTAAATAAGATCCAAAATGTACAATAGACATGGTGAATCAAAAAGAAACTGGTCAAAAGGAAAGAGAGACTGGGATGGGGGAATAGGGAAAAGAAAGAAGGGAAAGGAAAAAAATTGTATATATATATATATATGATGGTTAAGATAGATACACTACTAATTTTACTTAGTTCATTGAAGAGCAAGGTTTGTGCTAATAATGTTTGGACAATTGAATGCTAATATCTGGTATCCTGAATAACTAACTTAAAGATAACAATACATAATGCATTAACCATTGTTACCCTCCTATTATGTTGTTTTGAAAATTTGTTCTTTTTTGATTTGTTTTGTTTTGTTTTTTCTTCTCTTTAAAAAAAATGTATAAAGCTCTCAGGCTGAACCAGGTGCACAGTGGCATTCTGGGAGACTGAAGCAGAAGGACTCCAAGTTCGAGCCTAGCCTGGGCAACTTAGTAAGACTCTGTTAAAAAAAAAAAAAAGGCCTGGGGGTATAGCTCAGTGTGAAGGCCCTGGGTTCAATCTTCAGTACCACAAACAAACAAACAAACAAAACAAAAACCCTCCCAGGCAATGGCTAGGAGTATGGTTCAATGGTGGAGTGCTTTCCCAGCATGCCCTGGCCCTGGGCTCCATCCTCACACCTCAGAAACAAACCAACCTTAAAAACAAAAGCAACTAAACCCCCCAGGCCTAAAGAGTTCAGTTAAATGTACATCAGTTCAACAGATTTATCAACACTTTGCATTTTGGGGTAAGGGGGTGCAGAGAGCATGGTGAATGCTTACAAGGGCACAGCTGGAGAGGAGGAATAAGTTCCAATGCTTATAGCACAGTAAGGTAACCATGGTTGACAACAGATACATTTCAATATAACCAACAGAGAGGATTTTGAATGTTCCTGCCAGAGAAAGGGTACGTTTGAGGTGGTTAGTATTCTGTGAGCTCTGTACCCCATAAATATGTACAATCATGTGTCAAATGTAAACAGCCCCCTCAAGCCCTTGCACGATGGAAGGTAAAGCCGGTTACTGTTTGTGATACACTCTGGAGTTCCAGTGACACGACACAGTGGATGACAGATGCTTGAGTCCAGAGGAAGCAGGCAATGACGGGAGGGAGGGGATTTCTGTGGAGCCCTTCAGGAAGTAGGCCCGGGGAGGCCCTGCGGTGGCCTCACCCGGTGTGTCAACACCCTTCCCAGGGAAGGAGGAGAGAGCGGGGTGTTCTTTCATGATGATGCTGTGGTCAGCCACGCGGCTCCAGGCTTGGTGGCCCAACTCGTTGACATGACTCCATCTACCTGCAAGGGGTGAGGAAATGGGGAGATGGAGTCCTCGGTTAAATGCTTTTCTTTCTTTCTTTCTTTCTTTCTTTCTTTCTTTCTTGCTTTCTTGCTTTCTTGCTTTCTTGCTTTCTTGCTTTCTTGCTTTCTTGCTTTCTTTCTTTTTTTTTTCTTTCTTTTCTTCCTTCCTTTCTTTCTTTCTTTCTTTCTTTCTTTCTTTCTTTCTTTCTTTCTTTCTTCTCTCTTTCTTTTCTTTCTTTTTTTTGAGACAGGGTCTCACTATGTAGTTCAGGCTGGCTTGAACTCACTATGTAGCCCCAGGCTAGCCTCGAACTCACAGCAATCCTCCTGCCTCAGCCTCCCAAGTGCTGGGATTACAGGTCTGCACCACCACAGCTGGATCATTGGATGTTTTCTGCAAACAGCTGTGCATTTTGGATGGGAGCAGCCTCTGTGGAGGCTATGCCTGGGAGCTATTAGTGTAGGCAGTGAAGTATGTTCATTTTCCTAAAAGGAAATCAGTTATACTCCTCTGTCAAATGAGGCTGGGTCCCCAAAGATACTGGTTCAAACCTAGGGCTGTCTCCTCAAAATGTTTTCATTGGTCACTGCCCTGCCTGGGAACTCCTGCTGCACAAAGGGTACCCTCCTTGGCCTTGTGCTTGATTCCTCAGGTAATGTCGCTCCTACTCCCTGTCAAAGGGGGTCTCCTGTGCCTCTCTGTTCACTCTCAGGGAGTGACCCAGCCCATGAAGGGTGCCTATGTACTCTCCGTCATGCCATGCCTTGTACTTCAAGTTCTCGACACCCATCATGCTCCTCAGCAGTAAGAAGTTTCACGTTTCCATCCAGTAACTGCATGCCTGGTTCATTATCCTTCAGTGGGGTGCAGGTTCCCGCAGCAGGGAGAACTGGCCTGAGATGCCTGTGCCCACACTCCACTCTCCGGCCTGCCTGTGGCCCACATTGCGTGTCTCAAGCTGCACGTTGCACATGTCCCCACTGCAGAAGCCCTGCCTGGTGTCCTCTGGCTAAGACAGGCACCTGCTGGCTGTGCACACAGGTCTGTGAGAACAGAGCCAGTGGGCTGCACACTGAACTTTGCTCCCTGTCTGGTTTCTGTTCTGAGGGGAGGTCGCCCTCCATTTCAGCCCTAGCTGAGGGCTTACCCCCCACACCACCTAGCAATTGAAACAGACTTGCTGGTTACTTACTGGACACAAAAACCAGCTGCTAACAGTGTAGCCTGGATTTATTATTGGCTGGGCATTTTATAGGTTGTGCATTCACGTGTTACCTCAGTTAAATGTTGTTTTTTCCTTTTTTTTTTTTTTTTGGTACTGGGGATTGACCCCAGGGCCTTCACACTGAACTACATCCCCAGATGTAGTTTTTTTTAAAAACAGACTTAAAAAAATTAAAGAGAGGGTTATTGGGCTTGAGTTTGAGATCCTCCTGCCTCAGCCTTGCAGAGTGCTGGAATTACAGGCATGTGACACTAAGCCTAGCTCTCAGTTAAACTTCTATCAGCCCAGCATGATGGGTAGAGTCCTGCGTGTTGGTACAGAGTGAGTCATCTATTGTCCCCTAAGGTTAACAGCTGAAACATTTCTCTTGCCTCCAACTCATGTGGCAACCCCTCGTGCTGCTGGCTGTGTAGACGCAGGTAGCACCTGGTAATGGTGACACACGATTGTGGCTGGTTTGTGTGTTAATGGGGTATGCACCCTATTGTCATTTTAGAGTGTACTTCTATGCCTTACACAGCATGGCTTACTGTAGGCTTCATGCTGTGTTTCCAGCTCTGTCGTGTTTGCCAGGGCTCCTGGGGGCATCAGGACTGCCCAGATCGGCATGAGGCACTTGAGGATGTTAGCCTGGTGGCAGGGTTGCTGAATACTGCACTTCTCAGAACTCTCAGTGACACTGGAGGAAGCCGAGGCTTCTTAGAGGTCTGGAAGTAAAAAGAAAGACCGGTAGGCGGGAGAAACAGCGCTCCGGGTCTAAGTCTTCTGACTTCAAATCTTGTGCTTTTTTCTGTTGCTCCATTTGACTTCCTATGAAAAAATCCTAAGTTTCAGGGCTAGAACATTTGCAAGTGGGGACTGAGGAACTGGAAAAGAAAGGGCGATTTGTTAGAACAGAGTTTTAATTTTGAGTCTGTAACTGACTTCACTGAAAACACGTTCTAGAGAATTAGTTACCCCTAATATGAAAAGTGAATCAAATGTGCAGAACTGCAGAATAAAGGCTTTTGCGGTAATATCTTTTGTTAGAATTTTTGTTTTCCCCTTAATAAATACATTTTGGTGTGTGTGTGTGTGTGCGCGTGCGCGTATCCAACCCAGGGTCTCAAGCACACCAGGGAAGCTACCTGGGCTATACCCGTCACCTTATGCCTCTGTTTTCAAGACAAGGAAGAACCCAATTTGAAATCCCTTTGTTTCTCAAGCACTTGACCCAGTTTCCTCCAGGCTTTAGCAGCTTCTACCATGTGCTGTGGTACGGTGACCTCTCAACGAGCTGGGGAGTGAGATGACAGGGGCAGTGTGGCTCCCACAGTGGCCACAGCAGGAAACACAGCTCCTGTCATCCAGGGCAGCTTTGCTCCTCATCCAGATGTGGCAATAACACCCAGAGGCTGCCTAGGCCTGTGATCTTCTGATTGCAGGGAGACCCAAACCTCTTCCTGTAGAAGAACTATTGTGTTCAAAATGTTCCAAAGCCAGAGTATGTCAATAGTCTGCAGTGTTCCTTCTGCTTCTGTAAACAGGGCTGTACAGAGGTACAAATTGTACCCTGCCCATTTCTGTTTTCAGTTTGTTCCCTTGTTTGTGAAGTTCCACTTGCTCACGAAAGACCCCGCCCTACCTGATAAACTAGCTTCCTCTACTAGCTCGGGGCTCTGACTTTGGAGCATGCAGCCCCTCTGAGCCTGCCCGAGAAATAAAGCTTGGTTCCCTCCACTTCTCTGAGTGCTGCTGTTTCTTTGCCTCCGGTAAACCTAAAATTGCTGTAACATTCCCACTTCCTCTTGCTGGGAGGACACACTCTGAGCTCCTCCTGGGGTGAGCAGGCCCTGTAGTCCCAACCTCTCCTGATCCATTTCACCTCAGGCCCCACTGGTCCTGTTCATGACCTGCCTTTAGGCCTGTGCTGTGTTCCCTTTCTCAGCTGCCTCTGACAGTCAGATCTATCTATGTTCCTGAAAAAATTGCTGTGCTTCTCGGAATCCACATCAGGCTCTGACCACAGGTACGATGCCCTGTGGTACATGTGGTAGGGCCTTTGGTGGGGCTATTTGGTCACTCATCCTCTCACCCACCAGGTGATGACTCTGAGTGGGGAGGTTGTGGGGTCTGTTCACCCAGCCCCAGCCCAGGCCCTCGGCCCAGTGGGCCCCACCAGCATGTGTGTAACTTGGCCAAGCAGAGAAGCTAGTGAACTCCCACATGGGGATTCCTTGAGCCTTTGGGGTGGCCACATGCAGTGGTTATTTATCCAACTCTCTTCCAGAATTGAAGATCCCAGAATTGATAAGAATTGAAAAGTTGAAATTTTAAAATCTAGTCAAGTTCTGGGTCTTCGTACCCTTAAATACATAAAAAGAAAATGAGGGAGTGGGTGATGGCAGGAGCTGAGGGAAAGCCGTTATTCACCAAGATGTCCTTGGAGTCCCCAAACTTGTCACACCCTTTCTGCCCTGGCCTCCTCACTCTTAGGAAATGCCTTGAAACTGACTCTACTAAGAAGGGAGCCAGGTATCATGGTGTCTGTGGGCGATCCCAGCATTCTGGGTCCTCAGCTTCCACAGGCCCGTGGTGTCACTCTTGACCATTCTTACCCACTCTGGGACCCATCCATACTAAACCGCAGTCCCCAAAACCTGTTCCATCTTCCTGGCATAGGCCCAGCTCCCATCATTCCTTTTTTCCAGACACTTCCATCTCTGGTTTGGAATTTTGAATCAGTTCAGCCTCAGTTCGAGTTGTCCTCAAAGGTCTTCCAGGACGTTCTTGAGCTCCGCCTCATCTGTGTTTCCACCACCCTTCCTTGTGCTTTAAAAAAAAATGACAATTGCCACAGTCTGCTGAGGTTTTCGTTGCTATATTTGCGTCAGTCTAGAGAGGGCAGGCCTGGTGCTAGGAGGATGCCGTCTATGTATATATTTATACATAGTGAGGTCTCAATAGAAATGGATTCTGATGGACAGACATGGTAGGGATAGCTGACAGTGACCGGCACGTTCTCTGTCCTGAGAGATTAATTATATACCCACAGAGCCTTCCCCTCGGCCTGTGAGGGGCGCTGCCACCACGAGCACTTAGCTATGAGAAAACTGAAGTCAGGAGGTTGAAAACCTTGCCCAAGGTCATGAGCTGGTAAAGTGAACTTATTGCACTGGCCTCCACAGGGCCCTGTTCGGGTGTGGCCCTGGAGCTCCCTGTTGGGGGACTTCGCACCTCAGCTGGTGAGCTGGAGGCCCAGCACTGGTAGTGATGAAAGCCTGGCCTAGCCACTCCCTCGCTGGGCCCCTCTGTGAAAAGAGTGTTGGTCTCTGAGTTTGCTGAGTGTTAGCTGGGCCAGTAGTTGACTTAGGTACAGTAGAGATGGCCCTGGGCTCACGTCTGATGGACATGTCTCCCTTTGCGGTAAGCAAGATCTTCCTAGGATGGTACTGCAGACACACAGACATTGCCCTATAGGGACTGACAGTTGGCTACCCATAACCCACAGCTGCAGCTGTCCTTGGCCTCCCAGCTCACTTCTGGGCTTTGGTTTCTCCTGAACCTTGTGTCCATCCAAGTATGAAGACAAATGTGGTCACTCAGGCCAGTGGTGCCCACCCTAGAACCTGCTGGGCAGCAGTTTGAACACAAAGGGGGCTGCCTGGAAGCCCAGGGCAGTGGAGAACCAGCATCCTCAGGCTCTTTTTCTACCTGCAGTTGGGGTAACTGTCCTGTCCTGCCCAGGGACTTGGTGCGTCTGATGGGACAGGGTCATATACCTCTGCAGAGAACAGTGATGACATTTCCGGGAGAGTCAAGTCAGCCAGAAAAGCTAGAGTTCCTCCCGCCTCCTCCCATGGGAGGACCCAATGGTTATGGCCTTCTGTGACAGCATGTCCCTTGCTCAGTGGCAGTGACATGGAGCTCTGAATGGAGGGGGAGTCCTTGGGAACCCATAGCCTAGGGCCAGGCTGCTCCAGCCAGGGCCACATCACAGAGTGAACTGCTGACACCTGCTGGTGACCCACAGGCTCCAGGCTCCTACTTCCCTCTGCAGGCTCCTCTTCCCAGCGGAGGCTGTTCTGGTCCTCCTGGCTAATGCTATGCACGCATCTCTCTCCTTTCTCTCTCCTGGCACCTCACTGGCCTGAGAAGCTCTTTCCTCCCCTCCTCTTGCCAGCATCCTCTGTCCACACCTTAAGGTGGCCAGCTAGGCCTTCCTTGATGCTGTCCCTAAGGACTCCGGCTACAGCATGTCCCTCAGCTCTGAGCTCCTCCCTCCCTTCTAGGTCACCCACCAGGTTGGTCGTCTGTTCTACACTGTCATATGTGCAGTACCTCGAGGGCTGCTGTGGCCTCCTGACGTGACTGCGTGATTTCTGGTTAGAGCCCTGTGCCAGCTGCATTCACTAAGCATTTATGGGTCATCTGATATCCTGTACTTATAAAGCACTGAGCTCAGAGGGGAGTGTGTGCGTGCGTGCGTGCATCTGATGAGGGTCTGGGAGTGAGTGCACTCTGCTCTGAGGAGCTCATTCTAGGAGGAGGCTCCACATGGCACAAGGGACTAAGGTAGGAACCACATGCAGGTGGGGACCGAGGAGGGGAGGTCAGGATGGGAGTCAGGAAGAGCGTGGCAGGTGCATGGGCTCTGGGGCGGGTCAGGAGGCAAAGTCTCCAGCTGGGATAGGGTCGTGAAGGACAGACCTTCTAGGAAGGAACTTTTCGCAAGGCACGGAGTGCGGGAGGCAGGGGCATCCTGGGGTCAGAGAGCTGCATTACGATTAGCTGGGCCCCACTGTCCTCAGGGGGTCCCCCTTGGTGTTGGAGTTCTCTGGCGTAACTCTGGCGATCAGGTCTTGTGTATCATCTACTCCCCGTCATCCAGGCTGGAGCCACGTTGGCCTTGGAAACTCAGCGGAGGCGAGATGGAAAGGGGGGCTTGGATAGCCTGTACCGCACCTTCGTTCTCACAGCCCCAGCCAGGCACTTCCCACCCTGAGCCAGGTACCCTGAGTGACCCTTCACAGCCATTGGCCTGACAGAGGACACAGTAACCAAGAGAATGACGATAGTGCACACTGATTTTCTCAGCCTAGGCAGCTTTATTGTCCCTTCCTCAAAGCATCAAAGCAGAATTCAGCACATGTCAAGTTCCAGGCTGACGCAGGTGTCCATGATAGGAGTTGGCATAAACCAGCACAGGCCCCCTACTGGGGACTTGGCCTCGCCCTCAACCTCCTAAAATGAGTTACAGCGAAGGCTTAAATAAAAAGAGACAATGGATTATGGTTTTTGGGGAATCCAGGAAGGTCAGAACTCTCTAGGAGCTAAGACAAGTCTTTCTGGATCACTCGTAGAATTTATTGGGTTTCCACAGATTGGGGGGTGCAGGAAGAGGGGGGCGCATTGGAGGTAAAAACCTGCAAAAATGACCAGGGCCTTGAGAAACAAAGGCAGTAAATCTTGCCAATTAAGAAGACTGTTCGATCGCTATGGCCGGCAGCTTTATTGCTCTGGAATAGGGGTGTCAGCAGCCCGTGTCCTCCTGTCTTCTGCTGCCTCAGCTGTGGTGTCATCTTGTCTTCAGAGGACTGTGAATATGAGCTTTTCCAACCCGGCCAGAGGTCCCTTCATGGTCAGCAATTTAACCTTTACATAGTCTGGTCCCAGCAGCCCCCAGCTGCAGATATCCTCTATTTCCTACCATGACTCCTGGACGCATCCTTAGTGGAGAATGTGCCTTCTGCATGTGGCCACCTCGGTGTGACTCAGAGCCTTCCAGGTTGGCCCCAGAGCTGGACTGGCTCCTTTCTGCTCTTGAGCTACCATCTGCCACCTCGAGGAGCAGGGACAGCTCCCACTCCCGGTCCTCAATCTTTTGGGCCAGGTGAACTCTCTGCACCTCCAGCACCAGAGCCTGCTTACGCTCCAGGGCCCGGGGCCCAGGTCGCTTTCTGCCAGGGTGACCTGCCTCCATGCGGTCAGCTCCGTCATTCCACCACATACCAGGGAGGATGCTGGGAGCCACCCGGGCAGAACAGGTATGGGGCAGGACAGGAGGTGACCCAGAGGGTTCCTGGCTCTCTCTGTCCTGAGCCATGGCCTGTGGCACAGTGACGCTATCTGGGCACCAGAACTCCCTTGCTTGGAAGGTGCCTAAAGCTTCCTGCAAGGACCTGGTTACCTCATGGAGACACAGTGTCCCCAGTTTACATTGCCATGTGAAAACAAGACAAAAGCCAATTACAGCATCATGCAACACTCATACTGAATGTTTGGAAGAGTTACTGAGTACTCCTCACTGCCTCCATGGCCCCTCAGCTCAGCTCCTTCAACTTCAGGGATGTTTATAGTGAACATTTCTTTCTCCTGTCCTTGGGTCCTCACAAGTTGCCATCTTCTGACAGTCAGTACAGCTGGAGACGGGGCCCTGAGCCTGACTCAGCAGTGGAGTTGGTTTCACCGTTGCCCGCTGAGGCCAAGTGAGGGTGCTTTGGAAAAGAACTGACTTCCAGGCTGGGTGCTGTCTTTAGCTGCTTCGCTGCAGTCGTGTCCATCTTTCGTCTTTTCCCTGCAGCCTTCCTTGTGTCTGTACCTCAGCGATTCTCGCTGTGCTGTGATGGGGACAGCAAGATGGGAGGAAGATACATCTGGAAAGCCCTGGCTCCAGAAGCAGACATTGCTAGCCAGGCAGCGTCCACAACTGCTCTGCTTATTGCTTCCTTTCCTTGCCCTATGCAATCTTTCTTGCTGTGAATTTGCTTAGAGATCCGTGTCCCAGCCTGATTGCGTGGGTTTCTATGTCCATAGCCCCAGCCCTTGGTCTTCTGTCATGGCCTTTTACTCACCAAACTAAGCAAGCAGCACCATCTGTGGCTGCTGGACACTTTGGTCAGAACTGGCTGTTCTGGCCACCACCTTTCTCTATGAAGGGACTTTGACCGCGTGGGTCCCACCTGTAGACACCTCAGGAATTGAGATGTTCATTGGCTGGGCTTACCACAAAGGTTTTGCCGTCCCCTGGGGGTAACTGGTTTGGCTTGTCCACTTCTTGGAGCTTCAAGGCCTGAGCAGTGAGCTGTAAGAACTCATTCAGCTTGTCCAAAGCACCTTCCACCTGTTTTGTCTTTCTCTAGGGACAAGGGACACAGGGTCTTTTTTCCTTTTTTTCCCTTCTTCTCTTCCTTCATGTCTCTCCTTTCCCCTCCTCCCTTTCTCCCTCCTATCCTTACTTTTTCCTTCTTTCTTTCTGCTTTTTCCCTCCTTCCTTCCTTTCCTCCCTCCCTCTCTTTCTTCCTTCCTTTCTTTTTTCTTTCTTTCTTTTAGAGATGAATTCTTCTTGTCACCCGGGCTGGGATTGAATTTCTGGGACTATGGATGTATGCCACTGTACCTAACGAAGGGTGTTTATTTTTGCAGTGATAGGGATCAAACCTGGGACTCTAACATGCTGGGCAAGCACTCTACTGCTGAACTACATCCCCAGTCAGGGTCTTTATCACTTTTACTTTTATTCTAAGTTTATTAAAAATTTCTTGTACTCTTGCTCCAAGATAGGACACCTAGCCTGGTAAGTGAGGTCAGGGAGAGCTTTCTGGAAAAGAGGACATTTCAAATGAATTATAAAGAATGCACTGAAATTAGCTGGGTGGAGAATGGGAGAGAGGACATTCTAAGCAAAGGGAATAGCATCTGGGAAAAGGGAGCACAAGGAACATTTATTCATCTGTTTGTCCATCCTTTCATTCATCCATCCACTCACCCACCCATCCCTCCACACACTTTCTCACAGTACTTCTTCAACAACAGACCATACAGATAAGGAAGTTGATAAAGTTCTTGACAAAGAATTCAAAATAATGATGATTAGGAGACTGCATGAGATGTGAGAAAATATGAACAGAGAACTTTCAGGAAGGTGATGAAACAGTAAGCAGCAACAAATCAACCTCTCCAAGATTCAGAATCCTGACACTAGAAAAGAATTCCCACTACAACTTGGGGAAGAAAAGAATGAGGGAAGCAGACCCCGAGGACACAGGAAGGACCTGAAGGGAAAGTTGGAGCCCACAGAGAAAGTGAAGAGACAGACCAAAAAGCAGAAAAAGGAGGGAGCAATCTGCACTTTCTCCCCAGCTCCTGGCTTGTGGTGTGAGAAAGGAAGATCAAGTAGATAGAGACACAGTAAAAGCAAGTGACTCCAGAGGTCTTCAGGGAGAAACACACCAGTGGAATGGATGCTGCAACAGCAGGTGAGAGACTCCAGTCCAAGCAACTTCCATGTCCTCTGGAGAGGTTGCTTGGTCAGACAGCATTCTAGGGAGGAACCAACTGAATCAGGACTCGGAGCAGTTATGGTTTGACTTCATCTCAGGACTCTCAGTGTTGAAATCCCACAGTGACAGGGTGAGGGACAAACGTGGGAGATGTCCAGGGTCAGGGAGCCATGGTCAGGTCAGCAAGGGACACCCAGAGGGTTGTAGGCTGAAAGACTCAGGCCCCAACCCCAGGACCAGAGGCCAGGATCAACCTGAACTGAACTTCTGTGGATTTGAAAGTACCAGAACTGGCACCCTGCTTGCCACAGGATTATCCAGAATGGATCTGGGTTCTGACTCCTTCTTTTGTCTATCAGCAAGAGCAAAGTCATGCCCTGAACTGGACACTACCACAAAACTATAGACACCAGAAGACAACCACAGACTTGACATCATAGAGAAAATTTTATGTCTTTCTTTTTTTTCACTTTTGGTTTTTTGTTTGTTTGTTTGTTTGATTTGGTTTGGTTCATGTTTTTTTTTAATTGTTTTTGTTTTCCGAGTATAAACATTGTTTTTAGTTTTTTTGTTTTGTTTTGTTCTTGTTTTTGTCTTTTCCTTTTTACTTTCCCTCCTGCCTTCTTCCCCAGTTTCTTGAGGCTTGGGTAATCTTTTGTCCTTCAGCCTTCTAATTTCTTTCTCTTCTTATATTTTTCAATTTTTTTCCTCTTATCCTTTTAAAATTTTCTCCTCTTAAGGTAATTCGCTGTATATAATTTTCTAATTTGTCTTAAACCTTATTATATAGTTATAAATCTTGTACCTATGGTTAAAGTTGACAAATTAAAAGTTATCACAGTTTGTCGTTTTCTAGTCTGTGCTTGATGCTGTTGTTATTACTGATTGTACTATTTTAGTCAAGGTGACATAGTTGTTGTGACCCATTGATCTCCCTTGTGTGCCAACACCTAGATTATCTAGGGGTCATAAATAATACTATAGTGCAGTACCAAAGAACAGAGTGCTAGGCCAAATAGGCAGCATAATAAATTGAAGGAGCAAGATCCTGGGTCAGACTCAAAGGCAAAAAGCCAGCCATGCCTAAAAGACATCTCTGAAAAGTACTAATTTCCTAAAAAGGTCTTGACACTAGTAATAAAGCTACATGCCATAAGCAATTTACAAGCCTCCATGCAGAAAACAAATAAACAAACAAAAAAATAGAAAATGAGAAGACACAGAAGCAAGATGTGACTTACAATCCCTAACTTGCCCAAGGCAAATTAAGGAGGCATTGAGGTGGAAGAAATAAAAAACCTCACAGCTGAATTTTATGAAATGGTGGCAATGGAACTAACAAAACAGCTCAATAAGTCTCTCATCAATAACAAAACAGAGATAATTAAAGAGATGATGACCGCAATGAAGGAAATGATTAGTGAATCTAGAGTACGTATGGATAAAGAAGAGGAGAAGCTTAAGAAAGACATGGAAACCACAAATTCCCAACATAGAAAAGAACTGGGTTCCATAAAACAGACTCAAGTAGAAATCTGGGAGATTAAAAATTCTACTGAAAGTGTACACAGCAGAGTCAACTAAAGGTATATTATCAGATCTAGAAGACAGGGTTGTGGTTGGAGATCATCGAATAAAAGGTCTCTTAAAAATAGCAAGGGACCACAAAAAATCAATCCAACAGTTGCTAGACAATGCAAAGAAGAATAATATAAGATTAATTGGAATCAGTGAAGAACCAGAAGAAAGGACAAAGGACACAAAAAAGCCTATTCACAAAAGTAATAGCAGAAAACTTTCTAAGCATGGAAAAATAACTTGAGATACAGATATGTGAGACATATAGAACCCCAAAGAGTCATGCCTAGAAAAAAATTTTTAAAAAATGACACCAAGACACATAATAGTCAAGATTGCAGAAATTCAATACAAGAACAGAATATTAAAAGCTGTTACAGAAAAAGAAACAAATCATCTATAAAGAAAAACCCTTCAGGGGCCGGTGAGATGGCTCAGCGGCATAAGCACCTGCCTGGCAAGCGCGAGGGCTTGAGTTCGACTCCTGGAACCCACATACGAAAAAAGGGCCGGTGATATCGCTCAGCGGCACAGGCGCCTGCTGGCGTGTGAGGTCCTGAGGTTGACCCCCGGTGCCCACACACACACAAAAAAGGAAAACCCTTCAGAAGCAGACAGCCAAGCATGGAAGCACAAGCCTGTAATTTCAGCACTCAGGAGGCTGAGGCAGGAGGATGACTGTGAGTATGAGGCCAGCCGATGCTATATCATGAGTTCAAGATGAGCCTGAACTAATAGTGAGACCTTGTCTCAAAAAACAAAAAACAAACAAAAACAACAAAAAAGAATCATAGCAGACTTCTTAAACAAACGCTTAAATCAAGGAGAACTTGGAGTGAAGTATTTCAAACACTAAAAGAAAACAATCCCCCATCCAGATTGAGGTACCCCACAAAATTATTTTCTAGATAGATGGAGAAGTAAGATACTTTCATGATAAAGAACACCTGAACAAATTCATAACCACAAAACCAGCCCTCCAAAAAGTTCTGAGGGTATTCTACAAAAAGACAATGAAGACAACAATTCCAAGAATCCCAATAGAATAAATTTTCCAGGTGAGGCAAGCAATTAAACAGAAGGGAAAGGAAAGGAACCAACAACAGGAAAATAATATGGCAAGAATAAGTCAATGCATATCAGTTATAACCATTAATATGAATGGTCTCGACTCATCAATCAAAAGAAACAGATTGGCAGAATGGATCAAGAAAGACGATCCAGCCAGGTGTGGTGGCACACTCTTATAATCCCAGCACTTGGGAGGCTGAGAGAGGAGGATTGCCATGAGTTCGAGTCCAACCTGGGCTACATAGGGAGTTCAAAGCCCTCCTGAACTACATAGTGAGACTCTGTCTCAAAAAACAAAAACAAAAACATAACAAAAAGAAGACCCAACAAATATGCGCATACAAGAAACACATTTAACTAAAAAAAAAAATTCATAGACTGAAAGCTAAAGGATGGAAAACAATACTCCATTTGACAAGACCAGAAAAAAAACAGGATTAGCTATTCTATTTGCTGACAAAGTAGATTTCAAGCCAAGACTGACAGTCAAGCCAAGACTGAAGAGGCAAAGAATGTTACTACATACTTGTTAAGGGAACAATCCAAGAGCAAGAGATAACAATCATAAATATATATGCACCAAATATTGGTACTCCTATATAAAACAAACACTAATGGATATGAAAAACCAGATCAGCATCAATACTATTGTAATGGGGGAACTCAGTACACCACTGTCACAAATAGACAGATCAAATAGACAAAAAAATCAACAAAGAAATATCAGACCGAACCAAGCTTTTAATCAAGTGGACTTAGGAGATATCTACAGAGTGTTCCACCCAACAAAAATACAATGTACATTTTTCTCAGCAGCACACGGGACTTCATCCAAAACAGACCACATACTAGCTCATAAAACACCCTTAAGTAAAAGCAAGGGAATTAAAATTATCCCATACATGTTATCAGATCATAATGCAATGAAACTAGAAATCAATGGCAAAGAAACCACAAAAACTTCATAAACACATGGAAATTATATAACACCCTCATGAACAACCAATGGGTCACAGATAAAATTAAAGAAATTAGACATTTTCTACAATTAAATGATAATGCCAGTACAACATACCAGAACTTATGGGACCTGATGAAAGTATGTCTATGGGGGAAATTTATAGCAGTGAATTCCCACATCAGAAAAACAGAGAAAGCTCAAATAAATAACCTAATGTTGAAACTCAAGTTTCTAGAAAAACAAAGAGCAAGCTAAACCCAAAGTGGGTATGAGGGAGGAAATAATGAAAATCAGAGCAGAAATCAATGCAATTGAGACTAAGAAAACAATACAAAGAATCAATGAATCAAAGAGTTGGTTCTGTGAAAGATTAAAGTAAAATAGACAAGCCCTTACCCAACTTATCAAAAAAAGGAAAGAAAAGAATCAAATCCATGCAATTAGGAAAGGGTTGAAATCATAATGTATCGTGCAGAAATCCACAAGATCATCAGTACTTACTTTGAGAAGCTGTATTTTAATAAGATGGAAAACTCAGAAGAAATGCACAGATTCCTTGATACATATGAGTTACCAAAGCTGAATTAAGAAGGTATAAAAATTCTAAATTACCCAAATCAGTCAATGAAATTGAAGACGTAATAAAAAATCTACCAGCAAAGAAAAACCCAGGTGCTAACGGATTCACTGCTAAATTCTACAATAATTTTAGAGAAGATCTAATGCCACTACTCCTCAAACTCTTGGTCAAAACTGAGAGGGAAGCAATACTCCCAAACTCATTCCTGGAAGCAAGCATTACCCTGATACCAAAATCAGAGAAGGATCCAACCAAAAAAAAGAATTATAGGTCAATCTCCCTAAAGAACATAGATGTAAAATTTTTCAATAATATACTGGCAAACAGAAAGCAGCAAATCATCAAGAAAATTGTACACCATGACCAAGTAGGATTCATCCCAGGGATGCAGGGATGTTTCAACATGTGCAAATCAATAAATGTAATACACTACATTAACAGAACCGAGGACAAAAATCACACAACCATTTCAAGAGATGTAGAAAAAGCATTCGACAAAGTCCAACACCCATTCATAATAAAAACCATACAGAAAATTGGAAAAGATGGTCTTTATCTCAATCTGACAAAAGCCATCTATAACAAACCAATAGCCAACATCATACTAAATGGACAAAAACTGAAAGCTTTCACTCTAAAATCAGGAACAAGACAAGGATGTCCACTATTACTACTTCTACTCAATATAGTTCTGGAAACATTAGACAGAGCAATTTGACAAGAGAAGGAAATAAAAGACCCATGGATAGGAAAGAAGTTGAATAATCATTATTTGTGGACGATATCATACTCTACATAATAGACCTGAAAAACTCCACCAAAAGACTCCTAGAATTAATAGCCAAATTCAGCAGTGTAACAGGATACTACAAAGACAACACTCAAAAATCAATAGCCTTTCTGTACATGAATAACAAACTCACTGAGAGAGAAATTAGGGAAACAGCACCTTTCACAATAGCACCAAAAAAAAAAAAAAAAAAAAAAAAAAAAAAGAAATACTTAGGAATCAATCTAACAAAGGAAGTAAAAGACGAACATACTGAAAACTACAGTATTCTGAAAAAGATCAAGGAGGATATAAGCAAATGGGAAGATATCCCCTGTACTTGGATAGGTAGAAACAGTATAGTGAACATGGCCATATTTCCAAAACTTGTTATACAGATTCGATACAATCCCAATCAAAATACCAATAGCATACCTCACAGAACTAGAGAAAATAACCCTAAAATTCATAGGGAGCCAGAAGAGACTTAGAATAGCCAACATAATTCTGGGCAACAAAGGCAAGGCAGGGGACATCAGAATCCCTGATACATAGTTATACCACAAAGCTACCATGATAAAAGCAGCATGGTACTGGCAAACAAAACAAAAAACAAAACATGGACCTGAGGGTCAATGGAACAGAATAGAAGGTGCAGAAACAACTCCAAGCACACTCAGCCACCTTGTCTTTGACAAAGGAGCCAAACATGTTCACTGGAAGAAAGACAGCCTCTTTAATACATGGTGCCTGGGAAACTGGCCTTCCACATGCTGAAAAATAAACCTAGACCTATATGTCTCACCATGTACTAAAGTAAAATAAAAATAAATCAAAGAGCTAAATATAAGAACAGAAACATTTAATCTGCTGGAAGATAGAATCAGTAAAATTCTAGACTACAAATGTGTAGGCAAAGAGTTTATGAACAAAACCCTGATCTCATAGGAAATATTGCCAAGAATCAACAACTGGGATCTTGTCATATTAAAAAGCTTTTGCACAGCAAAATAAATCACCAACAGAGTGAAGAGACAACCCACAGAATGGGAAAAATTTTTACCAGCTACTCCTCAAAGGACTAATATCTAGAGTATATAAATAACTCAGAAATATCAGACCCCTTAAATTTAAAAACCCAATCAAAAAATGTACATCTGATATGAATAGACATTTTTCAGATGAAGAAGTACAAACTGCAAATAAATAATGAAAAACTGCTGAACATCACTGGTCATTCAAGAAATGCAAATTAAAACAACACTGAGATTCCCTCTCACACTAGAAGAATGGCTATTATCAAGAAGTCAACTAATAACCAATGCTGGAGGAGCTGTGGGGAAAAGGGAACCCTTCTCCACTGTTGGTGGGAGTGTCGACTGGTACAGCCACTGTCGAAATCAGTGGGAGATGCTTCAAAAAACTAAAACTAGAGGTTCCATTTGACCCAGCTGTTCGCCTTCTAGGTATCTTCCCGAAAGTTAGAAGCATCATACCACAGAGATATACGCATTCCCATGTTTATAGCAGCACAACTTATAATAGCTAAATCTTGAAAAGAGCACACATGCCCATCAAAAGATTAATGCATAAAGAAAATGTGCAATTTTTATTTTTATTTTACTTTAGTACATGTTGAGACATATGGGTCTAGGTTTCTTTTTCATCATGTGGAAGGCCAGTTTCCCAGGCACCATTTATTAAAGAGGCTATCTTTCTTCCAGTGAATTCCACTATATATAATGGAGTAGTTCTGTGCCATAAAGAAGGATAAACTCTAATCATTTGTAGGAAAATGGGTGCACCTCAAGACCGTAATCTTAAGTGAAATAAATTGGACACATAAGTTTAAATATCAGATTGTTTCTCTTGTGTGAGAAACCAAGGATAAATAAAGAGCATAATGGAGGACAGATATTGGGAAGTAGAAAGACCATGTTCAAATAGGAAGGAGAACAAGGGAGAGGAGAGAGGAAATGGAAAGAAGGAAAAGTAAAAAAGTGAATGGAAGGAAAAAAATGGAAACAAAGCTTTTGTAAATGGGGAGGGGAAGAATTAAGATGTATTATGTGCAGGTACACAGTCCCTATGATGAATGTGACCACCATGTATGACAAATATGTACTAAGAAAAAAATAAAGAAAATATGAACAGATAATTCAATGAATTTAAAAGATAATTCATTATATGCATGAGAAATTCAGCATAAATAGAGACAATAAAGAATAAACTAATCTGGGAGGTAAAGTAGTCAACATTTGAGAGCCTCTGCCTCAGTCACTTTCTGTGTCACTGGGACTAAATACCCAACATCTGCAACTAAAAGGAGGAGCGGTTCATTTTGGCTCACGGTTAAGCTTCAGTCCATGTTGGCTTAGTCACAGAAGCAGCATGGCAGAAGGGCCTGGCTAGGTGAAAGCTGTTCATACCATGGCAGCCAGGAGACAGAGAGATGGGAGGAGCCAGTCAGGGAAACACATCTTCCCCAGACGCACCCACACCCCAGCGATGGTGGCCCCTCCCTGACCTGGCCCCACCTCAGGACAGCAAGACAGCTGTGCCTCCCCCACTATTCAGTTACTTTCTAAAACCTCCACCTGGGAGCACAGGAGGAGGAGGAGGGAGACATCTGGATTTAAATGATAACTGCCTCAAAAGCTGAATAGAGCAGGCAGAAGAAAGAATTTCTGAGTTTGAAGACGTGTCTTTATAAACAATCCAGTCTGACAAAATACAAATACAAATACAGATACTGAAGAAAGTCTTCAAGACTCACATCTGGGTGTGGTGGCACACACCTGTAATCCCAGCACTTGGGAGGCTGAGGCAGGAGGATTGCTGCAAGTTCGAAGTCAGCCTAGGCTGCAAAGTGAGTTCAAGGCCAGCCTCAACTGCATAGCAAAACCCAGTCTCAAAAAAAAAAAAAAAAAAAAAAAAGGACTTACAGGACACCATTAAGAGAGAAAAGCTTTGCGTTCTGGTCTGGAAGAATAACAAGAGGGAAAAGGAATGGAAAACCAATTCAATGAAATAATTGCTGGAAACTTTCCGAGTTTAGCTTTGTCTTTACTAAACTTCCAAATTTCCAAGTTTTGTTGTTTCGGTGGGTGGGTGGGGGAAATATGACATTCAGGAAGCTCAAATGACTTGAATGGACAGGAGCAAAAAAGACCTTCCTGGAGGTGTATTATCATCAGTCTGTCAAAGGTACAAGACAAAGAGCAAATTTTAAAAACACAAGAGAAAACTGCCAAGGCTCACATAAACGGATCCCTTTTAGACTAACAGCTGACTTCTCAACAGAAACCTTACAGGCAAGGAGAGAATGGGATAATATATTCAAAGTCCCAGAAGAAAAAAAATTCCATCAAGGACAATGTCCAGGAAAGCGATTTGTTTAGAAATGAAGGAGAAATAAAGTTTTTCCAAGACAAGCAAAAACAGGGAGTTCACTGCTTACGAGAAATGCCCAGGGAGGCCCACATGAGGAGGGAAAGGGTGGCAACTGCCATCGGGAAGACATGGAAGTATGAAAACCGATAGTACGGTTTGAGGTTCAAATGTCTTTTTATTCACTATTTTTGAGCCCTGCAAGTGTTTTTACTATGGAAAAGAAATTTAGCGCAACACATTTTCATGACTAAGGAATGGATTTTTTGAAGTGATCTTTGGTGGAGTATAAATTTAGAAAACAAAAACAGTTTGAAGGCTGGAATTCAGTTCTTTATGTCAACTCCTTTGTAAAAACAAAACAGACTAAAGACAAATCAAAAAGGTAGAGCCAAGCAAAATTAAAAAAAAAAAAAAAAAAAAAAAAAAGAAAGAAAAGAAAGTAAAGAGACCAAAGTTAAAATGATTCACTGCTTCTTTGGTTTCTCCTTGGGCTCAGTGTGGGGGCTCCTCGTTCTCCCTCCCAAACAGTGTCCAGCTTTTCACCTACTTTTTTCGCATTATCATTTAGACTCTTTCCTACTACCTCAAATCCTATGAGGATCAGTTTTCTTCCAATAAAATGAGAATGTTTACCCAATCAGTATTGACAGGGAACTTCATGATTCTTCTTAATTAGCTTTCTAATTAAAGACTTCTCCCCCCCATGGATAACTGACAAAATGATGAGAACAATACAAAATAAAGCAGAATAAAAATGATCAACTTGTATTAAAAAAATCTCAATAGTCCAGCAGATGCATAAAAGAGAAAGAAAATCAAATCCTAGCAATTCAGAAATTCACCATACACAAAGTTCAGCAACAACAGAGGAAGAGAAGAACAAAGGATGTACAAAACAACCAGGAAAAATTACCAAAATGACCGGAACATGTCTTTACTTATCAGTAATAACCTTGAATATAAAGAGATTAAATTCTCCAAAATAAAAAGGTATAAGACCTAGTGATATGTTCCTATAATTGTAAATGTGTACACACTGCATAAGGAGTATGCAATTATGTGAAGCAAACTATATTAGATCCAAAAGTAATAAAGCTGCATGTGGTGGTGCACGCCTGCAATCTCAGACTTGGGAGGCTGAGCAGGAGGACTGCCGTGAATTCGAAGCCAATCTGGGCTACACAGTGAGTTCAACGCCAGACTAAGCTACACAGTGAGACCCTGTCTCAAAAAAAAAAAAAAAAAAAAAAAAAAAAGGAAGGATGGACTCTAACATAATAATAGTTGTCGGACACTTCAGTGTTTCACTTTCATTAATGGACAAATCATCTAGACAAAAAATGCAAAAAACTCATTAAGTTAAACTATCCTATAGAACAAACAGACTAACAGACATTTATAGAACATTTCACTCACAGCTGCAAAATACACATCCTTCTCATCCGCACATGAACACTCTCCAGGCTACACCATAGATCAGATCGCAGAATAACTAAAGAATTTTTAAAAGAAAGGAAACCCTACCATGTATTTGCTCTGACTACAGTGGAATAAAATCAGATACCCACAAAAAGAACTTTAGACACAATTTAAGCAACATTCTCTTTAGTGAAGAAAAAGAATAAAAAATTTTTGGTAACAAATTAAAAGAAAAAACACAACATACCAAAACCTATAGAAAATATTAATGAAATAAACAGTTGGTTTTTTCAAAAAAGATAAACAAAACTGACAAACTGTTATCTAGACTAACCAAGACAGAAAAGAGAGAATACCTCCAATATATAAAACAGACAAAAAAAGAGACATTACAAGTGATACTACAGAACAAAATATTCAGTAAGGACTATTATGAACAGCCATATGCCAACAAATTGGAAAATCTAGAAGAAATGAATAAATTTTCAGACACATAAAACTCACCAAAATTGAACCACGAGGTAAGCCTGAACACCAGTAACTAGTGAGGACATTGACTCAGTGATAAAAAGTCCCTGCATAAGGGAAAGTCTAGATCGAGAAGTCTTTACTGTTGAATTTTACCAAAGCTTCAAAAAGAACTTTAAAGAACTGAGGCAGTTATTCTCAAACTATTTGAAAATATTCAAAGAAAGGAAACTTTTCTAAACTCAGACTATGAGGCCAGCATTATCCCAATACCAAAACCAGACAAGGACTCAACAAAGAATGTAACAAACCAATATCGCTGACGAACATAGATGCACAAATTCTCAACAAAATACCAGTAAATTGAATCTAAAAGCATATAGAAGAGATGATACATCATGATCAAGTGGGATTTACCCAGGGATGCAAGAATGGATAACATACATAAATTAATAAACTTAACAGAAGGAAGGATAAGAACCATATGTTCATTTCAATAGATGGAGAAAAAGCATTCAATAAAATTCAATATCTTATAAGAAAAACCCTCAAAAATTAGGTTTAGAATGATGCAATGACAATGCAATAACATAATATACTCACAGCCAACATAATCTTTTTTGTGTGTGTGCATACCAGGGGTCGAACTCAGGACCTCGTGCTTGCCAGGCAGGCGCTTATGCCACTGAGCTATCTCACCAGCCCCATCCAACATAATCTTGAACAAGAAAAGCTGAAGTCATTTCTTCTAGAACACATACAAGACAAGGATTTTCACTTTTACACTTCGTCAGTATTGAACTGGAAGTTTTAACCATAGAAATAAGGCAGAAAGAAAAAATAAAGGGCATTCAATTAAGGAAGGAGGAGGTCAAATTATCTCTGCAGATGATATGATTTATATATAGCAAAACCTAAAGATTTCATTAAAAAAAAACTGTTAGAACTGTTAAACTCAGTAAAGTTGCTGGATATAAAATGAACATACAAAAATCAGAATCTTTTTTATACGCCAGCAATGAAATTCTGAAAAAGAAATCATGCAAACAATTGCTTTCATAATAGTGATTAAGCAAATATCTAACAATAAATTTAAGCAAATACCCAACAAATTTAACCAAGGATATGAATGATCTACAACCTACAGAATGGGAAGGAATATTTGAAAGTTATTCATACAACAAAGAATTAGTTTCTAGAATGTATGGGGAACTCAACACGATAGCAAAACAAAAACAAAACAATCCCCCAAAACAAGGAGTAATCTGATTAAAGCATAGGCAAATGACCCAAATAGACATTTTCAAAAGATGAATATACAAATGGCCAACAAGTAGATGAGAAAATGTTTCATATTCACTAATCTTGAGGGAAATGCAACTCAAAACCACAGTGATGCAACACCCCAGTTGAAATGGCTATTACCAAATGACAAAAAATACAAATGCTGGCAAAGATATAGAGGAAAGGGAACTCACACTGTTGGTGGGAATGTAAATTAATAGTCATTATGGAAAATAGTGTGGAGGTTACTCAAAAAAACCAGAATGGGCTGGATGTGGGGGCATATGCTTGTCATCCCAGCACTTGGTAGGCCAAGGTAGAAGTATTGAGAGTTTGAATCCAGCCTAGGATGCATAGGGGCTGCATGTACTTGTAGCTCAGCTTCAGCTCCATGCCTGTGTCCAGCCTTGAGAATCCATGTCCCAGGACCTGGGCTTTGGGCACTTCCTCTAGCATTACCCTGGGGAAGCCATAGAGGTCTTGGGTCCTGCTGGGGTCTGGATAACAGGAGAGAACGGGTCTTCTCAGGCTCTGCAGCCAGGTGAAGAACCCACATCAGGCGGGACCAGAGAGGAGCCCTTGTCACAGCTGACTCCAGCCTGAGGGGTCTGAAGTTGGAGATGGATGCGACCCTAATAACACCAAGAAGGTAACAAGCCCTTTGAACCCACGGACTGATGGATGGCCTGCCTTCCTCTGTGCAGGGCTTTATCAATGGAGGGGAGAACACTGCACCCTCAAAGCTGCCATGTTGGCTTATGAAGTATTTTGAGCTGAGGCCACTGAGAAGCAGGTTCAGGAAAAAATCTCAGCCTCCCCATCTCCCTACAGGACTCAAATGTGTAAAGGTGTCCCTGTCCTCTTCGCCCTGCTCTTATCTTCCAAGAGTTTTCCTCAGATGTTTACCTTCCCACAACTTGCTGCCATAGTAACTCAAGTCTTTCTCCTTTGTCTTGCCCCTTCTTTAAACATGTATTGTTCCCTTAAGATGCTGCAGAAATTCAAGAACTTTCACAGCCTTGAATCACCACGCATTCCAGAAATACCCCCGTGTTTTCTCTTGCTGATCTGGCTTTTGTTAGTCTAATTACAGGGCCCTGCGGGTGGACCACGCAGGGCAGAGGAAAGGCTGTGCCTCCTCCATCAGGCTGGCTGTGGTGGCTGCTCTTCGGCACTTGTCAGGCTGTCACACGTCCTGCATGCCTGTACTTGCCTTCCCTTATTGACCATCATGATTCCATCTGGAACGGGCCAGCTGAGTCACTGAGGGTAATTTAGCCCCAAATCTCTTTCTAGGCCCCAAAATGTGGGGGCCAGGTCGTCCAGGTATCCTGGGAGTTGCACGGGTTAAGGCTTTAAATCAAGTCCTGGCTATGAAAGAGAGGATCGTCAGAGCCAGGGAGTTCAGGGCAGCCCCTGGGAGTACATCTGCTCTACGCGCGCTCCGGCAGCCCTTCCCTGCCTTGTGCTCTGGGGCTCCCGGGCAGGTGGGGGAGGCCGGGTGCTCAGGCGTGGGTCACGCGGAGGTGGGCGGAGGCCGCTCACTGCACCACAGAAGCCTGGGAGGAACAGACAGCGCCGCAGTCTGTGAGCGCAGACAGAGCAGTCTGGGTTCTGAGCAGCATGCAGGGCCAGCCTTGGAGAGCCGGCCGCAGGGTGTGTGGGAGCGTGAACGTCCAGGCATGTGTGTGGCTGTCTGTGAGTGTCCTGAACACAGAGGTGTGAGTGTGCAAGCAGACCCATGGGGCCAGGGCGACAGGCAGGGGGTTCCTGCACACATGCATGTGCTGCGCTACCTCTGCGGCTTCTTCCTGTCCCGCTGGCGCCAGTCTGCGGCCCATGTACCTGAGAAAGTACAGATGCCAGGGCGGCGATGGCGCTGTCAAGTGCTGGCTGCAAGCCCAGGGAAGAGACTCTGGGGGTACAGCCTGGGGAAGGAGACAGAGCTGAGGAGCCCTGACACGGCGCACCACAGCCCGTCGCAGATGTCTCGCCCCGTACCCACTTCACCGGTCTTTGGGTTTCTTCCTCTTGTTGGGCTGAGCGTGTGCCTTTTGCCTTCTACTTCTGTGTTCCCTCTTGTGCCATGGCCCCTTGGTTTCTCTCTTGCTGAGATGTCACGGCTGCGCCCGATGGCGTGGACAGCGCCTTGATCGCGGGCAGTAGCGCCTATGGCACTGATGACTCCCTTGTGCCCCTCTTTTCCCTTCCCCACACCTCTCTGTTCCTTGCTTGTGCTTAACTAGAGATGTCTGTAGACCTGCCCACCTCTTATGTCAATGTCTCCTTTGTCACCTTCTCTCTTCTCCTGCCTGGCTCACTGGGCCTGCTGCTCCCTCTGCCCCTGTATTCCAGGAGCGCCCTTCTGGGGCTCAGCAGGGCGAGTGCAGATCCTCCCAGGTTGGTTTCCTGGGTTGCAGAGCATACCTTTCCCAAGAGGCTGACTAGTTGCTTTACTTCCTGTTTGATAGAGTTCTCTTATGTCCTGATTTTCTGGGAAAAAACGTGTCCCTCACCAGGAAACAACCCGAATTTGCCCTGCCCTGCAGTTGGCGATGCCCAGTATGGAGGTGAGCTTTATTCAGCCCCCACACCCAGCCCTGCAGTGAGCACAGAGCCAATCTGTGGGGCTGTTAGGACCTGGAGTGTCGCAGCTTGTCTCAGGCAGCTTTCAGAGGACAGTGGCTTTCTTCTTTCTCACCATCTTTGAGTGCACCAACAGGAAGCCCAGAAGGCATCTGGTTTGGAGGGCAGGTCACGGAAGCCTCAGCTCCCAGGTCTGTGGTGTGGCCAGGGCTGCATGGGTTTCTGACATCTGACAGTCCTTAACTCCCTTCCCCAGGGTCACAATCTGGAGAGACAGTGGTCATAAAAGAAGGGACCCAAGGACAGGGTCATGGATAAAACAACCTCAGGCTTAAACATTTTCAAGGGACCCACCTCTTTCAGGAGGGCAACCTTCACTGAGGACGAAGGAGTGAGGCCCCCGCCGGCCTGGGCAGCCCGTTTCTTGGAAGAGCTAGGAGCTCCTGGGAAGGCCTGACACCGGGCCTGGTGAGGTCAGATCTAGCCCTTCACTGGAGGTGGGAGAGGTGTGCAGAGCGTGTGGGTAGAGATGAGGCTGGGGCTCTTTGAGCCCCAGTTTCCCCCAGTGCAGATGGAGAGGATGCTGCTACCACTCACGTGTACCCTGTGACAATGGAGTGGGTTAAATGAGGTGAAACTTGTCCTGTGCTAACAGCAACATCCTTGGGGATGTGGGAGAGGAGCCCAGGTGAAGCTAGTGCAGTTAGAAACACAGAGTCGTTCCCTTCCCTTTGTTCAACTGTAAACATCACAGCATCCTAACGATTGTCCATGCTTCCACGATCCTAAGACAGGAAGTTGTGTGAACCACCTCCCTTCGCTCCATTCAGCCAGAAACACGCCACCCTAATGATTATTCAGGCTGAAGTTTAGGAGGTCGTGCAGATTGCTGACGTCAGTAAAGAGAGACAGCAGGAGGCACCTAGAACCGTGGATGTCTAACCTATAAATGCTGGAAGCCTGAGTGACAAAGGCCCTTTTTACCCACCTCGCCCTTCTGCATGTTCCTGCTGCCGCCCGGAGATGTTCAGTAAATGTGACTACACACTGTGAGGTGTATGATGGCAATTCTTTCCTTGTTGTACACGAGAACCTGGAGTATTTTGGCCCACTCAACTGTATCAAAACTGGAGTCCCAGGACCCTGCCTATGCGGGAAGGGTCTGCTCCCTCCTGGTCAGAGGCCCTGTGGGCTCGTCTTCCCCCAGGGGAGCTGCTTGGTGCCTCATGCTGCTAACAAGAAGATGACTGTGCCCCTGTTATCTGAATCAGCCCTGCAAATCCCTCCCCTGGGAGTGAGAAAGGTCAGGCCGTGAGGGGTGACACTGTGATTCCACCTGCCCCCCGTTCTCTCGCCACTCACCTACAGCACGTGGCCAGTGCTCCCTGGGAGAAGCAGCAGCATGGCTGCCCTGTGACACTTCTCTCTGCCCTGTGTCTGTCTTATGGCGCCCCTGTCCCCCGTCTCATGGTGTCCATCCCTGCCCAGAGTGCTCATGTCTGTTGTGCTGAGGCCCTGCAGAAAGTCCTGGAAGAACGGGACTGTGTCACCTTTAGTGATAGGGTCCTACTGGGCTCAGACAGTGTCTGGAGAGGTGGCCCCCACCCAATGTTTAGGATGGGGGCTAACCTGGAGCCCCTGGAGCTGCTGACCAGCAGCTCTGTAGAAGGCCGGCACGTCCCTCTGGTGCCTGCTCAGCTGGGCAGCCACATGCAGACTCTGGTCCTCAAGCTTGTCATAGAGTGTGTGCACACTGCAGTCCTCCAGGGTCTGGGCTTGGGGAGGCTCCCCTGGGGGATGAGGCCTTGGAGTTAGACTTGGGAATGGGCAGCAGCTGGGAGCAGAGCAGGACAGGTCCAGTTGCAAACTCCCTGGGGACTTTACAGGCAGAAGACAGGGAGGCAGAGGTGAAGGAGGCCCACCTGATGGAGAGCCCAGCTCAGGGCAGGGAGGTCAGCATTGGAGAGGGGAATGGGTAAAACTTGGGGGGCCAGGAGGTGGCAGTGCCAGGGGTAGGGGGACCTGCTCTGTGTGGTTGTGACTGACAAGGCCTCTCCTGCACCAGAGCTGATGGTGAGCCCCGGTCCCCAGATTGCTGAGGATGGGTCCCTCTTGTCCCTAGCAACCTTCCACAGTGGGCTGTCTTCTGGGCCTTCCTAGGTCTAATGTGATGCTGTGCACCTGTTCCCACTGTTCCGTGGGCTTGCGTACAGCTGGGCTGCTCTGCTTGTCTGGCTGAGCTGCTCCTGTGTGGGAAGCACGACCCAGGTCAGAGTCAGGAGGGAAGCAATCAGGCTTGCTCCATTAGGGCTACTGCCTGCCTCGCCCAGGAGCTCTCTCATGTCCTTCAGGGGCTTCTGGTGGCCCCCTGACCTCCTCCCTCCAACCCACTCTGCGCTGCAGAAAGGACAGTGTGAGGGAGGGAGGCCCCTTTCCACTCTATCTACAAGTGCTGAAAGAAAATACTGTGCACCAGAAGCCTACACCTAGCAGCAGTGTCCTTCAAAAGTGAGGAAGCAGTGAGGACATCTCTAGAGAAACAAAAATGGAGGGAGTCAGTCTGTCCCCGCAAGATCTGCCTGGTGAGCAATGCTCACGGGAGTGTGCAGGTGACCTGAAAGGAGGCTGGATAGGAAGGTGAGGCTGGTGTGAGAAGTAAAGAGCTTAGTAATGGCAAACACATGGACAATGGTAAAAACAATTGTAACAATGACTTGTAACTCCACATTTAAAATTCTACATGATTTGACAGACTAATACATTAAAAAGTTATAAGGGTAAAAGGTTACATTATTGTAACTTTGGTTCATAATTTGGTATTTTGCTTTCTATATAATTTAAGAGGCATTTAAAAGAATTGCTAGCTTATGTTTCTGGCACATGATGTATAAAGATGTAATTTTGTAGTATAACAACAGGAAAGTTTGAGGATGGAGCTGTGATGGAGCAGAGTTTTGTATGTTATTGCAGTTGTGCTGGCTTCAAGTCACACTGCAAGTTTCAGTACTTTGGAATGTTAAAGATCATCCCTATGGTAATCAACAGAAAACAGTGATAGAAAAAAACACACAGAAAGAAATGGGAAATGTAAACTTTTCCCTCCAAAAAAACAAAAACAAAAACAGTTAAATACACAAGAAGACAGTGATGCAGGAGATGAGGGACAAAATGTTGCAAGGCTTGGAGAAAACAAATAGCAGAATGACACTCGTGAGTCCCTCCCTAAACATGGCTGTGTCAAATTCTCCGGTCTAAAGACAGCGATGGGTAGAGTGGGTAAAAACCCATGCTCCACCTCTATGCTGTCTAAAAGACTCAGTTTAGATCAAAAGACACAAATAGGTTGAAAGCAAAAGGATGGAAGAAGATGTTCCATGCAAACGCTAACCAAAAATGAGCTGAGGTGTTTACACCCATATCAGACATAATAGACTTTTAATCAAAAAGTTACAATATACAAAGGGAAGATTAATAGAAGATTCAATACAGTGAGGCAACATTATAATAATAATTATAAACATGTATGCTTTTAATGACAGACCACCAAAATATAGGAAGCTGAAACTGACAAAAGAGAGAGGGGAAATGGAGAGTTTTAAAGGAATGGTTGGAGACTACAATACCCCACTCCCGGTGATGGACAGGGCCAGACGGGAGATGAGGAAGGACAAGAAGGACTTGAGCAATGCACCAAACCAACTGGATCTAACAGGTATTTGTAAAACCTTACCCAACAGCAATTGCACACACATTCTTCTGAAGTGCACATGCAATATTTTCCAGAATAGACTAGAAGGTCACAAAGGAACTCTCCATAGATTTAAGAGGATATACAGTATATCATTAAAAGTATGTTTTCTGGGCCGGTGAGATGGCTCAGCAGCTTAAGCGCCTGCCTGGCAAGCGCGAGGGCCCGAGTTCGACTCCCGGAACCCACATATGAAAAAGGGGCCGGTGATATCGCTCAGTGGCACGGGCGCCTGCTGGCGCGCGAGATCCTGAGGTCGACCCCCCGGTACCCACAAAAAAAAAAAAAAGTATGTTTTCTGACCATAGTGAGATGAAGTGAGAAGTCAGAAACAGAAGGGAAATGGGAAAGTCCAAAAAAAAAAAAAAGTGGTATTTAAGCAAGACATTCTTTTTTTTAAAAAAATTCAGGAATATTTTATATTTTCAAATATTTAGGGATAGTTTAATTAGAAAAATAAAGGCAATGGGATTATCTATCTAGTTCTAAAAGTACCCATGCATTAAACCATGCCCCGCTACTTAAAAAACAAAACAAAACCTTAAATCACATTACTATTAAGCCTTCTTACAGTAAAGAATAAAACCAAACTATGCTGAAGTACAAAATCCTGAAATTCTGAGCACAAAAATAATTTATTGATTTGACATCTGATTGATTCAAGCATTAAGCCTACTGAACATAGCTATGGAATAGGAAAAAAATTCTATCCAGCACCTGCATCATTTCAAATTTCCTGGGGCCAGTTTATGCATTCTGTATTATAGCTTCACTCTAAAACATCCATGTGTGCTTGATGTGGGCTAACTTTTTAATAAAAAGACATGAGAAACTTTGTGTACACCCAAGTTGGCAAGTATCTGATGGGTTTCCGCCCATGTGAAAGCTGCTTAGTCATCATGATGGCGTTCCAATATGGCGGAGAGCCCAAACAATAGCATATCACCCACTTCCTGTTTCTTCTTCCCCAGCCCAAAATGAACTTCCTCTTCCCTTTTCTCATGCATGCCAAAGATCCCCCAGTCCCTTCCTCATGTCACCTTGCTCACCCCTCCAAACTCCACCCCCAGCTAAACCCAATAAATGCTTCATCCCACAACCTCCTCCTCAGAGGGTCTCTTGCACTCTATTGTAGCCCTCCCGCGCTGGCAATAAAGACTTCCCTCAATCTCTTTCCTTTGTCTTTATTTGCGCCAAACCTAACAATATCATTAGTGATATGACTTTCAGAAACATTCTTAGCCACAATAGCACTGCCTGCAGTGATAGTCTTTGGTAATCAAAAAAACAAAAAACAAAAAACTACCATTAAATACAATCTTACAAGTAGGAAAAATATATGCATCTTTGTTAAGCAAGACCTTCTTAACCAGTGGATCAACCAGGAAATCAGAAGACAAGTTCGAAAATAGTTAAAGATGGACAAGCTGCCAAAAAAATGTAGTGGTAGTGGGACAGCCTACACCTGCACACCTCTCCCTCCTGCTGGGAAGAACGGTTTTTTATTTGGGGTAGTTGAAGGTGCCATGTAAAAACAAGATCCTTGAAAAGTTTTAACAAATCCTGGACAGAATTTCTGCTGAAGGCCAGGAGAGCTGTATGAAATGGTTAAAGAAACTCTGAAAAGGATTTGAAAGAGGTGGCCTGTAGACCTGGAGACCCTGAAGCTTCCAGAGCTGTGATTTTCCCTGGCCAACTCCATGCATGTGGCTCACGTGCCTTGGCTGTGGCTGCCAGCCAGCTCCTTTTTTGGTGGGGGGGACAGGGGTTTCCCTGTGTGGTCCAGGATGGCCTTGAACTAACTGTGTAGTCCAGGCTGGCCTTGAACTCACTGCAAGCCTCCTACCTCAGCCTCCCGAGTGCTGGGATTTCTGGTGTGCGCCACCACACCCAGCATGCCAGCCAACTCCTAGTCTGCTCTGCATTTTGTTTCCCCTCAGCATTTGGCAGTAGAGGCTCTGACTGAACAATCAATCTGATCGTGGACAATGCCAACACCCAGGGAAAGAAGGTAAGCTCCAGGGAGAAACAATAAGAAAAGCCCATGATTCTTATAAATTTCAAAAACAGTGCAGGCTTTTTTTCTGAAAATGACTCCTTCTGCTCAGCAGGCTAGAGTTGGAGAAGAAATTCAGTGCAGTGCCTGCCATATCTGAGAGGGCCTTATCAGGAGTCATTTTGGGAAGGGGTTAATTGTTGAAGACTAAGCCACAGAACAACTACAAAACAACTTCACTTCCGGTTTCCAGTGTTACCCTACCAAAGTTAACGTCCTGTGGGTGAGAGACAACCACAGGAGACAGTGACAGAGAGGGTGAGGGCTAGACATATAAGCCCTGAGAAGTTTAAATTCAGACCAAGGAGGGCCTGGGCCCTACCCTTTGTAGGCCTTGCTGTTTTCCAGAGGTGGCTACTCTGAAGGTGCTGGCATTAAGTCAAGCAGTCTGCTTGAACCCCACATCACTGCCTACCTCCAGCACAAAGATCAGTGGTTTGATTGCTTTCCCTGTTTACCAGTGTGAGCAAAGACTGGCCTCATTTTGGATGGTTGACACAGGCTGGTATGTACAGACAGAGGGGCCTCTGGAGCAGAGGGCACACCTCACTAGAAAACATGGTGGTGGTAAGGAGGTACAGGGTGTCCGCCTGTACCTGGACATTTCTCCATCCTGCTGGCCATAAAGCTAGGTGGAGAAAACCGAGAATGGCCATTTCATGGCAAGATTGCAGATCATGGGAAGAAACTACTTATTCAAAAATGCAGAGATTTTTTTTTAAACTCACTTCATTTCTTTTTGTTTTTTTCTTCTTTGATTTTTTGGGGGATATGGGGTTTATTTTTTTCTTTTAATATTTTCTTTTGAAAATTTGCTCTTTCATTTTTTTCTTCTTTCCTTGCTTGTTCTTTTCGGTTACATTTATCTAAGTCTATTAATTACCCTTTACGCCTTAATAGGCCCCTTTATCTCATCTTTCTTTCCTTCTCATCTTCCACTGCTTAATTTTTAAAATTTTACTTCTTTCATTCCCCTGTTCTCCCTCTCTATCTTTACTGGTATAACCACTAAGCTTTATTAATGTTTAGATAGTTAACTCTGTGCTGTTACTATTGAATGGTATCATTAGTGAAAGTATATTCTTGTATTTATTAAATCATTACTATATGTCAATATCTGGTTTGTTTTAGTGTTTATACTGTAATTATAGATCTTTTTTCTATGGTTAAGAGTATACTTTATTGCTTCTTACGGTATATCAGTATCCAGTGTCTTTGACACAATTATTGTTTCTGGTTTTGTTGCTATTGTCAGGGTGGCATAGTTGTTGTAATTAATTGGTTCTTTTGTATGCCAATATCTGGATTGCCTTTGCATCATTAAAAATACTGTGGTCCATTCCTGGAGAACTGGGTGCTGGGCCAATTACACTGCTTTCTCCCTTCCCAAATTAACAGAGGTGGTTGGATTTTGGGACAGAGGCAAAGGATTATAGTTAGGCATCCCCAGAGTGTACCACTGGAAAACAAGGCAACAAAATACCTTCAAAAACTTCCAACTCCTCCAGTGTTATCCATAGGACAAGGAGGGAGGAAATCAAAAGCTGAATAACTGAATTATGTGAAATGATTAAAGAGGTGATAAAAAAGATAAATACAGTGCTCAGTGAGCTCAAAGAAGAGATAACCAAAAAGATAATGAATTTAATAAATAAAATAATCAGTGAGTTTACAGAGGCACTAATAAAAAACTAGCTGAGTTAAACAAAATGATACAAAACATGAATGATCAGTTTAGCAAAGAATCAGAGTCCATAAAAAGGTACCAAACAGAAATCCAGGAGATTAAAAACTAGAAGCAACCAATATGAGAACAATGTCAGAATTAGAAGATGGAGCTAATGTTGGTGACCAAATGCTCAGAGATACCTTAAAAACAACAAGAGTACATGAAAAATGGTTCTGCTAGATGATGTAAAGAAGACTAATCTATCATTAATTGGAATTAGCAAAAAGTCAGAAGACAGCACTAATGGAATAAAAAAAAAAAAACCTGTTCACAGAAATAATAACAGAAAACTTTCCAAATATCAGGAAAATTTAGCACACAGACGCATGAAGCATATAGAACCCCAAGTAGTCATAATCAGAAGAGAACCTCTATATGACATGATATAGTCAAAATCCCAGAAGTCCAACACAGGGAGAGAATCTTAAAAGCTGTTAGAGAAAAACAACAAATAACTTATAAAGGTAGGTCCATTAGAATTATCAAAGACTTCTGAACACAAACCTTAAAGGCCAGAAGAGTTTGGAGTGAAGTGTTTCAGGCCTATAAGAAAACAACTTCCAATCCAGACTGATATAGCCCACAAAACTAAATCAAAATTGATGGAGAAATACGGTCTTTCCATGACAAAGAAATGTATGACTACTAAACAAGCACTTCAAAACATTCTTAAGGATATCCTAGAAAGAGACAATAAAGCTAACAATGCTGAAGGGTTAAATAGAATGAAAACACTAGGCTGGATGAGCAGTTAAACAGAAGGGAGAGAAAAAGGGAATCAGCAATAGGAAAATAAAGTGATGGCAGGAGTACGTCAATACCTTTCAGTAATAATTTTCTTTAACAAAATCCAACACCCATTCATGATAAAAGCCTCAAAGAAAATAGATGTAGAAGGACCTTATCTCAATCTGATAAAAGCAATTTATGACCACTCTACTGCCAACATCATATTAAAATGGTGAAAAACTGAAAGCTTTCCCTTTAAAATCAGAAACAAGCCAACGATGTCCACTACCACAACTCCTGTTCAATATAGTGCTCAAAACATTAGCCATAGTGATCAGGAAAGAGCAAGAAATAAAAGGGATATATATATATATTTTTTTTTATATTATATATTTTATATTATATATTATTATATATATATAAAAGGAAGAAGTTAAATTATCATTATTCGGAGATGATGTGATCCTCTGCATAGAATATCCAAAAAATTCTACTAGAATTAATAGTCAAATTCAGTAGTGTAGCAGGATACAAAATCAACACATAAAGATCTAGAGCATTCCTATACACCAGTAATGAACTTATTGAGAAAGAAATTAGGAAAACAATATTAATAATAGCATCAATAAAAATTAAATACTTAGGAATTAACCCAACCAAGGAAATAAAAGACCTCTGCAGTGAAAACTATAGTACTCTGACAAAGGTGATCAAAGAAGACATCAAAAAATGGAAAGATATCTCCTGTTCCTGGATAGGCCAAACCAATAGCGTCAAAATGGCCATATTTTGAGCTGTCTTTTTTTTTTTTTTGGTACCAGTTATCGAACTCAGGACCTTGTGCTTGCCAGGCAGGTGCTGTGCTGCTGAGCTATATCCCTGCCAATGGCCATATTTTGAAAACTGATACACAGATTTAACAAAATCCAAATCAAAATACCAACAGAATTTCTTACAGTTCAAGAGAAAACAACCCTAAAATTCATATGGAACCAGAAGAGACCCAGAATAGCAAAAGCAATCTTGGGCAATAAAAGTAAAGCAGGAAGCATCACAATCCCCGACTTCAAATTATATTACAAAGCTACAGTGATAAAAATAGCACAAAACTGACATGTAGATGAATAGAACAGAATAGAGGATGTAGAAACAACTCCAGGCATATTCAGCTTTCTAATCTTTGACAAATGGGCCAAAAACTTACCCTGGAGGAAAGATAGCCTTTTTAGCAAGTGGTGCTGGAAAAATGGCTATCAATGTGCAATAGATTAAATCTAGACCCATATCTCTCACTGTGTACTAAAACAAAATCAAAATGAATCAGGGATCTAAATGTTAAAACATAAACACTTAATCTGATGGAAGATAAAATAGGTAAAATTCTTGAAGACATAGGTGAACACAAGGACTTTCTGTACAGGACCCCAATTGCACAAGGAAAAACATCAAGAATCAAGAAATGGGATCATTCAAGTTAAAAAGCTTCTGCAAAGAAAAGGAAACAACCAACAGAGTGAAGAGACAACATACAGAATGGGAGCAAGTTTTTACAAACTGTTACTTGGACAGAGGGCTAATGTCGAATATGTAAAAAACTCCAAAAACTTAGACCCTGTGAAATAAAAGACCCAATCAATAAATGGGCAACTAAAAAGAATAGATATGTCTCAAAAAAGAAGTACAAATAATCAATATATACATGAAAAAATGTCCAACATCTCTGGCCATTAGAAAAATGTGAATTAAAGCAACACTGAGAATCCATTTTACTCCAGAAAGAATGGCCATCGTCAAGAAATTAAATAATAACAATTGCTGGTGAGGGTGCAGAGAAAAAGGAACCTTTCTACATTGTTAGTAGGAATAAAAACTAGCACAACCATTAGGGAAATAAATATATAGCATTTATAATTATAGAATTATAATTCCTCAAAAAACTAAAAAAAGAAATTCTATTTGACCCAGCTATTCCCTTTCTAAGTATTTTCTCATAAGAGTTAAAGACATCATATTACAGTGATACGTGTATACCCATGTTTATGGTAGCACAGGTGATAATAGCTAAATATTAGAAGGGTCATATATGCCCTTCAACAGATGAGTGAATAAAGAAAATGTGGTATTTATATACAAGGGAGCACTACTCTGCCAAGAAGGATAAACTTGAGTCATTTGTAGGAAAATGGATGCACCTTGAGACCATAATGTTAAGTGAAATAAATGACACAGAAACTTAAATATCACATACTTTCGGTTATATAACAAACTGAAATTATAAATAAAGAGCAAAATAAAAGATAGATAACAGGAAATAGGGAGATAGATCTTTTGTAAAAGGGAAGGAGACCAAAATAGAGGAAGGGGAGAGGGAGAGTAGGGGAAAGAGATGAAAAGAGACTCAAAATGTGTTATGTACAGGTACCAATTCTCCATGAAGAATGTAATTATTATGTACTGCGAACAGGTATTAAAAAATAAAATTTCACCCAATAAATCTTTATGCTTCTTTAAAAAAAAAAGATGAATGAAAACAAATAGAAAAGTTTAAAAAAACTACCAGGACTCAGTAGATACAAAGCTCAGATGAAGAATTTATATTTATATGTGCTTATATTAAATATCTGTGGGAATAATGTGCTTTCACAACTTAACAAACTGGAAAAAGTACAAACACAATGCAAAGCTAGCTGAAGGAAGGAAATAACAAACATCAGAGCAGAGATAAGTTAAATAAAGATTACAAAACAATTGAGAAAATTAATGAAATCAAAAGTATAAAGTATAAATATAAATAAAAGATTACTATATTTTATAAACCTTTATAGCTAGAGGGACTAAGAAAAAAAGAAAGTAGAATTATTTTCCTAAAGTCAGAAAAAAAATTGAGACATTACTAGAAATAGAGTATTATTGGAGGGCCGGTGAGATAGCTCAACGGCATAAGTGCCTGCCTGGCAAGTGCGAGGTCCTGAGTTCGACTCCCGGTACCCACATATAAAAAAAGGGCTGGTGATATCGCTCAGCGGCACGGGCGCCTGCTGGCGTGCAAGGTCCTGAGTTCGACTCCCGGTACCCACACACACACACAAAAAGAGTATTATTGGAGGAACAATTGCACACTAATAAATTGGTCAACCTAGGTGAAAGGGACAAATTCCTAAAAGCATGAAACTTACTAAGACTAAATCATGAAGCAATACAAACTCCAAAGAAGTAAGGTAGCTGAGGGTCTCGAAATAAGCCCTCACATGTTTGATTGAAAGTTTTTCACCAAGGAGTAGAAACCATTCAGTGGGGGAAGGACAGTTTTTTCAAAAAACGGTTCTGGGAAAACTGACTATCCACATGCAAAAGAATGAAGCTGGGCTCTTATCTATCAGCATTTGCAAAATTTACCAGAGATCTAAATGTAGGGCCTAAAACAATTCTTACAAGGAAAAATAATGGCAAAAACTTCACACTATTGAATTTGGCAACAATTTCTTGGATTTAACATGAAAGGCACAGACAAAAAGGGGGAGAACAAACCAACTGGACTTTATGTAACCTAAAACATTTTGTGCATCAAAGTCACCAAGGGCTGGGAGTGTAGCTCAGAGGTAAAACCTGTCCCGAGCATGAACAAGGCCCTGGATTCCATCCTCAGTACCCAAAGCCAAGCAAGCAAACAAAAATATGCCAAGTATGCCATGTACGCGTTCTGCTCCTCCGCTGGATTCTGAGTTCCGTGGACAAGATCCCCATCTCAGTCACCTCTGAACTTCCCATCACAACTGCCAATAATGTCTCTGGATTGAAGGAAAAAACAAAACAAAACACAAAAAAAACCTCACTATAAATAGAGTAAAAAGGAGGTCCACAGAATGGGAGAAAATATTTCCAAATCATATGTGTGATTAGTGTCCAGAAAAACCCTAAAATTGAACAACTTAAAAATGACTGGATTAAAACAGGCAAAGGCCTTGATGTTTGTCCAAGGAAGATAGACAAATGCCCAGTGGCACAGGTAGAAATGTTCGACATTATTAGTCATCACAGAAGTGCCAATCAAAACTGCCATGAGAGTCCATCTCGCACCCATTGGGATGGCCACAGTCAACAAAACCGGAAAGCAACAAGACTTGGGGGCTGTGGAGCAACTGAAATACCAAGTGGGGGAAGGAAGAGTCCCCTGTCCTGGGAATCCCCCCACCCCCCTACTCAAAATCCCCACTCATGGTTGGTGCCAAGGGCTGTGATGGAGGATGGGGGAGCTGGGAGTCTCCCAGGTTGTCCTGAGCTCTGAGGGACCGAAGAGCATGTGGAAGACCCTGTGGAACAATCCTTATTCCTGCCCCTGAGATGAGCAGTGGACACAGACCCGGCGTTGGAGAGTTGTCCCCGCACTAAGGTTCTTTGACCCACACAGTAAGGATCAAAGAGTTTTGCCTAGAACTCTGCGCCATCCTCCGTGTGCCGCACTCTGCTAGTTGAAGACCTCTAGTAAGTCACTCACATTTCTTGGCCCTCAGTCTCTGTCTATAAAATGGGACAATACCTGGAGACCCCCACTGTCAGTGCTGATGTGAGGGTCAGGTGGACACATGGTGCTTATCATGATTACTGGTGCTACGGGCACATAAGTGTTTGGATCCAGATTTTGTCCCAGAGTGTGTGCCTGGTGTGGGTATGGAGGAAAGTTGGTCAGAGGGGAGAGAAGTGGCTGCAGCCTAGCACAGTACCTGTACCCCAGGTCATGGCCTTCTTCCTGGGACCAGTTCCTGCCCCAGAGCCCCGATGACCAAGGTCTTCATAGAACAGAAAGCTGGAAGAAGAGCCGGCCTCGGCATCCAGACACACACCAAACGCAGGACCCCGTGTGGAGCTATCTCATGGGTAGCTTTGGGAAGTGCTCAGTCCAGAGCCCACAGGGCCAGGGTGGAGCTCAGCGGAGCCTGGCTCAGAAAGGGGTGCTGCAGCAGGCAGCGTGGGGCTGGAATGGGCGCATGGGGTGAGACTCACCTGTCCCTGAGGAGCGCATGCTCAGTCGGCACATGAGGGCACCCCAGGCTTCTCCACTGAGGCCTCCAAACTTGCATGGGGCATGCCTGGGGCAGGCAGGGTCTCAGCAGGAGGCCCAGGCCCATCAGCAGTGTGGTGCCCAAGCCAGCAGCCAGCAGAATCCCTGAAAGGTGGGCAATGAGAGGGGATGGGACTCGTGAGGGACCCTCGGAACCTCCCCAGCCTTCCTGCTTTCTTGAGCACTAACTCCTCAGGGTTCCCTTTTTGCATCTTTTGGTTGTCACTGGGAAGCTCTCCCCTCACACACAGCCCTTCCTGCCTTGAGTGTGTAACTGTGTCAGTGGGTGTCCACGAGTGTGTGTGAGTTGTGCTACCAAGCCCAGGGCCTTGAAGCCTCAGCCATGGCAGGGTGGTGTCTTCTCTGCCACGGGGCAGGGCCCAGTTTCTCCCCGACTCAGAACCCTGCCTGGAGAGCTCAGTGCAGATTACTGGCTGATGGGGCCAGAGAGCGGGGCAGAGAAGCCACTCCCAGTAGAAGCGGTCTGGGCTTCTTTCTCTGCAGCGATGACCTATTCAGGGATAAGCTCCACCTCGCATGCGTCTCAGTCCTCCTTGGGGCCATGCCTAGACTGCAGAGGGCAGACGCACACCTCGGGCCCTGCCTACCACACAGAGCCCCTCCAGACCCTGGGTCCTGGCTGCCCTCTCTAGGTGAGTACCGGCGATCGCTGCCCAGTCTGGGCCCAGGAGCAACTCTCGCTGGAGGATGCCAAGCCTGCCCAGTTGATACGGGGAGGAGGGCTGTGTGGGAGCCAGGCCAGGGCTGCAGGATGGCAATGCCCTCAGGCTGCCCACTGTCATGGAACATGTATGTGCCGGGATCTAGGAACTGGTGGGCAAACCTGAGGGAGTAAATGAGCTGAAATGTGGGGGCGGCCTTGTTGGGCTGGCTGTCTCCAGGCCATGCCCTTCCTCTTTCCCCGCAGAAGCAGCCTAGTCCACCACCTCTGAACATGACACCAGCCTGACGGGAGTCCCCACCCAGCCGGGCCTGGAGGCCAGCCAGCTGCCCAGAGTCCCTTGGGACGCACATGCCCAGTCCTCCTAGTCGCCCTCTAGAAGGAGGCTGTGGCTTGCACAGGAGAGTCAGCACGCGCCCCAGTCCTCAGCTCCCAGGTAGCACCTGTCTCCTTGAGAGGGTGAACTGTATCTCTTGCCCCCGGTGGTGGAGCCTCCCGAAGGCTCCGAGGTCCCCGTGGGGTTGCTGTAGAGCAGATGCCGCCTCTGGTACACAGGCGAGTGACTGGCCGAGCAGTCCAGAGAGCAAGGAGGGCTGGACTGGGGTCCAGAGGCTCCCGCACCCCAGCCCTGGGCGGACTGGCTCCCGGAGCTCAGAGCCAGGCCTCAGGTGACCGGAATTGAGACAGGTTTGCAATGAAACGTCACGCGTGGGATGGTGCCCGTCGCAGTCCTGGCGCCAGGGCAAGCCCTTCTTCCCTCTGCCTGCAGAGGGCCCGCAGAGCTGCATGCCTCTGTGGTGAGCACGGTGCCTGATCTGGCACGCGACGCATGAGCGGCTCACCACGGTGCAGCAGAAGCGGGCACAGAGCAGGCACTTAATGTGTGCATGGTGCAGCTAAGCGGCAGGCAAGACCTCTAAGGAGTGGACAGAAGCGCAGGTGTCTTTGCCTGAGGTGGGGCTCCCAGTGTGGAGGACAGGAGTGTGACTGAGCTCGCGATAGAGACTCAACGTCAAGGCTTGGGGAGGGTGGGGCTGCCCCGGTCCCGGGGGGTGGGGAAGGCCGAGGCACAGAGACCAGCACGGAGCTCATTTGCCGCTTTGATCCATTTCAGCCAGCATAGCTGATTCTCTCGCCTCTTGCTCTCTTTCATGACTTTAGGTCTGCAGGCCCTTTGTGCTGTCCCAACTTCTGCCAACCTGGTGGCTATGGATGGGACAAAGCTGCAGCACTGTGTGGGAGCAGCTGGAGGTGGGGCAAAGGATGCCTGCCCACCCCACCGCAGCGGCCAGGGGAGGGGAGCGAGCTGAGGTTTACTGAGGGCCTGAGACCAGTGCTCAGTGAATGGAACTGGATGGGAGGGCAGAGGGGGAGGGTCAGGACCAGGAGGAAGCCTCTATCGCAGGGGGCTGGCTGCATGAGGAATTAGGCATGCTCTGTGGGGCTCCCAGGGGTGGGGGTCCCAGGGAAGTGACAGGCTTTAGCTTATCTCCCGGAAGATAACCTTTATTAACCCCTATAGCCCAGTGGGAGGAGCTGCAGCGGTTTCAGCAGCAGGTCTGCTGGGCTTCAGGCCCTGCAGGAAAACAGTGTGGCACAAATGGAAGATGGTCAGCGGGTGGCCTGGGGCCTTCCTTGGTGAGTCACCTCAGTGCATAGAGATCTTCCAGGTCCCCAGACTGCAGGGGACTCACAGAATGACAGAGCTGGGAAATCTGCTCCATTACCTGCTTTTATAAAGAAACAGGCCCAGGGTGCCATCAACAACTGGGTTGAAAGCTGGGCACAGCACTGCCTATGATTCCTCCCTGCAGAAGCCTGGTCGGTGCATGGGGTCACCTTTACAGGCAGAGGGGGACAGGGAGCCGGGACTAGGGGGTCCCGCAGGTTCTGCTCACAGGCGGCACTCACTGTGGGGGAGGCGATGGAGCTGGAAGAGGACCACATCCCCTGATGCCAGACAGACCAGTGGGTTCGGAATGTGGGGACCAATGTAGAGGTGCTCTGGGCCTGTGGTCCCGTCGAGTCTCTCTGGCCAGGGGCTGGATGCAGGTGGTGCTGGGAATGTTTGGGGAAGGCACGCGGAAGACCTGGGCTGGGCTGGGCTGGGAGGCACGGGCTCACCTGTCAACTCCACCTATCTCCCTCTCCTGGAAGATCAGACCCAGCCCTGGGAGCCCCCCATGCAAACGGCTTTCCTCTGGGCCCTTCTGGGGCCTCTGCCACACACTTGCCTCTGGATACTCTGGACACAGTTTGCATGGGCCCATGGACAGTGGAGAAAGCCTCTGCCTTGCCCTTCCTGGAAGAATATACCCATGCCCTGTTCCTTCTCACCCTCCTTGAAAAGCCTCACCTGGGTCCTCCTCCTCTGCTTACCTTGGAGGAAGGAGCCAAGCATGTCCACTCTGGAGATGATTAAGCCAAAGTTTCCATGGGGGCCGAGGTGGACCAGGTGGACCCTAGCACTCCCTGGGAAGGGCTGGTCAGGGCTCAGAGTGCTGGAGACCTCCTGAGAAGATGCAGCATCCAGCGCCAGGCAGCGTGGAGACAACAGCAAGGGAAAAGAGCTCTAGGTGGGCTCTGGGGTGCTTGGGGCTTACTGATGTGGCCTCTACCTCCCTCAAGTCAGCTCCTTCCCATTGACACCCATGCAGGTGGCCTCTGGAGTCCTGGTCCCTGCTTCTCATCAGAAAGCACCAGGACACGTCCCAGGCCCTCACTCATCCATGGCAGCAGGCACAACTTTTTGGTAGGCAAGGGTCCGTCCAGGGCCAGCCGCATCAGGACCAGGTCCTGTTTCCCACCACTCCTCACCAAGACAGCAGTAGCCACCACCATCGTGCCCACAGCACATCTGGCCCTGTGGCCAGAGGTGGGGCTCTGGCAGGGCTGACGTCACTCACGTCCATGCTCAGTGGTCTCTGTGCCTCACTTCCTCTGTTGTAAAGCAACACTCATGCTTTCTGTGGCTCCTGCTGGCTTTCGGATCGGACGGTGGGCATCAACATGAACGGAAAGGCCCACAGACAGCAAGCTGAGCAGGGCACTGTCAGCTGGCAAATGGGCCTTCCCTTTATGCTTGGTGCCTGTTTCTCTGCAGCTGCAGGGGCTGGGTGGCTCCATGTCCCCTGTCCCAAGTGGGCAGAGGCTGCCTTCCCATGCCAGCCTTCCCTGAGAGGGGCTCACCCACTGGGCGATGTCCCTGCCTCCCTCTTCATGCTGAGGGTCAGCTCCCTGCCAGGGCCCCAGGCCAAGGAGAGCTGAGGGGCCCTGGCTAGACACTGGGTGTCACAGAGCTCTTCCAACGAGACATAGTCCCAGCACTGGCAGCTGCAGAGGAGAGAGAAAGTGTGGGAGGTTGTTCCAGCAGCAGGGGTATGTGGCTCAGCCTGCAAAGGCCCTTAGGAAGGACAGAGGGGGCCCTCAGCCCTCTCTCCAGAGAAAGTGAGCTGTCTGCCTCCTTAAGGGCCACTGCACTAGTGATGGAGAGCAGGCTTGTTATGCCAGGTTGCAGGACCAGGATGTTCTCAGAATCCCGGCTTTGGGCATCCTGCTGAGGGAAGCTGGGGAGAAACCTGTACAGACTGGAAGGTTCCTGGTGGTCCAGGGGACGTCCCTTCCTGGCTCAGTCTGCAGGTCAGCAGGAGGATCAGAGCTCAGGACAGAAGGGGGCGTCTCAGGTTGGCACGTGTTGGGGGTCGGGGCCTGCACTTGTCGCAGGGCTTGGAGCATGGACCCTGCTCTCCCTGGAGCTTGCTCCTCCCCAGCTGCCACCAGGGCAGGTGTTGGCCAGGCCTCTTAGGGAGTGCTGACCAGGGTGGCCTCTGGAGGGAGCCCACACTGGCTCAGTGTCCCAGCAGGGCTGGGGCCATTGAAGCCTGCAAGTGGGCCCTTTGGGGATGGGAGGACCTGTGTGCAAAGGTCCTGCTGCTCTGGGTAGCTGTCCTCACTCATATGCCCAGGTCCCTGCTGAGCTCCCCACCCCCTGAGCGGCAGAAGGAGATACAGTCATGTGTCTGAAGAGATGCACACTTGTGGGTGTCAGCCAGGTGGATGTCTCCAGGTGGGCAGCACTGGGCAACCTGTGGAGTTAGCAAGAGGCCTTGGCCCTGTCTCCCCTAAGGTCTGATGGGCACCTCTTAGCATCAGAGAATATTTCAAGGACTCAGCATTCCAATTTAGTCACTGTACTAAGAGCAGGCTTAGGAGCAGAAGGTTGCGGCCTTAGGAGATGACTAGGGCTCTAGCTGGGGTGTAATCAGGGAAGGCTTCCTGGAGACATTGGTGGAGACAGTAGAGGTGCAGTCAGACTGTGAGAGGGACACTCAGGAGGGCCAGAGTTCAGATGATCAGAGTGCGCCTGGAGAGCAGCCCCATGGCTGGGTTGCGGGTCTGCAGGAGGAAGCCCCGTCCAGCGAGACCATTCCTGCATTATCCTGTGTGGCCTCCTGACAGTGTAGACCTGGAGGAAGGAGCTAGATAGCTGTGGCCACCTTCGCTGGGGGCCACATCCAGGAAGACACATGTCCCATCTGGAGGGCCCTGCTGTTGAGGCCTATGGTCTCCAAACCTGCTTGTGCCCCCACCAGGAGCAAAAAATTATTGCAAAAATGTAACCTGTATTGTACTGTACAGAAACGACTAAGATGCAAATATAAAACCAACCAGAGGGAAAACCAACATGAGTAGGTGGCAAGTTTGTGGCTGGTCCTGAGCACGCCCACTTGTGGTTGTGTGAGGAGCCTGAGTCCTGCCTGCTCTCTGCCCTGGGCCAGCAGTGGCGAGGGGGACAAGGGAGTCACCTACTGAGAGCAGAGAGGAGTCTGGGGGTCCCTGTGAAATGAAGCACCCTTTGCCTGAGGGGCTGGCTTCAACAGGGAGCCCGCCTCTGACCCTTCCCCTCCTCTGGCCTGCAGGGGCAAGAGGCAGGCCAGGACCCCAGGCAGCTCCCAGGGCTGGGAGGAAGTATTGCATGTGCGGCCCTGCAGGGCATCCCGGGGCCTGGCTCTGAGGGCTGGCTGTGTTTTCCAGAGGGGAAGGAGCGGGGAATGAGGAGGCACCAGGCTTGGGTGTGCCTGGCTGCAGGAGGGGAATGAGGGAGGTCACCCAGGGGCCTGCAGGTGCCCTGGCTTTAACCTGAGAAGGATGACGGAGGCAGGGCCAGTTAATGACAGGAGGGACCCAGGCCCAGACTCTTGGGTAGGGGCGGCACTTTGCCTACACTGGGGGCTCTCGGTGAGTTCAGACTGAACAAGGCCATGGCTGGGTTGGTGTGTGGTTTTCAGATGTGGTGGAAGGGCTGGGGAAAATGCAGGTGCCGGGTCCCCAGCGTTCACAGTCCCTGCTGTGTGCCTCCTTGTCCTGGGGCTGCAGAGCTTCACCTGGGGTTGGCAGTCCTCTTTGCTGTTGCTGTCTTGGCCACTTTCCAGGCCCCTGTGGTTGTAGGAGACATGTCCTGTCTGGCAGATACAGGAACCATCCGACTTCTGGAAGACCCCGTTCAGGCCCCAGCATGTGCAAGAGGAGCTACCTACAGTTAGAAAAGTCCCCTCATACCACAGGAACCTGAGGGTGACCCGGCTGCAGGCCGACCCAAACCCTGTCCTCAGTTTAGGATGTGGTGGGGGAGGGTAAACACCAATTTCACTGCAGTCCTGAGCTCAAGGGGCTGTTGGGGGCTACATGAGATCCTCCCAGTAGGTCATTTTCAACCTTGGCTTTTTGTTTGTTTGTTTTTGTTTTGTTTTTCAAAACAGTGTCTTGTTATGTACCTCAGGGTGGTCTTGAACTCACTATGTAGCCCAAGTTGATCCCAAATGCACAGGGATCCTCCTGCCTCAGCCTTCCAAGTGCTGGGTTACATGTGTGTACCGCCATGCCCCACATTGAACTTGACTTTCTTGGACTCATGTAAGAAGCTTTTATTTATTTATTTATTTATTTATTTATTTAATGTGGGTACCGAGAGTCGAACTCAGGACCTTGCGCTTGCCAGGCAGGCGCTTATGCCATTGAGCTATCACTGGGCCCAGAAAGCTTTTTTTTTTCTTTTTTTTTTTTTTTTTAAATTTTAAAGAGAAGAAAAAACAAAACAAATCAAAAAAAGAACAAATTTTCAAAACAACATAATATGAGGGTAACAATGGTCAATGCATTACGTATTATTATCTTTAAGTTAGTTATTCAGGATACCAGACATTAGCATTCAATTGTCCAAACATTATTGGCTCAAACCTTACTCTTCAATGAACTAAGTAAAACTGGTAGTGTATCTATCTTAACCATCTTATATACATATACAATTTTTTTCCCTTTCCCTTCTTTCTTTTCCCCATTCCAGTCTCTCTTTCTTATTGACCAGTTTCTTTTTGATTCTCCGTGTCTATTGTACATTTTGGATCTTATTTACTCTTTCAGTTTCTCATACTAGAGAGACAATACGATGCTTACACATGTGCTTCTGGTTTATTTCACTTATGAGTATTTTCTCGAGTTGCATCCATTTACCTATAAAAGTCTCCAGTTTATCCTTCTTTATGGCTGAATAGTACTCCATTGTATAAAAATATAACATCTTTCTTATCCATTCCTCAGTTGATGGGCATTTGGGTTGTTTCCAAGATCTGGCTATTACAAATTGTGCTGCTATAAACATGGGTGCACATATATCGCTGTGGTACGATGTTTTTAATTCTTCTGGGAAGATACCCAGAAGGGGAATAGCTGGGTCAAATGGGACCTCCAACCCTAGTTTTTTGAGGAATCTCCACACTGACTTCCACAGTGGCTGTACTAGTTGACACTCCCACCAACAGTGAAGAAGGGTTCCTTTTTCCCCACAGCCCCTCCAGCATTTGTTATTAGTTGATTTCTTTATAGTAGCCATTTTTTCTGGAGTGAGATGGTATCTCAGTGTTGTTTTAATTTGCATCTCTCGAATGACTAGTGATGTTGCACATTTTTTTGTATATTTATTTGCCATTAGTATTTCTTCATCTGAGAAATGTGTATTCATCTCAGATGCCCATTTTTAGAGTGGGTCTTTAAATTTGGGAGGTCTGATTTTTTTGAGTTCTTTATATGTTCTCGATAGTAATCCTTTGTCTGAGGAAGAGATGGCAAACATTTCTTTCCACATTGTGGGTTGTCTTTTCACTCTGTTGGTGGTTTCTCTTGCTGTGCAAAAGCTTTTTAATAAGATGAGATCCCAGTTATTGATTCTTTGGGATAGTTCCCGTGCGGTGGAGTTTTTATTCATAAAGTCTTTGCCTACACCAATGTCTTCAAGGGATTTACCTATCCTACCTTCCAGCAGATTTAATGTTTCTGTTTAAATATTTAGATCTCTGATCCATTTTGAATTTAGTTTAGTGCATGGTGAAAGCTATGGGTCTAGTTTTAATCTTCGGCATGTGTAGAGCCAGTTTTTCCAGCACCATTTATTAAAGAGGCTTTCTTCCACTGAATGTGTTTGGCACCTTTGTCAAAGATAAGGTGGCTTAGTATGTCTGGGGTTGTTTCAGCATCTTCTAATCTGTTCCATTGATCTTCAGGTCTGTTTTTTTGCCAGTACCACACTGTTTTTATCACAGTAGCTTTATAGTATAATTTCAAGTCGGGGATTGTGATGCCCCCTGCCTTGCCTTTGTTGCCCAGAATTGCCTTTGCTATTCTAGGTCTCTTCTGATTCCAGATGAATTTTAGGATTCTTTTCTCTAATTCTGTGAGATATGCTATTGGAATTTTCATTGGAATTGCATTAAATCTGTATAACAATTTTGGAAGTATGGCCATTTTCACTATATTGGTTCTTCCTATCCAGGAGCAAGGGATATCTTTCCATTTTCTGATATCCTCTTCAATCTCCTTTTTCAGAGTACTGTAGTTTTCAGTGTATAGGTCTTTTACATTCTTTGTGAGGTTGATTCCTAGGTATTTCATTTTTTTGGATGTTATTGTGAAAGGTATTGTTTCCCTAATTTCTCTTTCAGTAAGTTTGTTATTTGTGTACAGGAAGGCTATTGACTTTTGAGTATTGACTTTGTATCCAGCTACACTACTGAATTTGCTTATTAAATCTAGCAGTTTTTTAGTGGAGTTTTTGGGGTCTTCTGTGTAGAGTATCATGTCATCTGCAAATAATGATAATTTAACTTCTTCCTTTCCAATCATTATTCCCTTTATTTCTTTCTCTTGTCTAATTGCTCTGGCTAAAGTTTCCAGAACTATGTTGAATAAGAGTGGGGACAGTGGACATCCTTGTCTTGTTCCTGATTTTAGAGGGAAGGCTTTCAGTTTTTGTCCATTTAGTATAATATTGGCTGTTGGTTTGTCATAGATAGCTTTTACCAGGTTGAGATAAAGACCCTCTATTCCAATTTTCTGTAGGGTTTTTATCATGAAAAGGTGCTGGACTTTGTCAAAAGCTTTTCCTGCATCTATTGAGATGATCATGTGATTTTTGTCTTTGGTTCTGTTAATATGGTGTATTACATTTATTGATTTATGTATGTTGAACCATCCCTGCATCCCAGGGATGAATCCAACTTGGTCATGGTGTATAATCTTCTTGACGATTTGTTGGATTCTTTTTGCCAGTATCTTATTAAGGATTTTTGCATCTATGTTCATTAGGGAGATTGGCCTGTAGTTCTCTTTCTTAATTGGGTCCTTCTCTGGTTTTGGTATCAGGGTAATGCTTGCTTCCAGGAATGAATTTGGGAGTATTGCTTCTCTTTCAATTTCATTAAGAAGTTTGAGAAGTAGGGGCATTAGGTCTTCTCTAAATTTCTTGTAGAATTCGGCAGTGAATCCATCAGGGCCTGGGCTTTTCTTTGTTGGGAGGTTTTTAATTTCATCTTCAATTTCATTGGTTGATATTGTTTTATTTAGGATTTTTAAATCTTCTTGATTCAGCTTTGGTAATTCATACGAATCTAGGAATCTGTCCATTTCTTCTGCATTTTCCATCTTAGTAGAATATAGATTTTTAAAATAGGTATAGATGATCTTCTGGATTTCTGCAGGGTCCGTCGTGATAGCACCCTTTTCATTTTCAATTGCATGGATTTGAGTCTTTTCTTTTCTTTTTTTTAATAAGGTTGGATAAGGGTTTGTCAATCTTATTTATTCTTTCAAAGAACCAACTTTTTGCTTCATTGATTCTTTGTATTGTTTTTTTAGTCTCCAATATATTAATTTCTGCTCTGATCTTTGTAATTTCCTCCCTTGTACGGGCTTTTGGCTTAACCTGCTCTTCTTTTTCTAGAAGTTCGAGGTTCGCCATTAAGTTGTTTATTTGTGCTTGCTCTACTTTCCTAATATAAGTATTTCATGCTATAAATTTTCCTCTTAGGACTGCTTTCATTGTATCCCATAAGTTCCAGTATGTTGTACTGTCATTATCATTCAGTTGTAGAAAGTGTCTAATTTCTTCTTTAATTTCATCTGTGACCCATTGGTTGTTCAGGAGGGTGCTGTTTAATTTCCATGTGTTTAGGGAGTTTTTGTGATTTCTTTTGCCATTGATTTCCAATTTCATTGCACTATGGTCTGATAATATGCATGGGATAATTTCAATTCCTTTGCATTTACTTAAGCAGGTTTTATGAGCTAGTATGTGGTCTATTTTGGAGAACGTCCCATGTGCAGCTGAGAAGAATGTGTATTCTGATGTAGTGGGGTGGAACACTCTGTAGACATCTACTAAGTCCATTTGTTCCAAAGTTTGGTTCAGTTCTATTATTTCATTATTGATTTTCTGTCTAGTTGTTCTGTCTTTTTTTGACAGTGGAGTATTGAGGTCTCCCAATATAATTGTATTAGTGCTTGTCTAATTTTTCATGTCCTTTAGTACTTGTTTTATATAGTTGGGTGCATTGGTATTTGACGCATATATATTTATGATCGTTATCTCTTCCTCTTGGATTGTTCCCTTTACAAGGATGTAATGACCGTCTTTATCTCTCTGAATCATTCTTGGCTTGAAATTCACTTTGTCTGCAAAAAGAATAGCTACCCCTGCTTTTTTCTGGGTTCCTGTTTCATGGAGTATTGTTTTCCATCCTTTGACTTTCAGTCTATGAATTTCTTTCTGAATTAAATGTGTTTCTTGTGTACAGCATATTGTTGGATCTTGCTTCTTGATCCATTTTGCCAGTTTGTGCCTTTTGATTGGTGAATTGAGACCGTTAACATTGATGGTTAAAACTGATATGTATTGACTTATACTTGTTATGATATTTTCCTGTTGTTGGTTCCCACTCTTTGTTTTTCCCCTTTCCTGCTATTTAATTATCTGCCCTGCCTATTGGATTCCTTCTGTTGGGGTTCCTATCTCTTTCTAGAATGTCCTTCAGAACATTTTGGAGTGCTGGTTTGGTGGTCATAAATTTTCTTAAATGTTCTTTGTCATGAAAGTATTTTATTTCTCCATCATTTTTGAAAGATAGTTTTGCGGGGTACATCAATCTGGGTTGAAAATTATTTTCCTTTAGAGCTTGAAATACGTCATTCCAAGCTCTTCTTGAATTGAGGGTTTGTGCTGAAAAGTCAGCTGTGATTCTGATGGGTTTTCTTTCATAGGTGATTTGTCTCTTCTCCCTAACAGCTTTTAAGATTCTGCCCTTCTGTTGAATTTCTGGGATCTTGACTATGATATGTCTGGCTGAAGTTTTTTTTTGATCATGTCTAGTTGGTGTTCTAAAAGCTTCCCTTTTTTTTTTTTGTGGGTACCGGGGTGTCGACCTCAAGACCTCGCGCGCCAACAGGCGCCCATGCCACTGAGCGATATCACCGGCCCCTTTTCCGTATGTGGGATCAGGGAGTTGAACTCGGGCCCTCGCGCTTGCAAGGCAGGCGCTTATGCCACTGAGCCATCTCACCGGCCCCTAAAAGCTTCACTTATTGTGGGGTCAAATTCTTTTTCTCTTCCAGGAAAGTTCTCCCTGATTATGTCTTTGAACAAGGTTTTAATGTCATTGATGCTATCTCCTGCTTTTTCATTTATTCCAATTATTCTTAAGTTGTTTATCTTTGAGTCATCTAGCAGCTGCTGAATTGATTTTTCATGGTCCCTTGCTGTTTTTAAGAATTCTTTCTTTTCATGATCACTAATTGCAAGCCTGTCTTCTATATCTGAGATCCTGTCCTCACATTGGCTTAATCTGCTACAAATACTTTCAATGGAATTTTTGTTCTCTTGGATATCTGCTTGAATCTGCTTTATGGATTCCATTTCTTTCCTATGCTGAGCATTCATGGTTTCTATAGTTTTCTTAAGCTCATCTATTTTTTTGTCTGTATCAGCTATAGTGTCCTTAAGCATAGTCTTCATTGTGGACATTATCTCTGCAGTTATCTGTGAAATTATTTCTGTTTTAATTTTTTCCAGAGCCTCATTCAATTGTTTTGTTGTTACCCCTTCAGATATGCCAGGTGGGTGACTTTCGGATTGTCCCACCTCGTTGCCCCCTAGGTTTGCCTTTGGTGAATTGGATGTGTGGGGTTGCATCTTGTTTAAGTGTCGTCTCATCTTTTCTTTCTTTAATTCCTGGGGTGATGTTTGTAAATTACCTATGATAGGTTACTTTATTGCTAGTGTTCAAGATCCTTAGAAGATGACTACTTCTCTGCAGTATCTTCCAAGTGGAGCTTGCTTTTGGGTTTTGAGCTTTCTGCCAGATCCTACCTCTTCAATTTGTTGGATGTGAGAAGTTGCTACCTGTTTGGCCCAGTCCTTGATTCTTTGGTACTGTGCCACTGTATTTTCTGTGTCCCTTAGTCAATATCAATCATGAAATATCAGGAAGGAAAGCTGTTTAGAACAATTATTTTACATTTGGCTATAATGGTAACTGAAGCATCAAACACAGCCTAGAAAATGACAGACTGAGCTAACCAGTTATTTACCACTTTTAGCTGTATAAAGTAGAGTTGCGGTTATATAACAAAATCTAAAACACACCAGAAAAATTATATGCAGTATACAAGTTCTTAGTATGTCAATTTTTCCCCTCAGGAGTTTAAATTTAAAATGAGTTAAGGAGGAAATAGAGTACTGTGAGAAGAGGAAGGAATTAGATGTAAGGTTAGAGGACCAAGAGGGATCCCACTAACATTGGGACACTGGTGCAGAGGACTGGTGGGAAAAAGAGAAGGAAAGGATAAAAGGAAGAACAGATCACAACCACAATCACAAAGAGGTTAGAGGCGCTGTTTACACTCATATAAAAGCCAGAGAGAATAATGAAGGAAAGAGCAAATAGACAAACAGAAACAAAAATGAAGACAAAAACAACAAAGCAAACAGATAAAACAGAAATAAAACCCCACAAAAGAAAAAAAAAAAAAAAAAAAAAAAAAAAAAAAACCCTTCACCAGAACAAAAAACTAATGAGAGAGAAAAAAAAAAAAAAAACATAAAAAAATAAAAAGAATCAGTTCCAGGTGTTGACTCTGCTGTAAGCAGGCACCGTGTGATGACAGAGTCCTGTTCCGTGCAGGTCCGTCCCAGTGAGCCAAGAGCGGCCCTTTGGTGGGGCGGTGAGCAGAGCGTGGTCTTTCAGGTGGAGACCAGTCTCCTTACCCCACCGCTGTCAGCGCACTGCTTTCGTGCCGCTCTGATTTTCGCCGCACCCCCCACAATGGCGCCGGGCCAGTCGCTCTCTGGCGCGGGACAGGTGTGGCTGAGAGACCAGTCTCGTTCACCCGCTGCCCTCAGCGCACTTTCGTGGGGCTGAGAGGCACCGCGCTGCCCTGTCCGGAGCACAAGTTCCCAGAGCAGTTTTCGAGCCGCTCTGATTTTTGCCGCACCCCCCACAGTGGCGCCCGGCCAGTCGCTCTCTGGCGCGGGACAGCTGTGGCTTAGAGACACTCACTCACTGCTGGCCAGCGCAGTTCTCCGCCGCTCCCCTGCCCCGCCGCTGTCTCGCAATCCTCCGTGGGGGCTCCTGTGTGTCTGCAGCTTTGAGCTTCTGTCACGCCGTGATTCCTGGGATGGTAGAAGGTGCGCGCATGCGGGGTCTGCTCCTTCTTTGTTGAAAAGTACCCTTCACTGGTGCCGGGGGTCCCAAGCTGCACTTCAGAACTTTTCTGGGTCCCGGGGAGGCATCTGCCCCCCTCCTGCACTCTCCCAGTCACTATATTCCCGTAGTCCAATGGCAACTTTTAGAGAGTTTCTCTGCATGCTTCTTACTCATCCGCCATCTTTTTTCCTCCCTCCCAGAAAGCTTTTAAATAACACTAGCTTCCAGGAACCCTCTAGGCTAATTAAATAAAACTCTGGGAGGGGAGGCCTGGGCATCTGCCTTTTAAAAGTGCTCTAAGACCTTCAATGTGCAGCCGGGGGTTAGACTTGCCAGTGTAGTGGCAAGGACTAGAGCCTGTGCTAAGGCCTGTTCCCATGCATGGTCACACACAACCTTGTGGGGTGTCCCAAGGCACTGGCCAGGCCACTGTCTCCAGAGCATGCAGGGAGGAGGCTCATGGAGGCCAATGCCTGAAGGTTGGACAGCGGGTCTTGGCAGAGCCAGGATGTAGAGGGGAGAGCGCTGGCAAGGGCAAGCCGGTTTGCCCTGGGAGGCAGGTTGGGGAAGAGGTGGTGATTGGGCCCTGGGAGAGCCTGGGGCCTGGCGTTCCTAGGATGGAGGCTGCTGGCACCTCACACTTCAGGTTGATATCTGCTCAGGACCTGACTGCGGTGCCTGAGATTTGGCACTGGTGTGCTGATGGGGTCAGATGCTTCCTGTGACACAGGGAATGTTCTCCAGTCAGGGTCTGCACAGTCGTACCTGCTCCAATATCCTGCACTCTACCATGGCCCCAGACCCTTTGGGATCCCCTTCCTGCCGAGACTCTGGGCACAGTCATGGTCTGGAAATGTGGACACAGAGGCACAGAGAGACATCTGTGCCCAGAGGCAAGGCTGTGTGAGGACGCCGGGAAAGGCAGGCACCTGAGAGCTGAGGAAAGGCTTTGAGAGAAACCAAACCTATCCACTCCTTGATCTTTGTCCTCCAGGCTCCACAACTCTGAGGAAATGATCACCTGTCATTCGAGTTGCCCAGGCTGTGATATGCTGTCACGGCAGACCTAGGAAGCTAATGCAGCCTCAGAGTTCTACTGTCAGAGGATGGCTGCAATAATTTTGGCATGAAAAAATTTTAGTGCTACGTAAAGATCACTTCACCACAAACATGATAAGCGCATGCTCAAACCAATAAAACATACTCCTCAAATCTGTGAGGGAAGGGTGCATTGATTTGTATGGCTGATAAACCCCCAAAGGAGGGAAGAACTAGAATAAAAATATGCATATAGCCCTTAATAACTATAAAGCCCACACCTGCCTATGCTGGGCTGCTATGGACAAGCCGGCAAAATATAATTTAGAATAATCACCTGCTCTTCTCAGCCTCTATCTCCGGGTTAGCAGTGGGACAGAATTCAGTGGGTAGTCACCTGACTAGAAGACACAAAATGAATGGCAGAAGCTGTGCGTGATGGTGCATACTTGTCCTGTCTACTTGGGATGCTGATGCAGGAGGATTGATTGAGCCCAGGATTTTGAGGCCAGCTTGGGCAACATAGTGAGACCCTGTCTCTTAAATAATGATGGTAGAATCCCTGGGAACCTCAAATCACACAGATTGAAGGAAGCCTGGTGCAGTGGTTCAGAGCAAGAACTCAGAGGTCAGTCCAACTGGGTTTAAATCTTGGTGACTGGATGAATATGTGCAAGTTATTTAAACCTGATTCAGTTTGCACTGAAAACAGAGATACAATAATATCCTGTGTCTTAGCATTACTATGTGGCTGGCATAGGTTCATATTTGACAGCACTCAGGTGCCTGCCATGTGGTCAGTGTCCCTGTGGCTAGCAGACAGGAAGCTGTTCACCCCCTGCACGCAGATCGGGAGCTAGACATCTACCGGGGCAGGGCTGGAGGGGCCTACCGAGGCTGCCTGTGTGTGATGTGCATGGTTTTGGGTCTTCCGCTATGGTATAAATGGGCCACAGGGCACAGATATGAGGAGAACATAATGGGGAGTTGGTGAGCAGCGTGGATCAAGCTGAGACCTAGGCCTGCAGCTGCACCCTGACCTTCCCGTGCAGATCCTCAGACCAGGGTCAGACTTAGAACGGGCAGAGGCTGCCACCTGAGAACAGACACAGCAGCAGACACCACGGACCATATCTGAGCAGAGCCTGGTCCCCGTGAGCTGCACCATCCTGAGCTAGTGGCTGGTCCTCTCTGAGCCTGACTCTGCTGCTCGCTCACGTGCTTGTTGGAATCCTGGGGACAGACGCATGCTCAGACATGCGTTACCCCTCCTCTCACACATCCACTCTCCCAACACACCCAGGGCCTGTGGGCACTCAGATTGCAGGGGACTGAGGAGTGCAACTCACCCCTAGAGGGAGGCCTGGGCCTAGGACTCACCTGGTGGGGAGAAGGCTGAGCTCCCGCAAGGAAGGCAGCCCGCCTTGCCAGGCAGGGCGCTGAAGGTGCCTGTGGGGCAGGGCCAGCAGTCTTCAGCTTCTTTGGCCTGGCTGCTACCTCCATAGGTCCCTGCTGGGCAGGGCTTGGGGCTGGACATCCCTGAAGGACAGTAGTGGCCCACCAGGCAGGGCTGGCTATGGTAACTCTCTGAGCCTGCAGAGAAAGGAGAGCAAATCTGAGGTGGACTTGGGCTGTGGCAGGACTGAGACAGTGTGGGGAGCCTGTGGAAGGACTCATTTGCTGGCCTGGGGTGGGCAGGACTGCAGCAAATGGGAGAATGGGTGGCAGGGGCAGTGGAGGGGCAGTGTCTCCCAGACCCCGCTGTCCTCTCATTCTTCCAGCAGCACAGCACCTTTCTGTCTCCCTTGAGGCCAGGCAGGACAGGGCAGTGCCAGAGCAGGCACATGGGGGAGTGGGTATCCCACCCACCAGAGTACCTGTGCCCCCAGTTCCCACATACTCATGTGCCGGGGGCTTTGCACACTGCCATTTGGAGTCTTATGAACATAATCTGGAGGTGGATATGGCTCCAGTTGCTCTGTGGCCTCTTTTACCTCCAACCCTCCCCGAGCTTTGAAGTCTGTATTGGGAGTTGGACTAACTGAGAGAGAAAGCTGCAGGCAAGTCCCCTGCTGCTCCAGAGCTGCTCCCCACTTTCCGGCAGGACACCTTATCCCTGGGCACTCACACTTGGGTCAGCTGAATCCAGCAGGACAGGGTTGGCAGGGCAGTGCATCTAGCGCCTGCAGCAAGTCTCAGCAGAGACCCTGAGGCCAGTCTTGTTCAGGGCCTCAGAGGCCCCAGGGCATGTATGAGGATGGGCATTGCCCAGGGGGCAGTAATAGGGAAGCAGACAGCTGCACAGAGAACAGGCCAGGCTCAGGTCACACTGGGGACTATGGGTTGTGGCATCTCCTCTCCTAGCAGGGCCCTACCTCCTTAGCTTGGGGTATAAACTGGTGGGGGCAGGAGACTGACGTCATCCCAGGTGGAATCTGGATGGCCTGTGTTTACTGGGCCTCACCAGCTGGAGCTGCCCTCCTGGAGGAGGCTGAGCTGGGTTCAGGTGCCAGGCCACTGGGCAATGCCAGGGCCTGGGCAGAGGGGTGCATGGGGCAGACTTGATTGTTGGAGTTTTTGTCCTGGACACGGAGTTAGACTGACCAGGACTGATCTCAATGCTTGTCATTTGAATTTTGGATCAATTATGAGCCCTTGTTTAGAGTAAGTGGGTCTCAGCTATGGCAGGAGCCATATTTGAAAAAAATTATTATTGTTTAACTGGAAATGTAAATGCCACTGGGTATCCTGTATTTTTATTTGCTAAATGTGGCTGCCCCACACAGAATAGTACTGGGGGCTGACCAATTGGCCTCCTCATACCCACTTCCTGGGGCAGAGGGAGGCCCAGGCCCTAGTTGGGAGCCCCAGGTGAGAGTCACCAAGGACTGGTCTATGGGCTCTGCCATTTGGTTAGAATCATTGAGAAAACAAGGGCACTGGCTTCTGAAATGCATGGGGTGGGGACTCAGACTTATAACCCTGATGGGGGCTCAGACTCAGGGGTGGGGTAGAGTCTGCCTGGTGGGGGAGGCTTAGAGTCAGTCCTGCCATGGAGGAGAGTACACTGCACAGGGGTGGGGAGGGACTCACCGTTGCTCTGGGCCAGGGTAGGAGGAGGAACTAGCTGTGCAGACAAACCCCCCATTCTGGGGCCCACAGTAGGAGCCAGCCCTGCAGGGAACCTCAGTCACAGCACCTGAGGAAGAGTGGGCGGGGATTCAGGGGAGCAGTACCAGCCATGGGTGTGGTTTGGGGACACACCAAGTACTGTGGGCAGCTGGCGGAAGCCTGGGGAAGCCCTGAGCTGTAAGAACAGGGGGATCCCCAGGTGGGGCCAGGTGGAGGCACGGAAGTAGTAGGGGCAGTGTGAGGATGAGGAAGGGAGGAGGAGGCTCAGGGTAAGAGGTCATCATGGGGTGAGGGGGTGACTGAGTGTGGCAAAGGTTAGGGCCCAGGAGCAGAGATCAAAGGGCATAAGGCTCCTACTGCAGGTTTTGGAGCTGGCTGGGGGGCACACCTTGTGTGGCGGGGGTGGGTACAGACAGAGGGAACAGAGGGAACAGAAGCAAGGCTGCCTGGGGACTTCTGCCAGCCCCATCTGAGCTGCGAGTCCCAGCTTTCTTTGTCCCGTTCCCTGAGGATGGCTGGTGGGATGGCGGAGAAGCCCAGGGCACAGCCTACATTAACTCTTGCTCTGCCCAACAGAAGGGCTCTCTCGTGCCTTAGCTGAAGGCCACACAACCCCGCACTGGCCTTGCTGTGAAGCAGACTCAGGCAGAGGGAGGCGGCCAGAAGGCATGTTGGTCTTAGGGACACTGACTCTGCCCAGAGACTGCAGGGGCCTCTTGGGCTCTGGGAGGTGGCACCAGGGTGAGTAGACAGCTGTGCATACCTGTGGCCTGGGCTCACTAAGGGGCCCTGAGAGCCCCTGGCCTGAGATGAGGAAACAACAGGTGGGCAGCGGAGGGGACAGGTCCCGCAGTGCAGGGGTGGCGCCCCCTCAGGCTTACCTGCTGTGCACTCTGATCCAGCCTGGCAGGCAGTGGGGAACACATCAGCGTGGGCCCTCAGCTCGCTGTCAGGACAGTAGTAGCCAGGGGGACAGAGCTCGCAGTCGTTTGGTGCAGATGCCCCGGCTCTGTCTGAAAGGTACTAGGAGGGCAGAGGAGAGCACCCTGCGCACCAGGACACCAGTGGCTGGGAGGACATGGGTGGTCTTTGAAGGAAGAGAGACCTGGGGGCAAAAGCCCAGGTGAAGCAGAGGTCCCCCTGGAGACCCCCTCAAGGCCTCTCTCTGCTCCTCCCCGCTGTCCACATCCAGCCTGCACAGGAGCTTTCACCTGGCCATGTGGTGGTACCCAGCAGGGCAAGGGAGGCACTCTGCCAGGCTCTGGCCTCCTTCTTCTGCCAGGTAGGTGTGCTTGGGGCAAGCCTGGGGGGCTCCTGGTTGGGTCTCACTATCTCCAGGGCAGTAGTGGCTGGCGGGGCAGGGTGGTGCAGTCTGCGCCCCTGCAGAGTGAGGGCTACACTGGCCTTCTTCCCCAGACATGGCCTCCTGGGTCCTGAGCAGGGACCAGCCCCTTCCAGGCTGTGGCTCGAGGCCCCTTACCCCAGGGCCTCACCTGCTCTGCACCAGTGCCCGGGGGGCAGGGCCCACAGTCCTCTATCGGCTGGGTTCCTGGGGTAGCCATCAGGGTAAGGGGGCACGAGATGGGCTCTCTGCTGCCCTCTGGGCAGTAAAACCCTAAAGCACAAGAAAGTCATAACGTGGGAAAGTGCCAGGGCTCTGAGGGACATGGGCAGGAGACCCTGTGTGGCCCTGCTGGCCAGGAGTAAGGGGTCTGAATGTCAGTCCTGGGCCCCCTGGCTGTGTGTGTTTGTCAGATTGGTAACTGTGTGTGTTGCCTGGGATGCATGTGCTCCATGCGTAGCTGTCCCTGGGGACACAGGGTCTGGGACTTCCTGGAGCCTGGCGCTATCACTTCAGAAGTACCAGGAGAGCAGAAGTAACCAGCAGGACACTTCCCCCACACCTGTCCATCCCAAATTGTCAAGAAGAGGGGAGAAGGGGGAGAAGTCTGAGACGGACAGTCCTATCTGGGCCTGGAGTCCCTACACTGGAGGGATCCAGCCCTTGGCCAAAAGGTTTTCTCTGTGATTCACAGTGTGAAGTACTTTCCTCTCCCTGGGAGGGCACGCGACTGCCCACAGCAACACTGACAGAGTGCGACACAACATAAAGCAGTGGAGGCTGAAACTGGGGCAGAACAGGTAGGCAGTGCCCTCTGCACATCACCAGCAAGCCGTGGATTTTTCTGCACATCTTGTGTCCACTGAGTTGTGAAGTACAGTGCTTAGAGAGCAAGACTCAGGCTGCCACTAGGAGGACGAACCCTCTTAGCCCGTGTGGTGGCTCTGCTGCAGTTGCCATGGATGTGGGGATGGAAGGGACCTGCAGGTATCTGCCTGCTTCTTGCACTGTCTAGGGTGCCTGGGACCCATTAGGAGTCTGAGGGCACGGGCCTGGGCTCTGAGGCAGCCACAAGTCAGATCTCCACTTCTGCAGCAGGAGAAGGTAGGCTAGGCCTCTGGGTGAACTCCGGGGAAGAGCCTGAGGAATCTCTGGTGCCATCTTTTAAGTGGAAAATGATTTGCTTTGGAGCAAGGTCATGGCTGCATGAAATGGGACAACTCTTCTGTCGATGACCCTACTGGGCCTTAGCACTGAGGTGCTTGCCTTCCGCAGATGCTGGGGCCTGCCTCGCCTCCAGCCCAGTGTGCTTGCGTTTTGCCTGGCTTGTTGGGTGCTGGGTGCAGGGCCATTAGGAGAGACCCCTGAGCTGGGGCTGCAGGTCTACTCCCCACTGCCTGTGCATGGCCTGGACAGGACAGGCAAAGGGCTGGGGATCAGTGGTTTGACAGAGCAGCAGGTGGTGACTGACCTGCAGTAGTGACCAGGCAGACAGATGGAACCGTAGCCCTCTTTTTGGAGGCCTGATACATCCTGGGGGAGTGAAGGTCCCTGGGGGACACAGAGCTGGGGACCAGGTTCCTGGCAGAGGGAGAGAAGGGGTAAAGATGTGCTGCAAGGGACTGGGACCACATCAGTTTGGAGATGTGCAGCCTCCACTCCTGGGCTAATTCATGAGAAGGTATGTCTGTTCCACCCTCAGTGTCCAGCTGTCCTGATGGTGCTGGGTTTTTCATGCTGTTTCCTCAGGGCCTGTGACTGATGGACCCCAGGATGACCATCCTGTGCAGAGTGGACAAGGTCAGCGCTTGTCACAAAAAGTTAAGCATGGCAGTGGGTCTTCAAAAAGCAGTGATGCTGCTGGGGTGAGGGCCTGCATCCAGCCAAGGGCCTGGGTGAGGTGCCTAGTGTCCTGTTTAAACTCTGTGCAGTTCCCTGCAATGGAGTTTGAATCTAAGCCAGCCTCACTTAGGAGCCACTTCCTACCCTTTCTCTTTCTCTGTTGGGGTGGGTGAGGGGGTCATGCTGGTTGAACGGCCGGTTCCCTGTCCCCATCGCTGCCCTGGTCACAGAGATGGCCCCAATTCTCAGAGCATGGCCCCTAGGATTGTTATCTTGGTTCCTTGTATTGGGATGTCCCCTCTTCTAACCATCAGCTGGTGTAGGGTCTGCCTGTACAGCATGCAATCCCAGGGAGCACGGGTCATCTTTTTTTGACCTTCAGATGTTCTAACATTCTGGGTAAAATTTCTCCCACATAAAAGGGAGTCATGTGCCTTGAACACTTCAGTCATGAAGAGCAAATATGTGCCTCACCGAGGGTCACACTGTCACAAAAGAAACATGTTCCAGAACTCCTAGGGTCAACAGGAAGATTTCTTCCAGGTTTACCTAGGACAAGAGAAGGATGCCAAATGTGTAGCTATGTATTTGTTTTCTGGGCTCTGTATGAGTGTGCATGCGTGAACACAGGTGTGCACAATCCATGTGTGAGCTTGTCTCTATGTGGATCATACACAGGGTGTTCAGTGCAGCAGGACTCAAACTTGGGCAGAGCCAGTGCAGGTCCCTGGGGCTCGGCTGTGGAACCTGCTGAGTCATCACCCCACCATCCAGACCCTTCCTGTACCACACTTAGGTGATCCCTCCCCAAGGACGCCAATGGGCGCTGAGATGATCTGACACCCCTGGAGCCCTCAGCAAGGAGGCAGGGTGAGGAGCACAGATGGGCAGCAGATGAAGGGAAGAACAGTGGGCAGAGGGAGGCCTGGGCAGAGCAGGGGAGGCTGGGCAGGAGTATACTGACGTGGGCACCTACTGCAAGCCCAGTGCCCAGCACAGGAAGACGTGACTTGGACTTGAATGAATAAACAAACAAAAGGACGCCAGGTGGTGTGTGGGAGGAAGAAAAGAGCCTGGGAGGCGAGGGGAGCTGAGGGCTTGTGCACTTACCAGCTGGGCAGTAGGTGTGGGCTGGGCAGGGCCTGGGCACCATGCTGCTGGGATGTGGACAGGAAGAACCTGGTGGGCACTGGAGGCAGGTGTCTGAGCCTGAGGAGGGCTGGTAGTGCCTGTGGTGGCATGGGGCAGGCCATGTGGCTCCTGGTTGGCAGGAGTGACCCTGGGCAGTGGACACAAAGGGCCACCCTTGAGGCTCAGGCCAGGGCTGTCTGAGCGCTTAGCTGCTCTGGGGTCAGTCAGTTCTTCTTGCCACAGTGACTGAAGTGTAGGGGGTAAAGGTGGGGGGAAGTTGGGTAAAGAATTGGGGTCTGGGAGATTGGGAGAGTTGGGGGTCCCTCCCTTGAGGCACCGAGAATCATCCTGATTCCCCCAGACTGAAGGCCAACCTCCAGCCTCAAGCCAGGATGCTTCTCCCACCTCCCAGGCCCAGAACACTAAGCTCCCTCCTGCGACCCCTGAGGAAGCACCTGAGGGCAGGGCAGAGCTGTGGGCTCCAAGGGGCAGTCGGAGTCAGTCACGCAGGGCCTGGTGGCTGAGCTGAGGCCCAGGCTGGGACAGAAGAAGCTGGCTGGACAGGGCCCACAGCTCTTCTCAGAGGTGCCGCCTGTACAGGGAAGTGCCGCATCCCATGCAGCCCTCAAAGTTCCCAGGGGGAAGGATGGTGAGAGGATGGAGAAATAAAGATAGACAAAAAGCTGGGCTGGTGAGATAGCTCAGCGGCATAAGTGCCTGCCTGGCAAACGCGAGGTCCTGAGTTCGACCCCAGGTACCCACAAAAAAAAAAAAAAAGGAAAAAAAGAGACAAAAAGCTGAGGTCAGGTGGAGCCTTATCTCCTGATGGGAGGAAAGGAACTGCTCAACCAAAGAAGTACGTTTATTTATACATTTAGCAAATTGGTGTCAGGTGACACCCCCTTTCCCAGCAACCCATTGCTTGGACTGCCTTGGGACTAAGTGTTCTCTGGGCTGGAACAGCTTGTTTATGTAGCCCTCTCTTTGTTTTCTGGCTGGCCTTGCCTTGCCCCTGCATGTGTGATCAATTTCCAGCTTCAGCCGCTCCCCACATCTCCCCCTTTTCTGTTTTGCAGTTGTAAGCGATGGGCGGCCAGTTGAAGTTGGAGGAGCTATGTTTGTAGGAATCTGCAGACAGCTTTCTTGCGGTTATACTTTTCTGCTGGATGTTCAAGGCCAAGCTAAAGCAAGACCTGTATTAATTAACTTTTTGCTATCTATCTAGGTCAGTTAAGTCTCCTCAGGAACTACCTTGGAACCATGCACAGCACCTCTTTGTACTTCTGTCAGTGTCAGCCATCGGGATGAGTCATGGCCATTGTTTGACCAAGTTGCTTTCTGTGAAAGCTTGGGAGATTTTTCTCTCCTGGTGACTCCCCTCAGCACACTATACATCGTAAATCACTTCCCTCTGTGGTCCTATAATCTCCTTGGTCAGAAGACCAGGCACTCACCGAGTTATGGGATGTCACAGCAGAGGTTCTCTTATGTCCTGGGTCCTCATTGACTTTGAAAGGCTGAGGTCAAAATACTGGCTATCCTCTTAGCCCATCTTTCTAATTTTTTGGTCTCCAAACCTCAGTTGTTGAACATCCATAAGAGAAGATTAATGACATTACATTGTAATGAAGGCTAAATATCAGGCACCTTAGAACAGAAGATAAAGCCATTATTTTCTAACAACCATGGATATTCTAATATTTGAATCCCTATGGAATGTTAACAGTTACAAATTTTACACAGAAAATTAGAAATCAAAATCATACATAATATTGGAACGTGACAATCATGATGACATTTTGTCAACACACCTGAATTTTCATTTTGACATAAAATACCTCATTTTAGTCAGTCATCCATATCTAATACATAAAAGGCTTTTACCTAACTTGTTGACCTTTAGTGTGATGTACATCATATAAGTTTTTGTTAAAGGCAGAGGTCTGAATCTGCAAGAAAATTCTATCACCATAAACAATCCTTATTGCACACTTTGGAAGACCCGCACATCTGCAGGCATGAACACGTTCAATACACTACAAAATAATAACAATCATCATAGCCATATGAAAACTTTTGTACGAGAACATCTTTAAATCAAAAATCTTATTGTCTAGAAAACTTAATCTTTTGACAATGACCAACATAATCATATCACAATAATATATTTTAATAACATTTATTGGAATGTCTCCCAATAAGACTAAGGAGATTGTTGGGGCTTCCTATTAATGAAAATAATTTCCCAGGCGGCTGCTCCTTTATTCACCAAAGGGAAACTTGACCCATAATTCTTCAAGCCCAAAAGGTCCCCTTAATTACCTTAGCAAATGACCTTAATTACCTTACCTTACCTGATGACCTCTAAGAAAACCAAATTTGATATCATTTTGACCAGCTGGCAACCCAGGTAAAAGCATGCTTTTTAAATCTGTAAATCAATTTAAATTTTGAACAAATGATCCAAAATGCAAAAGAAAAAAGGGAAAAGAGAAAAAATTGTTGAGCTCAAATAAAAAAAAAACCTGTTAACTGACTGGACAAATGGACAAATGTGCACAGACGATCTGTACAGACTGGACAAACAGACATACACAGACAATCCACCCACAAAATCAGAGTGCACTCAAATATATTCTTTTTTTTTCTTTTTTTTTTGTGGGTACCGGGGGTCAACCTCAGGACCTCACGCACCAGCAGGCGCCCGTGCCACTGAGCAATATCACCGGCCCTTTTTTCGTATGTGGGTTCCAGGAGTCGAACTCGGGCCCTCGCGCTTGCCAGGCAGGTGCTTATGCCGCTGAGCTATCTCACCGGCCCCTCAAATATATTCTTGACCAAATTGAATTACAATAACTCTCTTACAATTTTAGAAGTTTATAAGTAGATGAGTCAGATTTTTTGTAGGTCAATTAGCAGAGATTTTTTTTTTTTTTTTTGTGGTACCAGGGGTTGACCTCAGGACCTCGTGTGCCAGCAGGCGCCCGTGCCGCTGAGCGATATCACCGGCCCTTTTTTCGTATGTGGGATCTGGGAGTTGAACTTGGGCCCTCGTGCTTGCCAGGCAGGCGCTTACGCCACTGAGCCATCTCACCGGCCCATAGCAGAGATCTCTTAAGAATAATTTGGAAGGAATAAAATCTTTTATCTCTAATCAATATATAATTTTTATTTCGTCTTAAGAATACTGGTAACTTTGGTGTCCCCTTCTTTCATGTAACTTTTGGCTTGGTTATCTCCAAGCACTCTACCACCTACTCAGACCTTTTTATCCCATTTTTGGTTACCATCTCCTGGGCAGTCTGGGTCAATTCCTTCAATTGGCCCCAGGTCAGGTCTGCCCCATCCTTGTCTCTCAGTTGTGGCGTGATCTCTGAGTCATCACTGTCATAGGCCTGACTATCAGCTTCTTGAAAGGTAGAATCAACTCCCCCAGGCCTGGGTCCATGATACAGCCAGAAAGCATGCTCTGGTACCCAGATAGGCTGTTCAGCGTACTCTGGAAAGACACAAGCATATCCGCAACCCCAAATTAGCACTGGGCTGGGTCTCTTCCATTGTCCAGTATGAAGATCTTTCCAAAGGACCCTTCCTGGCTTCTTTTCCTTTACCTGATTGAATTGTCTTTCTGCTGCTGTAGTTCCATCCCTAGTAGGATTTAAAACATTAATAGTATAAACTGCCAAGTGAAGTCTATTATGAGGTGTAAATTTTGTGGGGAAGGATTCCCCTTTTTGTTTTTGTAATTGAATTTTGAGCGTATGGTGAGCACATTCAACAATCTCTTGACCTTGAGGGTTATAAGGAATTTCTGTGGTAAGGGAAATATGAAATGTTTTACAAAACATTTGGGGCCGGTGAGATGGCTCAGTGGCTTAAGCGCCTGCCTAGCAAGTGCAAGGGCCTGAGTTCGACTCCCAGAACCCACATACGAAAAAGGGGCCGGTGATATCGCTCAGTGGCATGGGTGCCTGCTGGCGCGCGAGGTCCTGAGGTCGACCCCCCCGGTACCCACACACATACACACACATACAAAAAAACAAAACATTTGGAAAGCAGCACTTGTATAGGCTGGGCCATTGTCAGTGTTAGGTCTGGTGTGAGTAAAGACTAAGAAAAGGTTGAGGGAAGCCTTTAATGCAGGGCACGGGAAGACAGCAAATAAGATGCAAGGACCCTCAGAGGGGCTGGCTGTGAAACAAAGTATTTATGGGGCTTGTTTAAAGGTGGAGCATGGAGGGGTGGGCAAAGTGACATTACAAAGAGGGACTGGCAGATGTTTGGCATGCGTGTGAGGTGAGGGGAGGTATTTCCTGCTGGAGCAAGAAGAAGAAGGTGATAAGCTCTCCTCCATGTTGGACCATCACCATGATGACTAAGCAGCCTCCATATGAGCTTGAACCCATCATTCCCATCTTTTTGTTGCTATAGGGTGACATTTCTCTTAGACTACTTCCTGCTGAATGGGGGCATCGTGATAGGGGGTTGGGTTGGGAGGACAGGTCGTGCCCACATGGAAGCTGGTGCCAGGTGTGTCAGTCAGGAGGAGTTCTTGGGTGGTGAAGGCTCTTATCCTGGATTGGAGAAATCTTGAAAAAATGTTCAAAAAGGCAGGGGCTATAAGAAGCAGCATTGTTATCATGATTATGGGGCCCACGAGAGGGAGAAGAAAAGGGGCCCATGATCCAAGGGTATTATCCCACCATGACCAAGGTGAAGAGGTTTGTCCATAGCTTCACTGTTGGCCTTTTTTGTTGAGATAGCTGCAAAGATTTTTTACCTTGTTCATTACTATTTTAGACTCATTTACAAAGTAGCAACATTCCTCTCCTAGCACAGCACAAATTTCTCCCTCTCTGGCTGTGAGGACATCTAGAGCTGGGCAGTTTTGGAGAGTAACTGCTGCCAGGCTGTTTATTTGATTTTGGAGTGAATGAATAGATGTTAAGTTCTCTGTTTGTTGATGAAGCTCAAGAGATAGTTGGGACAGAAATGAGCGGCTGTGCTTATTCCCCCCACTCTGAGGCCAGTTCTGAGGACAGAAAAAATGCCTACACCCACAAGAATTGGGGCGTGGGTGACTCTTGTCATTTTGTGAGGTTGGGTTGAAAGAGACCTTATTATAGTGTCTTGAGAACTTAGTGCTAAAGCTGGAACAAGAAGGACTAAGGTATAGGACCCTGTCCATCAGGGAGGAAGGCCAGGAACTCAACAGGGTAGCAATACATGGGTCAAGTTGAAGGATTGTCTGAGAGTTTGGTGAGATGGAGATGAGTGGGGGATAGGAGATGTGGTGACCACTTTGAAGGTGAGGGCTCGGAGTTAGAGGTATCAGGATTGTTAAGGCACCGTTTAACCTGGGTGATGTGGAACCAGGATGGGAGGCTGCCAACCTTGATCGCAGTTGGCATTGTGAGGATGACCAGGTGGGGTCTGGTCCACTTTGGCTGTAATCCTGTGGGCTTAGAAGATTTGAGATCTATTAAGTCTCCAGGGATTATAGGGGTTGCTGGCAATGAGTCATTTACGGGTTGTGGAAGGCACTGGTCTGCATGTTGTTTTAGCAGGTGTCTCAGGAAGGAAAGAATCGGGATATAATCGGCTATAGGTGGGAGGTTTTGTGATATTGGTAAATTGTGGAGTGGAAAAGGTCTGCCATACATGAGCTCAAAGGGGCTTAAGAGAGTGGGGGCTCAGGGAAGTGCTCGGAGTTGAGTTAGTTAAAGCCAAGGGGAGAAGTTGAGGCCAAGGTAAGTGTCGCTCTAGGATGAGTTTTTTGATGTGTTTTTAGGAGACCATTTGCCTTTTCCACCTTTCCTGAGGATTGTGGATGGTATGGTATGTGTAGGCGCCAGGTGATGTTGAGACTGGTGGACACCTGTTGAGTGATCTGGGAGATGAAAACTGGACCACTGTCTGGTTGGATAGTCTTGGGTAGGCCAAATCGGGGAAAAATATCTTGGATGAGTGTTTTAGAGACAATATCTGCAGTCTCTCAGGCAGTGGGAGAGGCTTCTATCCGTCCTGAGAAGGTGCAGACAAAGGTGAGGAGGTATCTGTAGGTCTTATAATGAAGCATGTGTGTGAAATCTATTTGCCAGTCTTCACCTGGGGTGTGTCCACATAGCTGGTGGGTTGGAAAAGAAGGAGGAGGTAAGTGTCCTTGAGGAGAGGTTTTGGCACAGAGATAGCAGTTGTGGGTGGCCTGGCCAATAATGGCCTTTAAGGAAGGATGGGTGATGACCGGAGTTAAGAGTTTATGTAGAGCCCGAGTGCCTACATGAAAGCAGCTGTATGGATCAGTGATGATGGTTAAAGCCTGTTGATCTGGGAGAGGTTTTGATCCCCGGAAAATCCATCCTTGAGTGTTTTGACTCTAGGTTTGTGGAGTAGCTGTGGTTGTTTTGGTGAATATTGAGGTGGAGGTAGGGCATTTGGGATAAGAAGAAGGTGTGAAGGATAAGGTTGTTGTGCAGCTAACTTTGCCTGTGTGTCAGTGAAGGTATTGTCTTGAGAAATAAGATCTGATGATGTCTGGTGTCCCTTGCAGTGAATGACTGCTACCTGTTTTGGAAGTTGGGCTGCTTCTAGTAGCTTAAGAATAAGGGGTGCATTGGTGACTGGGGTTCCCTGAGTGTTGATTAAACCCCTTTCTTGCCAAATAGCAGCATGGGAGCGAAGGATGCTGAATGTGTATTTTGAGTCAGTATAGATATTTAAGATTTTCTCTTTTGCCAGTGTGAGAGCTAGTGTGAGGGAGATGAGCTCTGCTTTTTGTGAAGATGTCCCAGGTGGCAATGGGCTTGCCTCTGTTACCTTTGTACCATTGACTATGGCATATCCTGCTCATTTCTGTGTATCTGTGTTAGTAGAGCTGCCATCTATGAACCATGTATCAGAGGCTGTAGAGAGAGGAGTACTACTGATGTGGGGGAATGGGGTAGGGGTCATCTGAGGACCTCGATGCAGTTGTGGTGAGGAGTCCCATTAAAGGTGGGAAGTAAGGCGGCTGGGTTGAGGGCAGTGTTGGCAGAGATAGTGACTGAAGGGTCTTGTGCAAGTGTCACGTGAACCTGTTGTAGGTGAGAAGGAGTCATTAGGGCCGGGAGTGTTTTGTGTGAAATGAGCTTATTAAGGCGATGAGGTAAGTAAACCATGATTGTTTGTCCTAAAGTGAATTTTTTTGCCTCTTGTGTTAATGTGGCTGCTGCAGTGAGAGCCTGGAGACAGCGAGGCCATCCTTGTGTGGTGTTGTCTAACTGTTTTGAGAGGTAGGCGACTGCCTGAACGGCCCCTTTTGGTGTCTCCCACAGCATTGTGGTTTTGAGTAGTGGTGTATAAAACTAAGGACTGAGTTGGGTTAGGGAGGGTGAGAGCAGACACCCTTAAGGGGCCTCCTTTAGTTTATAGAAGGCAGAGTGTATGGGAGTTGTGGGATTAAGAGGCTCTGACAGGGAACCTTTGGATGCTCTATATAGAGGTTGTGCTGAAGTTGCAAAGTTGGGAATCCAAAGGCAGAAGAAGTTAGCTAGACCAAGAAAAGATAAAACCTGTTGTTTTGTGGTTGGCATCTGGAAGTCATGGAGGAGAGCTTTTCAGTCATCTGTGATCAAATGAGTGGTGGGGGTAAGGGTAAGTCCAGATAGTTGACCTTTGGCGATGCTATTTGAGCTTTGGTAGGGGACACCCTATAACCACAACCTGAGCGGAAACTGAGGTGAGTGGCTGTGTGTTGTACAGCGAGAGCATAGGACAGGGAACAGAGGAGGTCATTGATGTATTGAAGAAAAGTGCTGGGCTTGAGATCAAGAGTCGCCAGGTCAGAAGGAAGGGCTTGGCCAAAGCAGTGAGGACCATCTCAAAATCCCTGGGGCAATGCTGTCCATGTAAGCTGTAAAGAGTGGAGTGTCTGGGTCCATCCATGTGAAAGCGAAGAGGTTTTGGCATCGGGGGTGTAGGGGAATAGTGAAAGATGCGTCCTTAAGGTCTAGCACCGTCAAGTGAGAAGTGGATGGGGGATGTGGGAGAGCATGGTGTGAGGGTTTGGAACCACAGGGTGAATGGGTGTTACTGCTTGATTGATGACCCTGAGATCTTGGACTAGTAGGTAGGAGCCATTGGGTTTGAGTACTGGTAGAATAGGGGTATTGTAGGGTGACTGGGTAACCTTAAGAAAACCATTGGTTAATAGGCATTGGATTATAGGTTTAAGTCCCTGTTGGTGTTTGGGGGCTATTGGATATTGGGGAACACAGGGAAAAGCTGAAGGGTCTTTAAGACAAGCCAGTACAGGGGCGGCGTGGGTTGCATGAGTGGGGCTGGAGGTGTCCCAGACTGTGGGACCTACGAGTGAGGAAGGAGAGGGAGAGTGAAGCTGGCATGGTGTTGTGATTGAGTTTGAAGGACAAGAGCCATAGGGAGGGAAAAGGTGAAAGAGAAGTTAAGTTTTTGGAGAAGATCCCTGCCCAAGAGGGGTGTGGGGCAGGTTGGGATAACAAGAAAATTATGGGTGAGAAAGAGAGTTTGGAATCGGCAGGGAATGGGTCCCGTTTGAAGGGGCCGTGTAGGTTGGCCATCAGCTCCCACAATGGAGACCATGGATTGGGTACAACAGCCTGAAAACTCAGAAACACTGTAAGTGGTCCCCATGTCGATAAGGAAAGAGAATGTCTTACCTGAGATGTCTAGCGAGACATGGGGCTCTGAAAAAGATACCTTGATGGCGGCCATGGGCCCCGAGCCTCATCAATCCTCTTCAGCAGCGAGACCAAGCAGGTTGGCTAGTGATGAGTCTGCTGGCGGTGATGAGATCTCCTGTGAGGGTGGGGAGTTAGATGACTTACCCACTCTCTGGTGGACAGGGCAGTCGCACTTCCAGTGACCCTCAAGATTGCAGATGGGACAGGGTCCTGGTGGTGGCCGTGGGTCGGGGCAGACTCATGCCCAGTGTCCTTCTTTCTTGCATTTGAAGCATGGTCCAGGAGGGGCTCAGGAGCTGGCTTCCCCTCTCTTAGGCGTTGGGCCTTTATCAGGCTGAATGGGAGCCCTGAGTGCCATAGCCAGAAGCTGGCATTTAAGTTTTGTGTTTTCAAGACTCTCTTGTTTATGTTGTTCCTCTCTATTGTTAAAGACTGGGGGAAGCATGGAAATAAAGACCCAGAAGGTCATATTAAGAAGGTCCCCCTGTGGAGTTTGAGGGCCAAGCTCTGCCTTTTTGAGTTTAGCTCTGAAGTTGGGAGCTAATTGAGTGATTAAATGAGAGTTAATAACTGTGAGTCCTTCAGGCGGTTGGGAATCTATATTGGTGTATCTAATGAGGGTGTCAGGAGAGAAACTCAGCAGGATTTTCATCTGAGCATTGGGTCTGTTCATGAAGTTTTTGATAATTAGTTTGTTTGTGGGCAATTTTATTTAATCCTGCTATAATGCACCCAATCATCCAACCCATCCATTGAGTGCCATTATTGCCCTGATAGTCCCATTGAGGATCTGTGTTAGGGATGGCTGCTGCCCCAGCAGGATGGTTATCATTTAATTGATGTCTATGATCAGCTTCTGCTTGGGCAGCATCCCATAGTTGGACCTTTTGTTGTGGAAACAGAGTGGAGGTGAGGATAACATATAGGTCCTTGTAATGAAGGTCATAAGAGCTAATAACAAATTGGAGTTCTTTTTTTTTTTTTTAATGTGGTTATTGGGAATCGACCTCAGGACCTCGCACTTGCCAACAAGTGCTTGTGCTGCTGAGCAATATCACCAGCCCTTTTTTCCTTTGTATGTGGGTTCTGGGAGTTGAAATCAGGACCTCGCATTTGCTGGGCAGGTGCTTATGCCACTGAGCTATTTCACCGGCCCTGGAGTTCTTTTATATAGGTGGATGGGTCTGTAGAGAAGGAACCAAGGTGCTGTGAAATGTGACAGAGATCAGAGAGAGAGAAGGGAACATGGACACGGACTAGGCCTTCAGGCCTAGCGACCTCAGGGAGAGGAAGTAGGGATTGAGGGGGAGAAGATGGTGGCATACTATCATCGGGTGAGGACTTAGGGTTATCACATGACTGGTGACCATAGGATGACTGTCTATGGTCACATGATAGGGCAGAGCAAGATGGCAGCAGAATATCATGTGACTGGTACCTGGGAGATGGCTGTCCATTGTCACATGATGGGACTCTGCAAGATGGTGGCCAACCACCATGTGACTGGTGACTACAAGATGGCTGCCTATGGTCACATGGTGGGGCCTTGCAAGATGGCAGCTGTCCACCATGTGACTGGTGACTACAAGATGGCTGCCTATGGGAGGAATGGGAAGGGGTGTGGTATGCCAGAGGAGAGAATGGTGGTGGAGAAGGAGCGGAAAGGGGGAAGATGCAGCCAAAGGAGTAGGAGAGGGTGGAGAGATGGGAGGAGCCAGGAGATTGGGAGAGGGCAGAGAGATGGGAGGAGGATTGGTTGGAAGACAGGGGCATAAGGGGGAAGATGGTGCCGAGGGAGCGGGGGAGGATGGAGAAGCAGGAATAAGAGAAGTGGGAGGAGGAGGAGGTGTTTGAGAGCATTGAGGAGGTTGTGGAAAAGAAGGAACTGGATGAGGCTGTGGGGGATATAGAGAGGGAGCAAAGGCAGAGGGACCCTCATCTATGGGATGAGAGGGAGGTTCAGGGAGGGGGTTTGGCAGTGTGGAGCGTGCCAAGAGCACCTGGGGCGCCCCACATGCCTGGAGGAGAGTGGGCCATGCCCTGAGAGCAAAAAAGGCCTGAACATAAGGGATTTCTAGACATTTGCCATTGTGATAGCAAAAGTTGTTTAGGTCATGGAGGATTTGAAAATCAAAAGTACCCTCCTCGGGCCAGAGGCTGCCGTTATCGAGTTTATATTGAGGCCATGCTGTCTGTCAGAGAAAAATTAAGTTTTTGGGTTTGATGGCCTCCTGGAGACCAAGGGTGCTAAGGTTTTTTAAGAGGCACCCGAGTGGAGTGTGTTTTAAGGGTTGGGAAGAAACATTTCCCATTGTGATTGAATTAGAGGTGAGCTGGAGGGCAAAAGCCTGAGCACAGCCCTAAGAGGATCGTCACCCTCATCGGGGTGTGTATGAGAGAAATGCCCCATTGGTCATCACCTCAGGGACAGAGGGGATGTCCCGGAGGATGTGAGGTCCCAAAGGATGTGAAGGAGTCCTGGCGTTGGCCAACGACTTTCAAGAAAATGAGACGCGATCAGACTCCCAAGAGAGACCGGCTCACCTGTGAGAGGTGATGGGGATCAGTGTTGGATGTGAGCTTGCATCGGCAAAGGCAGGGCAAAGTAGGGAAGGAAAGTGGCTCATTGGTGGGGGGAGCTCAAGCTGGGGAGGCCCTGGGAGCTACACGCCCCAACCATCCGAGTCATGGCCCAAAATGTTAGGTCTGGCGCGAATAAAGACAAGGAGAAGGTTGAGAGAAGCCTTTAATGTAGGGTGCAGGAAGGCAGCAAGTAAGATGCCAGGACTCTCAGAGGGGTGAGCTGTGAAAAAAAGTATGGGGCTTGTTTAAAGGCAGAGCATGGAGGGGCGGGCAAAGTGACGTTACAAAGAGGGATTGGCAGATGTTCGACATGCATGTGAGGTGAGGGGAGCAAGAAGAAGAAGGTGATAAGCTCTCTTCCATGTTGGACCGCTGCCATGACGACTAAGCAGCCTCCATATGAGCTAGAACCCATTAGTTAGTCTTTTGTGTATAAGAAAAACCCATATCCTGTATTTGCACGCCTGGGGCTCCCACTCGCTGTTCTGCCTCTGGCTGCAGCTCCTGCCCTGTTGCTTGGGGGCTGTGGATGAGCTCCCTGGCAGGTGGTGGCCCTCCAGCCTGAGGGGGGGACCATTTCCCCTCAGCCTCCCCATTCAACACCAATGCTTTGGTGATGATGACCGGGAGGGGGTCAGTGCCCACCTCCCTGCCTGGGGTTGCCTCCATGGCCAGTTTGGCTTTGCTGGCACGCCCCTCCCTGGAGGACGCCACAGTCATTGCCTCTGCAGCCACAGCCACGATCTTTTCCCTGGCTTTTCCCTCCTCTGATTTGGGCAGCTGTGGCTCCTGTGGCTCCAAGCTCAGCGCATGGTGCTGGGGGCTGTGAGCGTGGCTGGCAGGCGTGCAGGTGTGGCTGGGGCGTCCCAGCTGAGTCCGCCTCTGGCCGGAGTGCGGGGCCCTCTCTCTGCTCAGCCGGAGCTGTGCTGCGCCGAGCCGGCTGGGCGGGCGGCCTGATCCGCACACAATTCAAAAAAATTTCCTTTCCACAACAAATAATCTCCCGGATTTAAACATGATTTAGCTATTCTTTTCCAATCATTTGGGGCCATAACCTGTTATCCTGTAAGTTCTATTAAACCTAAGGTAAAAGGGGCAGTAGGGCCATAGGTAGCAGTAGCTTTTTTTAGCTCTTTTAAGGTCTTAAAGGGTACAGCTTTATAAAGATGTATAACTTGTCCCAGATTATTGCGGACTTGAAGTTTAGTAACAGGGTAGATATGTTGAAAACCCTCCATGGACTCCCCCACCTGTCTGGCTTCTTTTAGTGCCAATTACAAGGGAGGGAGAGAACACGGCTCTGCTCCCTGAGAAGCAGAAGTTCCAACCTGTGACGCAGCAATATTTTTCTGAGCTGAAAAGGTGGGAATCGCCACTTGTGGCTCAGTTAAGGTTATCCGGGTGGCTGTTATTCCACCATCCTTTTCCTTCTCAGGACTTGATTTTAAAATAGTGCCATGAGCCAAATCCTTTGTGATCATCCCAACAAACTTACAATCATTAAGACCCTCTTTAATCAAAATCCACAAAAGTAAATACAGGAATCAAGACTACAACAAACAATTCCATATAGATTTGTGGCTCTTGAGAATTTACTTGCCCCATGTTCAACAACTGACAAATTCAATACACCTCCTCCCTCTTTGCCTCCCCTGAGCCCCCCCTTCTTTTTTTGTTTGTTTTAGTATCGGGACTCAAACTCAGGACCTTGCACTTGCCAGGAAGGCTCTGTGCCACTGAGCTATATATCACCTGGCCCTAGTGAGCCCACTTTTCTTTCTCTGGCCCTGGTGAGCCCGTTTCTCTCTCTCTGGCCCTAGTGAGCCCATTTCTCTCTTGCCCCAAGTTTAATACCTGATGATATCAATGCACTTATCCCCTTTTGTGCACACAATGAGAAGTGTCCCCTCACCCACTATTTCTTCTTACCCTGGTCCATATTCAGGCGCCATATGCCGCGTCCCATGCAGCTTCAAAGTTCCCAGGGGGGAAGGATGGAGAAATAAAGAGAAGAGACAAACAGCTGCGGTCAGGTGGAGCCCTCTCTCCTGATGGGAAGAAAGAACTTCTCAAGAAAAGCAATGCATTTATTTACACATTTAGCAAGTTGGTGTCACGTGACACCCCTTTTCCTAGCAACCCATTGCTTGGATTGCCTTGGGACTAAGTGTTCTCTGGGCTGGAGCAGCTTGTTTATGTAGCCCACCTCTGCTGATCTTTGTTGCTCTTTGTTTTCTGGCTGGCCTTTCCTTGCCCTGCACATTTGATCAATTTCCAGCTTCAGCCACTCCCCACAGGGAAGGTCACCCTGAATGACCACTCCAGAGGATGGGGCTCTTTCCTGTGGGGCCCAGCCACACCTGGTAGCTAGAGCAGAGCCTGGCTCCCCCATCCCCAGGGCACTTCTGCTTTGGTGGGCTGGTGGCAGTTCCTGTGTTGCCAGGGTATAGCTTGTGGGGTAGAGGAGTGCCTGTCCTGGGCATGGTGTGGCCCCCCAGCACCCCAGCCAGCAGTTAATCCTCTTCATGGTGTTATTGTCCATGGGACCAGTGTACAGCACAGCTCTGAACCCCACAAGGAAAAGGCTACTTGGGGTCCCTTGAGAGGGGAGGGTTTGGCACAAGAGAGATGCACACCAGGACTGTTTCTTGCTGTGCTCAGAGGGCAGGACACTGAGTACAGAGTGCCCTGTGGGCAGTAGTGGCCTTGGGGGCAGGGCCCATTGAGGGGGAAGGCACCATTTCCCCAGGGTGTGGGGCCGGCCGCACCCTCCTTGCAGTAGTAACCAGCTGAGCAGGTCCGTGGTGAGAGGAAGATTTGGAATTTTAGCGCACTGATAAGAAATCAACCCTGCCTGTAACAAGGGAGGTCCTTATGTGATCCCGCCTGGTCCCTGCCACCTGCTGCTGTCCCTTACCTTGGAGCGTAACAGAGGTTACTGTGAGAAGGGAAAGGCTGGAACAGAACATATTGCTGAGCAGAAGCGCTGTCTTGGCCCAGACTGGTGGCTTCCAGGAGGGCTCTAGTGTCATCGCCGGAGAGGATGCCAGTGGCATGAGGACAGCAGAGAGCAGCCCCGGCAGTGCACAGGCCAAGCAGGCTGGGACTGCGTCACCCTCCATGGCTGCCATGGGAGGTGGTCTCACTCTTGTCCTACTTCCTAGGGGAAGCTTGGCCGGAGTGGTCAGGGGCCTGCCCAGCATCACACGTGCACTGGATACAGACCTGTGAGAGACCCGCTGTGGCTCCAGAGCCCTCTCTTGGCAGGAAGCCAAGGCCTCTTGGGTTGGGAGAGAGGAACCAGAAGTGGCAGGAGGAGGTGTTGGGGTGAGGAGTGGACATTAGGGACCCAGCAAGCATTGGTGAGTTGGTACTTACCCTCAGGCTGCCCATTGTCCTCCCCTGGGCAATAACTCCCTATAGGACAGGGCAGGTAGGTCCTGGGGGACACAGCACCTTCCCTCGGGCTCCGGGTTCCCTCAGGGCAGGGGCAAGGGGAGGATGTCCCTGCTGGGCAGTAGTGACCAAAGCAGGCGTGTGAGTGGATTGTCCGGGCCCTATGACTGCTCCCCCATCTGTGTGGGAGAGAAGGGCAGCCCTGAGAAGCAGAAGTCACAGCCAGAGGGTGTGAGGGGACACTGGCTCTGCACCCAGGCCTGTAGGATGATGCTCAGGTGGAGGCCTGAATGTCAGGGCAGAGAGATGTGAATAAACGCGAGTGAGTGAACATGAGTGTGTGAGACCAAGTATGAGTATGTGTGTCCGTGTGTGTGTGAATGTGCACGAATGTGTGCACGCACATGCAGGCCATCAGTCCAGGCTAGGTTTGTGCTTAGGGAAGGTGTGACTGGTGCAGGTGGCTCTACTTCTATAGGGTGAAAAGGAAGAATCTCTGGTGCTGGAGATGCCACATCACCCCAGGATTTGCCTGGAGCCCATGACTCCCCCCACAGGCAGCCTCATGCCCAGGTACCCAAGAGGGCACTGGGTGTCTCCAACCAGGTCTACTGCAGACCAAGACTGGGGTCTCCGGGGTGCCTGGGCCTGCTGCGTAGATGCCTTGGGATTGGCCACCCTCTTCCCTCCAGTCCCCCTGCCCACTCACCCCCAGGAGCCCATGGAAAAGGGGGTCTGCGGTGAGCAGGACAGTGGAACACAGGAGGCCACCTGGCCACCAGAGTTCTCGTCTTCTGCATGTCCAGGACAGACTACCCTGCCACAGACCTGCAGTGGAAAGGTGCTCTGGCCCCGAGGTGAGCTCCCTCCATGACATTCACCCCGTGTCCTCCCTCTGCAGCACCACGAGCCCTGTATCGCGAGTGTGTCCATGGGTGTGGGAGGCTGAGGTCTCATTCAATACCAGCCCTGGGGTTCAGAGGCAATGGAGCTGGGATGGGGGTGTCTCCGAAGTGCCCAATTGTCCCTGCCCAAGAGAAGCCTAGCCTCAGGGTTACCTTTGGGGCAGGTGGTGGGCTCTACAGTGGCAGCCTGGGGACAATAGGTGACTTGTGGGCAGGCCAGGCAGGAAGCAGAACCAGGCAACAAACTGAAGGTACCGGGCTTACAAGGCAGCTCAAGGTGGGCCCCTGGGGGACACTGGAAACCAGGGGGACATCTGTATCTATGGGTCCCATTGGAGGGTGAGGGGACAGTGCTGCCTCCCAGGCAGATGTACCTGAGGAAACACAACCCCACACTGGACCTCCTGTAGCTTGCAGGGTGCCCAGCCACCTTGAGAGCCCTGGACCTCAGGCTTGTGCTGGGGCAAGGCCAGTAGGGCCACACCAAGGACTGATGGCTTAGCTGGGTGCCCTGCATCCAAGGTGGGTGCACATGTGGCAGGGGTTCCTCTGAACCTTCAATTTAACACACATTCTGGCCCTGGGGATTGGAAGTCAGAGTGAGCTCAGGGATAGTCCTGGGAAGGGGCGGCATCCTCCAGGCCATGCATGCTCCTCCTCCTCCTGCAAACACCCTTGTCCTTGTGCTACAGAACAGATGGCAGATCGTCCTTCGCTTGAGCCCTGGCTTCAGCCCCAGGGGTTCGTGGTATCTCAAGCCCTTTGGGCAATAAGGGGCAAATGCACTTCAAGCATCTCAGGCTTGTGAGCAGAGGCTGGTGACCAAGAGGGAAAGACCCAGGCCTGCAGGGCTTGCCCTGGGACTTAGGGAATATCTCCAGCTGCTGAGATGCAGTGCTCGGGCCTGCATCTAAGGGGTGGGATGACCAGCCCATATGTTCAGGGAGTTGCCTACCTTGGCCTGTGCCCCTCAGTGGGTCTGGGAGAAACTGGGGATTTAGGGTTAGTCATGAGTTGGGGTTCCTATTAGGCTCAGACTGGAACCCAGGATCACCCCTCCCACCAGGGTTTCCTCACCCTGCATGGCAGAGCTGGCCTCCAGGGTGCTGGACAGCCCAGGTTGGCTGCAGTAGTGCCCCACAGGGCATGGCCGGCACTGTTGTCCAGGCCGGGGGCAGGGGAATAGAACTCAGGGGAGCATGACAGTGGAAATCCTGTTCCCCTGGGGGAGAAGAAGCCAGGGGGGCAGATGTCATTCCCAGAAAGTCCTGGGGCCTCCACCCGTGCCGTGGGAGAGAAGGAAGAGAGGATGTCCCTCACGCTGAGGTCTCCGCTGCATACTCCATGGCTCAGAGGGAAAGCGAGGACAGGGGCCGTGTCCCGCTGAAGGAGGCGGCACTGCTGCGAGATCCCATGTGGAATCCTCCCCTATACATGCTTCCCTGAGCCCGTGGGGCTCTGACTTCGTGACTCCTAGGCTCAATCCCTCTCTTCCTCTCTCTCTGGTCCCCTGGCCTTCCTCTCTCCGTGGCATTAATGTAGAATTCCCAGGAGGAAAGACCTCTCTGTTCTAAAAGGAAGGCCTGGATGGGAGAGGGCAAGGGCTGTGCACATGCCCCTCACACAGCGAGCTGGTGACAAATCAGTGAACAGTGCCCACAGCTGTCTGCCTACCATTCACCAGCGTAAGACAGTCCAACACGGACTGCTGCTGCTTGCCACGTGATCTGGAGCAGCCCGGTGCCCAGAGCCCTTGGTTTCTTCTGCAAGGCAGGGCCCTCTGTGGGGATGCTCAGAGCACTGGCATTTGCTCAGAATGTGCCCAGCCGGGAGCAAAGCCTCTGTTTCCTACTCCTATTGACATGACTCATCAACCCAGGGTGCCATCTAGTGGAACATGAGCTATGATCTCACAGATGATTAAAAGGGGAAAGATCCCTGCCACCACGACCGTCAGATCCATGGTTTTAGGGATGTTAACTGTGAAGACGTTTATGTCAGCCCAGGAATCCATGGGATGAGCTATTGTGGGCCCTGTGCCAGGGAACAAGAAAGTGAGAAGACACCTGTCCTCAGAGAGCTACAACCTTGGTGGGTGGGAAAAGCCCTGGCCAGCTTTGTGGTCCTCGACCCATGCACAACTAGGTGTGCCTGGGTGGACCCGCTCTTGTGTGGGCTGCTGAATCCAGCGTTACCTACTTGGTGTTTGATGGGGGTGGGAGACATGGCACCCCCCGTGCAAGAGTGGCAGAGCCCAAATGGTTGGGGTAGCCCTTCTGATGAGCAGAACATCCCTGGAAGGAGAAGAAACAGGTGGGGCAGGTGACAGAGGGACCCTCTCTTCATCTCCTTCTTGCTCCATCGGAGACCCTGATCCTCTGCGGTATGCCTGCCTGCACCTCCTGCTCCCTCTGCACTCCCTCATCAGTACCCCCTCCACCTGTCTGCATTTCCTCCGTCAGCCTCTCTATCTGCACCCCCATCTAGCTGCAGCTCCCCCACTTGTACTTGCATCTTCTTCTTCCTTTAGGGCCTCGGGTGAGGGAGTGACAGGCAGGAGGAGCTCTCCAGCAGCACCTGGTCTTGGCCTGAGCCCTTGAGGTGAATGTAGGGCAGGCCAGGTTGCAGGGGAAGGGGAGACTGTAGGCATCCAAAGCATGATGGGGTCAGCAGGCCTGTTGTGTGCCCCAGTCCACATCTGGGGCACTGACTTGGCATCTTTGACCCAACTCTTGGGCTCTGGCTGCTACTCACAGAACAGACACAGCCTGTCTTGCTTGCCTGGCTCCCCGCCCTTCTGTTCATTCTCTCCTCACCCTTCTGTCTAGGACCCCAGAGTGCCTGGGCACGGCTCACAGTCCAGCTCTGCAGTGGCCCCTTGCCTGGGGCCGAATGTCCCTTGAGGACATCGGTGAGCAGTGGCTGAGTGCGAGCCAGGGGGACAAAAGTAGCCCTGGAGACACAGGCTGGGACCACGGGCTGGCAGGTCTATGGGGCAACGGGACCATCAGCCTGACTTGAGGTGAGATCTGACCTCTGAGCATCGTAGGTTGGAGACCAGAGACCCCTGGTTCTGAACATGCCCAGGCCCAGCCCCTCAGCCCAGTGACGGCTTCTTCATGTGACCTCTGGGTGTGCTGCCTGGTGGGGCCCATGTGGCTGACCATCTGGAGAGGAGGCCCACGGCCCAGGAGACCTGCTGGTCTTGAGAGGCACCGGCCCCTGAGCATCACCTATCTCACCTAGCCTCAGGCTCTTTCGAATTGGTTTAGCAGCGGGCTGGAAGCCATCGCCATGCTTCTGCGGAGACTCTGTCCTTCCTGAGGCACTCAGCCTTTGTGTCCCGCAGCCTTCCTAGCTGTTTTCCCTCTCAGTCCCAAACTTCCCAGATGATAAACACAGTAATGGTTCTCAGGCCACACACAGGTTCTGGGAGCTGGGTGTAATTTCACCACTTTTTCCTTTGATGCAAGAAATCACGTCAGAATGAGACTGAGTAATATAGTGATGAGGCCAACTTTCAATCCATTCTGACTGAAAAAGGAAAGAAACTCTGAATGCTGGGACTAGTACAGTCACTTATAAACCTTAAAGCAGATGCAGCCACGCTGTGCAGGTGAACTGAGGGCTGTCAGGTGAAATAAGCAGGCGCTTGTGAGCCTGTGGCCACCTTTGAGTTCTACTTACCACACTGCAGCCTAATTTAGTGCATGGACAAACTGAAAGCTAACTTAGGAGTCTACTTTTTGGTAATAAGTAGCTAGGTTTTAGCCAAACACAAGCAGCCAATACATTGAACTATGCCCAAATAAGGCAGATGCCAGGCTGTAGTCAGCCAAGTGGCTTTTCTATGTTCCCTCTGAGTTTGGGCTGCAGAAGGTAGCAGTGCATGCTACCAGGTGGAGCATGGAACATCTTCTGGTTCTGTCCCCCGACCAATTTGCGAAACATAAATTACTCAAATAAACTGTTAAAGTTGATTTGTTTAAAGTTTTCCTTTAATGGGCCCCAGAAGACAGCTAAGGGGTGTTTGAAGCCACCTTCATCCTTGGGATCACACCTTTTCCTCTTTGCTGCCTGGCTTGTGTCTTACATGGCCCTTCAGTAATTTCATTTTTCCCTCATCTCTTAGTGATTTCCTCTTTTTATTTATTTTTATTTTTTGTCTTTTTTGATTCAGGGTTTCACTATGCAGTTCAGGCTGGCCTTGAACTCACTTTGCCTCTCAGGCTGGCCTCAAACTCTCAGTGATCCTCCCACCTCAGTTGCCCAAGCACTGGAATTATAGGTGTGCACCATCATGCCTGGCTTTAGTGATTTCCTTTTAAGTGCTTCCTGGTTCTACATTTCCTTTCCCTCACCCTAGGCGTTTTCATCTCTCTCTCTGAGCCTCAGGTGCAGGACCCTCACTGACCACAGTGTACCCTGCCTCATACGCATCAGTCCAGGAGCCAGACAAGCTTAGTTTAATAGGGGCCCATAGCCCATGTCTCCCTCCAGGACAAACCACCCTTTCCTCTCTGGGAATGGTGCAGAGGGTCCACCTGGACTGTGCCTGGAGATAGAGGCCCTGGGGCAGTACCAACCTCCTTCACACAGGAACTCCGGGGAGCTCAGGCTGGCCCCAGAGCAGAACCAGCCTTCCGGGCATGGCTGACAGTCCTCCACCAACATGGCACCTGGGATGGAGAGGAAGGAGCCTGCAGGAGCATGGACTGTGGCTGGGACAGGGGGGCTCCCAGATGGAGATCCATGGTGGCTAATGTCAGAGGGTGGAGCCACCATTGTGCTCTGCTCCTGCTCAGCCTCCCAGGTGGGCTACTTTGATCACCTCTGACTCCCCTTCTAACATGCTGGGCCCAGGCTCAGCCCAGTTCCTCTTCAATGAGAGCACAGGCCCAGCTGTGGATTGTCCCGTGTACTCTGACCCCCACCCCACCACGCTCTGCATGGATATGTGATAGACTGCTCCATAAGGATAATTTGGAATTTTCTTTTGTTTCCTTCCCCAGGAGACCCCTGAGGGCCACAGTTCCCCTCTCCTCTCAGGAGCCCAGAGCAACTTTGTCCATTAGACACCCACCTGGGACACATGGAGCTGGCTGGGGGCTGCCCTGGGGGCAGAAGTGGCCTGCAGGGCAGAGGTCTCCTGTGACCCCATCTGTGGGATTCTGGACAGATGCTCATGAGCGCAGTAGAACCCGGCACTGCAGGGCCCTGATGGGGCCACCAGCACAGGCAGGAGACAATAGGATCCTGGAGGGGATGACAAGATGCCCTGGGGTTGTCGTGGAGGGCGTGGGCACTGCTCCACCACAGGGCTGGTCTGTTAAAATGCCCTGGACTGTGGCCCAGGCATCCCCATCACTGGTCAAGGAGGGTGTGTCCCAATGTGGCCATGGGAGGGGGAGGGGCTGGGGTAGTGTCCACCCCTTACCTGGCTCACAGGCTGTGCAGTCTGACTGCTGAACGGCCCCTCTCTGTGGGTTGTATGTGCCCCTGGTATTGGTCAAACCAGAAAAGGACATGGACACAAAAGGAAAGAAAGGCAGTGACAACACGCTGGTGGAGGGGTTTGGAGGGTGAATTTCTGACCTTTTGGATGGGGGAATCAGAGCTATTGCAGAGAGGGGACAACCTGCAGGATGTGGGCACCCACTCTGGAGACTGTTCCAGGAGGTCATGACTGCCTTTGGGGGCTGCAAGTAGAGAAGGTGGGCTACAGTGAGCAGGTCCAGTTTCCCTGTCCTGGCAGGAGCCAGGGTTGTGTGTCCTTCTCGGGGATGTCTCCCACAGGCTGCCTGCTCCCCGTGCCAACCCGGCCACTACTGTGGGTCTGCCGGCCTCACACACCCTTCTGGACCCTGCAGTGAAGACTTCTTCTGTCTTGGAGGGGCCATCACCCCAAATAGATCCCTAGAGGACAGGATCGGTGGCCCATGCTCTGCAGGTATGTCCTGGTGTAAAGGCAGCAGAGGAGGAACCTGGGCAGGTGAGGAAGGAACAAGACTCCAAAGCCAAGTGGGAGCTCAGTTCCTCCTGCCTCTGCCACCAGATAGGAACCAAGGGCCCTGAGAGACTAACAATTGTACTCCAGGCCCATAGAACCAGGGAAAAGACTGGGGCTAATCTGAGCATCAGACAGAGGGGCTGCCTTCAATCTAACTTCTGGGGTCTGCTTCCCTTTCAGGACACTTTTGTCCCCCGGGCACGGTCTCCCCAAAGCCTTGACCAGCGGACACTCACAATACCGGAGCTGCTCAAGGCTGCTGAGAAGCATGTCCCCAGGGGTGGGTGATGAGAAGGATCCCTGGCCTCCAGACTTAAAGTTGGCATTCCTGTTGCATGAAGTGGCCAGGTCAGGAGCTCAGACTCCACCAACCTCAGTTTTCTGTGACTTGAAGTCACAGGAGAATTTCCCTGATTCCGCTTGGGCCATCTGTCTCTATGTCTTTTGATCTCTTTGTTAGATATCATTGGGTCATTCCTCATTTCAAGCCCGAGCCTCTTTTGCTACCATTTAAATGATTTCACCTTCCTTAATCCCAAACCCCAGCCCTTGCTCTGCCTCTGACAGCCTCCCAGGCATCCCGCCCTCACAACAGCCCTGCACATGCCCTGGGAGTTTCAGCCTCTAGTGTACTGCTCATACTTGTTGGAAGCTGCTCTGTGACTATATAGAAGTTATCATGGGGCCGGTGAGATAGCTCAGCGGCATAAGCGCCTGCCTGGCAAGCGCGAGGGCCTGAGTTCGACTCCCAGAACCCACATATGAAAAAAAGGGCCGGTGATATTGCTCAGTGGCATGGGTGCCTGCTGGCACGCGAGGTCCTGAGGTCAACCCCTGGTACCCACAAAAAAAAAAAAAAGAAAGAAGTTATTAAAAGACGGCTTTGAGATGCTTATATTTTAGTGGGGAAAACAGGAAAAAAATAAGTCCAATAAATAAAGCAAAAGTGAGACTATGCTGTGTTGTGTGCTCAAGAGGCCAGAGTTGGCCTCCTTGAGAAGTGACCTTGGTCAAAGGCTTGAGGAAGGAAGGCATCTGGCCAGGTGGCCCCCATATCCAGTCCGCCAGTAATATTTGACCTTGGGGACCATATATTTCAGTCAAATCTAAACATTCCCTCCTCCACTACACCTAGCCTCCTCCTGGCTTGGGATCTCCCTACCTCTGAGCCAAGCTTGATCCAGGGGTTGAAGGTGCCAGGGGGGCAGGGCTGGGGCACAGCGGAGCCCCTGGGGCAGTAGTGTCCTCGAGGACAAGGGCCAGCCTCCTCTGGAAGCAAGGCACAGGTCAGCCTGCCCACTGGGAAGGCAAGAGGAGGCAGATGCTCGCAGATTTCCCTGCATTCCTGGTATGCACTCTGGAATCCAGACAATTGAACTGCTGGTTCTGAGGACACTTGGGGGGGTGGTCCTTCCCGTAGGCCACGCCTCTGTATCTACTTATTCACACCTCACCCCATGCTACTGGTACTCGAGCGAGGAGGTCAGGGGAACTTTTCTGAGCAAAGACCCTCTGGGGATGTGGGGGATCAACCGTGTCTGATGTAAGTGGGGGCTCGCTAGGTGCTTGTTAGATGTCCATTCCTGCTTCTGGTACCAGGCCTTTGTAGACATCCAGTGTAGGCTAGTGTTTCCACGTTTCCCAGGGACACTCACAAAGTAGGATAGTTCCAAGCTACCTGGCTGTGCTTCCTCTCCTGTTCTCCCTTGCCCTATGTGGGCCATGCTCCAAGAGGCCACTGGATGGCTGAGGTCAGGAACCTGTTGCTTTCTGGCTGTTGCTAGGCAGACCTGACCATCTGAGCTGGGGGATGAGCTATGCATTGAGAGAATTTCACTTGCCAGAGTCTTGTATAACTTGGGGACCAAGGCGGCTGCAGAGTAGCAAAATGCTAGACTAGGGTCAGTGGCCCTGACATCAGGCTGGTGATGGCCTGGGTGACTGCAGGCAGGGCCAGCCCTCCTCCTGAACCTCAGTTTCTCATGGGCCAGAGACAGTAATTGGAAAGGAGCATGGGAGTTGTTCAGGAGTCCAGGGGCTCCATGGGACACATAAGAAGCTCTGAATTCCTGGTTGTGGTTTCTGGACCGTGTCCATGGATTTCAAATGGGACATGATTCCAGAAGGTTCAGAAAACAGCAGTGATCCCTTGTCTACACATGAGAACCACTGCAAGCCTCACAGATTGACCATTTCTAGCTGGTTCTTCCCCAGATGCTCTGCCCGGATGCCCCTATCAGCATGTGACTCAAAGACACAGCCTGGCTGAGAACTTCTGCCCCATGATCCCTAAGGTAGCTGGCTGGGGATGGCCTGGCCCCAGTCCAACACAGAAGGTGCTGTGGGGAGTGGACACAGCCAGAGTTCTATTCATCCGTGGGCCTCCCTGGGCCACAGTGTCCCGCCACCATACACAGAGAACCTGGCAGCACAGCCCAGGACAGGAACTCAGTGCTGTGAGAGAGGACAGACAAGGCAGCCTCTCCAGGTTGACCAGCGAGGGGTGGGGGATTCTGAGCTCACCCGTCTCCTAGTTGGCGGCCTCAGGAAGAAGAGGAGGGTCTAGTACCTTTGGTGCTGGGCTCCGGGTTGGATTGGGTAAAGCCCCTGATGCAGAAGAAGCCCTCCCAGCACTGCCCAGTGGCTTCTGTCGTGTTGGTCTCCGGATAGAACCCGCCCCCACCACGGACACGACACCCCTGCAGGGTGCTCAGCCTGGGCTCGGGGCCACAGGTGCCCAGAGGGCAGGGCTACCAGTCCAGGCCGTGCCTTTAGGGCAGTAGAAGCCTATGGAGGAAGTGGGGTCCAGGAGGAGGGCCGGGAAGCTAGAGGGAGGGGAGAGGAAGTTGGAGGATTCCCTGGTTGGGGAGGCTGGAGACCCTAGGCGACATGAGTGCTTTGGAATGCAGGAGTGATGGCGTCATGCTAGGAACATGCAGTCCAGGTCTTTGGGTGCCCAGAGGCTGAAGCAAGGTCTGGGGATGCTGGGATCAGGCAGCCAGACTCTGGGAGCTCACTAACCTCTGAGACACAGCTGTGGCCTCATCCCTGGAACACAGTAGTGTCCTTGGGGACGGATGAGACATTCTGTCGTGTGAGTGCTGGAGATGAAGGAGCCAGGAGAACATGGAGTGGGGTCTGCAGTTCCCCAAAGGCAGAAGTGTCCAGGGGGACAGGATCATCTCCCAGAGAGATGCTCTGTGGGGGTGGCAGGGACAGTTCCTCCACTGCAGGGTATACTGGAAACATATGGGGCAATAAAAGGGCCATAGTTGAGGACAGTCCTCAAGGAGCACACAGACCGAGAACAGGGGCACTGGCTTTGGTGACTGGGTGTGGGGACTCTGCTCAGGCCCCACCCATCTGGGCTGGAACCCTCTTCTTCTGCCCTTTCCTCATCGTCTCCTCTGTCCTCCAGCCTGATCCTATTTAGCATGGGAGGTGGCATGGGAGGTGGTGAATACTGGAATCCTCTCAGTGACCTTGTTTGTGAGGCACTGGGTCCCCAGGGTGGCCTGATGGTGAGGTGGCCCACCCCTCCCTGGCTGATCTGGAGGGATTTTCTCCCTTGTTCTCTGGCTGGCCCAACCCCCACTGGAGCCGACTCCTGGCTTTGGGGACAAAGCCCCCTGTCCAGGCCTGGGAGTGTAGAGGGCATAAACTGTGTGCCCACTCTGAGTGGTAAGGTGCTGGCCAGGCTGGCTCCCAGGGCAGAGCTGTCCTTCAAAGCACTGTTGGCATCCTTCTGGGGCTCTGGTACCTTCTGCAGAGCAGGTGCCGGGTGGGCAGGGGGCGGGGACCGGTGCCCCTGCAGGGTCAGGGAGGCTTAGGAAAGTGGCCAGGTGTCCCCAACTCCTGTGTTCTGGGCCTCTCCCTCCTCAAAGACCAGGGTAGAAACATCTCTCCCAGCCTCCAGAGGACAGACTCTTTAGCTCTGGAGCAATCAGTACCTTCCCTGACTGAACACACAGCTCTGTTCTATGGTTTTGTTGCAGGAAAATAAAGCCCTGGGCTGGGAAGAGTAACCAGGCTTGGACAGGCTCTGGGGTAGGAAGTGGCCCTGGCATGAAGGGGAGAGGAGGGACAGAGCACGGGGAAGCCAGGGGCTCAGTGGGGTGTCCCAGGTCCACATTTGGGAGGCTTTCAGGGACGGCAGTGTGGGCCTTGTGGGAGGACACTGGAGGAGATGGGCCTGGCTATAAGGTGGGGCTGCTGTGACCTGTGTTGGGAGGAGCTGGAGGAAGCAGAGGGCTGGCAAGAGAGGGGTGTCTACTGTGCCATGGCTACAGTGGCCTGGAGTGGGGAGATACCCTTGAGACAGTAGTGCCCGGGTGGGCAGAGGAGGCCCTGGGTCCTGTCAGTGAGGTCCTTGCTGGCAGCTCCTGCCTTGTACCAGTGCCCCACAGCACAGCCTCCTGGGGAGAGGGGCACGTCCCGTCACTGTGGTCCCAAAGCCTCTCGAGTGGGGCCGCTCAGCCTTTCTCTGCAGGCTGGCCACAGACACAAGGCCTGGCGTGGTGCCCAGCCTGAGGCAGCAGGTCCCGAAGAGTCCCTGCTTGCGCGTCAGTCATCACAGGGCTCACTAAGGATTTATGGAGTCAGGCCCGATTTGAGGGGTGACTTCCTCAGAGACCACCAGGCTTGTATTTTCCTTAGGGGTCAAACATTCCAAACATTTCACAGCGAGCCACACAACATGCCAAGAAAGTGATCTAAGCCCTCAAATTAGCTAATGTAGGGCAGAGACTGAGACTCCCGGGCAGAGCCTGAGCTCTGGGGCCGATCTCCTGAGCACGGAGCTGGGTGCGGTTCTGCCTCCAGGTAGGGGGAAGTGGTGAGGGGTTCTCAGAGCTGGGTGACATCAGAAGTTCCTGGAGATCTCTCCAGAGCCAGGCACAGAGAGCCAGCCCTGGGGTGTGGGCTGGGGCCTTGTACTGGTGTCAGTCACTCCAGGTGTGGGTGAGGGAAGGGTGAGCGTGTTTGTGCACACCTGCTCCTGCCCCACACACCTGTGCCACTCAGTGCTGTGGTCTGAGGAGCTTCTCCTGCGGCCCCTCCCTGTCGCCTGGTCCCCAGGTGAGGACCTTGTGTGTCTGCACCTGTGGGAGCTGTGAGCCTGGGCTGTGCACAGAATTTCCCAGCAGGGCAGGGCTGGCACTCATTGATGTTCTTCAGCCCCTTCTGAGCTCCAAAAGTGCCTACCGGGCAGCTGTGGTGTGTGGCCTTGGCGGTGCCCAGGGGGCAGTAATACCCTTGAGGATACGAGTACAGGCTGAAGTCCTAGATGGGCCCAGCACTGGGGTCACAGTAATACCCTGGCAGGAGTGAGGGACACTGAGGAGGAAGAATTGCCCTTCCCCAAGACACACGGTCCTGCTACCATCTCCCACCACCAGGGCCCACTGGGGCCACACCCTGGAGCCCAGTGCCCAAAGAGCTGCTTCCGGGCCCTCATCAGCCTTTTCCTTCCCACTGTCCAGGTCTTCCCCCATCTCACCCACAGGGCACTGGCCACTGGGGCCCTGAAGACCAGCCTCCTTACAGAAGAGGCCCAATGGGCAGCCCCGGCAGGCGGATGGTACAGTCTGCTTGGGGAGGCTGGGGAAGGTGCCAGCAGGGCACGGCATGGGCCGGTGAGACCCTGCAGCTGAGGGCACAGGGAGGACACAGGTGTAGGGGCAGAGACTCCTTAGGGCCAGCAGGAATGCACCTGACTTTGGAGCACTGAATGGGCCATGACCTGTAGACCTGGAGGACCCACTGCTGCCCAACGTCGGCTCGGCCTCCCTGGCCTCTCTGGCACACAGGGAGACCCCAGGCTCTTTCCCTGAGGCCGCAGAAGACTCACCAGTGCTCAGACCACAGCTGACCGGGCCCCATGTGCAAGCTGGCCACCATCCATGGCCCCTCAGCTGTCCATGGCAAACCACTAAAGCACAGCAAAGACTCAGCCTGACCTTTAGCCATACCCTCTACAAGGCTCCTCCTCACTGGTCTGAGTCCAGTGGCCACCTGCCTTCCTCTGCTTACTCCCTACCACCCGAGAGGGCTGCACAAACAAGTGAGCGGGCCTATCTGCAGTTCAGGGGCAGGAGGGTGGCTCGGGCTGAGAGGAGCCCAAGGAGGTGCTCACTGCAGAAGGATCCTGGGGGACAAGCAGCCTCCGTAACCTCAACCTCAGGAGCTGGGGATGCAGAGCCTCCTGCACAGGAGTAGCCAGACCGGCAGGGCCCGCTGGTCATGGAGAGGCCTGGGGGTGAGAGGGAGCTGGAAGGGGTGCTGATTAAATTCATTCAGAATGAGGTTGGTGTAGGAATCAGTCCTTGGAGGACTCAGGGTATTGTTGGAGTTCATGGCAGGGACCGAGAGGCACAAAGATGAAATTGTCTACACCTGCTGCAGAGTCAATCAGGTCGTGAGGCCGTGCCGAGTCTGGGTTTAGCCCTACTCTAGTGCCTAGACTGTGCTGAGCCTTGAACCCTGGAGTGAGTCCGCCGAGCCTTCGCGTCATGCTGGTACTGAGCCGGTGTGAGTCTGCTCGGGCGTCTTCCAAGTCCGCTAGTGTGTTCATGCCCACAGTAGGAGCTGGTGTGCGCTGCTGAGTCCTCTGCTGAGACCTGCGCTAAGCTCTGTGCTGAGTGTTCGCTATCTTTTCTCACTAAACCCAGTGACGCAGCTACTACTCAGTCACAGAACCCAAGCTCGATGCAGAGCCTGGGGTCTTAACCTCACAGAAGTCTGCAGCCCAGAGGAGAGAAGGGAGTGTCCGGGCAGGATGAGCAAGTACACACCCAGGCGCTAGTCTGTGTCCGTCCTCAGCGTGGATGTGGAGGGGCTCAGGAGTCCCCCAGGCTTTCCCTCTGCGGAGAGGCCTGCTGACCTGGGGCTCCCCTTCCCCCGTGCTCTCCGGAGGAGACCAGCCTGTGCTCACCCCAGGCCGGAGCCGCACTGAGGACTTGTGTCCCATGGTCCTGCCAGGAAGGATGTAGCACACCCCTGTGAGGTCAGGGCACAACTGATTCTCTGTCACAGGGGAAGAAGGAAATTGAGTGCCACACCCACCCTGGTTCTCTCAGTTCCTCAGCCAGACATCAGCTACTTCTGGGCCCTCACTTTTCTTCCTTTCCCACTGTCCAGTCCATGCCGGACACAATTGGTCCTTACCAGAGGTGGCACAGAAGTAGCCTGGTGGACAGGGCATGGGTTCTGGGCTGCCCTTGGGACAGTAGGAGCCAGCGGGGCACTTTCCCCCTGTGACCGTGGCTGGGCACAGGCAGTTGGTGCTGGTGTAGTTGTCCAGGTTGAAGGGACGGGTGGTCCATGTCGCCAGCACGCAGAACCAGCCTGAGGTGGGAACCAGCAGGGTGGGCTGTATGCTGGGCCCAAGGGTCAACACTGAGCTCACAAAGCCACAGGCCCAGCCCTCCCAGCAGCTGCTTGAGTTATAGTCCAGCTGACCTCGGCCCTGGGGCATACATGGGAAGCACACTGCTGCATAGGGGACAATGTAAGAGACTCACCCTCATCGCAGGGTCTTGAGGCCTGGGTCAGGTTCTCCTGCCTGCAGTAGTGGCCTGGGGGGCAGAGCAGGCAGCTGTCCAGGCTGAGAGTCAGTGAGTCTGGGTTACAGTAGCCCCGCGGGCAGCGGGACTGGGTGGTGTACTCGTGCCTGAGATGCAGAGTTGAGAGGAGGGCGCTCTCTTCTCCTGGCACTGAGCCTAGAGTCCTCTCCCTGCTCCCACACGATCCTCTATCCTCGGGGAGGTGTGGCTAACACTCACACCTCGGGGGCAGTAGAAGCCAGGGGGACAGGGGTGCTACCTGTAGTCAGTGATGTTCTCGGGACAATAGTAGCCGGCAGGGCAGGTGAAGCAGGAGGCCTGGCCAGGGAGGGAGCTGTAGGAACCACAGGACAGGGCAGTGGGAGGCCGGCCCCCCAGGGGCAGAAGTGGCCCCAGGGACAGGGGCCTCCATGCTCTGAGAGGCCTGAGGGGGAAGAAAGCTGCATGAAATGAAAAAACACATCGTGTTTACACATACACGATGTCCCCAGAGCCTCGGAACAGCTCCTTCATAGGAGGACAGGAAGATGGACACGGCTTCTCAGGATGAATCCTGAGATGACAGTAGAGAAGCAGGCTTTGCCCCGGCTCTGCCCCGGCTCACAGCTGCTTTCTGCTGTCCCTTCTGGCCTTCTCTCCAGGAATGCCTTGTGGCCACTAACTTTCTCATAAGCTGCCCTAGAGGACACAACCTTCATGTCCACTGTGTTCACCCAGGAGGCCAGTTCTGTTTTGGGCTCTTGCCCTGGCTCAGCAGCCCCACTGAAAATGGTCTCTTGCCCTCCAGCTCCCCACCTTCAGCTCCTGAAAACATCACACACTACCCTGGAGCTGAACTTGTGCCTCGGAGGTTTTCCGAGCAGTGGACATGTCAGAGAGCAGGGATTCAAGGGCCCAGGCCCAGCCTCAGCCTCAGCTGCCTCCTGAAGCTGAGGCTCATCCCTGTCTGCCCAGTCCCTGAGAAGTCAGACTCCACCTGCAACCTGGCAGAGGGCCCTGGCAGGTGGAAACACTGTGCAAGGCCCCAGGAGACAGCCGGGTGCCACTAGAGTTCAGACACCAGGCTCGTGTCTGGTCCCTTCGGCACCCCCTGCACCTTGCAAGGCTTGCAGATGGTCTGCCCTGGGTGTGTAGGGCCCTTCCTCCCCACGAGGTCCCACCATGGCAGCCCCCATGGTGGATGATGCCCTTGCTCAGTTCAGCCTCTTGGTAGCCAACAGGGCGCCACGTAGTTCACACTACTAGACAGACCCCCAGCCCCTTCTGCCCATATCCCAGCAAGCCTATGGCAGATTCAGGGCCTGGGTGGGACAGAGGTGGGCGCTGAGGATGCAGTATGACTATGGTAGGCGGGCATGAGCCACGTTGTTGCTGGAGCCCAGGAGCACTAGTCACACAATGAGACAGCTTGGCCGAAGGTCACATTCAGTCGCCACTCATATGTCCCCCTTTCCTCAAACCGTGCGATATGCAGTTATCCCCAGGGATCAGGGGCCTCGCCATTGTGCTTCTCCACTGCCGGTACCTGGCTGGGGCAAGGGCAAGCCTGTCCTGAGAGGATCCGTACCTGCCGGGGTTGGGGAGGAGACTCCCGCCGGACGGAAGTAGCAGGGGGCACAGAGTTCTGAGGGGGCAGTGAGGCTGGATGCCGCACAGAAATGTCCAGGGGGGCAGGACAGGCACTCAGAGGCCATGGAGAGGAACATCCTGGGTAGACAGAAAGAAACCTAGAGATGGGCCAGGAGGGCAGGATAACAGGAAGATGGTTAGTAGGACCTGGGAGCTCTGTAGGGCGGGGCAGATACATCTCGGAAAGAGGCAAGAGCTGCCTTGTGGGGCTTCCTAGTCATCCCTCCTCCTTTAGGCCCCCTATGGCTCCTTCTGCTCACAGTGGATCCAGATTGTATCTGGCAGATTGAGGAGAGGAAAGGACAGCCTCACTTTGCCTCCGGCCCCAAGACAGGCACCTGGTTACAGTTGTTCTTTTCCCTCCCAATCCTCAGTTCAAGCTCAGTTGTCTGGCCACAGACCCCCGGAATCAGCAACTATAATCAACATATAACAGCCCTGGGGTGAACTCTCCTGGGGGCTGGCAGCCTTCTAAGGACTGAAATGAAGTCTGGTCTCAAATGGGACACGGGCTGGGAGGAGATTCTGTATGATTTTGCTCTCTGGGGCTTGGCATTTCTCGAGCCCCAGGAAGTCACATGGACAACTCTTGTCTGACCACTCTCTTTCCACTCCACCCTGCCTGCCCCGGAAAGACGTGCCTTCCCAGGCCAGGGGAGCTCTGCTCTCTCAAGCCAATACTTCCCATGCCTGGGCATCCTGGTTGGTCTGATGGTCAGTAGGAAGGAGGGCTGGGAGGAAGCCAGCACTGTGTTTGGCCCCCAGGACTGGGCAGCAGCACTCACCGATCCAAAAAGGTACCCACAGGGCAGGGGAGAGGCATCCTAGTTCCCACTGCACAGAAGTGGCCTACAGGACAGGGACCTCCTGTGGGTGCACAGACATCTTCGTCAGGGCTGACAGCCTCAGCTCCTGCCCAGGGTAAGACCACAGATCAGCCCCATCGCGGCCCCATAGCTCTGCTGCAGGAATAGGGGAGTGGGCCACGCAAGCTGGTAGAGAGGGGACCCTGCTTAGGAGAATGAAGTGGGGAGAAAGCAAGGTGCTGCTGGGATCTGCCTATCCTCAGGACAGTTAATGTAGGTCCTTTTGTCCCCCAGGGTAGGGTTTCTTTTCTGTCTTTGCTCCCCAACAAGAGAGCTGACATGTGCTAGGCCTGGCTGGAAGGCAGCCCTAGCCGCCGGACGTGTGCTTTTAAATCCTGCTCCCATCTTGGCCAAGTTTGTTGTTTTTCTTTGCACCTTTAGGTCATGTCCTGATAGTTTTCTCAGATCTGTTTGGGCTGAGAGGGTAACACATAATTATTCTATTGAAAAACTCCAAGAAAAAAGGGGACCTTGCATTTTTATGGGAGGAGAAAAGACAGTTATATGGTGCTATTTTTGTGACTACCCGGAGGCAGGTTTTGTGTGTGTGTGTGTGTGTGTGTGCGTGCACATAAGGACATGTCTTTGCTGTGTGTGAATGCAGGTCACACTCCACCACAGGACGCTGAGGTGCAGGGAGAAGGCATTGTGATGCTTCCTACACAATGGGGCCCACAGCGTGCATAGTCACTGGAAAATACCAGTGAAACTGAGGAGACAGAGCAGCCGCCCCTTCTCACCTCCTGGGGCCAGGGATGAAGGGGCTGAAGACAGGGACAGGGGATCTGTTATCAGCCTTTGAGCCCCACCGTCTCTTCCTTGGCATGTCCCTGAACCCCCAGCATGGACCCCAGTGCTCCCATGTGGGCTCGGGGAGGGCCTAGGTAACCAACCCAGTTCCAGCTAGCCCTGAGGTCATGCGGGGGAGCTGGGCCTGGACACTCATGCTGGCACCCTTCCCAATTAGAAGGCCAGGCCACTCCTAAAGGGGCTCAAGGATGCAAGCTCAGGTCTGTATCATCTTTGGAAAAGAGACACGTGGGAAGTCTTCCTTAAAGTGTCTCCTGCCCAAATGCTCTGTGATTTATGACCTTGTTGTCACCCCCTGGCTTCATTCAGCACTTACCTTGGCTTCCTTGAGGGGCCTTCTGTGCAGAACCCTCCTTTCCCAGTCCAGGCACCTGCACTGTGTCTGCAGCACCTTCTGGCCTTCATGCTTGGCCTGCACAGGGCCGTCCCTGGGAGTTACTCTCTGAGACAGTCCGTATCAGGCTCAGTGTGTGTCATCTCAACTCCACAAGGGGGACACCGAAAGCTCCTGAGTGAAGTGACTTCCCACAGGGAGGAAGAATCCTATTCTGCCCAAGGCCCCTCCTTAACCTCTCCCTGGCCAGCAGGAGCAGCAGCTCCCAGTGAGATGCTGTTCTCAGGCTCTACACACAGCCCTGGTCTCTTCCCAGGACAGAACCTGTCTGCCCCCTCTCCTTACCCGCAGGGCACGGTGGGCAGCCCTGGGTCTGGCCTTGGCCCTGCCAGGGACTGGATTTGGCCTGGGGCAGCAGCGACCAGCGGTGCAGGTCCTCTCTGGACAGGACTCTTGGTCTGGAAAAACAGAGGCTCAGGTCATATGAGGCCCTGCCCCCTCCAGTCTGTAACAGGTTTCCACAGCAGCTCTACAGCCTTCTGAGCACCAAGTACCTGAGCCATCCCTGTGCTCCTTGGTCAGACTGGACGTGGCCATTAGGGGGCCTCCAAGGTGTCTCCAAGGTCCTCCTAGTGGTCTTGGGGAAAGTGCCCCTCCTGGACAGTGAAATCCTGGAGGCAGAGGAAGGAGTGGGCTGGGGCTTTCTGGACTGGGGCCTGGCCTCCCTCCCAGACCGGATTCTTGCTGCCCGGTGCCACAGCATAAGGTCAGGCTCTGGAGCTGTCCCCAAGGAGCTTGCGATGTAGGGTCCCTGTGTGGACAAGGGAGGCTGAAGAGTAGGTGGCAGAATGGTAGAAAGAGACCCTCATCTCAGCCTTGGGGCCACGCTTGTCCTTTTCCTACTTCTACTTTTCCTACTTTTCCAGGCCCTTCCACCCAGGCCTGGGAGCTGGGATGAAGGTTTGTGATGAGGCTGCTACCTGAGGTCCCATCTTCACCCCACACAGCCCTCAGCCCCCCTCCCTCCTCATCAGCCCACACTTGGCTATGTTGACCCAGGCATATTGGCCCTGACTTCCAGTATGCCTGTCCCGCAGACACTGAGGCCCCCATGGTGGCCAGGTGTTCTTTCTGTGGGAACCCTCACCTGGTGCACAGGGGCCTCTGGGGGCAGCCTGGCCTGCTGCAGCACAGAACAGCCCAGGTGGACAGGGCAGGCACCAGCTCAAGTCCTGAGCCCCTCTCTCTGCGTTCCAGGTGCCAGCAGGGCAGGGTCACTGCCTGGGGTCCTTGGTGCCAGTAGGGCAGAAATGGCCTGGGGGCAGATGTCACCAAAGGGGTGTCCCTCCTGGAGGAAGAGGGGCTTTTGAGGCTTAAGGCTGCGAGTAAGGGTCTTCCCTCACTCATTTCCCTCCTGGGCTTCCCTGAGTCCTTCTCTGAGGAGCTCGCCTGGCGCAGCCTGCTCGGCAGAGCCATCCCTGCTCACAGCATTCCTCTAGGAACAGCAATTAGAAAAATGAAACCAATGTTAACTGTTGAATTGTTAAGTAACCTAAACAACCCCAACTCTATGCATTCTTGCTAATAGTACACATGTACAACTTATATCTGTCTGCCAACTTATGCATCTGTGTATATATCCATCGATCAGTTTACCACATTTCAACCTCCATGCATCAGGGCACCCACCTGATATCCTACATGGTTGATTTATCATATTTCTGCCTAGATATTTTTCTATTACTGGGCCTTTGTGGTATTTGTTACTGTTTTATTATGCTATCAAAACATTGCCTCTTGAACACTTTTACATAAATGACTACCTCTTTTCTGTTCTTTCCCACACTGGGGTTTTTGGATGCAGGGTGGGAAATTATAGAGAGCCCTTCCCAGTCCTCATCATGGTCCAGAAAGTTTATATTTGTAATCCCATGGAAAAGTTATTGGAATTCTAGCAAATTAATTCCAATCTATCACTTTCAGTGCAACCCATGGGTGAGAATAAAGAAACTAAGGCATATTTATAGTTGTGGGGAGACAAGGGGTCCTAAGTCCAGCCAAGATGGTGGCTACTGGAACAAAGGCCTCGACCCAGGGCTGAGCCTGGGTTTTATTAATTCTCGAGGAGGGGAGTGGCTCGGGGATGAGTGACTGTGAGAGTGGCAGGAAGTGCATGAGTACCATGAGCTGGGCTAGGTAGGTGGCCTGAAATCACCTTTGCAATATGCAGAGGGAAAGATACGCAGAAGGAGTAATATGCATATCACAATTCAAGATAGTATCTAATGTTTTGGATACACATCAGCTCTGATGTGTAATCTTTTATGCCCTGGGAAGTCATAGCCTCTTTCTCGAGGCTCGATCCCAGCTGACAGCGTGGAGCATGGCTCTCTATCCCACCAGATTCAACCATGTATTGGGAGCAAAGTGGTGGGGAAACACAGGCCTGCCGCCTTGCTTCAAAGGCTACACATCAGGACCTCGGCTGGACCGATTTGCATTGCTTAAAGCCCATTGAAGAGATAAGGAAAAGTCCTAGCCAGCTCTGTACATATCAATACGTGGAAATAGGGCCAGGTTCAGCCAAGATGGAGATAATGGCTCTTCTTTTAAGGAGAGCCATCCAGGTGTCCTCCAGAGGAAATACCTTGGCTTTTGCTGCAGATCGCAGGCTGTTCTGTAGCAGCTGCAGTCTCGGTGCAGTGGGGCTGGGCGGGGCTGTACCCACAGCGATGTGCCTGAGGCCCAGCGCTTGGCCCACCTTCTGTGGTTATAGATGTGTCGGGTGCATCGAGGCCATTGCTCTGTGTGCCCTCTATATCAGTGTTGTGCCTTCTGGCTGAGGATGTATTCGCATCTGGGCCCTGTCCAGTGGTGCCCAAGAATTAGACGTGAGCCATCTTTTCACTTGTCACTGCTTTCTCACTGGATAGGGTTAGTGCTTGTCATTCCACTCGTCCTGTTTCTGCAGGGTTCTCTGTCCCCCCACTGTAACCCCAGAGGGCAGGTGTCAGAGGCTCTGTGGGGCCTGCACTCACTGGGGATGCAGTGTTGGAGCCAGGTCCACAGTGATGGCCTGGGCAGCATAGTCCCTGGGGCTTGGCCAGGCCAGCACTGCTACAGAATGCTCTGGGGCGACACAGCTGGCTGTCCTCCACACGAGCGGCCCCAGGAGCCCCTCGGAAGGTGCCCTGGAGACAAAGAGAGCCACTAAGGTCAAGGTCCTGGAGGCCAGAGTGGGGCTGCAAGCTGGACAGAGTGACCTCTGCCAGGGTCAACTGACTACTCCCTCCCCTTCACCTCTTCCCTCCCCTCTGGGGAGCAGATGGATCATTTTCTCCAAGAGTACATCCCTCAAGACACACTAGTGGTTGGCCCTGACTTTTCCATAGATCAAGCACTTGCAAAAGACCTGTCCTGTAAAGAAGGCTATGGCTACCACTTCTTCACTGCAGATTCCGATAGCAGTAGGGCAGGGAGAACAGGGCAGCCTGCTTACCAGAAGAGGGCTGTCTCGGAGGGGCAGCCATGATGGTGGTGTGGGAGTGAAGCTGACCCCCTGGAACTCCTCCTGCACCTGCTGTCCCAGCCTCCTGCTTCCTCCCTTCCCCGCCCCCACAGGCCTGGGTGGTCTGTGCTTCCTGTGTTGAGTGTACTGAGCTGCAGCATGGTGGAGGGATGTTGTCCTTCCCAACACCAGGACGAGGTGGAGGGCTCCAGGGCCTTCCTATGGAAGTCCAGAGACTCAGCTGAGGCTCAGGAGAGGGTCTCACTGTCGGGCAGTGAATGGACAGCAGCCCTGGGGCTGGGCAGTAGTGACCAGGTGGACACACTATGGTGCTATCCAGCTTTGTCTGGTTGCAGAGTTTTCCTCTTGGGCAGTGCTGGCACTGGATACCTCCTGGACCCTGAAAGGGGTTGGCAACACAGCTCCACCACTTTACCCCTTAAGGGGCTGGTGCGGCATAAGTGCTCAGGACCTCCTTTCTCAGGGAGGACAAGTATGGCAGAGCTGTGGGCTATCTATGAAAGCTGATGGCACCATGATGAAATCACTCTTGACACACCAGAACATTAGAGCCAGGAACTTATGAAGGAGGAGAAATGCCAGAGAAATTCTGGCATCCTATTCTGTGTGCCTTGTGTTTTACAGTCTTCCTAGGTGTGAGCTGATTTCTGAGCCAAAGTTCATCTTTAACACTCTTTAAGCCTGTAACAATCCAGACAAAATGCCCTCCAAGGCACCTTTCTCAATGAGCTGAAGCCAAACCTATCTTGGGTCTCCAAGACCAACAATATTTGTATCTGAGGAGGACCCGGTCAAGAGAGGCTGATGCAGAACCGGGGTTCTGTGTGGCCTTCACAGTGGGCTCTGCTTCCCTGACCCTGCCTACCTCTTCCAGACTGCCAGGGCTCCTGACAGCTGTGGAAGTGTCCGGGTTCTTTGAGAGGATACAGGCCAGAAGCCCTGGGCACTGGTGCCCTGTTGGGTTTGTATCCCTACTCTGCCACCTGCAGATCTTCCTCATTCTGAAATGGAAAGTTGTGACCTGGGGGGTCCCTGGGCTGGCACAGGTCGGTCTGCAGTTGGTGAAGCTCCAGATAAATGGGAGGTGTGAGGATAGCACTTGATGAGGAGTGGGGAAAGATCTTCTCCGGACTGTGCAGGGAGTGCCCTCGTGCATAGCTCCCCAGCGCTACTATTGCCTCCCTGAGCTCAGGCCGCTTCTTTGAATACTCCCCAAGCTCCCCAATAAGTAGAAGCTGCAGAGTTGGCAATGGCAGAACCAGGGCTCGTGCAGCATTACCTTCCTGTCTGCGTGGACCTGTGATAGTTATCGCTAGAGTTATACGTGATGACATGTGAGGGCAGATGGGGGCAGTGGGACGAGGATGTGACTGCTTCTTTGAGTCTGGAGAGAAGCCCCAGGCTCCTCCTCTTTGCTAACCTGGGGTGTGAATGAATTCAGATGCCCTCACCACCTGCAGCTCACTGCCAAGGGTACTAAGTGGGAATACGTCCCCCAGCCAGGCCCATGGCAAAAACTATGTAGGAGGCAGAAGTCAGAAGAGAAGCTGGGTGCAAGCCCACCCACAGCCCTCCTTCCAGACCTCAGACTCCACTTGGCAGGGCTGGGGCTGGAAGACAAGTTCCGGTTGGGGCCGGGCAGTCTTGCTTCTGACAGAGGCATTTTTGAGACAGGGAAAATGCCTCTGCCTTGGAGTCCCCACTGGTGTGGGGCAGGGGTACGGGCAGATTTCTCCTCAAATGCCCATAGGCACTGAGGGCCTCTTTCCCTTCCCTCCCTGAGAAGTGTTTTATTTATCCCCCAGCCTGTGTGTAGGCTCCAGCTCAGAGGAAAGAAGGAGCCCCGACCTGGTCCCAGGAGAGGACTCCATCCTGTCTTCCTGCCCCTCTCTGCTCCCTAGAGGAAGTGGCTGGGTCCTGCCCAGACTTGAGTCCCTCCTGGGGTGATGATCTCCCCTCCCCATTTGTGTGCTCTCTGCCTGTCTGGAGTAGGGGCCTGGGAAGTCAGATGACAAAGGTGCTGTCTCCTTTGGGACAGGCTTTCTGGGCCTTGAGTCTAGCCACCTCTTCACTTCCTTGCCTCTAAGGGCGACACTGGTTCTGGAGATACCTGCAGAGAAGCTGCCAGCATTGAAGGGTTGAGGCTTGATGATGCCTGGCTTGGGACACTGGTGGCCTGCTGGGCACAAGGCACTGCCCACCTCCTGCTCTGCACCTGGAGCGTGGCCCCCTGCAGGTGTCGGGGAGGACCCAGTCTGCTTCAGCCTCCCAGCAGACCTCGTGCGGGGAGTGCAGGCCCAGAGGCTTTACCACCAGGCAGATAAGGCTTCTTCTCAACGTGGTCTGCGTCTCCTCTTTCATATCTTCCTGCTGTTTCTCTCTCTCTGTCTCCTCTGTCTCACCTTCACTGACTTGCAAGAACCCTCTACGTAACAAGGCAGTAAACAGGTGAGTGCTTGGCCTTTCCTTCATGTTGTTAATTCCCCTACTTTGCTTTTGACCTTTGTTGATGATGCTCTTGAAAGACAGAAGCATGAAATACTGTTTAAATCCCTGGATTCTGCCATTCTTTTAGACTGAATTGAGTCATCTCATACAATTCTCCACCTCCTCCAGCACAGAGTGAGTTCTTGGTTCAGCATGTAGGCCGTGGAGATTATCTGCCACCCTCAGTGCCTGGGGTCCTGGCTGGGCCACGCCATTTTTCCATGTCCTGTCTCCACAAGGCAGTTGAGTCCCCAGGACAGGCTGACCTTCCCCTCCTCGTGGGTCCCTCCGTGCTCAGGTTTGTGCTGGGCTCCAGCAGGGATGCAATGCACAGTGGCACCTTGACTTCCGGCACAGCTACACCCCTGGCTTGACTTTCCTTACTGTGGGTAGGGCACAGGCTCAGGGGGCCCACTAGGGCAGAAGGCCTCTGGGGTGCAAGGTGCATAGTCCTTCATCCAGCCGCTGCCTGCTTGCAAGCTGTATCTGTCTGCTGGGTAGGGGAACTGAGTGCTCCACTCCATGCCTGGTTCAGAGAGAAGAGAAGAGAGAGGGGTTCAAACCTGTGTCATCCTGCTTAGCTTCTCCCTGGGGACAGTTCCCCAGGGGAGGCCACTGGGAATGGGCAGGAGCAGAGGTGACATTCCTTAGGATCTACCCTTTGATTGGGTCAGGATGCCCCCAAATACCCTACTGTGATGCACAGTGGCTGACCAGTCCCCTCCAGCCTCTGTTGCTGATGAGCTCCCCACAGTCTCCTGCAGCAGCATCCAGGGGTCCTGCCTCTCCTCGACTTCCTCTCAGAGGTCCTCCTGAGATCTAGCCTCAATCCCTCCACTTCCCCAGAGGCCTCTCCTGCTGCATCCACTCCAGAGGAGGTGAGAGGCTGGCTTGCAGCTCCCATCCTGACATCCATCTGGCCCCGCCCCGTGTGGGTGGTAACGCCCAGCTCTGCAAGCCCCTGAGGGCTTCTGAGCTCCGCTGATGCAGCATCAGCTCCGAGAAGGAGCACACAATCCTTGCCGCGGTCACTCTGGTCAGGTTACTCCAAGGTGTCTGGGGGACACTGGAACTGGGTAGGCAACTTGGTGTCTCTGAGCAGGAGTAGGGGCCAGTTTGGGCTCCTGGTTCCTGTAAACACAGCCCTGGACTAGGGTTGGTGGTTGTTGCCCTTCTCCAGCCTCTGGTGGAGGACAGGGCCAGGGGCTGGGGCCTGCATGGAGGTGGGGCTACCTGGGTCAGCAGCTCCCCAGGCTACTCCATGTGGGGTGGCAGCCTGAAGCTGAGAATGCTGATTATGGGCCCATTCTGGGGGGCTTTCTTTCAAAGATGAGATGGATGGCATTCTTTGTGGAAAATAAAGGGGCCAGGGCCCCTTTATGGAGCTGGGTTTCCATGTGAGGCAGGGTCCTGTAAGCAGGGCTCTGTCCCCTCTCACTAACTCCCAAGAGAGGCCTGTCCTAAGGGGCAAGTTTCATGCTGTGACAGGTTGGAGAGGTCTTTGCAATTACTGAAGGTCCCAGGTGGGCAGGCATGGGCGGTGGCCCCGGGGATTGGAGGAGTCCACACACATGGACCTACAACAGCCAGGGAGTGGGAACATGGTGCCCTGAGCATCAGGGTGAGATCCTGTCATTTTCTAGGCCTGCTGGGCCACTTTGCCCATGAACCTGGTCTCTCTGAGCTCTTTGCCCATGGCAAAAACCAGGGTGTGGGTTCCCCAGCCACCTTCTTAGCAGAGGCAAGGCTTGGCTCTGTTCTCTGCGGAGAGCCTCGGCTTGACTGAGGCCAATCCCTGATCTGGAGGTGGGGCCCTTCCTGGCCCAGAGAGGGGATAAAACTTGGAGAAGCCTGGTCTCAATCCATGCTGAGTCTCTGAGGGCTTTGGGGGAAGCCTCTGGCTCCCATGGGTCACTCTGAATCTGGCTGGTCAGCTCGGCCTGAGGGCAGGCCCTGCCTGCCCAGGTATGGGGTACACTCTTTGCTGTGGTGCTGTCCTAGGCAGAGGCTGTATATGCCTGGCTGGAATGGGTTGGGGCAGGTGGCTCTGTGAGTTTGGAAATGTACTGCAGGGTACTGCGGACACAGGCTGAGCACCGGGGAGAGAGCAGTACACTGTATGAAGTGAGGCAGCACAGAGAGAAGCAGCAAAAGCCTACGCCCCACCTGGTCTTCCCCTGGAGCGAGGTGTTCAGGGAGCCACCACCACTGTTATTTACCAGAAGGGGCTAAGATGCAGAGTAGGGCCTGTCCTCAAAAGTAAGTGACTGCTGGCTGCCTCCCTCTCTGCATAGCCCAGGAGTGGCTGTGACTGGGAAACCCCTAGCCCCTTTCCCCCTGGCTTTCCTCTCTCTGAAATGAAAGTCATAACATCTATTCCCAGCCATGCTAGGAGGGTCAGATAGGACATTTCCCAATGTGCCAGGGCTCTGCACAGTGCTGGGCATACTAGAAGCTCCAGTGTCACCACCAGTACACCTCGGATGAGGGTAATTGCAGACTGCTGGGCTCAGACCAGACCCACATTGCCCTCCCCTGCAGGCCCGCACTTTCTCTAGCTCCTGCTGCGACTGACAGCGCGGGCCCAGCCTGGGAAAACTGCTGTGCTCCCTGTGGCTCTGGCAAGAGGTGTGGGCTCATGGTGGGGAGTCAGTGTCTGACAGCAGGAGGGCTGAGGGCAGCTAGGCCTGGGCTTCTCCCTCTGCAATTTTGAGACTGGGGAGGAAATGGCTCCTCCTACTCAGCCCATTTGCTCTGGAGAGAGAGCCCAGCTTGGCCCTGGCTTCCAGCTCATACACAGCAAATCTGGAGTGTCTCTAGCCTGGCGTTTGGAGCTCCTGCCCACTCTAGGAAAGGCTTCCCAAGTACCTGTCAGCACTCTTCTGCAGCACTGTAAACTGTTTATTTCTTTTCTCCCACCCATAGCACTTTACCTGTCTTTATTAAAGCTCTATATGGAATAGTCTGGGCTACCTTTGACCATCCTGTAGAAGTTCTTATCCTTTCAATTGAGCCAGAGACCAGAGTTGCCAGAGCAGGGCCTAATAGGGCCTGGCTGCAACTCTAGGCATGGCTTTCTTAGACTTCACTCCACCAAGTGTACCTGTCTCTATACCTCAACATGAGTCTCTGTCACCTCTGAGAAGCACACACTTAGCAAAGTTAGAGCCATAGCTGCATTTCCCACTGGGCAGGCAGAATGTAGAACCCACAACTGCCCCACTGAGCAGGAGCTGGTTACTAGGTGGGGTGTCTCCATCCTGTTTTCTAAGCTCCGAGCCAGGCATAACCTAGAGAAGCACCCATCTGGACAGAAGAGGCCTGTGAGAGGGAGCCTCATGGGGTGCCTTTATAAGGCTGGGGTTTCTTTTCCTGGGAGGAGCCTGTGGGAGGATGGGCTGGGAGCCTAGGACCAGGGATGAGGTTCTGAGGAGGTCTGGGCCCTCCAGGATGTGCCAGGGCCCACTGAGGGATAGAGTTAGCATCACTTCTGAGAAAAAAGCAGGCAGCAAAGCTCAGCTTTCTACCTCCCCAAAAGCTGCTTCCTCTGCTGGGGGCTTTTCCAGCCAGCCTAGAGGGAGACAGTGTGACCCGATGTCCATTTCTTCAAGAAACCTCCTGGGTCCCTTGCTGAGCAGATGCTCAGTGATACTTCTGTCTAAAGTTTAAAGCCTCTGTCAGTCTTTGTCTGAGGTTCTTCATGTGACAGTTTAAGGGCAAGTCCAGCATCTATTTCTGCTCTGGACAGGGAATTCCCAGGGCCTTAGTGCTTGCCAGGTACCTAGCACATGCTGGTGCTCAACAAGAGTGTGCGACAGGGCAGTAAAGGTGGACAGGCGATGATGGTAGTGCTGGGATCTCTATGCAGGCCTTGCTGCACTCCCATGCCCTTTGGCCCTCCTGCCGTTCTGGTGGGAACTGGCTCCCCTCTGAGGCAACTGCAGTTAGTGAGGCCTTGCCCGCCCTCAGAACTTTTCACTGATTGGCACATTTGGCTCAGGCCTGTATGTCCCTAGCAGTGGCTCTGCAAGGAATTCTTCCTCATGGCCCTAGAGTCTGCTGCCCCCAACACCCACCAAAGACTGGGTGGACAAAGAAGCAGCTGAGTGTCCAGAGGTGGGTGCAGTAATGCCTTCTGGAGGGGATGGGTGGGGACAACACCTTGTTTCCTTCCTTGCCCTTCATGCCAGAGAAGAGCAAATTAAAATAAAAGCAGCTAAAAGGGAGGGTATATGAACAGCAGAAATCAATGAAATGGAAAAATAAAGAGAAGTCATAAAACCAAATGGTAGTTCTCTGAAAATGTAAGTAATATTGATAACATCCTACTAGTCTGATCAAAGAAAATGATCACAAAGTACCAGCATCAGGCATAAGAAACAGATCAAAGCAGATGACCCACTGAAAAGTTGGCAAGGGTACACCATGACCATCAGTTTCATACCTGAGATGTACTAGACTATTTTTAAAGAGACATACATTGCTAAATTGTCACAAGAGAAAGAGATCTGATGAGCCTTAGATGTGTTACAGAAACTGAACTTTTAATTAAAGACCTTCCCACCAAGAAATCTCTAAGTCCTTTGACTTTACTGAGGGCACACACACACCAGATTTCCATGAGCTCTGTCAGCAAACAGATGAGTAGGCAGGACTGTGCAGCTGATTTCATGAGTCCGCTATTACTTTAATATCAAATCCAGACAAAAAATGAGAAAAAAATCTATAGAACAATAATTCTCATAGATTTAAATTTCTTAATAAAAGTAGCAGCAAATACAATTTTCATGTGTAAAAAAGATAAAATATTGACTCCTGGGAACATGGCACAGTAAGCAGCAACATATCAGCCTCTTCAAGATTCAGAATACAGACACTGGAAAATAACAACTTGGGGAAGGAAAGGAGAAAGGCAGATCCCTGGGAGCCAGGAAGGACCTGAAGGAAAAATTGGAGCCTACAGAGAAAGTGAAGAGACAGACAAGAATGCAGAAAAAGGAAAGGCAATCTGCACTTTATCCCCAGCTCCTGGCTCATGGCATGAGAGAGGAGGATCAAATCTACAGGGACACAGTGAGGGTGAGTGACTCCAGAGGCCTCCAGGGAGAAATGCAGTAGTGGAATGGAGCAGTAGATGCTGTGTGCTACAACAGCTGGTGAGTGACTCCAGTCCAAGGGACTGTTATGTCCCCCAAAGAGGGTGCTTGGTCAGATGTTATTTTATTTTATTTTTAATTTATTTTATTTTTGTGGGTACCAGGGGTCGAACTCAGGACCTCACACGCCAGCAGGTGCCCGTGCCACTGAGCGATATCACTGGCCCTTTTTTCATATGTGGGTACTGGGAGTCGAACTCAGGACCTCACGCTTGCCAGGCAGGCACTTATGCCGCTGAGCTATCTCACCAGCCCCAGATGTTATTTTAGATAAGAGCCAACTGAACTTGGGACTCAGAGCAGCCATGGGTTGCCTTCATCTCAGGGCTTCCAGTATTGAAATCCCACAGTGACTGGGTGAGAGACAACCACAGGAGACATCCACGTTCAGGAAGCAAAAGATACCTAGAGTGTTGTAGGCCCCAACCCCATGACCACAGGCCAGAATCAGCTTGAACTGATGTGGATTTGAAAGTACCCAAACTAGCTCTCCACCCTAATCCTACTGCAGGCTTTCTGGGATTATCCAGCATGGATCTGGGCTCTGACTATCTTCTCTGTCTACCAATGACAGTAGAGTCACACCTGAATTGGACACAACCACAAGAATGTAGAACCCAGAGGATAGCCACAGGCTTGAAATTATGGAAAAATTTCTTTTTTTGTGTGTGGTTGTTGTTGGATTTTGGGTCGTTTTTGTTTTTTCATAGTGTGAACATTGTTTTTAGTTTTTTTTGTTTTGTTTTATTCTGTTCTGTTCTTGTTTTTGTTTTTTCCCCTTATTTATTTCCCTCTAGATTTGGATAATCTTACTTTGTACTTCAGCCTTGATTCTAATCTCTTTCTCTTTTTTTTTAATCTCTGTATTTTTTCCTCTAATACTTCTTAAATTTTCTTCAAAAAAATTTGTTTTTTGCCTTTTTGGGACAGGGTCTCACTATGTAATTCAGGCTGGCCTTGAACTCACTTTGTAGCCCAGGCTGGTCTTGAGCTCACAGTGATCCTCTTGCTTCAGCCTCCCAAGTGCTGGGGTTACAGGTGTGCACCACCACCCCTTGCTCCCTTTTAGATTTTCTCCTCTTAGGGTAAAATTGCATTATTGAGTGGATATTTACTATATATAATTTTCTGATTTTTTTAGATCTTATTATATAACTATAAATCTTGTACACACAGTGAAAAGTGGCAAATTAATAGTTATCACAGTCTGTCATTTTCCAGTCTGTGCTTTCTGATTTTACTAATTCAGCCAAGGTGTCATAGTTGTTGTGATCAATTGATCTTCCTTATATGCCAATACCCAGATTGTCTGGGGATCATAAACAATACTATATTCCAATAGCAAAGAACTTGGTGCTAGGCCAAACAGGCAGCAACATTTCAACCCTAATAAATTGGGACAGAAGCAAAAGCCAAAAGCCAGCTACACCTAGAAGACATCTCTGAAAATACTCATTTCCTAAAGAGGCCTTGATACTAGTAATAAGCAATACACAAACCTCAGTGCAGAAAAACAAAAAATACAAAATGAGATAACACAGAAGCAAGATGCAACTTACAACCCCCAACTTGCCTAAGGCAAATCAAGGGGGCATTGACATGGAAGAAATAAAAAAATCCTCCCAGCTGAATTTTACAAAATGGTGGCAGTGAAAGAAACAAAACAGATCAATAAGTCTCTCATCAATAACAAAACAGAGATAATTAAAGAGATGGCAACCATAATGAAGGAAATGATCAGTGAATCTAGAGTAAATACATACAAAAAATAGAAGAACTTAGGAAAAACATGGAAACCATGAATGCCCAACACAGAAAATAACTTGGTTCCAAAAAATGGACTCAAATAGAAATTTAGGAGATTAAAAATTCTACTGAAAGTATATGAAGCAGAGTCAACCAATGCAAAGATAGAATATCAGATCTAGAAGACAGGGTTGTGGTTGGCAACCATCACATAAAAGACCTCTTAAAAACAGCAAAGGACCATGAAAAATCAATCCAATAGCTGCTAGACAATGCAAAGAATAACATAGGACTAATTGAAATCAATGAAAAATCAGAAGAAAGCACAAAGGACATAAAAAACCTGTTGACAGAAGCAATAGCAGAAAACTTTCTAAGCATGGAAAAAGTATTTGAGATATAAATAAGTGAGGTATATAGAACTCCAAAGAGTAATGATCAGGAAACAAAAATAAAAATAAAAATAAAAACAAAACAAAAAAACACTATACCAAGGCACATAATAGTCAAGATTGAAGAAATTTAACACAAGAACAGAATATTAAAAGCTGCTGGAGCAAAGAAACAAATCAGCTACAAAGGACAACCCATCAGAGTCACAGCAGACTTCTCAACACAAACCTTTAAGTCAAGGAGAGCTTGACATGAAGTATTTCAAACCCTAAAAGAAAACAATCACCAACACAGATTGAGGTTTCCTGCAAAATCATCTTTCAAAATTGATGGAGAAATAAGATACTTCCATGATAAAGAACACATGAAGAAATTCATGACCAGCAAACCAGCACTCAAAAGTTCTGAAGGACACTCTAGAAAAAGACAAAACTTCTAAGAATCCCAGTAGAATGAATCCACCAGACAGGGCAAGCAATTAAACAGAAGGGAAAGAAAGAGAACAACAATAGGGAAATAATATGACAAGGATGTCAATACATATCAGTTATAAGCATTGATGTAAATGGTCTCAATTCACTAATCAAAAGAAACAGATTGGTAGAATGAATAAAGAAACAAGATCCAACAATATGCTGCATACAGGAAACACATTTAGCTCAAAGCACAATTCATAGACTGAAAGCCAAAGGAAGGAAAACAATACTCCATGTAACAGGAACCCAGAAAAAAGCAGGGGTAGCTATTCTATTTTCAGACAAAGTGGATTTCAAACCAAGACTGATCAAGAGAGTCAAAGAAGCTCTCACTACCTACTTGTTAAGAGAACAATCCAAGAGAAAGAGATACTAATAATAAATATAAGTGCACCAAATACAGGTACACCCAACTATATGAAACAAACACTAATGGATATGAAAAATCAGATAAGCACCAATAAAATTGTAATGGGGGACCTCAATATCCCACAGTCACAAATAGACAGATCCACTAGACAAAAAATCAACAAAGAAATATTAGACCTGAACCAAACTTTTGAACAAATGGACTTAATAGATATCTACAGAGGATTCCACCCAACAACAAAATGCACATTCCTCTCAGCAGCACATGGGACTTTCTCCAAAATAGGCCACATACTAGCTCACAGAACATGTTTAAGTAAGTGCAGAGGAATCAAAATTCATGTTATTGAATTGCATTACATATTATTGAATTGAATTGCATATTATCAGACCATAGTGCAATGGAATTGGAAATCAATGGCAAAAGAAACCACAAAAACTACACAAAACATATGAAAATTAAATAACACTTGTTCACAGATGAAATTAAAGAAGAAATTAGGCAGTTTCTACAATTAAATGTTTTTGTCATGGATGCAGGGGCTGTGGCCAGGGTGGTGGACAGGTGGTGCTGCCACCTGAGAAGGGCTGTGGTGGCTGAGCTTGATGGAGGCATAGGGTGCAGAGTCCGGGGGCTATGTAGGCTGTGGGGGCTTGGTGGGTGGGGGGCAAGAGGGGTGAGGAGAGGCACTCACCATGGCCTCTCCTCTCCCCATGCCAGCACAGCCACACTTTCTAACAGGGGAACTGCCCACAGTCTTAGGTTTAAAAAACACATTTTTTTCATCTCTAGCCCCTTTTGATAATTTTTATCTTGAGGCAGGATCTCACCCAGGCTGGGTTCAAACTTGTGACCCTCTTGCCTCAGAGCACTGATATGATGAGTGTGCACCACCACACCTAGCTTATATTCTGTTTCTTCATAAGGATCCTGCAAAGTGTGGGTCTGCTAACCTTGCTGTCCACAGGGAAGTACCTGGCTGGCTTTCCTTCTTCCTTCCCTTTTCTCTTCCTGGAAGCTATGAACTCACTATTCCTAGAGTCTGGTCCACAAACATTAAATGCTGTAAGGTGTGTGTTAAGAGAAGAATGGCTGCACTGTCAGTGGTAATGGCATGGCCGTGCCGACAGTGGGGTGAGTTGCTGTGAACTTTCCTAATACCACTCCCCACTTTGTTTCACACTATTCAAACAGAATGAAGGGATTGGGCCTGGGTGACCACAAGTAAGGCTGAAAGGGGCCATGGCAAGAGCTTCAGATCATGTTCCATCATCAATGCTCTTCACATACGGTGTGGATTCCATACTGTCCTCCAAGCAACAACCAGAGAATGACTGCAAACTGTCACCTCCTTCTTTGGGTGGGGCCAGGGCACAGGCAATGGGACTTTGGGGAGAGCAGAAAGCAAGAGATGGTGTTAAACTCTACATTAGTTGCTTACCCAGATGCCATTGCAATTGGAATCCCAAATAGCATCCTGGTTGACCTAAGAAGGAAACATCAGCACTGGTCTTTGGCATGAACACACCTCAGTAAATGTTTGATGAATGGATGGATGGATGGACGGATGAGTGCTGCACAGCATGCCATTGAAAGGCAGCAGTGTTCCTCCAGCTGGAGTGCCTCACACCTGTGTGTGGTGCACACAGAAGCCTTGAGCTCAATATGGGGCATTTGCTGGGAATGCTGGACCCAACCCAGTCTCTCCAAGGTGGACTCTCTTCAGGGACTGCATAGGTGGGGAGGTGTGCTGGTGAGTGTAGCAAACACATCTGTTGTTCATTTTATTTAAAAAGTGGGGGGGGGTGTTCAAATTGTTCCTCTAAAATGCCACACATCTGGTGAATTTAATGCTTTGGCACAGCAGTCACAGCGTAAGTGAAGGGTGGTGTCTCCATTTTTTTTTTTTTTGTGGGTACCAGGGGTCAACCTCAGGACCTCATGCGCCAGCAGGCGCCCATGCCGCTGAGTGATATCACTGGCCCTTTTTTCGTATGTGGGTACCGGGAGTCGAACTCAGGACTTCGCGCTTGCCAGGCAGGCGCTTATGCCGCTGAGCCATCTCACCGGCCCTCCATTTTTTGAAGTCCAATTTTTGGTATGAATGGTTGAACATCAACCCAGGACTAAAGTGTGGCACACGTTCCATTCCTTGGAGCCCTTGGGAAGGGGCCTATTTCTATTTCATTTACCACTAACATGAGGCAAAGTGATTTGCAAGTCTTAGGTGCTTGATAAGCAACTCTTGGCTTAGTGAATGCATGAATGAATAAATGAATGAATGAATGCTATTCTTTTTCACTGTGGTATATTTCCACTGGGACACTGCAACCTCTTTTCTCTTTAAGTGCAAATCCTACACCTGGAAGGGATGATGCCGCCTGCATCCTTTGCAGGAGGTCATTTTCAAAGCCTGGTGGAGAGTTACTTTCTGTCTGGGTATATGTCAGTGATAGCTGCACAGTGTTGGAAATTGAAGAGTACATGTGGTGGTGGGGTCAGGCTTGCTTTGATGTTATCCAAGTGGTTAATCAGAGCTATGTGAGGGGTATTGATTTCTGCAGTCTTTAATTCAAACACAGTCTAGGAACACTGGAGATCACTAAGAAAATGAAGATGAATATAAGACTTGCTGGGCCGGTGATATTGCTCAGTGGCACACGTGCCTGCCTGGCAAGTGCGAGGTCCTGAGTTTGGTTCCCAGTACCCACTCAAAAAAAAAAGACTTGCTGCGTGTAGTGAAGTGTAATATAACACCAGAACAAATAACTGGTCAGAGTGTGTCCCTGTGTGTGTTTATGTGCAACAGTAAGTGTATACCTGTATACCTGTATGTAGGTATGTGGAGGTGTCTGTTGTACATGAGATATATAAATATAAACATATATATATTGCCGGTTATATATGTGCGTAGCTTTGCAAATGTACGTATGTGTAGCTTTGTGTATGCGTGTTCATGTGTGTGTAATAACGTGTACACACATAGCAGGGCCATCCAACTTCCTAAAATTCTGTTAACCACTAATCTCAAGTCCTAAAATAATTCATTATTTTTAGCCAAATGAGTAATCACTTTATGGGACAATTAATGTAGCTCAACTGATCATTTTGTAGACTTATATGTCTGATCTGAAGTAAATGAATGAAGAGTCATGATTATGTCAAACAATGTTTTCATTTCCTCCATTCCCAATTCACTCTGAGAGTCCCCATTTTTGAGTTTCTGACACATCACCTGCCTGCTTGCTTTCCCAGGAAACACCTGGACATCCTAACAGCTCCAAAACACACACACACATAAGTATACCTTTAAAAAGGTAAAGTAGGCTTAAGAACTTCCAAAATAATTTACAAAACCTTTCAACATGAAGGCCCTATGGAGAATTCTAGCTGGGGATGGAAACACAGAAAGGAAAGGAAATCTGGGCTTCAGATTTACTTCAAAGTTGTATCAGTTGTTATGAAGCCAGAAAGTCACTATGAAATAATGGTTTCATTTTTTATTTTTTTTATTTTTATTAAATGAAAGCATTCAGATGAAACTCAGACTTGCCTTATTAAAGGACAGAAATTTGTAGGTGGCAATGTAATCAGTGAACATCTGGCTATTCTGAATGATACTGGGAAAATGCTGCATTTGTCTGAATCAATATCTTTGAATAGCACAGAATTTTTTATAGCTCTGGAAGAGAGAAAAGACAGCATGTGGGTGACCTCGGGAAAAAGAAATGATTGCAAAAACAGATACATTTTCACATATGACTGTATTGATTTTATGCAACAGAGAGCTCATGTAAAAATAAAATTTAGTGCCTGCATGATATGTGAGAGTGCCAGCCAAATTTGGCTAATTGCTGCTGTCCAGTTCACAGAAGTGTTTTCTCTCTGCTATTTATCTTGGCCTATAATGGGAAGTGAAATAACTGAAGTTGTACTGGGCATGGAATGTTGATGTGGCGATCCCCTGGAGACAGGAGGTTATAGTCACATAGTCAGTGAACTCAGCATTACAAATTGAGTTTGTGTCCTTTTACACATTCCATTATCGAAATCTTTCCTTAATATTTTACTCTCTCCAGCCACTTACTCTGGGACTCTGGAGGAATTTAGTTGTCATTAGCTGCCAATTTTGATCCCCAAGTATAACCTTTGATAGTCATGGATCCTGATATAAAGACCAACCCAAGTCAGCCCACTCCACAAAGGAGTACGTGAGTTTTATAAATCACAAAGCAGTGAACTGTGATATGATGCAAATTATACTCAAAGCACAATGATTTTGAATAAAGGAGAAAAGAACACTGTTTTTGCTTTTTATTTTTAAGTAAGAGAATAATTTCCTTTTTAAATTGGGTCAAGAAAAGCAATGGCTGCAGATGCTCTTGAACTTTTCAAAAGTGATTCAATTGAAGAGTTGTCACTTTGGCACTACAGGGTCCTGCTGGCTCATTCTAACAGAAAATGCAATGATGTATTCACCAAGGAGGGGCAGGGATGCTGATCCAGCAGTAATGAGGCATGATGACATGAGTGGCCACCAGCATCTCTTCCCTGTCTGATTTCCCTCTCTTCTTGCTGTTCCCTGAGGATTTTGCATCTCCCCAGTTCATAAAAGGGGAAATGATACTATTTCTGGGATCCAGGCCAGTAGTTTGCACAGCTGGCCTTAAGGCTGTGCCTGGCAGATGAGCCAGGAAGAGTTTGTAACTTGTGGACCCCTCAGAGGCTGTGAATGTGGATCAGAATCCCAGCTGCTTGCTCCTCTCTCTGGATGTTTACACAGCAGACAGGAGGTGCTCAGTGGGTTTAGTGTCCACAAAGCTCAAGAAATGAAGGATGGTGGGATGTAGGAAAAGCTTTTCATATGGGTTATGTCCGAAAGAGATGTGTTGAAGTTCCAACCCCCAGAGCCTGTGAATGTGACCTTATTTAGAAATAGGGTCTTAGCAGATGTGAGCAAGTGAAGATGAGGGCATTAGAGTGGGCCCATCTAATGTGACTGGTGTCTTTATCAAAAGAAAAGACACCCTAGAAAGGTGGCTGTAGGAAAGAGGGAGGCAGAGATTGGCATGATGCAACTGCAAACCAAGAAGTGCAAGGATTGATGGCCACCATCAGGAGCTAGGAAGAGAGCAGGCAGGAGTCCTCTCAATCTTAGAGGGAGCCTGGCTCTGCTGCCACCTTTAGACTTTTGGCCTCTTGGACTTAGAGAACATAAATTTCTGTTGTTCTGATCCACCCAGTTTGCAGCATTTTGTTAGAGCAGCCACAGGAGCTATTACAGCCTCTCAGCCTCAGCTCATTCTGATGTCTGATGTATAACCACCATGAGAACCAGGCTGGAGCAGAAGGGGCTAAAGGAGTACGGGGTCCTGCAGGGAAGCAAGAGTGAAAGAAACAGGGGCTGGGGCACAGAGTATGGTCTAAATAACTGCAGGAAGGGATTGGAGATCCTGGACTCTCCCGCCTTTCCTTTCGTGCTTGGCCATGGGGTGAACAGCCTTCCTCTGCCATGTATTCCTGCCCTGATGTACTGCACCATCATCAGCCCGAAGCACCAGGGCCAACTGGGCATGGACTGAAATCTCCAAACCTTGAGCCCAAATAAACCTTTCTTCCCTTTAGGTTGATTATCTCATGTAGTTGCTACAGTCATGGAAAGCTACCACATGGGGTAGGGAGACCCCATGCTACTTTGCCTCTTTGTTTAGTGTCCTTCTCAAGTCACTGTCTGTTTTTAACAGTGGTTCTGTGACACTTAGCTTAACCCTAGTTGCAAAGTAGAGCTAGAAGACAGGATTTTAAACTGAGATGGGGAACTTGGGAATTCCAGATCTGGAATCCTGTTCTGTGTGCCTGACTCAGAGTCTGCTGGGCTCTGTGAAGAAAACCTCCTGAGTGCCTCGCTCCAAAGATGCTCAGAATCTGTCATAAGCTGTGGACATCTGGGGCTGCATCTTCCATGGCAAGGGGGTGCTGTCTGCAGTGTCATGCAAGGGGTGACAGGGCCACAGAGAAAGGCGACAGCCTACACTGCCTTTTAATGGTACAGAGCATGCTCTGAGTGAGGCTCACAGGGCCCATGGATTTCCAACACGGTTTTGTTGCTAACTTGCTAACTTGCCTTCTAGTCTGTCAGAGACCAGCCTGTGTAAGTGTTAAGTGCTGGATGCAGTGTTCTCTGGCTGTGTTGGAAAAGCTCCTACACACAGTGCCCTGAAGTCAAGATAACACCTCAGCTGAGGCAGCTGAGGACATGGGCTGCTGACACCCCTTATTCCAGAGCAATAAAGCTACCAACCTTAGAGATCAAATAGTCCTCTTAATTGGCAAAATTTACTGCTTGGATAAGTCTTTGAACTAACTTCCCAAGGTCCTGCTCAGTTCCTGCCTTGCCTCAGTATCCCCTTCCTTTGTTTGAAAACCAAATAAATATGGGCTGTCTGGTGAAGCTCTTGTCTCTACTCCCAGGGAGTCTTTACTCCTGAGTTTTGACCTTCCTGGAGCCCCCCAAATCATACCACTTCTCTCTTTTTAATTATGCTGTTCACCGCACACTCATTGTGGGCCTGATCAGTCCATACTAGTCTCTGTGTAAGTCCCGTTTGGAACAGAAAAACCATAACCTTTAGGAAGATGCCTTTTGGATGTGAAAATCATGTTAGCCTTTGGAAAACAGAGACAAGCAAGATGTTGCCATATACTTGGAAGGAAGGAAGAGTATGCACACAACTTAATTTTCTGATGGGTCTTGGTCAAAAATGGGAGCGAGCAAATATCACAAACACTTTTGGGATATTTCTCGAGGGGGGAAATGGACAGTAAAAAGACAGTTGTTTAGTTTGAGGAATGGTTTTCTGAGGGTCCTTTCATAGCCCAGATTTCTGGGTTATCTTTCTAGAATCTGGCTCTATTTTATCATCTAGATTTACCTCCTGATTCTGTCCCCTACAGTCCACACTCACCCTGGTCCTTGTACCATGGTCCATGCTGCTTCCTCAGCCTGCAGGTGCCCTCTTCCTGACACCAAGCCACACAGCCTACCTTCCTGCCTTCCTCCCACTTGACCTCTTCCCAGAATGGTCTGGGCTCACTCTGGTGGTCCCCACTCTGATAGCAACAATCCTCTACTCAAGTACTTGGAAAAAGGGTTGAAAATGAAAAACAATACTTTCAGATAAAAAGTCCATGCTCTTGTGGGGCAAAATGAAGACTAAAGGAGAGATGGTCAGGAACTTGGGAAGAAGGAAGGCCCCTTCCCAGGGGAGCAAGGAGCTGTACAGAAGAGAGGGGTTTAAATGGTGGCTTTTCTTTTTCTTTTGTCTTTTTTTTTTCCAGAACTGGGAGTTGAACCCATGGTCTTCACTTGGAGTAAAGGCAACTCCATGGAAAAAGGATGGTCTCCAACAAGTGGTGCTAGAACCATTGGATATTCACATCCTAGAAAAAAATACGTTAGACATAGACCTCATACTTCTAACCTAAAGGTAAAATTAGAAAGGTAATACTTCAAAAAGTTAATGTAGGAGAATATCAAGGGTGTGCCACCTAAAAGTTCATGGCTGGCAGAGAATCTGTGGTTGAAACTCTCTGGAGGGAGTAGAATAATTGGTTCATCAAGAATCCCGAGGAAAATAGAAGTTTTTCAATTCAGTGGGCTCAAGATAGTGGGACTGGAATTCAGGGAACCATTGGTTATCCCCCAAACCTGCCAGCAGGCAGCATGAGACAGACTCCTTCACTCCAAAAGTAAGGGTGAGGATTAATGGCAACCTACTGGGTTCTCCTTCACCAAGGTCACTTCTCGAGTCTTCTAGCATTGGTTTCTGCAGGAGCAGATGTGCAATTACTGGGTCCAACACCCATAAAGCTTTTCATGTTTTCCACTTATATTTTCTTTTTTTTCCTCTTTCCCTCTGCCCCCTCATATAAAAGTTCAAGCTTCCTTTCCTACTCCCATCCTGTCCAGGCAAAAATAATTATACCATCAAAATCAATGTTTTCATTTTCTCTTTTTTCCATTACCCCTTTATTTTTTCTTTGATCACATTTTCACATGGCTCTAACTTTTTTCATTTTTTTTAATGTGGGTACCAGGAGTCGAACTCAGGACCTTGCACTTGCCAGCAGGCACTTGTACTGCTGAGCGATATCACCAGCCCTTTTTTTCCTTTATGTGGGTTCCGGGAGTCAAACTCAGGACCTTGCGCTTACCAGGCAGGCGCTTATGCCGCTGAGCCATCTCACCGGCCCTGGGAGACAGACTGTCAATCCCAGGGAAGGCAAAGGAAGCCATGGAGGACACGACAGGGAAAGGGCCACCTTACAGGCAAAGAGAGAGGCCATGAAGAAAGCAAACTTGCCATCAAGTTTATCTTGGCCTTCCTGTCTCCAGAACTGGGAGACAATTTCTGCTGTTTAAGTCACCCAGTCTGTGGGACTTTGTTACAGTAGCCCTGGAGAACTGCAAACTAGGTACCGTCTGTCTGGGAAAAGTGGGATGCTAGTTGTATACTCCTCTCTCCAAGGGGTGAGTCCCAAAATTATGCTCCCTTCTCCCAGAGAAAACACTATTTTGCCCTTATATCTTCTAGGGGAAACAATCAAAGAATTCACATGGAGTAAAAATACTCCTTTGGTCTAATGAATGAATCATAAAAAGCAAACAACTACATGAATATTTCAAAGGTAATAAATAGTTGTCATTCAGTACTTTCTAGGTCATTATAAATTCTCAAATATAATAAACATTTAATCTTTTTTATTTTAAAGAAAATAAAAACAATGGTACAAAATTTCAAAACATGATTGTAGGAGAGTAACAATGATGAGTACATTGCATATTGTTATCTTCAATGTAGTTGCTCATATTATAAGATATAGGTATGAAAAACTGATCAAACAATATAGGCACAAACTTATTTTCAATGAACTAATAGCAATTAGTAGTATAATTATCTATTTTTTTTCCTTTTCCCTTCCTTCTTTTCTCCTATCCCCCATTCCAGTTTCTCTTTCCTTTTGAACAGTTTCTTCCCATTTCACAATATCTATTGTACATTTTGGATCTTACTTACTTTTTCAGCTTCTTACACTAGGGAGACAATGCGATGTTTACACATGCAAGTCTGATTTATTCCACTTATGAGTATGGTCTCAAGTTGCATCCATTTACCTATAAATATTTCAGGTTTATCCCTCTTTATAGCTGAGTAGTACTCCATTGTATAAAAATACCACAACTTTTTTTATCCATTCCTTGGTTGATGGGCATTTGGGTTGTTTCCAAGGTTTAGCTATTATAAATTGTGCTGCTATAAATGTGGGCGCACATATATCGCTATGTTATGATGCCTTTAATTCTTCTGGGAAGATACCCAGAAGGGGAATAGGTGGGTCAAATGGGACCTCTAATCCTGGTTTTTGAGGAATGTCCACACTGATTTCCACAGTGGCTGCACCAGTCTACACTCCCACCAACAGTGGAGAAGTGTTCCTTTTTCCCCACAGCCCCTCTAGCATTTGTTATTGGTTAATTTCTTGATGATAGCCATCCTTACTGGGTGGAATCTTAGTGTTGTTTTAATTTGGATCTCTCGAATGACCAATCATGTTGAACATTTTTTCATATATTTATTTGCTATTTGTCTTTCTTCATCTGAGAAGTGTGTGTTCATCTCAGATGTCCATTTCTGGATTGGGTCTTTGAATTTGGGCGAGGGTGTCTGGATTTTTTTCAATTCTTTATATGTTCTAGATAGAAGTCCTTTATCTGAGGGACAATTGGCTAAAATTTTTTCCCACTCAGTGGGTTGTCTTTTCACTCTGTTGGTGATTTCTTTTAATGTGCAAAAGCTTTTTAATAAGATGAGGGGGGGCGGTGAGATGGCTCAGCGGCTTACGCGCCTGCCTGGCAAGTGTGAGGGCCCAAGTTTGACTCCCGGATCCCACATAGGAAAAAAGAGCCGGTGATATCACTCAGTGGCACGGGCGCCTGCTGGCGCGCGAGGTCCTGAGGTCGACCCCCGGTACCCACAAAAAAAAAAAAAAAAAAAGATGAGGGCCGGTGAGATAGCTCTGTGGCATAAGCACCTGCCTGGCAAGCGCGAGGTCCTGAGTTCAACTCCCGGAACCCACATAAAGAAAAAAAGGGGCCTCTGATATCGCTCAGTGGCACAAGCACCTGCTGGCAAGCATGAGGCCCTGAGGTCGACTCCTGGTACCCACCAAAAAAACAAAAACAAAAACAAAAACAAAAACAAAAAAAAAACAAAAGAGATCCCAGTTATTGATTCTTTGAAGTATTTCCCTTGCAGTTTGGGTTTTGTTCATGAAGTCTCTGCCTATCCCTATGTCTTCAAGATTTCTACCTACTTTCTCTTCCAGTGTTCTGTGTTTCTGTTTTAATATTTAGATCTTTGATCCATTTTGACTTTAATTTAGTGCATGGTGATATATATGGGTCTAGTTTTAGTCTTCAGCATGTAGAGAGCCAGTTTTTCCAGCACATCTTTCTTTCAGTGCATATTTGGCCCCTTTGTCAAAGATAAGGTGGCTGAGTGTGTTTGTAGCTGTATCTGCATCTTCTAATCTGTTCCACTGATCCTCAGGTCTGTTTTTTGCTAGTACCACGCTGATTTCATCACAGTAGCTTTGTAGTATAATTGCAAATCAGGGATTGTGATGCCTCCTGCCTTGCCTTTGTTGCCCAGAATTGCCTTTGCTATGCTAGGTCTCTTCTGTTTCCAGAACTGAATGGGCCAAGAATGTGGAGGGACACCTTCATCACTTATTCATGCATGTGGAGGGGACAAGACCTCACTGGTGGCCTCAGCACAAGTTCATGCTTACCTGGATGTCTATAGAGGATCCACCTGAGTACAATGTGTGGCTATTTTTCACATCATGATCTTTGGAAAAACACAACAGGGAATATGGATTTAGTTCACATATCCTTGCACCAGCACATGTGAGAATTGTGAGTGTCACTATATTGGTTTGTGGAGTCCACTTGCTTCAATTCCCGAGTCTTTGCAAAAACTACAAGGACAAATCCTGGTCAGAGAATTTTTTCTCCCTTAAATGAAAACTTGCAGAAGTTCCATGGGTCAGTATCCATAGTGGTGGAAACCTGGATATTAACAAGACTCCCTGCCTCCCCTTCTATTACTGTGAGCATGAAAACTGCATTGTGGGCCAGCCCTCCTCCAAGATAATGGGATACTTACCTGTAGCCACTGGGAAGAGAATTTTGTTTTACCTTCATTGGCACACATGTCAAATGTAAAGAGAAGAGTAATCAAGAGCTCTCCTCTAATGTACATCCAAACAGAAGGCATCACCCAACCTAAAGCTGGCATCATCTGACAAGACCTGATCACCAGCTGGGTCCTCAGCTGGAAACCAGGTGATGAAACATAGCAACACCAGGTTATGCAGAGGTTCATTTTCCACCCTGCTAAGGAAAAACAGGCCCTGTGAACGGGGCTATGTCCACACAAGGACTTACCTGACCATCTGCAATCTTGCCTTGATACACTTTTCCTCATTGTTCCTTATACCTGATTGGAAGACAAAACATCACCATACTAAGACCATGTAATTTATTTTTTTTGTGGGTACCGGGGGTCAAACTTAGGACCTCGCGCTTGCCAGGCAGGTGCTTATGCAGCTGAGCCATCTCACCGGCCCAAGACCATGTAATTTAGCAAAGACTTCACTCTGCAAGAACACCTGCCTTTTCTATGGCCATCACCACTGATACAAAGGGCTTTCACTTCACCCAGATGAAAGTACCACAACTGAAGGGAACACAGTCATTCTGAACCACTAATCCTCTTCAACTGATCACCTGCAATGATTCCTCTGCTTCATGGTTGGTGGACTGGTCCACCAGAATATTACTGGATAGAACAAGCAACCCAGGAAACACAGACCCCCTTCAACATTCTTTTGCCTGCAGTGAACTCCAAGGGCAAACTCATGGTACCTGGAGTGGTCCCCTTCATTGCTTTCCTGGGTACCTGCACCCAAAGCAGGGTGACAACCTACAAAGACCAAACCTTCACTTACCAAAGTCCATGGAGACTCCCTGTCCAGTGCTACAACAGAGGCCACAACTGCACTTACCTGGACCCTGTGATGTTCAACAGAATGGCTTCTCATGGCTCAGTGGGAGTTCTGGACCCCTTACTGGAAAAGACTCTTAGAAGAGAATCTATCCTTAACTAGTATGTTGTTCAGTGTCCAACTGAACAATCTACATGTGTCCTATCATTTGGGACCATCACACTTCCAGCCTCCTCCTACATGCCCACAGACTAGTGGTATGACAGGAAATGGAGACTCTTCAGGAGATACCTGCCAAACTGCTCCAATCCCTATATGAGGGAAACACTTTATGACAGTGACCTGTTGCCTGCTTATTCCCCTCATGGGACTAGTGTGGAATGCCTGTGATGAGCCAGCAGGGATGTAAGAGCATCCAATGCTCCCTCATGATAACGAGCACTGAACACCACATTTGCAAATAAAAGGGGAAACATCAGAGGTTCAGCATGAACAGTCAAATCTATACTGCAAAAAAAGGCTCAGATTGAATGTGGCATCAGCTCTGAACCCTACATATACAGGAGACATGCAGAACATCTTGTTATGCACACACTCCTAACATTCACCTGGATACAGAAGATCACGTGATCCCCAACCAGGTCCAGCTCCCTCTTATCTGAGATTTGCATGAGGTTCCAGCCACAGTCTTCTCAGCATCCATATCCTCTCTTCAAGGGAACCAGGACAAAACATGGAGAAGAGGGTATTGGTGTAGAGCCAGTGAGCATTTGGTGCACATGAAAACCATTGAGTGACAGTGGAAACCTACCTGGATGATGGAAGATTGACAGGAAAACAGTCCTGTCCCCACAGTCAATTGTTTCCTAAGTAGACACCTTTAGACTCTCCCGTGCTTACTGCTGCCCAGACAGGGCCACAAGTAGCACAAAAACCTGGACAGAATCACTCCTACTTGCTGTTTCCATATCAATTTGACCATAACTGTGCCAACTGTCCCCTCACAGCCAGTAGGAAGGCCAGGGATTCAATTCTTTCTGACAAAAGCACCTTCAAATCAAGGAAGAAGCCAGGAATGCCAAGGGATACCTTTGACATCCATTCATGTGGAGGTGGCAGGACCTTATTGGTGGATGGGTCCCAAGTCCACACTTACCTGGATGTCCATAGGGACCTGTCTTAGTATGTTGTGTGGCTCACTCTGACATCAGGTACCCTGTGAAAAGCACATCGAGGAACACTGACTTAGCCCTCATTTCCTTCCAACACGAGTGAGAATTGTAGAGGTTGCTGTGTTTTTTCTGGAGCACACTTATGTCACTACCTTGGTCTCTGTGAAACTCCATAAACAAAGCCTGGTAAGAAACGTGTCTTTCTTGAAAGGAAACCTGCAGAAGTTCCAAGGGTCAAAATGCATAGTAGTTGAAACCCAGATATTACAAGAATTCCTGCTTCTCCTTCTATGACAGAGAGCATGAAATCTGTATTATGGGCCAGTCTTCCTACATGAAAATGAGATGCTTACCCATAACCATTGGGACAAAGGCACAAAGGTCAAGCAGGAGTGAAAGGAGAAAGGTGCCCCACTGCCCTCCTCCAATGTGCATCCGAACAAGATGTCCCATGATAGAAGCTGGCACCATCTCAAGAGACCATATCACCAGCTGGGTCCTCAGCAGGGTATCTGTTGATGAAACATGGCAACACCAGGCTAGGTAGAGGCTCATTTTGAACCTTGCTAAAGAACATCAGACCCCTCGAGCCCCTCAACATTCATTTTCATGCACCATACACCAAGGACAAACTCATGGTCATAAGATTGGCTCAGTTAACCCTTCATTGTTTCCCTGGGCACCTGCACCCAAATCACAGGAAGACAAGCCATAGGGCCCCCACCTTCACTTACTGAAGCCCTTGTCCATTGCTATTACAGAGGCCCGTGCCTGCACTTACCTGGGTCCTGTTGATGTTCAACAGGTTGGCCTATGGGGTGACTCACTGGGAGTTCTGAACCCTTCACTGGAAAAGGTACCCAAGAGATCCTATCCTTTACTGATGACATCCAATTACTCAGCACCCACTGACTCTAACAGGCTCCTCCTACATGGGTACAGAGTAGTTGTACAACAGTAGATGGACAGTCTTAGGGAGATACCTGCCAAACTGCTCTAATCCCTGAAATAGGGTTTCACACTACGACAATGACTTGTTGCCTCACTTATTCCCCTATTGGGACTAGTGTGAAAGGCAAGAGATTTGCTTTCAGAGATGCAAGAGCACCTGAACCTCCCTCACAATAGCAGGAAGGCACTAAAAACCACACTTGCAAGATGAAGGGGGAAAACAGGCCCACATCTGCACTAACCTAGATCCTAGAAAAGTTCAATGGATTGGCCTCCTATGGATCACAGTGAGTTCTGTACCCCTCACAGGAAAAAAAAGCCCAAGTGAAGCTATCTATTGAGGTTCCAATTTCTGTGTCCATTAGCAAAATCTCCATGTCATCCTATAATTTAGGGTCCATCTCCACTACAGGATGCTTCTACGTGATCATGGACTAGCTAAGCAATAGTAAATGGAAACTCCTGAGATATCTGTCAAACCATTCCAATCTCTATTGTGAGGACCGACATTATGACAATGACTTTTGTCCCACTTAACCTACTGGTTACTTAAAGATAAACCAATACATATCAGTTATAACTATCAATGTTAATGGACTCAGTTCACCAATCAAAAGAAAGAGACTGGAAGAATGGATCAACAAACAACATCCAACAATATGCTACATACAAGAAACACACTTAATCAAAAAGGAAATTGTTAGACTGAAAGTCAAAGGACGGAAAACAATACTCTATGTGATAAGAACCCAGAAAAAGCAGGGGTAGCTGCTTTGCAGATGAAGTGGATTTTGAGCAAAGACTTATTAAGAGAGACAGAGAAAGTAACTACATTCTTGTAAAGGGAATAATCCAAGAGGAAGAGATGTGCACCATAAATATATGTGCACCAAATACCAGTGCACCCAACTATATAAAAAAACAGTAATGGACATGAAAAATCAAATAAGCACCAAAGCAATTGTAATGGGGGACCTCGATACTGCACTGTCACGAAGAGACAGATCAACTAGATAAAGAACCAACAATGAACATCAGAACTGAACCAAACTTTTGAACAAATGGACTTAGTGGCTGTCTACAGAGTGGTCCACCCCACAACATCAGAATACATATTCTTCTTAGCTGCACATGGCATGTTCTCCAAAATAGACCACCTACTAGCTCATAAAACATGCTTAAGGAAATGCAAAGAAACTGAAATTATCCCATGGATATTATCAGACCATAGTGCTTTGAAATTGGAAATCAATGGCAAAAGAAACCACAAGAACTTCATAAGCATATGGCAATTAAATAACACCCTCCTGAACAACCAATGGGTCACAGATGAAATTAACAAAGAAATTGGACAGTTTCTACAATTAAATGATAATGCCAATAAACATACCAGAACTCATGGGACATAAAGCAGTCCTACAAGAGAAATTTAAAGCAGTGAATACCCATATCAGAAAAACAGAGTGAGCTCAAATAAACAACCTAATGTTAAACCTCGAGCTTCTAGAAAAGAACAATTCAAGCCCAAAGTTCATTTGAGGGAGGAAATTATAAAGATCAGAGCAGAAATTAATAAAGTGGAGACAAAGAAAACAATAAAAAGAGTCAGAGAATTGAAGAAATGGTTCTTCAAAAGATTAAATAAAATTGATAAACCTACAGCCACCCTTTATCAAAAAAGGAAAGACTCAAATCCATGCAATTAGGAATGAAAAGGGTGAAATCACAACGGATACCACAGAAATCTAGATCATCAATACCTACTTCAAGAACCTGCATTCTAAGAAGATGGAAAACACAGAAGAAATGGACAGATTCCTAGACACATATGAATTACCAAAGCTGAATCAAGAAGATATAAAAATGCTAAATAACTCAGTATCAGTCAATGAAATTGAAAATGTAGTAAAAAAAAACTACCCACAAAGAAAAGTCCTGGTCCTGATGGATTCACCACTCAATTCTACAAGAAATTTAGAGATCTAATGACATTATTCCTTAAATTCTTTAATGAGATTGAAAGAGAAGCAATACTCCCAAAATTATTCCTGGAAGCAAGCATTACCCTGATATCAAAACCAGAGAATAATCCAAACAAAAAAATAGAACTACAAGCCAATCTCCCTAATGACCATAGATGCAAAAATCCTCAATAAGATACTGGTAAACAGAATGCCACAAATCATCAACAAGATTATATACCATGAACAAGTTGGATTCATCCCAGGGATGCAGGGATGGTTCAACATATGCAAATCAATAGATGCTATACATCATATTAACAGAGCCAAGGACAAAGACCATGTGATCATCTCAATAGATGCAGAAAAAGCATTTGACAAAGTCCAACACTCATTTGTGATAAAAACCCTACAGAAAATTGACATAGATGATCTTTATCTCAATCTGATTAAAGCCATCTATGACAAACCAACAGCCAACATCATACTAAATGGTCAAAAACTGAAGGATTTCACCCTAAAATCAGGAACAAGACAAGGATTTCCATTGTCACCACTGTTATTCAATATAGCTCTGCAAACATTAGCCACAGCAATTAGGCAAGAGAAAGAAATAAAACGAATAAGGATAGGAAAGGAAGATGTTAAATTATCATTATTTGCAGATGACATGATACTCTACATAAAAGAACCCAAAAATCCACAAAATACTTCTAGATTTAATAACCAAATTCGGCAGTGCAGCTGGATACAAAGTCAACACTCAAAAATCAATAGCATTCCTGTACACGAATAACAAAGTCACTGAGAGAGAAATTAGGGAATCCACACCTTTCACAAAAGCATCCAAAAAAATGAAATACTTAGGAATCAATCTAATGAGGGAAGTAAAAGACCTCTATATTGAAAACTACAGTACTCTGAAAAAAAGGAGATCAAAGAGTTTATCAGAAAATGGAAAGAGGGCTGGTGATATAGCTCAGTGGTATAAGTGCCTGCCTGGCAAGTGTGAGGTCCTGAGTTTGACTCCTGGTACCTGCATTAAAAAAAAAAAAGAACTACCATTCCAATTCCAATTCTGGGCCAGTGATATAGCTCAGTGGCATAGGCACCTGCCTAGCAAGTGCGAGGTCCTGAGTTCGACTCCTGGTACCTGCATATTAAAAAAAAAAAAAGAAAATGGAAAGATATCTTGTTCTTGGGTGGGAAGAACAAACATAGTCAAAATGGCCACGCTTCCAAAATTACTATACAAAATTACTATATATATTTAATGCAATCCCAATCAAACTTCCAAGAGCATATCTCACAGAATTAGAGAAAATAACCCTAAAATTCATTTGGAACCAGAAGAGACCTAGTATAGCAAAGGCGATTCTGGGCAACAAAGGCAAGGCAGGGGGCATCACAATCCTTGACTTTAAATTATACTACAAAGCTACAGTGATAAAAACAGCAATGTACTGGCTAAAAGAACAGACCTGAGGATCAATGGAACAGATTAGGAGATGAGGAAATGACTCCAAACGCACTCAGCCACCTTACTTTTGACAAAGGAGCCAAATATCTTTACTGGAAGAAACATAGCCTCTTTAGTAAATGGTGCTGGGAAAACTGGCTTTCCACATGCTGAAGTTTAAAATTAAACCCTTATCTTTCACCACTCACTAAACTAAAATTGAAATGGATCAAAGGTCTAAATATCAAAATGGAAAAAATCTGCTGGTAGATAGAATAGATAGAAGTCTTGAAGACATTGGTGTAGGCAAAGACTTTATGAACAAAATCCTGATTGCACAGAAACTATAACAAAGAATCAATAACTGCAATCTCATCTTACTAAAAAGTTTTTTCACAGCAAGAGAAACCACCGACAGAGTGAAGAGACAACACAGAGTGTGGGAAAAAACTTTTGTCAGCTGTTCCTCAGACTACGACTACCTAGAATATATTAAGAAAACCTCAAAAAAATCAGACCCCCAAATTTAAAGACCCAGTCCAAAAATGGGCATCTGAAATGAATACACACTTCTCAGATAATGAAGTAGAAACAACAAATAAGTATGAAATAATGTTCAACATCACTGGTCATTTGAGAGATGCAAAGTAAAACAACACTGAGATTCCATCTCACTCCAGAAAGAATAGCAATGATCAAGAAATCAAGCAATAACAAATGTTGGCAGGGCTTTGGGGAAAAAGAAACCCTTTTCCACTACTGGTAGGAGTGTGGACTAGTGCAACCACTGTGGAAATGACTGTGGAGATTTCTCAAGAATCTAAAACTAGAGGTTCTACTTGACTCAGCTATTCCCCTTCTTGGTATCTTCTCAAAAGAATTAGAAGCATCATACCACAGCAATTTATACACACCCATGTTTACAGTGGCACAGTTTGTTAATTGCTAAATCTTGAAAACAGCCCAAGTGCCCATCAACTGATGAATTGATAAAGAAGACGAGGGTTTTTTTATACCATGGAGTATTACTCTGCCATAAAGAAGGATAAGCTTGAGACATTTCTAGGTAAATGGATGCACCTTGAGACCATACTACTAAGTGAAAGAAACTGAACACACCTGTAACTACGGCATGGTTTCTCCAGTGCAAGAGACTGGAAGTGTAAATAGGACCAAAATGTGTAATAGATATTGGAAAATGGGAAGAAAATGTTCAAATGAGAGGGGGAAAAAGGAAGGTGGTTAGGAAAGAAGGGACAAGAAGAAAAGAAAAAATGGAAACACATATTTTGTAAATAAGGACGGGAAATGGGGTTGAAGGGAGTGGAGAGGAATGGGAAAAAAAGAAGCAAGATATATCATGTACAGGCACAAATTCCATATGATGAAAATGTTGTTACTATGTATATCTAAAATGTACCAATAAAATAAAATAAGTGACAACAACATGGCAATAATAGGGCAGAGTCCAGTTTTGACCTCCCTAGTGAACTGTGTGTCCTGTGAAGCTCACTATGTCCATGTTAGGTCTTTCATGACTATGTTCAATCTCTCCTGAAGAAATTTCTGTATCTCTGCATATATCTGAAGAGTCTGTCACACACCATGCTAAAACCACATAATTCAGCATGAAGTGTGCTCTGCAACAGCACCTGGTTTTTTCATTACCCCTCACCATGGGCACAAAAGGTTTTTGCTCCACTTGGATACCAGAACAAATTTGAGGTGAACACCATCATTCTAAGAAACCAATTCTCATCAACTGAACAGCTGTAAAGATTCCTCTCCTCGTTCTGCAGGCTGGTATACCAAAATGTCATTGCACCAGGGTCTAAGCCATCCAAGCATGAACAGTCCCTAAACATTCATTTTCCTGCACCATGGGAAAGGGCAGGACTCATGGCCATTGGAGTGGCTCAGTTTCACATTTATTGCATCTGCAGGCACCTGTGCTAAGATCATGGCCAGAAAAACCCACAGTGGCCCCACCATCACTTACCAAAGTCCGTGGAGATTCCCTGTCTGGTGCTGGATCCTGGCTATATTCAATGGAATGGGCTGTCATGGCTCACTGTAAGCCCAGGAACACTCACCAGGAAAGACACCAAAAGAACCTCTTCTTTACCGCTCATTTTACAAGTCCACCCGCAAAATCTTCACATCATCGTATTGCTCCTGGTCCACCACTCTACCAGGCTTCTCCTACATGCCCACTGAGTAGCCAAGCAACAGTAAATGGACATTTTTCAAGAAAGATACGCCAAACTGCTTTGATCCCTATCTCAGTTACTCACCCTATGACAATCATTTCTTTCATGCTTATTCTTCTACTGGGACTAGTAGAAAATGCACAATATTGCCAGCAGGAATGCAACTCATGATGTCTCCTCACAACAGCAAGAAGGCACTGAATACCACACTTGATAAGAAGGTAGATGAACTGGAGATCTGCCATCAATTTTCAAATCTGTGCAGCAAAAATAGGGCTTTACTGTTGAATGTGGCATCTGGTGGAAATCTTATAGTAGCCAAGAACTTCAGAGGATATGCACTGATGAAGCACAAGAACATCTGGATATGCTCGCCATCCTGACATCCATCTGGATCAAGAAGAGAATGTGGTCCCCAGTGAGGTACAAGGACCTGATTCTTACATGACTTTTGCATGGGGTTTCTGTCATACTCTTCTAGGTTTCATTAATTCTCTACTGAAGGGAAACTGGAGAAAACATGGAGAAGAGTGTGTTGGTGTAGAGCCAATGAGCATTTTAGTGCATAAATAAACCACTGAGAGACATCTGAAACCTACCTGGAAACTGAGATGATTGCCAGGCAAACAGTCCCATGGTCCAAACTCTCCTACATGGACACTGCAAACCCTCCTATGCTTACTACTCCTCACGCGGGAGCACACCAACATAAAAACCTAGACAGAACCACACCTTCAATGCTCACCAGTTTGGATTCCATTTGACCTATGGATGTTCATTGTCTCCTAATCACCACTAGCATGGCTGATGTCTCTATCCTTTGTGACCTGAACACATGCATAACAAGGAAGAAGCCAGAGATCTGTCTGAATACTTTGTGTGGCTTACTCTGACACCAGGAGCCCTGTGAAAAACACTGGAGAATATTCCACCACATCTCCTTCAGCCAGCACATCTGAGAATTGCAGTGTCATTGTGTTGGTTTGCAGAGCCCATTTGCTTCACTACCTGGGTCCTTGTGGAACTCCAAGAACAAAGGCTGTTAAAAGAATTCTTCCTCCTATAAAGGGAAACTTGCAGATGTTCCAAGGATCATTATCCAAAGTGGTGGAAACATGGATGTGAACAAGAATCCCCGCTCCCCATCTCCAGGGGTGAAAATGAACATATATTGTTAGTCAAGCATCCTACGTGACAATGGGATGCTTATGCTGAGCCATTTGGAAAAGTCTCTTGGTTTACCTTCCTTGGCACACATGCAAAAGGTGAGGAAAAGACATAGGTGCTCAAGTGCCCTCCTCCAATGTATATTAGAAAGAAGAAGTCCAATGGCTGAAGGTGGCAACAACTCACAGGATCTTATCATGAGCTTGGCCCTTAGCAGCCTGCCTGGTGACAAAATATGGCAAAAATCAGGTAAAGCAGAGGCTCCTTTCTGTCCTCCCTAAGGAACATGAGGCCCAGTGAAAAAAAAAATTTCAAAAAATTTCACCCCTGCATATACCTGAAGGGAAGGCCAACCATACCATACTAAAACCTCATAATTCAGCATAATTCAGCATAAAGATCACCTTGCTTTTTCAGTGACCATCACCACTGGCACAAAAGGCTTTCACTCTCTCTGGAAACAAAAACCAAACCAAAGAGATCACTACCATACCGAGTCACTAAACCCTATCAAACTGTCATCTGCAGAGTTTCCTGTGCCTCCTCTTCCTACAGCAGACTGGTCTGCCACATTCTCACTGGAGTAGGGAGTAAGCAGTCCCAGAGCATACAGCGCCTCAACATTCATTTCCTGCATTGTACACCAAGTTCAAACTCGATATCACTGGATCGATGCAGTTCACCCTCCATGACTTCCCTGGGCTCCTGAAACCAAAGCCACTTGGCCACAGCAATCCACAGGGCCCTGCTATCACTTACTGAAGGCCCTGACATCTGTTCAGTGCTGCAGCGGAGGTGCACACCCCACTTACCTGAACCCTGTGATGTTCAACCAGATGGCCTCCAGTGGTTCACCACGATTCAAGAAGCACCACTGTAAAAGACACTCAACAGAACCTAACCTTTTCCTTTCTCTGCAGCCACCTGCACAAATCTTATGTCATCCTTTCCTTCAGGGTCTATCACTACTACCAGGCTTCTCCAAAGACTAGCTGAGCAGCAGGAAATGCACACTCTTGAGGAGACACATGCCAAACACAAATCTATACTGGAAAAAAAAGGCCTTGAGGTTGAATGTGGCATCAGTTCTGGACCCTACACTACCTGAGACATTCAGAGGATGTATGCCCAGGAAATATGAGAACATCTCATTATGTACAAGCCCCTGACATCCACCTGGATATAGAAAATCATATGGTCCCAACAAGGTACAGTACTTGTGTCCTGATTCTAATTTTTTCTTTGGTTTCTTTTTTGAGACATGGTCTTGCTATGTAATTCAGACTGGCCTTGAACTCACTATGTAGCTCCAGTTGGATCTGAACTCATGGAAATCCTCCTGCCTCAGCCTCCCAAGTGCTGGGAATACATGCATGCACCACCAAGCCTGGCTCTACACTCTTGATTCTCACCTGACATTAGCTTAGTAAGGTTCTAACTACAGCCTTATTGGTAACCCTGTTTTCTTTTGAAGGGAAACTGGAGAAAACATGGAGAAGGGGGTCTCAGTGTAGAGTGAATGTGCAATTCGGTGCCCATGAAAACCACTGAGTAACACTGGAACACCGGGATGACTGCCAGGCACACAGTCCTGTTCCGAGTAGACCCTCTCTGCTTTGCACACCTGCAAACTACCCTGCCTTTACTGCTCCCCAGCCAAGTCCACAACAAGCACAAAAACCTGGACAGAATGACTCCTTCAATGCTCGCCACTTCAGCAACCATTTGACCTTGCCTGTGCTCAATGTCCCCTCGTAGTATCACGGAAAAGAAATCATTATTTTATTACTTGAGTACCTGTAAGTCAAGGAGAGGGCCAGAAATGAGGGAAACCTTTGCCACTTACCCACACAGGTGGAGCTGGCAGGAGCTTGCCAGAGGCCTAGGCCAAGCCCACACTTACTTAGACGTTTGTAGCAATCTGCTGTGCAGCTCACTCTGACCATCAGGAGCGCTGTGAAAACACATGGAGAATACTGATTTGCCCAGTGTCTCCGTGCTGAAGCACATTTGAGAAATACAGAAGTCACCGCCTTTCTTTGCAGTCCATTTGCTTCATTACCTGAATCTCTGCAGATCTCCAAGGACAAAGCCTGGTAGGAGAATTGTTTCTTCCTTGAATGAAATCTGCAGAACTTCCAAAGGTCAATATGATTAGTAGAGGAATCCTGGTTATTAACAAGAATCCCTGCCTTTCCATATGACGGCAAGCATGAAACCTGCATTATGGGCCTGCCATCCCATGAAAATGGGATGTTCCCCATAGCCACAGGGAGAGTTTCTTACCTTTGCGGGGACACATGTGAAACTGCAGAGAAAAGAAAAGGTAACCTAAGTGCTCACTTCTAATGTACACCCACATAGAAGAAGATGCTCCATGGCTAAATATGCCAACATCTCACAAGACCTTACCATTAGCCAGAACTGTAGGAGGACACCTGGTGATGAAACATGGCAATATTGGGTTAGGCAGAGCTAAGAAACATGAGGCCCCACAAACCAGGCTATGCCTACACTAGCACTAACCTAACCATCTGCAATCTTGCTTCAACATACTTTCTTCATTGCTGTGTATACCTGAAGAGAAGGCCAACTACACCATGATAAAAACCACATGATTCAGCATATACTTCACTCTGCAAAAAGACCTGGCCTTTCCATTGGCCATCACCCATGCCCAGTGTCCTCTCACAGCCAGTAGCATGGACTGAGGACTGCATGCTTTCTGACCTGAGCATCTTTAAACCATGGAAGGGGATAGGAATGCTGAGGCACACCTTCATCATTTACCCAAGCATGTGGAGGTGGTGGGACCAAGTTGGTGGCCTGGGCCGATGCCCAAACTTACCTAGATATCTGCAGGGATCTGCCTGAGTACATTGTGCTGCTCACTGACATCAGTAACCCAGGGAAAACACAGTGAAGGGTACTGATTTTCTCCACATCTCCTGGAGCCAGCACATGTGAAAATTGCAGAGGTCACCATGTTTGTTTGCGAGGCCCACTTACTTCACTACCTGGGTCCTTGCAGAACTGCAAGGACAGAGTCTGTTAAGACAATTCTTTTCTCCCTTTAACAGAAAACTGCAGAAGTTCCACAGGCCAATATCCATAGTGGTGGAAATCTGGATATGAACAAGAATCCCTGCCTCTCCATCTATGACAGCAAGCATGAAAACTGCATTATGGGCCAACCACATTACATGAAAATGGGATGCTTATCCATGGCCGCTGGGAAGAGTTCCTTGTTTTATCCTCTTTGGCACATATGTCAAACAGCAGGGAAAAGAGATGGATGCCCAAGTGCCCTTCTTCAGTGTGCATCAGAAAAAAAGTAGCTGTCCCCTGGCGGAAGGTGGCAGTATCTCACAAGATCTGATCACCAGGTGAGCCTTAGCAGGATGCCTGTTGAGCAAACACGGCAACACCAGGATAGGCAGAGGCTCCTTCGTGAGCTTTCTAAAAACAGCTGGCTGCAATCTTACCTCACTGAACTTTTCTTCATTGTTGCATATACCTGCAGGTAAGGCCAACAATACCATCATGCTTAAACCGTGCATTTCAGCATAGTTTTCTCAACTAGAACACTTGGCATTTCCCTCTATTTCATATTGGCAGTAAAGGCTTTCACTACACCCTTATAAAAGACCAATCTGAGAGAAAACTATCTGGTATTCTAATAGAAACCATTATACAGAATAGAAACTATCCTGGTATTCTAATCCTCATTACTAGTCCCCTGCCAAGATTCCTGTGCTTCCTGTTCAGCACAGGTCCACCACAATGTCACTGAAGCAGGGAACAAGCAACTTCAAGACACTTGGACCACTCAACATTCTTTTTTCTGCTTGTACACCAAGGACCAACTCATAGTCATTAGATTGGCCCAGTTCTGGTTTCACTGCTTACCTCAGCACCTGATGCCAGGCACAGCTACAACTTATAGGTACCCCACCATCACTTACCTAAATCCACAGAGAACCACTGTCTGAGGAGACTCACACTTCTACTTACCTGGATCCTGATGATGCCAACAGCATAGCTTCACATGGCTTGTCAAAAGTACTGAACCCCCTGAATGGAAAAGATGTCCAGGAGAATCTTTCCTATACTGGTCCCCTTTTCTATGTCTGCCCGCACAATATTCATATCACCCTGTAACTCAGGGTCTGTTGCTGCTACCATGCTCCTCCTATGAACCCAAGAACTAGCTCACCATATGACAATGAACTGTTGTCCCCCTCTTTCTCTACTGGGACTAGTATAAAATTCATGAGATCTGCTGGCAGGGATATGATAGCTCCCTCACAATACCAAAAAGGCACTGAGAAAAACATTTGCCAAATAAAGGGGGAAACAGAAGTTGGCCATCAATAGTCAAATCTATACTAGGAAAGGAAAGGAAAGGCTCTCAGACTGAACATGGCATTAGCTCTGAATCCTACACTAGCCAAGTCCTTCAGAAGATGCATGCCCAGGAAAAATAAGAGCACGTTGTTTGCACATGCATCTGACATGCACAACACCCTGGCAGGCATTGTGTGATAGTTACCTGATCGTTGTATGAGTTTCCGGCCACAGTCTTCTCAGCATGCCTCTCTTCTCCTAAAAGGAACCTGGACAAAATATGTAGAATAGGGTATTGGTGTAGAGCTAATGAGAGTTTCAGTGTACACAGAAACCACTGAGTGACTCTGGAAATCAACATGGATGTTGGCATGATTGCCAAGGAAAGTTCTGTCCCCAGAGTTGAAACTCTTGTAAGTGGGACCTGCAATCTCTCCTATGTTTCTGCTCCCTGGCCAGGGATGTAACAAACACAAAAACCTGGACAGAATCACTTTTTTTTTTAATGTGAGTACCAGGAGTCGACCTCAGGACCTCACGCTTGTCAGCAGGTGCTTGTGCCGCTGCGCGATATCACTGGCCCTTTTTTTCCTTTATGTAGGTACCGGGAGTCGAACTCAGGACCTCACGCTTGCCAGGCAGGTGCTTATGCTGCTGAGCTATCTCACTGGCCCCAGAATCACTTCTTTAATGCTCACCAGTTTGTCCTTCATTTGACCTCACTCATGCCAAGTGTCCCCTCACAGCCAGTAGTATGGCTGAGGACTCCATTCTACCCAACCTGAGCACCTTCAAATCAAGAAGTGGGCTGGGAATGCCGAGGGACACCTTCATCACTTACCCACACGTGTGGATGTGGCAGGATCTCATTGATAGCCTTGTTCCTCCCACACCCAACCTGGATGTTTGTGGGGATCCGAGTATGTTGTGTGTCTCACCCCATGTTTAAGAGCCCTATGAAAAATGCATTGGGGTGCATCAGTCTGGTTGACACCTGCTCAAACCTGCACATGTGAGAACTGCAGAGGTCACTGTGTTTGTTTGAAGAGCCCACTTGCTTTACCAGCTAGGTCCTTTCAAAACTCTGAGACAAACTCTAGTATGTTTCACCCTTAAAAGGAAACCTTCAGAAACTCCATAGGTCAGTATGTGTAGAGGTGGAAATGTGGAAACTCACAAGAATCTCTGCTTCTTCCTCTGTGGTGAGCATGAAAACCACACCGTGGGTCTGACCTCTACATGAAAATGGGATGCTTACCCATAGCCATTGAGAAGAATCCCTTATTTTACCTTCTTGTAAACAGCAGGGCAAACTCACAGGCAGTGGATTAGCTCTGTTACCTCAACACTGTTTCCCTGGGCACCTGCCCCCATAGCAATGTGGACCAATCCACAGGGAACCTAACACCAGTTATCAAGTGTCCACAGAGATCTGCTGTTTGGTGCTGTGACAGAGGCCCATGCCTGCAATTCCTTGGATCCCATGGATGTTCAATGGGATGGTCTCTCATGACACAGTGTGAGTTCTAGACCTTTCAGTGTGAAATACAACAAGGGAATCTATCCTTTGCTGGTCCACTCTTCTGTGTCCTCCTGTACAATCCCATATCATCCTATCATTCAGGGCTCATCGCCACTGGCAGGGTCCTTCTACATGCCCAAGAATAGCTGAGCAACAGTAAATGGACACTCTTGAAGAGAAACTTGCCCAACTGATTGAGTCACTATCTCAGGGATCCACTGTGTGAAAATGACCCATTGTACTGCTTATTTCCCTGCCACAACTAGGATGAAATGCATGAGATTTGCTGGCAGGGATGCTAGAGCATCTGATGCTCCCTCATGATAGCAAGAAGGCCCTGAACACCATGTTTGCCTAAAAAAGGGGGAAATATTAAAGGTGCACCATCAATAGACAAACCTATACCGGAAAAAACACCCTGAGTTTGAATGCAGCATCATCTGTGAACCTTACCCTAGTCCAGACCTTCACAGAATGTGTGCCTAGGAGGCATGAGAATATCTCATGCACACGCTTGTGACATCCATCTGGATACAGAAAATCAAGTGGTCCTCAAGGAGACACCATCACACTGATTCTTACCACCTCCTGAGGTTCCGGCCTTGGTCCTCTTGGCTTTCCTGCCCCTCTACATAGGAACCTGGAGAAAACATGGAGCGGAGGATGCAGGTGTAGAGCCAATGAGCATTTTCAGTACCCACAGTAAAAACCAAGAAACAGGGGCCAGTGAGATGGCTCAGCAGCGTAAGCACCTGCCTGGCAAGCGCGAGGGCCCGAGTTCGACTCCCGGAACTCATGTACAAAAAAAGGGCCGGTGATATCGCTCAGCAGCATGGGTGCCTGCTGGCACGTGAGATCCTGAGGTCAACCCCCAGTACCCACAAAAAAAAACAAACAAACAAAATAAACCACACACACACCAAGAAACACTAGAAATCTTTCTGGATTCAGGGATGATTGCTAGAGAAATGATCCTGTCCCGAGTCCAACATCTCCAAAGTGAACCTCTACAAAGTCTCCTATGCTTACTGCTGCCCAGGCAGGGTCACAACAAGCACTACAAGAATCCTGTCTTCAACACTTACCAGTTCAGCATCCTTTGACCTTGCCCATGCACAGTGTCACCTCACAGCCACTAGTGTGCCTGAGAGAGGACACCACCCTTTCTGAGCTGGCAGATAATTCATTTTTCATGCTTGTCACCCTTGATGGAAAGGTAGGGCACCTGCAAAGCAAGGAATGGACTGGGAATGCTCAGGAACTCCTCGGTCATTTATTCATGTATGTGGAGGTCATGGGACCTCAGTGGCCTAGGCTCAAGCCCATACTTACCTGGATGTCTGCTGGGATCTGGTCAGTATGTTGTGCAGTTCGCTCTGATATCAGGAGCCCTGGGAAAACACATCGGTAAGTTAGGATTTTGTCCACAATCCTTGCATTAGCACATGTGAGAATTGCAGAGGTCATAGTGTTTGTTTGCCAAGCCCACTAGATTCCAGACCTTATAATTCCAAAGACAATGCCTGGTAAGAAATTCTTCTTCCTTGAACAGAAATCTGCACAAGTTTCCAGCATCTTTATCCACAGTGGTGGAAATATGGATATTAACAAGAATCCCTGCTTCTCCAACCAGGGCAACAAGCTTGAAAAATCATACATGAAAATGGAATGCTTCCCAGTAGCCATTGGGCAGTCTCCTGTTCTACCTTTGTTGGCCCACATGTCCAATGGCCTGTAAAAGGGAAGGGTGCCAAGAGCCCTCCAATGTACACCGCAAAAGAAAAGCTGTACCATGGCTGAAGGTAGCAACATCTCACAAACCTGACCACCAGCCAGGCCCTTAGCAGGATACCTGGTGATGAAATGTGGCAACACCAGGTTAGGTGGAGCCTCCTTTCAACCTTGCTAAGGAACAGAGGCCCAGTATCCTGGGCAACATCCACGTTTGACCTTATGAGACCATCTACAATCTTGCCTCAACAAACTTTTGTTCATTGCTGCTTATTCCTGAAGGAAGGCAACACCACCATGGTAAAACCACATAATTCAGCTTACAGTTTGCTCTGCAAAAACACTGTGCCTTTCCACTGGCCTTCACCACCTGCACAAAAATGTTTCACACTACCTGGATCCCAGAACCAATCCCAGGGAACATTATCATCCTGCATCACTAATCCTCATCATCTGGTCACCTGCAAAGATTAATGTGCTTCCTGCTTGGCAGGCTGCCCTACTGCCCTACTGGACCAGGGAAAAAGAATCTCAGCAACCCTCTATACTCATGTTGCTGCCCTGTATAGCAAGGGTAAACTCATGGTCACTGGATGACTCAGTTCTCCCCTTCATGGCTTCCCTGGGGAACTGCACCCAAAGCACAGCCACAGTGATCTACCGGGGCCGCACCATCACTTACTGAAATCCAGAGATCCTGTGTCCGCTGCTTGATGGTAGTGCATCTCTGCATTTTCCTGGACCCTGGCCATGCTTGACAGTGTTGCTCATGCCTCACGGTGAGTTCTGGGCCCCTTCTGGGAAAACACTCCCAAGAGAACCTATTCTTCTCCTGGCCTTTTTCCACAGCCACCCACAGGATCTCCATGCCATCCTATCCTTCAGTGTCTATCACCTCCGTCACGGTTCTCCTACGTGTCCATAGACAAGGCAGGTAACAGGAAATGGATGGTCAAGAGGAAATGTCAGCCAAACTGCTCCAATCCCTACCCCAGGTACCGACACTACAAAATGATCTGTTGCCCAGTATATTCCCCTAGTGGGACTAGAATGAAATGGAAGGGATCTGCAGGCAAGGTTGTGACACCACCTGAGCCTCCCTCAGAACAAGGTGACACTGAACATCACAATTTGCAAATAAAGAGGGAAACATCAGAGGTTTGCCATCAACAGTCATATCTATACCAGTAAAAAAGGCTCTGATATTGAATGTGGCATCAGATGTGAACCACACACTAGCCCAAGTTCTTCAGGAAATGCACACCAAGGAAACATGGTAACATCTTCTTATGCACATGATACTGATACCCAGTATATGGAAGAAAACATGCTCCCTGTGAGGTACCAGCACCCTGTTCTTTTGTGATACTTGCAGGAGGCTCCAGCCAGTCTTCCTAGCATCACTATCCTCTCTTGAAGGGAACCTGGAGAAAACATGGAGAGGAGGGTATCAGTGTAGAGCCAGTGGGCATTTCAGTGCCCACAAAAACCACTGAGTGACACAGGATGCCTACCTGGATGCTGGGATGATTGTCGGAGGAACAGTCCTATCCCCAGAGGTGAAACTTTCCTAAGGAAATACCTACAAACCCTCCTATATTTATTGATCCCCAGGCAGGGCTGCATGAAGCACGAAAATCTGGAGGGAATCGCTCCTTCAATGCTTATTGGTCTGGCATCAATTTGACCTCACCATGGCAAGTATGCCCTCACAACCAGTGCATGCCTGAGCACTCCATCCTTTCTGACCTACAAATCAGGGAAGGGGCTGGGAAGGCCTAATGACACCTTCATCACTGTCATGGACAGGGAGTTCGCTGGACCTTGTTGGTGACCTGCACCCAACCACATTTAGTGTTATCTGTAGGATCCACCTGAGTACTTTGTGTGGCTCACTCTGACATAAGGAGCCCTATAGAAAAACACACCAGGGAATACTGATTCAGTTCATGTGTCCTTGCACCAGCACTTGTGAGAATGTGGAAGTTATTACGTTTGCAGAGCCCACTTACTTCACTACCTGGGTTCCTCAGGAACTCCAAGGAAAAACCTCGTAAGAGAATTCTTTCTCCCCTGAATGGCAAGCTGCAGATGTTCCAAGAGTCAATACTGGTAGTGGAGGAAACCTGGATTATTGACAGGAATGCCTGCCTCTGCCACATGACAAGCATGAAAACGCAGCATGGGCCAGCCAACCAACATGAAACGGAATGCTCACCCACAGCACTAGGAAGGCTTTTGTTTCCCCTCCATTGGCACAGGTGTCAAGCAGCTCCCAAAGAGAAGCGAGCCCAAGCACCCTCCCTCCAATGTCCCTCCAGAAAGAAGGAGGAAGCCCAAAGGCTGAAAGTGGTAAATCTCACCAGACCTGATCACCAGACCCTTAGCAGGACACCAGGTGATGAAACACTGCAGCACCATGTTAGACAGAGGCTCCCTTCTGGTCTAGATCAGGGTCATCAGGCCACACAGAGTAGGCTCTGTCCACGTTAGGACTTACGTGTCTACCTGCAATCCGGCCTCAACAATCTTTTCTTCATATCACTGTGTATATGCAAATTGGAGCCAAATGAAACTATGCCATAACATGTAATTCAGCATACAGTCTGCTCTGCAACTACACCTGTCCTTCCCATTGGCCACCTCCACTGGCAAAGAAGGCTTCTACTCCACCTGGATACTAGAAAAAGTCAGAAGGGAACACATTCATTCTAACCACTAATCCTCATCAACTGTCACCTACAAAGATTCCCTTGCTTACTGCGTGGAAGGCTGGTCCGCCACGTTTTCACTGGACCAGGGAGCAAGTGATGCTTGCTCAAGATGCTCAGTATTCATTTTCCTGCCCCGTACACCACGGGCAAACTCATGGTCACTGGATGGGCTACTACCGTTCCACTGCTTCCCTGGCACTGGCACCTAAAGCACAGCCACACAACCCACAGGGACCACCTGATCAGTTACTGAAGTCCACTGATGTCCCCCATCTGGTACTGTGACAGAGTCCACACCTGTAGTTACTTGGTCCTCACGATATTCTCACAGCTCACTATGTGTTCTGGACCCCTCTCTGGAAAAGACACCCTTGCACCAGCACGTGAGATCACAGAGGTTGCTATCCTTTGCTGTTCTTATTTCTGTGTCCCCTGAACAATCTCTAAGTCATCTTCTCATTCAAAGGCTGAGGCCACTACCAGGGCCCTGCTATGAGCCTTCAGACTAGCGGAGCAACAGTACACAGACACTCCTGAGGACGCGCTTGCCCACAGCTGCAATCCTCATCTCAGGGATCCACCCTAGATGGTGAACAGTCACCCTGCGTATCCTTACGGGGACGAGTATGAAATGGAGGAGATAGCTGGCAGGGGTGCTGTAGCACCTGAGGCTCCTTCATGATACCAAGAAGGCAGTGAATATCATACTTGTGACATACAAAGGGACAAATCAGAGATTCACCATTCACCATTAATAGTCAAGTCTTTGCAGCCTTGCATCGTAGCACCAAATAGGAGATCGGGGTCTTTGCCGGGGTCCCCGATACCTCCTAAGTACATCCGAAGAGACAAAGTCTCCCATGGCTGACGATGGCAACATCACAAGACACGATCACCAGCTGGGTCCTTAGCAGGATGCCTGGAGATGAAGCGTGACAACACCAGATGAGGCAGAGACTCCCTTTGGCCTCGCTAAGGAATATCAAGTTCTATGAACACAGCTATGTCCACATGAGGACTTACCTCATAATCTGCAATGTCACCTCAAAAACTCTTCTTCACTGCTTCATATACCTGAAGGGAAGGTCAAAAACACCATGCTAAAACCAGGTAATTCAACAGGCAATTTGCTCTGCAAGAACTTCTGGCCTTTGCATTGGCCATCACAACAGGTACAAAAGGCTTCCACTCCACCTGGACACCAAAACAACTCTAAGGGGAACATTAACATGGCAAGACACTAACCTTCATCAACTGGTCACCTCCAAAGAGGAGTCGAACTCGGGCCCTTGTGCTTGCAAGGCAGGCGCTTACGCCGCTGAGCCATCTCACCGGCCCAAGAGTCTTGTTTTACCTTCATTGGCACACGTGTCAAATAAGAAAAAAATAAGGGTACTTAAGTGCCCTCCTCCAGTGTATATGCAAAAAGAAGAAGGCATCTCACAGCTGAAGTTAGCAGCATCTTGCAAGGCCTGATCACCAGCCAGGCCCTAAACAGAAGATGTGGTGACACAGCAGAGGCTGGTTTCAAACTGCCCTGTGAAGACTGCTATGTTCATATTAGGTCCTTCCTGACCATCTGCAATCTCACTTCAAGAAACTTCAATTTTGCATATACCTCACGGGAAGGCTACACACCATGCGAAACCATATAATTCAGCATACAGATTGTGCTGCAAAAACACATGGCCTTTTCTATGGCCAGCACCACTGACACAAAAGGCTTTCACTTCACTTGGACACAAGAACAAATTTGAGGGGAACACTATTATTCAGAGACACAAATGCTCATCAAGTTGCCACCTGTAAAGCTTATTCTCCTTCCTAGTCTGCAGGCTGGTACACCAAACTGTCACTGGACCAGGGTCACAGCCACCCCAGGACACACAGTCCCTAAACATTCATTTTTCTATATTGTACACCAAAGGCAAATTCATGGTCATTGCAATGGTTCAGTTCCACATTCACTGCATCTCCAGGCACCTGTACCAAAAGCACAGCCACAAAAACCCATAATGGCTCCATGAAGGCTTACTGAAGTCCATGGAGATTCCCTGTCTAGTGCTGCAATGGAGGCCCTGACCTGCTCCTCACTGGTTCCTGGTCCTATTCAACAGGATGACCTCTCATGGCTCACTGTAAGTTCAGGACCACCAACTGGGAAAGATATCAAGAGAACCTTTCCTTTACTGATCCCTTTTGCAGTGTCTACCTGCACAATCCTCACATCATTCTACTGCTCAGGATCCACTGCTTAACCAGACTCCTCTTATATGCCCACAGACTAGGCAAGCAACAGTAAATGAACATTTTCAGGAGACACTTGCCAAGTGATTTCAATCCCTATGTCAGTTACCCACCCTATGAAAATCACTTCTTCCATTCCCATTCCTCTGCTGGGACTAGTAAAAGATGCACAATATCTGATGGCAGGGGTGTGACAGCTCCTGGTACTCTCCCACAACTATGAGAAGGCACTGAACACCACACTTTGTCAAAAAAGGGGGAAAATAATGGGGAGGTTGCTCTAGTCAAATCTATGCCAGAAAAAAGGCTCTATGATGGCTTATATCTAGAGACCCCCCTGAAACCCTTACGTGTTTATAGGTGGGGCTTTTGGGAGATGGCTGGATCATGGGCATGTAATACTGAGATTAAGGATGTGTGATAACTAAAGTCATTTAGCATAATTCTGGGTGTGAATAATGCAAGTCACACCCTGGGTGTGGGGGGCACCAATCAATAGGCGTGTAGCCTGTGTGGACTACACTGGGATAAAATGAAAAGTGAGGCTTACTATTTGCTGCCTCCTGCCTGCCCTGCAATGGACTGTTTCTTCTCTGCAATTTCCCCCTGCCATGCTGCCCTGCCTCAGAGCCAGCTGACTATGAACTGAAACTTCTACAGACTATGACTTAAAATAAACCTTTCCTCATTTATACATTGGGTGTTGGGCATTTTGTCTCACCAACACAAAAAGTGACTAAGACGGGCTCCATTGTTAAATGTGGCATCAGGTCTTAACCCTACACTAGCCAAAATCTTCAGAGGATTTGTACCCATGAAACAGGAGTACCTCTCGTATGCTCACCCTCCTGACAGCCACAAGAATCAAGATGATCATGTGGCCCCCAGTCAGGTACGAGGACCTGATTCTTTCCTGAGATTTGCATGGAGTTCCTGCCACAGTCATCTAGGCTTCACTATCCTCCCTTGAAGGGAACCTGGAGAAAACATGGAGAAGAGTGTTCATGTACAACACTGTGTTGGTCTGCAGAGTCCGCTTGCTTCACTTCCTTCACTTTCAGAACTCAAAGAACAGAGGCTGGAAAGAGATTTGTTTCTCCCTTACAGGGAAACCTGCAGTTGTTTCAAGGGTCCCTATCCATAGCAGTGGAAACCTGGATGTAAACAAAAATCCCTGTCTCTCCATCTATAGTGGTGACAATGAAAACATTGTATGTCAGGTATCCTACATGACAATGTGATGCTTAACTATAGCTACTGGGAAGAGTCTTATTTTACCTTCACTGACACACACGTCAAGCAGTGGGGAAAAAGAGTCCTCGGGTGCCCTTTTCCAATGTAAATTGGAGAGAATAAGTTGTCTCATGGCTGAAGGTGACAATATCACACAAACCTGATCTTTAAGAGGGCCTTAGCTTCATGCTTGGTGACAAAACACTGCATAACCATGTAAAGCAGAGGCTCCTTTTTGACCTCCCTGAGGAACATCAGGCCTGGTGAAATGGGCTATGTCCATGATAGGACTTAACTAACCATCTGCAATCTCACCTCCTGAACTTTTCTTGATCACTGCATATACTCGAACCACACCATACTAAAATCTCATCATTCGGCATATGTTTTACTCTGCAAGAACACCTTGTCTTCCCAATGGCCAATTCCACAGGCACAAAAAGCTTTCACTCTATCTGGATACCAAACCAAATTGAAGATATAAGTATCATCCTGAGACACTAACCCACTTTGAATCATCAGCTACAAAGAATCCTGTGCTTCCTCCACAGCACCCTATCTACCACAATGAAAGTGAACCAAGAAACAAGCAGTCCCAGGACACAACACACACCTTTCCCATCAATATTCATTTTTTTTTGGTGGGTACTGGGGGTCGACCTCAGGACCTCTCCTGCCAGCAGGCGCCCGTGCTGCTTAGCGATATCACCAGCCCTTTTTCTGTATGTGGGTTCCAGGAGTCAAACTTGGGCCCTTGCACTTGCTAGGCAGGCACTTACACCGCTGAGCCATCTCACCAGCCCTCAATATTCATTTTCTGCACCATACACGAAGTGCAACCTCAATGTCACTAGATTGACTCAGTTTGTTCTCCATTGCTTCCCATCGCTCCTGCACCAAATCATGGCCACAGCAATCCTCAGGGCCCAGGCTATCACTTACTAAAGTCCTTGACATCCACTGTTCAGTGCTGCAATAGAGGTGCACACCCTCACTTACCTGCATCCTGTGATGTTCAATGTGACGGCCTCTCAAGGCTCACCAAAAATTCTGTACACATCACTATAAAAGACACCCAAGAAAACCTAACACTTACTATTCCCTTTCTCTGTGTCCATCTACACAATCCCCATGTCATCCTATCACTCAGGGTCCATCACCATTACCACGCTACTCCTATGGGCTCAAGAACTAGCTGAGCAACAGGAAACAAATGCTCTTGAGGAGATACCTGCCAAACTGCTCTAATCCCTATGTGAGGGACCAGCACATGACAATAATGTTTTCCCCCAATTATTTCCCTACTTGGACTAGTCTGAACTGCAGGAGATCTCCCAGCAGGCATGCAATAGCACCCTATGGACCTCACAATATCAAGAAGGCAGTGAGCACCACACTTGGCAAATAAAGGTGCAAACACCAGAGATTTAGCCAGGGATAGAGCTCAGTGGCACAGTGCCTTCCTGGCAAGCGCAAGGTCCTAAGTTCGATTCCCAGTACAAAAAAAAAATGTCAGAATTTTGGCATCAATAGTCAATCCATACTGGGAAAAAAGGCTCTGATGTTGAAGGTGGGATCAACTCTGAATCCCACACTAGCTCAGGCCTTTAGAGTATTTGCATCCAGGAAACATACCAACATGTATTTACGTACACACTGTTGATATCCACCTGGATATGGAAGATCATGTGGTTCCCACTGAGGTAGGGGCACACTGACTCCTACCTGACATTTGCACTAGGTTCTGACAAGAGTCTTTTCTGCACCACTGTCCTCACTGGAAGGGAACCTAGATAAACATGGAGCAGAGGGTATTGGTGGAGAGCCAAGGAACATTTTGGTCCCCACAAAAACCAGAGTGACACTGGAAACCTACCTGGATGATTGTATGAATGCCAGGGAAATAGTCTTCTCCCCAGAGTCAAACCTCTCCTAAGTGCACCCATGAAAACTCTATGCTTACTGTTCCCAGAGCAGGTGCAAAAAAAGCACAAAAACATGGAGAGAATTACTCCATGAGTCCTCATAGGTTTGACTTCACCCATGCAAGGCCAACCCTTACAGACACTAGTATGACCAAAGACTCAATCCTTTTTGACCTGAGAACCTCCAAATCAAGGAGGGTGCCAAGAAGGCTGAGAGACACCTTGGTAACTTACTCATGCATGTGGAGGTAGCCAGACCTCATCAGTCACCTGTGTCTACACCTGGATGTGTGTAGAGATCCATCTGAGCAACTTGTGCAGGTCCATCTGGCATCAGAAGCCCTGTGGAAACCACATATGTGCACAGTGATTTAGTCCACATTCCTTACACCTGCCTGTGTGAGAATTGTGGAGGTCACTGTGTTTGTTTGGGAAGCCCACTTGGTTCATCACATGGGTCCTTGAAGAACTCCAAGGATGGTGCCTGGTAAGAGAATTTTTTTTCTCCCTTGAACAAAAACCTGAAGTAATTGCAAGAGTCAGTATCTGGTGGTGGAAACTTTTGTATCAACAAAAATCTATGCCTCTCCATCAACCTAGGCGACTATAAAAATTGTATAATATGTCAGCCATCCTAAGTGAAAATGGTAATGCTTACCCATAGCCATTGGGAAATCATTTTTATTACTTTCAGAAGTACAGATGTACAACAGTGGGAAAAAGACAAGGATGCTCATGTGTCACCTCCTAATGCTCATCTGAAAAGACAGTGTCCCACAGTGGAAGAGGGCAGCTTCTCACAAGATCTGATCCCTGGCTGGGGCCTCAGCAGGATTCCTGGTGATGAAACACAGCATCACCAGATTAGACTCAGGCCCCTTTTCAACTTCGCTAAGGAAGAACAGGCCTCATGAATGGGGTTGTGTCTACGTTAGGACTTAAGTGACCATCTGCAATCTCAGCTGAAAAACTTTTATTCACCTCTGTGAATAACTGAAGGGAAGGCAACAACCCTATGCTAAAACCATGTAACACAGCATAACATTTGCTCTACAAGAACACTTGGCCTTAATAGTGGCCATCACCACAGGCAGAAAAAGGAGTTATCCATCCAGAAGCAAGAACCAGTCCAAGGGGAACACTGTCATCCTGAGAAACTAATCCTCATCAGTTCCTCACCTGCAAACATTCCTGTGTCTCCTGCTCAGTAGATCAGTCCACCACAATAGGTCACTGACCAGGAAAGAAACCATCCCAGGACATTCAGAACCTCAATACTCATTTTTCTGCACTGGACACCAAGGGCAAATTCATTGTCAGTAGACTGGGTCAGTCTCCCTTCACTGCTTCCCTGGGCAACTGCACCAAAGCACAGCCACAACAACACACAGGGGCCCCACCTAAACTTACCACAGCCCATGGTGAGCCTGTCTGGTGAGGAAACAAGCCCACACCTGCAATTATCTGGATCCTGTATCTTACAACTTACCATGAGTACTGGGCCCTCACTGACAGATGCCCAAGAGATCCCATCCTTTCCTTGTCCACATCTCCATGTCCAACTGTACACTCTCCTTATCATCCTCTCACTCAGGTTTCATTGCCAATACCAGGCTCCCCCAATGGGCCCATGGACTAGGGGAGCAACAGTAAATAGACACTGTTGTGCAAATACCTGCCACACTGCCTCCATCCATATCTCAGAGATCCACCCTCTGAAAGTCGACTCTTACCTGCATGCTCCCCTACTGGCACTAGACTGAAACACATGAGGTCTGCTGGCAGGCATACAAGAGCACCTGATGCTCCCCCATGACAGAAAGATGACACTGAACATATTTGCCAAATAAAAGGGGAAACATTGGAGCTGTGCCATCAATAGTCAAAGCAATACCAAAAAAGTGGCTCTGATGTTGAAACTGGGTTCACCACTGAACCCTGCACTAGTCAAGACCTTCACATAATGCATGTCCAGGAACATGAGAAAAACTCATTATGCACATGCTCCAGACAGTCACCTAGATACAGAAGAACCAAAGGTCCCCAAGGAGATACGAGCACCATAATTCCTACCTAATGTTTGCATGAGATTCTGACCACAGTCTTGTGGCCATCACTCTCTTCCCTTGAAGGGACCTGGACAAAGCATGGAGAAGAAGGTGTCAGTACTGAGCTGATGTGTATTTTAGGGAACATGGAAACCACAGTGTAACACAGGAAACTTACCTGAATGCTTGGATGATTCTCAGGGAATCAGTCCCATCCCCACTGCCCAAGCCCTCCTTGGTGGATTGCAAACTCTTCTATGATTAATACCTCTGGGCAGGGCCAGAACAAGAAAAAAAATACCTGGACTGAATCACACCTTCAATCCTTACCAGTTCAGCATCCATTTCACTTCACCCATGACAAGTGTTCCCTTATAGACAATGGCATGGTGGAGGACATCATCCTTTCTGACTGATCACCCATAGATCAAAAAAGGGGCAAGAAGGCTGAGAGACACCTTCGTCACTTACCCATGTAGTTGCAGGAATTCTTCAGCAGCATGCACTTGAGCCCGCCCTTACCTGGATGTCTGTAGGGATCTAAGTGAGTGGTGCAGCTCACTTTGATTTCAAAAGCCCTTTTAAAAATAAATTGGGGAATACTGATTTAGTGCACTTCTCTTTCCACCAGCACATGTGGAAACTGCAGACACTGCTATTGAGGAGCCTACAGCCTTCACCTACTGGGTCCTCTTGGAACTCCATGGAGTATGTCTGGTAAGAGAATTCCTTCTCACTTCAAAGGAAACATGAAGAAGTTCCAAGGTGAATATCTGCAGTGGTGAGAACCTGGATATGAGAAGAATCCCTGCTTCACAATATACAATGTGAGCACGAGAAACACATTATGGGCCAGCTATCCTACATGAAAAGGGGATGCTTATCCATAGCCAATGAGAGGAGCCCCGTATTTTACCTTTGTTGACACGTGTCACACAGCAGGAAAAGATAAGGGTGCCCAACTGCCCTCCCCCCTGTATAGAGCTGAAAAGGTGTCCCATGGCTGAAGGTGGCATCATCTCATAGGACCTGATCACCAGCTGATCACTAGGAGGATGCCTGGGAAGAGACATGGCATTAGGCAAGAGACATTAGGCAAAGGATCATTTTCAACCTCTGTAATGAACAAGTGTTCCTACAAAGTTACATCCACATTAGGAAAACTCTGCAACACTGCATCAATAAACTTTTCACTGGTGCATATACCTGAAGGAAGGCCTACCACACCATGTTAAACCACATACTTCAGCATACAATTTGGCCTGCAAGAACACTTGGCTTTTACTTTGGCCATCATCACTGGTACAAAAGGCTTTCACTTCCCCCAGATACCAAACCAATCTGAGCAGAAAACTCTCATCCTGAGAAAGTAAACCTCATCAACCAGTCATCTCCAAAGTTACTGTCCTCTTGACTCTGCAGGCTGGTTCACCACAATGTCATTAAACCAGAATACAAGCAATCCTGGGATAAACAGACCCTCAACATTTTCCTGCACCACACAAGGGCAAACTCAAGGTCACTGGAGAGGATCAGTTCCATATCCATTGCCTCCCTGGGCACCTGTACCCAAAGAACAGCCACACATCCCACAAGGTATGCACCATCACTTACAGAAGTCTATGGAGATCAACTGGTGCTGCAACAAAGGTCCTCACCTGCCCTTACCTGTATGGTGCAAATATTCAACGTATTGTCCCTTGTGGAACACCATTAGTTCTGTATCCCTCACTGCAAAATACATTCAAGAGAACCTATCATTTATCAGTCCCCCTTTTTTGTGTTCACAGGCACCATCTCTAAGTCATGTTATTATTCAGGATCCATTGCCACTACCAGGCTCCTGCAACAAGCCCGTGAAACAGCCATGCATCAGTAAATGGACAAGCTGAGGACATACCTGTGAAATGGGTGCAATCCCTTTATCAGGGACCCATCCTATGACAGTGATCAGTTGCCCCACCTGTTTCCCTCCTGGGCACATTATGAAATGCATGAGATCTACTGGCAGATCTCCTGTAATGTACAGGTGATGATCTTGTCCAAACAAAGAGAGAAATATTAGAGGTTCATCATGAATAGTTAAATCTATAACAGAAAAAAAAGGCTCTGAGGTTGAATGTGGCATCAGCTCTGGACCCCACACTACCTAAGACATTCAAAGGATGTAAGTCCAGAAAGTATGAGAACATTCCATTATGCACAAGCTCCTGACAACTACCTGGACATAGAAGATTATGTGGTTCCGACAAGGTACCTTCACTCTTACTTTTTTTGAGACAGGGTCTTAGGCTGGCCTTGAATGCAATATATAGCTCAGGCTGGGCACAAACATATGGCAATCCTCATGTCTCAGCATCCTGAGTGCTGGGATTAGAAGCTTGCACCACCACACCTGACTCTGCATCCTGATTCTTACCTGAAATTCGCATAAGGTTCCAGACACAGCCTTCTCGGCATCCCTGTACTTTCTCCTGAGGGGCAACTGGAGAAAACATGGAGGAGGTCTCAGTGTAGTGTGAATGCACAATTTGGTGCCCAAGAAAACCACTGAGTAACACTAGAGAAGTATCTGAAAGCTGGGATGAAAACCAGGGAAATGGTCCTTTCCCCAGAGTCAATCCTCTCCTACATGGACAACTGCAATCTCTCCCATGCTTACTGTTATCCAGCCAGAGATGCTCTCCAGCAAACACAGAAACCCAGACAGAATCACTTCTTCAATTTCACTGATCTGGCCTCCATCTGACCTCACCCATGCCATGTCCCCTCACAGCAGCAGCACGCCTGAGGACTCCATTCTGTAAGCACCTTCAAATCAAAAAGGGGACTGGGATCACTGAGGCACACCTTCATCACTTACCCATGCACGTTGAGGTAGTGGGACCTCATTGGTGGCCTCATCCCAAGCACACACTACCTAAATGTCCTTAGGGATCCACCTGAGTATGCTGCACATCTCACTATGACCTTAGCAGCGCTGTGAAAAACACATTGGGAAACACACCTCAGGCCAACACATGGTCAAACAGCAGAGGTCACTGTGTTTGGGAAGACCAGTTGTTTCACTCTCTGGGTCCTTTCAGAACTCCATGATAAAATCAGGTAATATAACTGTCCTTTGAATGGAAACTTGCAGAATTTCCATAGGTAAGAATCTGCAGAGATGGAAATGTGGATATTCAAAAGAATCTCTGGGGCCAGTGAGATGGCTTAGCAGCATAAGTGCCTGCCTGGCAAGTGTGAGGTTGGATAAGTCTAGGCATTGTCGGGTTTGGTCCCCCTGTAGCAGACTAGGAACAGAAATAAAAGACACAAGCATGTTAATATAATCAATTCAGTGTAGAATCCAAAATGGGTCTGGTGGTAGTAGACTTCACTACAGGTTTGGAGATCTCCCCTCTCTACAGCCACACATTCCAGGATGCCACCCACAGTGGTGTTTCATGACCTATTAATACACAAGCACACCTTCATTCCCATGTTATTAACTGCACTGGACCATCCTATTTTCCTTTTTGGATGTCCTTTTACAGGATTTGTGCTTTGCATGTTCATTTTTCTTTTTGCCAATGAAGTTCTGATGGGGTGTATTTATTGTTTGCAAGTGGATTTAAAGAAAATTTTAAAGAAAAAGTACTAAGGTTTAATTATGTTTGTGAGGAGCAAATGTACTCCCCAGTTTTATTTATTTAATTGAGTTTCAAGAGATAGATTTTTTTTTTTCTTAAAGCCTGGCCTTTAGTGAATGTGTCTTTGGCCATAATTGTCTTTTGTGCTGAGGACCCAGCCCTGTTTAACTGCCTGTAATAATTATGACCAACTTAGCTGTTTACAATATTTCCTCCTCTGAAGAGCTATCCCTAATTGCAGTGAGGGGAGCATGGGCATAGTTTCCATCTAATTCCTTCAAGCTGAGAAGGATCTATGTAGGGGAGACCACAGTCAGCGGCCTTCTCCAGAGAGCTAATTTAATGGGCCTCAGAAGTTTTATAGTTTAGCAGTTATGAACTCTCTTTATGAGGTGATCTGGTGGACCTTGTTAGAAGAAATCTAGAAGAAATCATTTATCATTGATTTCATTTGCATGATCACTTGGAGTTTGGCAGCCTCTAGGCAAGAATAAACAATTTTCTTGAGAAATTAGAGCATGTGTAATCCAAGCACGAGCACTAGAATGGAAAGGCAGGTTGGGGAAAGAGCTGAGTCTAGAAAATGTTCTTGTCAAACCAGAAGTGATTATAACACACTGACTCTTAGACTTCTTTTATTTCTAGCTTGTTATTATGACATTGTTTTTATACATCTTTTGGTTATACTTTTCTGCTGGATGTTCAAGACCAAGTTAAAGTGAGACCTGTGTTAATTAAAATTAACCTCCTTCTGTCTATCAAGGTCAGTTAAGTCTCCTCAAGCATTATTTTGGAACCATGTACAGAGTCTCTCAGCTCCTCTGCCAGTGTCAGCCACCAGGATAGTTCACAGCCTTGCTTGACCATGTTGCTTAACATGAAAGTTCGTGAGATTTTTTCCTCTAACGACCCTGCTTAGGCACACTATACACTGTTGATTCCCATCCTCTCTGATCCAATAATCTCCAACAATATCCCTACTCAGGAGGTTGGGTGACTCACCAAGGTTATAGTATCTTGCAGAAAAAGTTACCTCATGTCCTGGGTCCTCATTGACCTCATTTGTGGCATTGTCTGGAGTGTTCAGTGTCTAAGCATCCTTAAGTGTAGTGACACATATATAACATGTGCATTATGAAAATCTTTTTAAAAATATATTTTGACAGCTGACCTCATGTTGGTTTGACATATACCTCTTATCACAAATATCGAGTACAAGAGAAGGGCAGATATTTCAGTCTAAAAGAAAAAGTTACCACCATAAACAATATCAATTTTTTTTATCTTGGAAGGTTTGTACACCTGGAATGCACAAATACATTTAATACACCATGAGATTAGCAGTAATGAATGTTATAGCTATATGAAACCTTTGTTTCTTAATTTAGTTTTGTACCAAGAACATCTTTTAATGAGAAAACCTTATTGTTTTATATATAGAAAACTTAACCTTTTGGCAAAGACCAATGTAAATATATCACAATATTGGGGTGTGTCTTCCATAAGGCTATGGAAATTGCCAGTGCCCCTTAGTGAACAAGGACTGGAGAAATATTTCCAGATAGCTGCATCCTTATTCATCAAGGGGAGTCCTGTCTAACCATTTCTCCAAGCCTAAGGGGTCTCTATTTGATCATCTAGATAAATTTTGATGACCTATGAGAACCAGATCACAATAATTAATATTATTTTGATGAATGAAAGACTCAAATTATTGTACACAGACAACAATATGTATTATATTTATAAAACCAGTCATTTTGATCAGCTGGAAACCTGGGTGGAAGCATGTCTTTAATTCTAATGACATATATAAACAAGATTATGTTATAGACAAATGTATCAAAAGTCCAAAACAGCAGAAAGAAGAAAAAATTATTAAGCTCAAACAAAAGAGCTGTTTACAGATTGGACAGACAAACACACATAAGATGATTTGATTATAAAATCAGAGTCCACACTGATGTTTTTAGCCCAACTGAATTGTAATAACTGTTTTACAATTTTTAAGTTTTAAATTACAAATAGACTAGTCAGAACTTTTAAAGTCAATTGACAGAGATCTCTTATAAGAATTAGAAGGAATAAATGCCATTTACTTATAATCAGTATATTTTCCTGTATTTTATTTTGTCTTAATAATTTTGGCAATTTTGTGACCTTTCCTTTATTTAGCTTCTGGCCCAGTCCCTCTTTACATTTCTTTTTACTTACTCAGACCTTTTTCTTTTAAGAGCCCAGCACTTGTGGGATCTCTCTCTGTAAGACTTAACACAGCAAGGATGTATCTAAAAAATTATAATGATTTATACCAGTCAGAAACTAACAGCAATATTATGTAGAGGTGTATGCCTGATTTCAATCATTATAGACTTCATTGGCTGCATTCTTTTGACCATTGAAATAAAAAATTTAAGAAGATTAAAATCTGATTGAGAGGCTTTCTCCATCTTTGGCCAGGGCTGTGCCCTGCCTGCTGGCTCCACATGCACCTGGCACCTCAACACCCACCCCAAGGGATGGATCATAATTTTTATCTATTTTCTTAAAAGTCAGATGAAGTAAGATAATTTCTGCTGCTGGTGAATGGGGAGTCTGTGTCTGTCTCCTGAGTTGTTATGACTACAGAGCAGGTTATTACTGCTACACATTTCCACACCTGGCCACTGGTGCTGTCCCAATTTGATGATGTAAGAGTGGGTGGATTCAAAAGGGTGTGGGTGCAGGGAGCAGTCAGGCCAGCAGACAGGGGTGCAGGAAGGCCCATGGCTGACCACTGCTATGGCATGGGATGGGGTAACCACTGTCCTTCACCCAGTGGTGAAGTGCACTTCAGGTCAGAGGCAGCTCCCCAGTCCCAGTGTCTTGGTTACATTTCTCTCATTGCTGAGACAAAATACCTGACACCCAAAATTAAGGAAGGAAAGGTTTATTTAGCTCACAGGGTTCTTATTAGGGAAACACTCAGGCAACTCCAGGTTCTGTGTGGGCCACAGGGCAGCCTAGTAATACATGGGCAAGAGTCATTCCCTTAGAGGCCTCTGCATATTTCACTGTAGAATTCAGTTATTTCCAGAGCCACACACTCCAGAAAGTTCAGACTTGCTTATTTCCTTGGACTGAACTTATGCAGAAGCAGGTCAACCTCTACCTGCCTGTAGAAGAGACTTCAGCTCTATGCTTTTCTACCCACTCATCCCTATAGGGAACCAGCCAGCAAAGAATACCTTAGTTTCCACACCCCTGTAAATACAGCAGAATGTTCCTGGCAAATGCTTTATGCTTCTTACATAGAGTTCTTATCAGGGAAATACTCAGGCAACCCCAGCTTCTATGTGGGTCACAGGGCAACCTAGTAATACATGGGCAACTGCCATTCCCCATAGAGGCCCATGCAGATATCACTGTAGAACTCAGTTATTTCCGGAGCCACACACTCCTGAGAGTTCAGGCTTGCTTATTTCCTTGGACTAAACTGATCTATAAGCTGGTCACCTGCTACCTGCGTGCAAGCAGAGACTGCAACACTGTACTTTTCCACACATTCATCCCTTTGTGACACCAGCCAGCCCAGAACACCTTAGTTTCCACACTCCTGTAAATTCAGCACAACCTTCCTAGCAATTACTTTATTCTTCTTACAGAGAGTTCTTATTAGGGAAACAGTCGAGCAACACCAGGTTCTATGTAGGTCACAGGGCAGCCTAGTAAATCATGGGCAACTGCATTTCCCCATAGAGGCCTATGCAAGTTTCACAGAAGAACTCAGTTATTTAGAGAGCCACATACTCCCAAAAGTTCAGGCTTACTTATTTCCTTGGAGTGAACTTACTCAGAAGCTGGTCACCCTCCTCTTCTGGCAAGCAGAGAATTCAACATTATACATTTCCACCCATTCATTCCTATAGGGCATCATCCCTCAAATAACACCTTAGTTTCCACACTCTTGTAAATATAGTAGAACCAACCTGGCAAATGCTTTATGCTTCTTACATAGAGTTCTTATTTGGGAAACATTCAGGCCACCCCAGGTTCTATGTAGGCAAAACAGAAGCCTAGTAATACTGGGACAATGGCCATTCCCCTTAGAGGCTTCTGCAAATTTCACTGTAGTACCTAGTTATTTCCATGGCCCCACACTCCTTAAAGTTCAGGGTTGCTTACATCTTTGGAGTGAACTTATCTACAAGCTAATCCATCTCTAGCTGCTTCCTAGCACAGAGGGCAGCATGATGCTTTTCTCCCCATTCATTCCAATGGGGCCTGGGAAGCAAAGAATACATTAGTTTCTACACTGCAGAAATACAGCAGAACCATCCTGGAAGGTGCTTTGTGCTTCTGACCTGGAGTTCTTATACGGAAACACTCAGGGAACTCTAGGTTCCATGTGGGCCACAGAGCAGCCTAGCAATACATGGGTAATTGCCACTCCCCATAGAAACATCTGAACATTTCACTGCAGAACTTAGTGATTTCCACAGCCACACACTCCTGAAAGTTTAGGGTTGCTTATTTCCTTGGACTAAAGTGATCATAAGCTGGTCACCCTCTACCTCCTGCGAACAGAGACTTCAGGACTATACTTTTGCACCAATTCATCCATATTGGGCACCAGCCTGCAAAAAACACCTTAGTTTCCACACCCCTGTAAATACATTAGAAACTACCTGGCAAATGCTTTATGCTTCTTGCATAGAGTTCTTGTTAGGGAAACACTCAAGCAACCCCAGGTTCTATGTAGGCAAAAGGGCAGTCTAGTAATACCTGGACAACTGCCATTCCTCTTAGAGACCTCTGCAAATTGCACTGTAAAACCTACTTATTTCCGGAGCCACACACTCCAGAAAGTTCAGGCTTGCTTATTTACTTTGACTGAACTTATCCTGAAGTTGGTCACCCTCCACCTGCTTACAAGCAGAGATTACAGCACTATAATTTTCCACCGATTCATCCTTATGTTGCACCAGCTGGCATACAACACTTTAGTTTCTGCACTCCTGTAAATACAGCAGAATCTTCCTGGCAAATGCTTTATACTTCCTGCATTGAGTTCTTATTAAGGAAACTCCAGGTTCTATGGGGGCTATAGGACAGCCTAGGAATACAGGGGCAATTTCATTCCCCATAGAAACATCTGAAAATTTCACTGCAGAACTCAGTTATTTCCAGAGCCCCACACTCCTGAAAGTTCAGGATTGCTTATTTCCTTGGATTGAACTTATCTAGAAGCTAGTCCAGCTCTAGCTGCTTCCTAGCACAGAGGGCAGCATGATGCTTTTCTCCCCATTCATTCCAATGGGCCCTGGGAAGCAAAGAATACATCAGTTTCTACACTGTTTTAAATATAGCTGAACCATCCTGGAAGGTGCTTTATCCTTCTACCTGGATTTCTTATAGGGAAACACTCAGGCAACTCCAGGTTCCATGTGGGCCACCGAGCAGCTTAGTAATACATGGGCAATTGCCTTTCCCCATAGAGTCATTTGAAAAATTCACTGCAGAACTCAGTAATTTCCATAGCCCCACACTCCTGAAAGTTCAGGGTTCATCATTTCCTTGAACTAAACTGATCCATAAGCTGGTCACTGTCTATTCCTGCAAGGAGATACTTCAGCACTATACTTTTCCACCCATGCATCTGTACTGGGCACCATAATGCAAACAACACCTTAGTTTCCACACTCCTGTAAATACAGTACAACCTACCTGGCAAATGTTTTATGCTTCTTACATAGAGTTCTTATAAGCAAAACACTCAAGCAAACCCAGGTTCTATGGAGGCAAAAGGACTGCCTAGTAATACCTGGACTACTGCCATTCCCCATAGAGGCCCATGCAAATTTCACTGTAGAACATAGTTATTTCCAGAACCACACACTCCCAAAAGTTCAGGCTTGCTTATTTCCTGGGACTGAACTTATCCTGAAGCTGGTAACCCTCTACCAGCTTACAAGCAGAGATTACAGCACCATACTCTTCCACCCATTCATCCCATGGTTGCAGAGCCAGCATAGAACAGCTTAGTTTCTGCACTCCTGTAAATACAGCAGAACTTATCTGGCAACTGCTTTATACTTCCTACATAGAGTTCTTATTAGGGAAACACTTCAGCAACCCCACTTTCTGGGCCACAGGGCCACCTAGGAATACAGGGGCAATTGTCATTCCCTGTAGGGATATCAGAAAATTTCAATGTAGAACTCAGTTATTTCTATAGCCCCCACATTCCTGAAAGTTCAGGGTTGCTTATTTCCTTGGATTGAACTTATCTAGAAGCTAGTCCATCTCTAGCTGCTTCCTAGCACAGAGGGAAGCTGTATGCTTTTCTTCCCATTATTCCAATGGGGCCTGGGAATAAAAAAATACAGTAGTTTGTGCACTTCTCAGTACAGTAGAACAATTCAGGAAATTGCTTTATTATTCTTACCTGGAGTTCTTATTAGGGAAACACTCAGGCAACTCCAGGTTCCATGTGGGCCACAGGGCACCCTAGAAATACATGGGTAATAGCTATTTCCTTTAGAGACATCTGAAAATTTCATTGTAGAACTCAGTGATTTCCACAGCCCCACACTCCTGAAAGTTCAGAGTTGCTTATTTGTTTGGACTGAACTTAGCCAGAAGCTAGTCCAGCTCTAGCTGCTTCCTAGCACAGAAGGCAGCAGGGTGATTTTCTACACATTGGTTCCAATGGAGCCTGGAAAGCAAAGATCATTAGTTTGTACACTTGTGTAAATACAAAGGAACCATTCTGGAAGGTGCTTTATGCTTCTGACCAGGACTTATTTGTAGGGAAACACTCTGACAATTCCAGGTTCTATGAGGCCCCAGGGCAGCCTAGTAATAAATGGGCATTTACTATTCCCCATAGAGACATCTGAAAAATTCACAGCAGAACTCATTTATTTCCACAGCCCCACACTCCTGAAAGTTCAGAGGTGCCTATTTCCTTTGACTGAACTTATCCAGAAGCTAGTCCAGCTCTCGCATCTTCCTAGCACACAGGACAGCAGTATGGTTTTCTTCCTATTCATTGCAGTGCAGAATGGGAAGCATATATTACATTAGTCTCTACCCTTCTGTAAATATAGCAGAACCATCCTGGTAGGTGCTTTATGCTACTGACCTGGAGTTCTTATTATGGAAACTCTCAGGAAATTCCAGGATCTACGTAGGCCACAGGGCAGCTTAGTAGTGCATGGTCAAATGCCATCCCACATAGAGATATCTGAAAATTACTTTGTAATTTTTTGTAAGAAAGAATATCTTTTTTTCCACACTTCTCTCCATAGAGCAGAACCATCCTTTAAGGTGCTTTATGCTTTTTACCAAGAGTTCTTCTTAGGGAAATAAGCAGGTAACTGCAGCTTCTATGTGAGCCACAAGGTAGCCTAGTAATACATGGAAAATTGCCATTCCCCGTAGTGACATTTGAAAGTTTAATTGTAGAACACAGTTACTTCAATACTCTTGAAAGTTCAGGTTTGCTTAGTTCTTTGGTCTTTACTGATGCACCAGCTCCCCCAGCTCTAGCTCCTTCCTCGTATCCAAGGCAACAGTATGCTTCCTTTCCCATTGAATCCAAAGGGGGCCTGGGAAAGAAAGAATACCTTTGTTTCCACACTTCTCGCCATACAGCAAAACCATTCTGAAAGGTGCTTTATGCTTCTCACCTAGAATTCTTCTTAGGGAAAAGCACAGGCACCTGCAGCTTCTATGTGCACTGCAGAGCAGCCTAGTAATGTATGGAAAATTTCCATTGTCCAGAGAGACATCTGAAAATTCAATTGTAGAACTCAATGACTTAAACAACCCCACACTCCTGAAAGTTCAGGGTTGCTTAATTCCTTGGAATTATGAACCAGCTTCAATGGTTCCAGCTCCTAACTCGCACCCAGGGCAACAGTATGCTTGCTTTCCCATTGATTCCAAAGTGGCCTGGGAAAGAAAGAATATATTTGTTTCCACACTTCCCTATATTCAGCAGAACCATACTGGAAGGTTCTTTGTGATTCTCTCCTAGAGCTCTTCTTTGGAAAATGCGCAGGCAACTGCAGCTTCTCTATGTGCCACAGGGCAGCCTAGGAATACATGGATAATTGCCATTCCCACAGAGATATCTGAAAATTTCATTGTAGAACTCAGCAATTTACACAGCCTTACACTCCTGAAAGTTCAGGGTTGTTTATTCCTTTGCCTTTACTTATGCAACAGCTCTCAGAGCTCTAGCTCCTTCCTCACACCCAGGGCAACAGTATGCTTTCTTTCCCATTGATTACAATGGGGACACGGAAAGAAAGAATATCTTTGTTTCCACCCTTCTCTCCAAACAGCAGAACCATCCTGGAAGGTGCTTTATGCTTCTCAACTACAGTTCTTCATAGGGAAACCATCAGGAAACTGCAGCTTATATGTGCAGAAAGGATAGCCTAGGAATACATGGATAATTGCCATTCCCACGGAGATATCTGAAAATTTCATTGTAGAACTCAGTGATTTCCACAGCCGCACACTCCTGAAATTTAAGGCTTGCATAGTTAATTGGACTTTACTTATGCACCAGGTCCCCCAGCTCTAGCTCCTTCCTTGCACTCAGGGAAACTGTATGCTTACTTTGCCACTGATTGCAGTGGGGCCTGGGAAAGAAAGAATATCTTTGTTTCCACACTTGTCTCCTTACATCAGAACCATCCTGGAAGGTGATTTATGATTCTCAGCTAGAGTTCTTCTTAGGGAAAAGTGCAGACAACTACAGGTTCTATGTGCGCCACATGCAGCCTAGTAATTCATGGAAAATTGCCATTACCCATGGAGACATTTTTTTTTTTTCTGAAAAATTCATTACAGAACTCAGTGATTTCAAGAGCCCCACATACCTAAAAGTTCAGGGTTGCCTAGTTCTTTAAAATTAACTTATGCACCAGCTACCCCAGCTCTAGCTCCTTTGTAGCACCCAGGGCAACATTATGCTTTCTTTCACATTGATTCTAAGTAGGGCTGGGAAAGAAAGAATATATTAGTTTCCACACTTCTCTCCATACAGCAGAACCATCCTGGAATGTGCTTTATTCTTCTTACATAGAGTTTTCTTAAGGAAACGTGCAGCCCACTGTAGATTCTATGTGTGCAACAATGCAGTCTAGTAATGCATGGAAAATTGCCAGTCCCCATAGAGATATCTGAAAATTACTTTGTAGAACTCATTGATTTCCACAGCCCCACACTCCTGAAAGTTTGAGGTTGCTTATATCCTCGGACTTCACTTATGCACCTGCTCCCCTACCTATAGCTCCTTCCTAACACCAAGGTCAACTGTATGATTTCCTTCATTTGATTCCAAAGGAGCATAGGAAAAAAAGAATATCTTTAATTCCAGACTTCTCTCCATATAAAAGAAACATCCTGGAAGGTGCTTTGTGCTTCTCACCCAGAGTTCTTCTTAGATAAATGCGCAGGCAACAACAGCTTGCATGTACGCAACAGGGCAGCCTAGTTATACATGGAAAATTGCCATTGCACCTAGAGACATCTGAAAATTTCATATTAAAACTCAGTGATTCAAACAGTCTCTCACCCCTGAAAGTTTAGGGTTGCTTAGTCGTTTGGACTTTACTTATGTACCAGCTCCCGCAGGTCTAGCCCCTTCCTTGCACTCATTATGCTTTCTTTCCCGTTGATGCTATTGAGGCTCAGGAACGAAAGAATATATTTGTTTCCACAATTCTCTCCATACAGCAGAACTATAATGGAAGGTGCTGTATGCTTCTCACATAGAGTCCTTCTTAAGGAAACTCATAGGCAACTGCGGCTCCTATGTGCCCCACAAAACAGTCTAGTAATACATGGAAAATTGCCATGACTCATAGAGATATCTGAAAATTTCCTTGTAGAACTCAGTGATTTCAACAATGTTGCACTCCCTAAAGTTCAGGGTTGCTTAGTTCTGTTTTTTTTTTTTTTTTGTGGGTACCGGGGGTCGACCTCAGGACCTCGTGCACCAACAGGCACCCATGCCGCTGAGTGATATCACCGGCCCCTTTTTCGTATGTGGGATCCGGGAGTCGAACTCAGGCCCTCGCGCTTGCAAGGCAGGCACTTATGCCGCTGAGCCATCTCACCAGCCCTGGATATGATTTTAGATAGACTTACATTGTAAGAATATGTGTCTCAAAGATGCTAGAGATGTTCCAAAGGCTTATTTTTGTGATTAGAACATCAGAGTGGGATTACACCCCTGAACCGTCTCACCGGCCTGGTTGCTTAGTTCTTTGGATTTTACTCATGAACCAACTGCCCCAGGTCTAGCACCTTCCTCGCACCCAGGGCAACAGTACGCTTTGTTTCCCTTTGATTAAAATGGGGCCTGTAAAATAAAGAATATCTTTGTGTCCACACTTGTCTCCATACAACAGAACCATCCTGGAGGGCGCTTTCTATTTCTCACCTAGAATTCTTCTTAGGGAAATGCTCAGGCAACTGCAGCTTCTATGAATGCCACAGGGCAGCCTAGGAATACATGGAAAATTGCTATTGCCCATAGAGACATCTGAAAAATTCATTGTAGAACTCAGTGATTTCAACAGCATCACACTCCTGAAAGTTCAGGGTGGCTTAGTTCTTGGAACTTTACTGATGCACCAGCTCCTGAATCTCTAGCTCCTTCCTAGCACCCAGGGCAACAGTATGCTTTCTTTGCTGTTCTTTCCAAAGGTGCCTGGGAAAGAAAGAATATCTTTGTTTCCACTCTACACTCCACACAGCAGAACCACCCTGGAAGGTGCTGTATGCATCTCACCTAGCGGTCCTCTTAGGGAAAGGCACAGACAGCTGCAGCTTCTATGGGCACAACAGGGAAGCCTAGGAATACATGGAAAATTACCATTGCCCATAGAGACATCTGAAAATTTCATGGTAGAACTCAGTGATTTCAATAGCCTAACACTCCTGAAAGTTCAGGGTTGCTTACTTCTTCAAATTTTACTTATGCACCAGCTCCCCAAGCTCTAGCGCCTTTCTCGCACCCAGGGCAGCAGTATGCTTGCTTTCCCATTGATTCCAATGGGGCCTGGGAAAGAAAGAATATCTTTGTTTCCACACTATTCTCCATAGAGCAGAACCATCCTGGAAGGTGCTTTATGCTTCTCACTTAGACTTCTACTTGGTTAATTCCGCAGGCAAACTGAAGCATCTATGTGCACCACAGGTCAGCCTAGGAATCCATGGAAAATTGCCATTGCCCATACAGACATCTGAAAATTTCAATGTAGAACTCAGTGATTTGCACAGCGTCACACTCCTGAAAGTTGTGGATTGCTTAGTTATTGGAACCTTACTTTGGCAGCAGCTCCCCCAGCTCTAGCTCCTTTCTCGTACCGAGGTCAACGGTATGCTTGCTTTCCCATTGATTAAAATGGGGCCTGGGAAGGAAAGAATATCTTTGTTTCCACACTGCTCTCCATACAGCAGAACCATCCTGGAAGGTGCTTTATGCTTCTCACTTAGAGTTCTCTTAGGGAAATGCGCAGGCAAACTGAAGCTTCTATGTGCACCACAGATCAGCCTAGGAATATATGTAAAATTGCCATGTCCCATACAGACATCTGAAAAATTCATTGCAGAACTCAGTGATTTCAACAGCCGCACACTCCTGAAAGTTCAGTGGATTGCTTAGTTCTTGGAACTTTACCTATACAAGAGCTGCCCAACCTCTAGGTACTTTCTCGCACCGAGTACAACGGTATGCTTGCTTTCCATTGATTCCAATTGGCCTGGTAAAATAAGAATAATCTTTGTTGCCACACTTCTCTCCATACAGCAGAACCATCCTGGAAGGAGCTTTATGCTTCTCACTTATAGTTCTTAGGGAAATGCGCAGGCAAACTGAAGCTTCTATGTGAGCCACAGGTCAGCCTAGAAATCCATGGAAATCTGCCTTTGCCCGTACACACATCTGAAAATCTCAATGTAGAACTCAGTGATTTCAAAAGACTCGCACTCCTGAAAGTGGTTGATTGCTAAGTTCTTGGAACCTTACTTCAGCAGCAGCTCCCCCAGCTCTAGCCCCTTCCTCTTAACCAGGGCAACGTTATGCTTGCTTTGTAATTGAGATCTTTGGGGCCTGGGAAATCAAGAATATCTTTGTTTCCACCCTACTCTCCACACAGCAGAACCATCCTGGAAGGTGCTTTATATTTCTCACCTAGAGTTCTTCTTAGGGAAACGCACAGGCAACTGCAGCTTCTATGTGCGCCACAGGGCAGACTAGGAATACATAGAAAATTGCCATTGCACATACAGACATCTGAAAATTGCATTGTAGAGCTCAGTGATTTCAACCGCCTCAAACTGCTGAAAGTTCAGTGTTGCTTAGTTATTGGAACCTTACTTTGGCAACAGCTCCCCCAGCCCTAGCTCCTTCCTCATAACCTGGACAACAGTATGCTTGCTTTCCCATTTATTACAATGGGGCAGGGAAAGCAAGAATATCTTTGTTTCCACCCTACTCTCCATACAGTAGAATCATCCTGCAAGCTGCTTGATGCTTCTAACCTAGAATTCTTCTTAGGGAAACGCTCAGCCAACTGCAGCTTCAATGTGCACCACAGGGCAGCCTAGGAATACATGCAGAATTGCTTTTGCCCATACAGACATCTGAAAACTTCATTGTGGAACTCAGTGATTTCAACAGCCTCACACTCCTGAAAGTTCAGTGTTGCTTAGTTATTAGAAACTTTCTTAGGCAGCAGCTCCCCCAGCTCTAGATCATAGCTCACACCCAGGGCAACAGTATGCTTGCTTTCCAATTGATTCCAATGTGGCCTGGGAAGGTAAGAATAATCTTAGTTGCCACACTTATCTCCATACAGCAGAACCATCCTGGAAGGTGCTTTATGCTTCTCACCTAGAGTTGCTCTTCGGGAAATGCGCAGGCAACTGCAGCTTCTATGTGCGCCAAGGACAGCCTAGTTATACATGGAAAATTGCCATTGCCCATACAGACATCTGATAATTTCATTGCAAAAGCTGTGATTTGCACAGCGTCACACTCCTGAAAGTTCAGTGTTGCTTAGTTATTGGAACCTTACTTTGGCAGCAGCTCCCCCAGCTCTAGCTCCTTCCTCTTAACCAGGGCAACATTATGCTTGCTTTATAATTGAGAACTTTGGGGCCTGGGAAAGAAAGAATATCTTTGTTTCCACCCTGCTCTCCATACAGCAGAAACATCCTGGAAGGTGCTTTATGCTTCTCACCAAGTGTTCTTCTTAGGGAAATGCTCAGGCAACTGTAGCTTCCATGTGCACCACTGTACAGCCTAGGAATACATGAAAAATTGCCATGTCCCATACAGACATCTGACAATTGCATTGTAGAACTCAGTGATTTCAACAGCCTCACACTCCTGAAAGTTCAGTGATGCTTAGTTATTAGAACCTTTCTTAGGGAGCAGCTCCTCCAGCTCTAGATCCTTCCTCACACCCAGGGCAACAGAATGCTTGCTTTCCAAATGATTCCAATGTGGCCTGGGAAATTAAGAATAATCTTTGTGGAATAATACTGCCAAGAACATGAGTGGAGAAGAAAGAAGTGAGGAGAAGAAGGCCTGAGGACAGCCCACTGGAGAAATACTACCAGGAGCGTGAGTGGAGAAGGACGAAGTAAGGAGAAGAAGGCCTGAGGACAGCCCAGTGGAGTAATACTGCTAGGAGCATGAGTGGAGAAGGACAAACTCAGGAGAAGGCCTGAGGACAGCCCAGTGGAGTAATATCACCAAGAACATGAGTGGAGAAAGACGAAGAAAGGAGAAGAAGGACTGATGACAGCCCAGTGGAGTAATACTACCAGGAACGTGAGTGAAGCACGAAGAAAGGAGAAGAAGGACTGATGACAGCCCAGTGGAGTAATACTACCAGGAACATGAGTGGAGAAGTATGAAGTCAGGAGAAGTAGGCCTGAGGACAGCCCAGTGGAGTAATACTACCCAGAGTGTTAATGCATTAGTATGAAGTCAGGAGCAGAAGTCCTCAGAACAGCCTAGTGGAGTAATACTTCCAGGAGTGTGAATGCAGAAGGACAAAGTCAGGAGAAGAAGGCCTGAGGACAGCCCAGTGGAGTAATACTTCCAGGAGTGTGAATGCACAAGGATGAATTCACGAGAGGAAGAACTGAGGATAGCCCTCTGGAGTAACACCACCAGGAACATGAGTGGAGAAAGACAAAGTCAGAAGAACAAGGCCTGAGGACAGCCCAGTGGAGTAATACTTCCAGGAGCGTGAATGCAGAATGACGAAGTCAGGAGAAAAAGGCCTGAGGACAGCCCTCTGGAATAACACTACCAGGAACGTGAGTGGAGAAGAATGAAGTCAGGAGAAGAAGGCCTGAGGACAGCTCAGTGGAGTAATACTTCCAGGAGTGTGAATGCAGAAAGACGATCTCAGGAGAAGAAGACCTGAGGACAGCCCTCTTTAGTAATACTACCAGGAGTGTGAATGCAGAAGGATGAATTCAAGAGAAGAAACACTGAGGACAGCCCAGTGGAGTAATAATTCCAGGAGTGTGAATGGAGAAGTACAAGGTCAGGAGAAGAAGCACTGAGGACAGCCCAATTGAGTAATTCTTAGAGGAGTGTGAATGCACAAAGATGAAGTCAGGAGAAGAAGGCCTGAGGAGAGCCCAGTGGAGTAACACTACCAGGAGTGTGATTGCAGAAATACGAAGTCAGGAGAAGAAGGCCTGGGTACAGCCTAGTGGAGTAATACTTCCAGGAGTGTGAATGCAAAAAGACGAAGTCAGGAGGAGAAGGCCTGAGGACAACCCTCTGGAGTAATACAATCAGGAAAATGAGTGAGAAGTACAAAGTCAGGAGAAGAATGCCTGAGGACAGCCCAGTGGAGTAATACTTCCAGGAGTGTGAATGCAGAAGGTTGAATTCAGGAGAAGAAGGACTGAGGACAGCCCTCTGGAGTAATACTACCAGAAACGTGAATGGAGAAGGACGAAGTCAGGAGTAGAAGGCCTGAGTACAGCCCAGTGGACTAATACTCCCAAGAACATGAGTGGTGAAGAATGAAATCAGGAGAAGAAGGCGTGAGAACAGCCCAGTGGAGTAATACTACCAGGAGAGTGAGTGGAGAAGGACGAAGTGAGAAGAAGGCCTGATTACCGCCCTGAGGAGTAATACTTCCATGAGTGTGAATGCAGAAAGATGAAGTCAGGAGAAGTATGCCTGAGGAAAGCAATCTGTTGTAATACTACCATAAGTGTGAATGGAGAAGGACGAAGTCAGGAGAAGAAGGCCTGAGTTCAGCCCAGTGGAGTAATACTACCATGAGTGTGAATGGAGAAGTACGAAGTCAGGAGAAGAAGGCCTGAGGACAGCGCAGTGGAATAATACCACCAGGAGTGTTAATGCAGAATTACAAAGTCAGGAGAAGAAGGCCTGAGGACAGCCCAGTTTAGTAATACTTAAAGGAGTGTGAATGCAGAAGGACGAAGTCAGGAGAAGAAGGCCTGAGGACAGCCCAGTGGAGTAATCCTTCCAGGAGTGTGCATGGAGAAGGACGAAATCAGGAGAGGAATACCTGAGGACAGCCCTCGGAGTAATACTCCCAGGAATGTGAGTGGAGAAGGACGAGGTCAGGAGAACAAGTCCTGAGGACAGTCCAGTGGAGTAATACTTAAAGGAGTGTGAATGCAGAAGGACGAAGTCAGGAGAAGGCCTGAGGACAACCCAGTGGAGCAATACTTCCAGGAGTGTGAATGTAGAAGCACGAATTCAGGAGAAGAAGGCCTGAGGACAGCCCTCTGGAGTAATACTACCAGGAGTGTGAATGGAGAATGACAGAGTCAGGAGAACAAGGCCTGAGTACAGCCCAGGGGAGTAATATATCCAGGATGTGAATGGAGAAGTGTGAAGTCAGGAGAAGAAGGCCTGAGGACAGCCCAGTGGAATAATATTTCCAGGAGTGTGAACGATAATTAGTAAGTCAGGAGAAGAAGGCCTGAGGACAGCCCAGTGGAGTAGTACTTCCAGGAGTGTGAATGCAGAAGTTCGAAGTCAGGAGAAGAAGGCCTGAGGACAGCCCAATGGAGTAAGACTTCCAGGAGTTTGAATGCAGAAGGACGAAGTCAGGAGAAGAAGGCTGAGGACAGCCCAGTGGAGTAATATTTCCAGGAATGTGAATGAAGAAGGACGAAGTCAGGAGAAGGTCTGAGGACAGCCCAGTGGAGTAATACTTACAGCAGTGTGAATGGAGAAGTGCAAAATCAGGAGAAGAAGGCCTCAGGACAGCACAGTGGAGTAATACTTCCAGGAGTGTGAATGGGGAAGTACAAAATCAGGAGAAGTCCCGAGGATAGCCTAGTGGAGTAATACTTCCAGGAATGTGAATGCAGAAGGACAAAATTAGGAGAAGCAGTCCTGAGGACAGCCTAGTGGAGTAATACTTCCAGGAGTGTGAATGCAGAAGGACGGAGTCAGGAGAAGAAAGCCTGAGTGCAGCACAGTGCAGTAATATTTCAAGGAGTATGAGTGGAGAAGTACGAAGTCAGGAGAAGAAGCACTGAGGACAGCCCAATTGAGTAATTCTTCCAGGAGTGTTTATGCAGAAGGAAGAAGTCAGGAGAACAAGGCCTGACTACAGCCCAGTGGAGTAATACTGCCAAGAATGTGTGTGGAGAAGTATGAAGTCAGTAGAAGAAGGCATGAGGAAAGCCCAGTGGAGTAATACTAACAGGAGTGTGAATGGAGAAGGATGAAGTGAGGAGAAGAAGTCCTGAGGACAGCCCAGTGGACTAATACTACCAGTAGTGTGAATGGAGAAGGACGAAGTCAGGCGAAGAAGGCCTGAGGACAGCCCTCTGGAGTAATACTAACAGCAGTGTGAATGCAGAAGAACGGAGTCAGGAGAACAGGGCCTGAGGACAGCTCAGTGGAGTAATGCTTCCAGGAGTATGAATGCAGAAGGACAAAGTGAGGAGAAGGCCTGAAGATGGCACAGTGGAGTGATACTGCCAAGAGTATGAGTGGAGAAGAATGAAATCAGGAGAAGGTCTGAGGACAGGCCAGTGGTGTAATACTCCAAGAAAATGAGTGGAGAAGTCAGGAGAAAAAGGCCTGAAGACAGCAGAGTGGAGTAATACTACCAGGAGTGTGAATGCAGAAAGACAAAGTCAGGAGAAGAAGGCCTGAGGACAGCCCTCTGGAGTAATACAACAAGGAACGTGAATGGAGAAGTACAAAGTCAGGAGAACAAGGCCTGAGGACAGCGCAGTGGAGTAATATTTCCAGGAACATGAGTGGAGAAGGACGAAGTCAGGAGAAGAATGCCTGAGGAGAGCCCAGTGGAGTAAAACTTCCAGGAGTGTGAATGTAGAAGCACGAATTCAGGAGAAGAATGACTGAGGACAGTGCTAAGGAGCAATACTACCAGGAAAGTGAGTGGAGAAGGACGAAGTCAGGAGAAGAAGGCCTGAGGACAGCCCAGTGGAGTAATACCACCAGGAGTGTAAATGCAGAAGTAGAAAGTCAGGAGCAGAAGGCCTGAGGACAGCCCAGTGGAGTAATACTACCAGGAGTGTGCATACAGAATCACGAAGTCAGGAGAGGAATACCTGAGGACAGCCCTCTGGAGTAATACTCCCAGGAACATGAGTGGAGAAGTACAAAGTCAGGAGAGCAAGGACTGAGGACAGCCCAGTGGAGTAATACTTCCAGGAGTGTGAATGCAGAGGAACGAAGACAGGAGAAGAAGGACTGAGGACAGCCCTGTGGAGTAATACTACCAGGACTGTGAATGCAGAAAGACGAAGTCAGGAGAAACAGGCCTGAGGACAGCCCTCTTTAGTAATACTACAAGGAGTGTGAATGCAGCAGGACGAATTCCAGAGAAGAAGCCCTGAGGACAGCCCAGTGGAGTAATACTTCCAGGAGTGTGAATGCAGCAGGACGGAGTCAGGAGAACAAGGCCTGAGTACAGCCCAGGGGAGTAATATATCCAGGATGTGAATGGCGAAGTGTGAAGTCAGGAGAAGAAGGCCTGAGTACAGCCCAGTGGAATAATATTTCCAGGAGTGTGAATGAAAATTAGTAAGTCAGGAGAAGAAGGCCTGAATACAGCCCAGTGGAGTAATACTTCCAGGAGTTTGAATGCAGAATGACGAAGTCAGGAGAAGAAGGCCTGAGAACAGCCCAGTGGAGTAATACTTCCAGGACTGTGAATGCAGAAAGACGAAGTCAGGAGAAACAGGCCTGAGGACAGCCCTCTTTAGTAATACTACAAGGAGTGTGAATGCAGCAGGACGAATTCAAGAGAAGAAGCCCTGAGGACAGCCCAGTGGAGTAATACTTCCAGGAGTGTGAATGCAGAAGGACGAAATCAGGAGAAGAATGCCTGAGGACAGCCCAGTGGAGCAATACTTCCAGGAGTGTGAATGCAGAAGCACGAATTCAGGAGAAGAAGGCCTGAGGACAGCCCTCTGGAGTAATACTACCAGGAGTGTGAATGGAGAATGACAGAGTCAAGAGAACAAAGCCTGAGTACAGCCCAGGGGAGTAATATATCCAGGATGTGAATGGAGAAGTGCGAAGTCAGGAGAAGAAGGTCTGAGGACTGCCCAGTGGAATAATACTTCCAGGAGTGTGAATGCAAATTACGAAGTCAGGAGAAGGAGGCCGACGACAGCCCAGTGGAGTAATACTTCCAGGAGTGTGAATGCATAAGGAAGAAGTCAGGAGGGAAGGTCTGAGTACAGCCGAGTGGAGTATTATTTCCAGGAGTGTGAATGCAGAAAGACGAAGTCAGGAGAAGAAGGCCTGTGGAAAGCCCTCTGGAGTAATACAACCAGGAACGTGAGTGGAGAAGTACAAAGTCAAGAGAACAAGGACTGAGGACAGCCCAGTGGAGTAATACTTCCAGGAGTGTCAATGCAGAAGGTCAAAGTCAGGAGAAGAAGGCCTGAGGACAGCCCTCTTGGGTAATACTACCAGAAACGTGAATGGAGAAGGACAAAGTCAGGAGAACAAGGACTGAGTACAGCCCAGTGGACTAATACTCCCAAGAACTTGAGTGGAGAAGAATGAAATCAGGAGAAGAAGGCGTGAGGACAACCCAAGGGAGTAATACTACCAGAAGAGTGAGTGGAGAAGGACGAAGTGAGGAGAAGAAGGCCTGAGTACCGCCCAGTGGAGTAATACTTCCAGGAGTGTGAATGCAGAAGGACCAAGTCAGGAGAAGTAGGCCTGAGGACAGCAATCTGGTTTAATACTACGAGAAGTGTGAATGGAGAAGTACGAAGTCAGGAGAAGAAGGCCTGAGTTCAGCCCAGTGGAGTAATACTACCATGAGTGTGAATGGAGAAGTACGAAGTCAGGAGAAGAAGGACTGAGGACAGCCCAGTGGAGTAATACCACCAGGAGTGTAAATGCAGAAGTAGAAAGTCAGGAGCAGAAGGCCTGAGGACAGCCCAGTGGAGTAATACCACCAGGAGTGTAAATGCAGAAGTAGAAAGTCAGGAGCAGAAGGCCTGAGGACAGCACAGTGGAGTAATACTACCAGGAGTGTGCATACAGAATCACGAAGTCAGGAAAGGAATACCTGAGGACAGCCCAGTGGAGTAATACTTCCAGGACTGTGAATGCAGAGGAATGAAGTCAGGAGAAGAAGGCCTGAGGACAGCCCAGCGGAGCAATACTTCCAGGAGTGTGAATGTAGAAGCACGAATTCAGGAGAAGAAGGCCTGAGGACAGCCCTCTGGAGTAATACTACCAGGAGTGTGAATGGAGAATGACAGAGTCAGGAGAACAAGGCCTGAGTACAGCCCAGGGGAGTAATATATCCAGGATGTGAATGGAGAAGTGCGAAGTCAGGAGAAGAAGGCCTGAGGAGAGCCCAGTGGAATAATATTTCCAGGAGTGTGAATGAAAATTAGTAAGTCAGGAGAAGAAGGCCTGAAGACAGCCCAGTGGAGTAATACTTCCAGGAGTTGTCATGCAGAATGACGAAGTCAGGAGAAGAAGGCCTGAGGACAGCCCAGTAGAGTAATACTTCCAGGAGTGTGAATGCAGAAAGATGAAGTCAGGAGAAACAGGCCTGAAGACAGCCCTCTTTAGTAATACTACCAGGAGTGTGAATGCAGCAGGACGAATTCAAGAGAAGAAGCCCTGAGGACAGCCCAGTGGAGTAATACTTCCAGGAGTGTGAATGCAGAAGGACGAAATCAGGAGAAGAATGCCTGAGGACAGCCCAGTGGAGCAATACTTCCAGGAGTGTGAATGGAAAAGCACGAATTCAGGAGAAGAAGGCCTAAGGACAGCCCTCTGGAGTAATACTACCAGGAGTGTGAATGGAGAATGACAGAGTCAAGAGAACAAAGCCTGAGTACAGCCCAGGGGAGTAATATATCCAGGATATGAATGGAGAAGTGCGAAGGCAAGAGAAGAAAGTCTGAGGACAGCCCAGTAGAGTAATACTTCCAGGAGTGTGAATGCATAAGGAAGAAGTCAGGAGAGAAGGTTTGAGTACAGCCCAGTGGAGTAATACTTCCAGGAGTGTGAATGCATAAGGAAGAAGTCAGGAGAGAAGGTCTGAGTACAGCCCAGTGGGGTAATACTTCCAGGAGTGTGAATGCAGAAAAACGAAGTCAGGAGAAGAAGGCCTGAGGACAGCCCAGTGGAGTAATATTTCCAGGAATGTGAATGCAGAAGGACAAAGTCAGGAGAAGTAGGCCTGAGGACAGCAATCTGGAGTAATACTACGAGAAGTGTGAATGGAGAAGTACGAAGTCAGGAGAATAAGGCTTGAGTTCAGCCCAGTGCAGTAATACTACCATGAGTGTGAATGGAGAATTACGAAGTCAGGAGCAGAAGGCCTGAGGACAGCCCAGTGGAGTAATACTACCAGGAGTGTGCATACAGAATCACAAAGTCAGGAGAGGAATACATGAGGACAGCCCTCTGGAGTAATACACTGAGGAACGTGAGTGGAGAAGTACGAAGTCAGGAGAACAAGGCCTGAGGACAGCCCAGTGGAGTAATACTTCCTGGAGTGTGAATGCAGAAGAACGCAGTCAGGAGAAGAAGGCCTGAGGACAGCCCTCTGGAGTAATACTACCAGGAGTGTGAATGGAGAATGACAGAGTCAGGAGAAGAAGACCCGAGGACAGCCTAGTGGAGTAATACTTCCAGGAATGTGAATGCAGAAGGACGAAGTTAGGAGAAGAAGGCCTGAGGACAGGCCAGTGGAGTAAAACTTTCAGGAGTGTGAATGCAGAAGGACGAAGTCAGGAGAAGAAAGACTGAGTGCAGCCCAGTGGAGTAATACTTCAAGGAGTATGAATGGACAAGTACGAAGTCAGGAGAAGAAGCACTGAGGACAGCCCAATTGAGTAATTCTTCCAGGAGTGTGAATGCAGAAGGACGAAGTGAGGAGAAGAAGGCCTGAGGATGGTACAGTGGAGTGATACTGCCAAGAGCATGAGTGGAGAAGAATGAAATCAGGAGAAGGCTTGAGGACAGGAAGGTGTAATACTCCCAAGAACATGAGTGGAGAAGGACGAAATCAGGAGAAAAAGGCCTGAGGATAGCCCAGTGGAGAAATACTTCCAGGAGTGTGAATGTGGAAGCACGAATTCAGGAGAAGAAGGCCTGAGGAGAGTCCTCAGGAGTAATACTACCAGGAACGTGAGTGAAGAAGGACGAAGTCAGGAGAAGAAGACCTGAGGACAGCCCAGTGGAGTTATATATCCAGGATGTGAATGGGGAAGTGCGAAGTCAGGAGAGGAAGGCCTGAGGACAGCCCCGTGGAATAATATTTCCATGAGTGTGAACGCAAATTACGAAGTCAGGAGAAGAAGGCCTGAGGAGAGCCCATTGTAGTAACACTACAAGGAGTGTGATTGCAGAAATACGAAGTCAGGAGAAGAAGGCCTGAGTACAGCCCAGTGGAGTAATACTTCCAGGAGTGTGAATGGAGAAGTAAGAAGTAAGAAGAAGGCCTGAGGACAGCCCTGTGGAGTAATACTTCGAGGAGTGTGAATGCAGAAGGACGAAGTCAGGAGAAGAAGGCCTGAGGATAGCCCTCTGTAGTAATACTTCCCCAAGTGTGAATTCAGAAGGACAAAGTCAGGAGAACAAGGCCTGAGGACAGCCCAGTTTAGTAATACTTCCAGGAGTGTGAATGAAGAAGGACGAAATCAGGAGAAGAAAGACTGAGGACCCCCCTCTGGAGTAATACTACCAGGAGTGTGAATGGAGAAGGATGAAGTCAGGAGAAGAAGGCCTGAGAACAGCCCAGTGGAGTAATACTAACAGGAGTGTGAATGGAGAAGTACGAAGTCAGGAGAAGAAGGCCTGAGGACAGCCCAGAGGAGTAATACTACCCGGAGTGTTAATGCATTAGTATGAAGTCAGGAGCAGAAGGACTGAGGACAGCCTAGTGGAGTAATACTTCCAGGAGTGTGAATGCAGAAGGACAAAGTCAGGAGAATTAGGCCTGAGTACAGCCCAGTGGAGCAATACTTCCAAGGAGTGTGAATGCAGAAGCACGAATTCAGGAGAAGAAAGCCTGAGGACAGCCCTCTGCAGTAATACTACCAGGAGTGTGAATGCAGCTGTATGGAGTCAGGAGAATAATATCTGAGGACAGCCCTCTGGAGGAATTCTACCAGGAGTGTGAATGGAGAATGACAGAGTCAAGAGAACAAGGCCTGAATACAGCCAAAGGGAGTAATATATCCAGGATGTGAATGGAGAAGTGCGAAGTGAGGAGAAGAAGGCCTGAGGACAGCCCAGTGGAGTAATACTTCCACGAGTGTGAATGCAGAAGGACGAAGTCAGGAGAAGAGGGCCTGAGGACAACCCTTTGGAGTAATACTAAAAGGAGTGTGAATGCAGAAGGACAAAGTCAGGAGAACAAGGCCTGAGGACAGCCCAGTGGAGTAATGCTTCCAGGAGTGTAAATGCCGAAGGATGATGTCAGGAGAAGAAGGCCTGAGTACAGCCCAGTAGAGTAATACTTCCAGGAGTGTGAATGCAGAAGGACGAATTCAGGAGAAGAAGGCTTGAGGACAGTCCAGTGGAGTAATACAACCAGGAGTGTGAATGGAGAAGTACGAATTAAGGAGAACAAGGCCTGAAGACAGGTCAATGGAGTAATACTACCAGGAGTGTGAATGGAGAAGGACGAAGTCGGGAGAAGAAGGCCTGAGGAGAGCTCAGTTGAGTAATACTACCAAGCGTGTAAGCGGAGAAGTACAAAGTCAGGAGAACAAGGCCTGAGGACAGCCCAGTGGAGTAATACTTCCAGGAGCGTGAATGCAGAAGGACGAAGTCAGGAGAAGAAGACTGAGTACAGCCCTCTGGAGTAATACTACCAGGAAAGTTAGTGGAGAAGGACAAGTCATGAGAGGAAGGCCTGAGTGCAGCACATTGGAGTAATACTTCCAGGAGTGTGAATGCAGAAAGACGAAGTCAGGTGAAGAAGGCCTGAGGACAGCCCTCTGGAATAATACTACCAGTAAAGAGAGTGCAGAAGTACAAAGTCAGGAGAACAAGGACTGAGGACAGCTGAGTGGAGTAATACTACCAGGAGAGTGAGTGGAGAATGAAGAAGTCAGGAGAAGAAGGCCCGAGGACAGCTCTCTGGCGTAATGCTTGCAGGAATGTGAATGCAGAAGGACGAAGTCAGGAGAAGAAGGCCTGTGGACAGCCCAATGGAGTACTGCTTCCAGGAGTGTTAATGCAGAAGGCCGAAGTCAGGAGAAGAAGGTCGGACGACAGCCCAGTGGAGTAATACTACAAGGATTGTAAATGGAGAATTACTTAGTCAGGAGAAGAAAGCCTGAGTACAGCCCAGTGGAGTAACATTTCCGGGAGTGTGAATGGAGAAGTACGAAGTCAGGGGAAGGCCTGAGGACAGCCCAATAGAGTAATACTTCGAGGAGTGTGAATGAAGAAGGACAAAGTCAGAAGAAGAAGGCCTAAGTACAGCCCAGTGGAGTAATACTACTAGGAGTGTGAATGGAGAAGGACGAAGTCAGGAGAAGAAGGCCTGAGTACATCGAGGTGGAGTAATATTTCCAGGAGTGTGAATGTAGGACGAAGTCAGGAGAAGAAGGCCTGAGGACAGCCCTCAGGAGTAATACGACCAGGAGTGTGAATGCAGCAGGATGGAGTCAGGAGAAGAAGGGCTGAGGTCAGCCCTCTGCAGTAATACTACCAGGAGTGTGAGTGGAGAAGTACAAAGTCAGGAGAATAATGCTTGAGGGCAGCCCAGTGAAGTAATACTTCCAGAAGTGTGAATGCAGAAGGAGGAAGTCAGGAGAAGGCCCGAGGACAGCCCAGTGCAGTAATACTTCCAGGAGTGTGAATACAGAAGCACGAAGTCAGGAGAAGAAAACCTGAGGACAGCCCAGTGGAGTAATACTTCCAGCAGTGTGAATGTAGAAGTACGAAGTTAGGTGAAGAAAACCTGAGGACAGTCCAGTGGAGTAATACTTCCAGCAGTGTGAATGTAGAAGGACGAAGTCAGGAGAAGAAGACCTGAAGACAGCCCTCTTGAGTAATACTACCAGGAATGTGAGTGGAGAAGGACAAAGTCAGGAGAAGAAGGCCTGAGTGCAGCCTAGTGGAGTAATACTTCCAGGAGTGTGAATGCAGAAGGACGAAGTCAGGAGAAGAATGCCTGAGGAGAGCCCTCTGGAATAATACTACTAGGAAAGAGAGGGGAGAAATACAAAATCAGGAGAATGAGGACTGAGGACAGATGAGTGGAGTAATACTACCAGGAGAGTGAGTGGTGAAGGAAGAAGTCAGGCGAAGAAGTCCCGAGGACTGCCCTCTGGAGTAATACTTCCAGAAGTGTGAATGCAGAAGGACGAAGTAAGGAGAAGAAGGCCTGAGGACAGCCCAGTGGAATAATACTGCCAAGAAAATGAGTGGAAAAGAATGAAGTCAGGAGAAGGCGTGAGAAAAGCCCAGTGGAGTAGTACTACCAGGAACATGAGTAGAAAAGTATGAAGTCTGGAGAGGAAGGCCTGAAGACATCCCAGTGGAGTAATACTTCCAGGAGCATGAAAGGAGAAGGATGAATTCAGGTGTAGAAGGCCTGAGGATAGCCCAGTGGAGTAATACTTCCAAGAGCATGAGTGGAGAAGGACGAAGTCAGAAGAAGGCCTGAGGACAGTCCAGTGGAGTAATACTACCAGGAACGTGAGTGGAGAAGGACGAAGTAAGGAGAAGGCCTGAGTACAGACAAGTGGAGCAATACTAACAGGAGAGTGAGTGGAGAAGAAGGAAGTCAGGATAAGAAGGCCTGAGGATAGCCCAGTGGAGTAATACTACCAGGAGCATGAGTGGAGAAGGATGAAGTCACGAAAAGAAGGTCTGCGGAAAGCTCAGTGGAGTAATACTACCAGGACCGTGAGTGGAGCAATTCAATGTCAGGAGAATAAGGACTGAGGACAGCCCAGTGGTGTAATACTGCCAAGAAGATGAGTGGAGAAGAATGAAGTCAGGAGAAGGCATCAACAAAGCCCAGTGGAGTAATACTACAAGGAACATGAGTGGAAAAGAATAAAGTCAGGAGAAGAAGGCCTGAGTACAGCCTGGTGGAGTAATACTACCAGGAGTGTGAGTGGAGAGGGACGCAGTCAGGAGAAGGCCTGAGGACAGCCCAGTGGAGCAATACTACCAGGAGTGTCAGTCGAGAAATTCACAGTCAGGGGAATAAGTCCTGAGGACAGCCCAGTGGAGAAATAACTGCAAGGAACGTGAGTGGAGAAGAATGAAGTCAGGAGAAGAAGGCATGTGGAAAGACCAGTGGAGTAATACTACCAGGAACGTGAGTGTAGAAGGATGAAATCAGGAGAAGGCCTGAGGACAGCCCAGTGGAGTAATACTACCAGGAATGTGAGTGGAGAAGGTCGAAGTCAGGAGAAGAAGGCCTGAGGATAACTCAGTGGAGTAATACTGCAAGGAACATGAGTGGAGAAGGACGAAGTCAGGAGAAGAAAGCCTGAGGACAGGCCCGTGGTGTAATACTGCCAAGAACATGAGTGGAGAAGAATGAAGTCAGGAGGAGTGAAGAGAGCCAAGTGGAGTAATACTACCAAGAACATGAGTGGGAAAGAACGAAATCAGGAAAAGGCCTGAGAACAGCCCAATGGAGTAATACGACCAGGAGTGTGAGTGGAGAAGGATAAAGTCAGGAGAAGGCCTGAGGACAGCCCAGTGGAGTAATACTGCCAGGAGCGTGAGTGGAGAAAGATGAAGTCAGGAAAAGAAGGCCTGAGGGCAGCCCAGTGGAGTAATACTACCAGGAGAACGAGTGGAGAAGGACGAATTCAGGAAAAGAAGGCCTGAGGACAGCCCAGTGGAGTAATACTTCGAGGAGCGTGAGTGGAGAAGAACGAAGTCACTAGAAGAAGGCCTGAGGACAGCCCAGTGGAGTAATCCTACCAGGACCGTGAGTGGAGAAGGATGAAGTCAGGGGAAGAAATCCGGAGGGCAGCCCAGTGGAGTAATACTTCCAGGAGCGTGAGCGGAGAAAGACGAAGTCAGGAGAAGGCCTGAGGATAGCCCAGTGGAGTAATACCCCAAGAACGTGAGTGGAGAAGGAAGAAGTTAGGAGAAGGACTGAGGACAACCCAGTGGAGTAATACTTCCAGGAGTGTGAGTGGAGAAAGACGAAGTCAGGAAAAGAAGGATGAGGACAGCCTACTGGAGTAATACTACCAGGAGAGTGAGTGAAGAATGAAGTAAGGAGAAGAAGGCCTGAGGACATCACAGTGGAGTAATAACTGCCAGGAATGTGAGTGGAGAAGGACGAAGTCAGGAGGAGAAGGACGAAGACAGGAGAAGAAGGTCTGAGGACAGCCCAATGATGTAATGCTGCCAGGAGCATGATTGGAGAAGGACAAACTAGGGAGAAGGTCTGAGGACAGCCAAGTAGAGTAATACAACCAGGAGTGTGAGTGGAGAAGGATGAAGTCAAAAGAAGGCCTGAGGATATCCCAGTGGAGTAATACTTCCAGGAGTGTGAGTGGAGAAGGAGGAAGTCAGGAGAAGAAGGCCTGAGGACAGCCCATTGGAGTAATACCGCCAGGAGTGTGAGGGGAGTAGGACAAAGTCAGGAGAATACTGAGGACAGCCCAGTGGAGTAATACTGCCAGGAGCGTGAGTGGAGAAGGATGAAGTCAAGAGAAGACCTGAGGAAAGGCCAGTGCAGTAATACCACCAGCAGCACGAGTGGAGAAGGATAAAATCAGGAGAAGGCCTGAGGACAGCCCAGTGGAGTAATACAGCCAGGAGTGTGAGTGGAGAAGGACGAAGTCAGCAGAAGATGGCCTGAGGTCAGCTCAGTGGAGTAATACTACAAGGAGCACAAGTGGAGAAGGACAAAGTCAGGAGAAGAAGGCCTGAGGACAGCCCACGGGAGTAATACTACCAGGAGAGTGTGTGGAGAAATACAAAGTCAAGGGAAGAAGCCATGAGGAGAGCCCAGTGGAGTAATCCTTCCAGGAGAGTGGGTGGAGAAATACAAATCAGGGGAAGAAGGCCTGAGGACAGCCCAGTGGAGTAATACTACCAGGAACATCAGTGGAAATGAATAAAGTCAGGAGAAGGCCTGAGGACAGCCCAGTGCAGTAATACTACCAGTAGCACGAGTGGAGAAAGACGAAGTCAGGAAAAGAAGGCCTGAGGACAGCCCAGTGGAGTAATACTTCCAGGAGCATGAGTGGAGAAGGATGAGGTCAGGAGAAGAGGGCCTGAGGACAGCCCAGTGGAGCAATACTACCAGGAGTGTGAGTCGAGAAATTCAGATCCAGGGAAAGAAGGCCTGAGATTAGTCCAGTGGAGTAATACAGCCAGGAGTGTGAGTGGGGAAGGACGATGTCAGGGGAAGAAAGCCTGTGGACATCCCAGTGGTGTAATACTGCCAAGAACATGAGTGGAGAAAAAGGAAGACAGGAGAAGGCGCGAGGAGAGCCCATTGGAGTAATACTACCAGGAACATGAGTGGACAAGAATGAAGTCAGGAGAAGGCCTGAGGACAGCCCTGTGGAGTAATACTACCAGGAGTGTGAGTGGAGAGTGACGAAGTCAGGAGAAGGCCTGAGGACAGCCCAGTGCAGTAATACCACCAGGAGTGTGAGTGGGGAGGGACAAACTCAGGAGAAGAACTGAGGATGGCCCAGTGGAGTAATGCTAGCAGGAGCGTGAGTGGAGCAATTCAAAGTCAGGGGAAGAATGCCTGAGGACAGCCCAGTGGAATAATACTGCCAAGAACATGCGTGGAGAAGAATGAAGTCAGGAGAAGGCATGAGGAAGGCCCAGTGGAGTAATACTACCCGGAACATGAGTGGAAAAGAATGAAGTCAGGAGAAGAAGGCCTGAGTACAGCCCCGTGGAGTAATACTAAAAGGAGTGTGAGTGGAGAGGGACGAAGTCAGGAGAAGGTCTGAGGACAGCCCCGTGGAGCAGTACTACCAGGAGCGTGAGTCGAGAAATTCAAAGTCATGGGAAGAAGGCCTGAGGACAGCCCAGTGGAGTAATACTGCCAAGAAAATGAGTGGAAAAGGATGAAGTCAGGAGAAGGCATGAGAAAAGCCCAGTGGAGTAATACTACCAGGAATATGAGTGGAAAAGAATGAAGTCTGGAGAAGAAGGCCTAAAGACATCCCAGTGGAGTAATACTTCCAGGAGCATGAAAGGAGAAGGATGAAGTCAGGTGTAGAAGGCCTGAGGACAGCACAGTGGAGTAATCCTACCAGGACCCTGAGTGGAGAAGGACGAAGTCAGGGGAAGAAATCCGGAGGACAGCCCAGTGGAGTAATACTTCCAGGAGCATGAGTGGAGAAGAATGAAGTAAGGAGAAGAAGGCCTGAGGACAGCCCAGTGGAGAAATACTAACAGGAGTGTGAGTGGAGAAAGACGAAGTCAGGAGAAGGTCTGAGCATAGCCCAGTGGAGTAATACCCCAAGAACGTGAGTGGAGAAGGAAGAAGTCAGGAGAAGAAGGACTGAGGACAACCCAGTGGAGTAATACTTCCAGGAGTGTGAGTGGAGAAAGACGAAGTCAGGAGAAGAAGGATGAGGACAGCCCACTGGAGTAATACTACCAGGAGAGTGAGTGAAGAATGAAGTAAGGAGAAGAAGCCCTGAGGACATCCCAGTGGAGTAATAACTGCCAGGAACGTGAGTAGAGAAGGACAAAGTCAGGAGGAGAAGGACGAAGTCAGGAGAAGAAGGCCTGAGGACAGCACAATGATGTAATACTGCCAGGAGCATGATTGGAGAAGGACAAACTAGGGAGAAGGTCTGAGGACAGCCAAGTAGAATAATACAACCAGGAGAGTGAGTGGAGAAGGACGAAGTCAAGAGAAGGCCTGAGGACATCCCAGTGGAGTAATACTTCCAGAGGTGTGAGTGGAGAAGGAGGAAGTCAGGAGAAGAAGGCCTGAGGACAGCCCATTGGAGTAATACCGCCAGGAGCGTGAGGGGAGTAGGACAAAGTCAGGAGAAGACTGAGGACAGCGCAGTGGAGTAATACTGCCAGGAGCGTGAGTTAAGAAGGACGAAGTCAAGAGAAGGCCTGAGGAAAGGCCAGTGGAGTAATACCACCAGCAGCATGAGTGGAGAAGGATAAAATCAGGAGAAGGCCTGAGGACAGCCCAGTGGAGTAATACAGCCAGGAGTGTGAGTGGAGAAGGACGAAGTCAGGAGAAGATGGCCTGAGGTCAGCTCAGTGGAGTAATACTACAAGGAGCACGAGTGCAGAAGGACGAAGTCAGGAAAAGAAGGCCTGAGGACAGCCCACGGGAGTAATACTACCAGGAGTGTGTGTGGAGAAATACAAAGTCAGGAGAACAAGGACTGAGGACAGCCCAGTGGAGTAATACTTCCAGGAGTGTGAGTGGAGAAATAAAAAGACAGGAGAACAAGGCCTGAGGACAGCCCAGTGGAGAAATACTAACAGGAGTGTGAGTGGAGAAGGACGAGGTCAGGAGAAGAAGGCCTGAAGACAGCCCAGTGGAGTAATACCTCCGGAAACGTGAGTGGATAAATAAGAAATCAGGAGAAGAAGGCCTGAGGACAGCCCTCTGGAGAAATACTACCATGAGTGTGAATGCAGAAGGAAGAATTCAGGAGAAGACGGCGTGAGGAAACCCCTCTGGAGAAACTACCAGAAGTGTGAATGCAGAAGGAAGAATTCAGTAGAAGAGGCAGTGAGGACAGCGTTCTGGAGCGATACTAAAAGGAGTGTGAGTGCAGAAGGATGAAGTCAGGAGAAGAAGGCATGAGGACAGCCCTCTGGGGAAATATTACCAGGAGAGTGAAGGCAAAATTACGAACTAAGGACAAGAAGGTGTGAGGAGAGCCCTCTGGAGAAATACTACCAGGAGGTTGAATGGAGAAGAATGAAGTCAGGAGAAGCCATGCGGACAGCCCTGTTGAGAAATAGTACCAGGAGTGTGAATGGAGAAGGACGAAGTCAGGAGAAGAAGGCAGGGGGACAGCCCTCGGGAGAAATTCTACCAGGAATGTGAATGCAGAAGGACAAACTCAGGAGAAGGAGGCGTGAGGACAGCCCTCTGGAGAAATACTACCAGGAGTGTGAATGCAGAAGGACGAAGTCAGGAGAAGAAGGAATGAGGACAGCCCTCTGGAGAAATACTACCAGGTGTGTGAATGCAGAAGAACGAAGTCAGGAGAAGAAGGCGTGAGGACCTCCCTCTGTGGAAATACTACCAGGAGTGTAAATGGAGAACTACAAAGTCAGGAGAAGAAGGCGAGAGTTCAGCCTTCTGGGAAAATACTACCAGGAGTGTGAGTGGAGAAGTACAAAGCCAGTAGAATAAGGCGTGTGGAAAGCCCAGTGGAGTAATACTGCCAGGAGTGTCAATGGAGAATTACGTAGTCAGGAGAACAAGTCCTGAGGACAGCTCAGTGTAGTACTACTAACATGAGTGTGAGTGGAGAAGTACAAAATCAGGGGAACAAGGCGTGAGGACAGCTCAGTGGAGAAATACTACCAGAAGTGGGAGTGGAGAAGGACGAGGTCAGGAGAAGAAGGCCTGAGGACAGCCCAGTGGAGTAATGCCTCCAGGAGTGTGAATGGAGAAGTACAAAGTCAGGGGAAGAAGTCGTGAGGACAGCCCTCTGGAGAAAAACTACCATGAGTTAGAAGGCAGAAGGAAGAATTCAGGAGAAGAAGGCGTGAGGACAGCCCTCTGGGCAAATACTACCAGGAGTGTGAATGTAGAAGGACGAAGTCAGGAGAAGAAGGCATGAGGACAGCCCTCTGGAGAAATATTACCAGGAGTGTGAATGGAGAAGAACGAAGTCAGGAGAAAAATGCATGAGGAGAGCCCTGTGGAGAAATAGTACCAGGAGTGTGAATGCAGAAGGACGAAGTCAGGAGAAGAAAGCCTGATGACAGCCCTCTGGAGAAATACTACCAGGAGTGTGAATGCAGAAGGACCAAGTCAGGAGAAGAAAGCGTGAGTACAAGACTCTGGACAATACTACCATTAGTGTGAGTGCAGAATGATGAAGTCAGGAGAAGTGTTGTGAGGACAGCAATGTGGAGAAATACTACCTGGAGTGTGAATGGAAATGTACGAAGTTAGGAGAAGAAGGCTTGAGGAGAGCCCTCAGGAGAAATACTACGAGGAGTGTGAATGAAGAAACGAAGTAGGAGGAGGTGGCGTGAGAACAGACCTTTGTGGAAATACTTCTATGAGTATGAGTGGAAAAATACAAATTCAGGAGAAGAAGGCGTGAGTTGAGCCCTCTAGAGAAATACTACCAGGAAATGTGTGTGGAGAGAAAAAAGTCAGGAGAAAAAGGCGTGAGGACAGGCCTCTGGAGAAATACTAAATGGAGTGTGAATGCAGAAGGACGAATTCAGGAGAAGGCGTGAGTACAGCCCTCTAGGGAAATACTACCAGGAGTGTGAATGCAGAAGGACGAAGTCAGGAGAAGGTGTGAGGACATCACTCTGGAGAAATACTATAAGGAGTGTGAATGCAGAAGGACGAAGTCAGGAGAATAAGGCGTGAGGACAGACCTCTGGAGAAATACTACCATGAGTGTGAATGCAGAAGGACGAATTCAGGAAAAGAAGGCGAGAGGACAGCCCTCTGGAGAAATACTACCAAGGGTGTGAAAGCAGAAGGACTATGTCAGAAGAAGAAGGCACGAGGACAGCCCTCTTGAGAAATACTACCAGGAGTGTGAAGCCAGAAAAACAAAGTCAGGAGAAGAAGGCGTGAGCATAGCCCTCTGGAGAAATACTACAAGGAGTTTGAATGCAGAAGGAAGAAGACGGGAGCAGAAGACCTGAGGACAGCCCTCTTGAGAAATGCTACCAGGAGTGTTAATGCAGAAGTACGAATTCAGGAGAAGAATGAGTGAGGACAGCCCTCTGGAGAAATACTGCGACGAGTGTGAATGAAGAATGGCGAAGTCAGGAGAAGGTGGCATGAGAACAGCCCTCTGAGGAAATACTTCTATGAGTGTGAGTGGAGAAATACAAAGTCAGGAGAAGAAGGCGTGAGTTGAGCCCTCTGGAGAAATATTACCAGGAAATGTGGGTGGAGAGAAAAATGTCAGGAGAAAAAGGCATGAGGACAGCCCTCTGGAGAAATACTAAATGGAGTGTGAATGCAGAAGGACGAATTCAGGAGAAGGCATGAGTACAGCCCTCTAGGGAAATACTACCAGGAGTGTGAATGCAGAAGGACGAAGTCAGGAGAAGGCGTGAGGACTGCCCTCTTGAGAAGCACTACCAGAAGTGTGAATGAAGAAGGACGAAGTCAGGAGAAGAAGGCGTGTGTACAGTACTCTGGAGAAATACCAACAGGAGTGTTAATGAGGAACGAGGAATTCAGTAGCAGAAGGGTTGAGGACACACCTCTGGAGAAATACTACGAGGAGTGTGAATGCAGAAGGACGAAATCAGGAGAAGAAGACGTGAGGACTGCCCTCTGTGTAAATACTACCAGGAGTGTGAGTGGAGAAGTACAAAGTAAGGAGAGGAAGGCGAGAGTGCTGCCCTCTGGAAAAATACTACCAGGAGTGTGAATGCAGAAGGACGAAGTGAGGAGAAAAAGGCATGAGAACCGCCCTCTGGAGAAATACTACCAGTAGAGTGAATGCAGAAGGACGAAGTCAGGAGAAGAAGGCGTGAGGACCGCCCTCTTGAGAAGCACTACCAAGAGTCTGAATGCATAAGGACGAAGTCAGGAGAAGAAAGCGTGAGGACAGCCCTCTGGAGAAATACCACCAGTAGTGTGAATTCAGATGGACGAAGTCAGGAGAAGAAGGCGTGAGGACCGCCCTCTTGAAAAGCACTACCAGGAGTGTGAATGCAGAAGGACGAAGTCAGGAGAAGAAGGCGTGAGGACAGCCCTCTGTGGAAATATTTCCATGAGTGTGAGTGGAGAATTACAATGTCAGGAGAAGAATGCGTGAGTTCAGCCCTCTGAAGAAATACTACCAGGAGTGTGAATGCAGAAGGACGAAATCAGGAGAAGAAGGCGTGATGACATCCCTCTGGTGAAATACTACCAGGAGTGTGAGTGGAGAAGTAAAAAGTCAGGAGAAGAAGACGTGAGGACCGCCCTCTTTTGAAACACTACCAGGAGTGTGAATGCAAAAGGACGAAGTGAGGAGAAGAAGGCGTGAGGACAGCCCTCTTGAGAAGCACTACCAGGAGTCTGAATGCATAAGGATGAACTCAGGAGAAGAAAGCGTGAGGACAGCCCTCTGGAGAAATACTACCAGTACTGAGAATTCAGAAGGACGAAGTCAGGAGAAGTAGGCGTGAGGACGGCCCTCTTGAGAAGCACTACCTGGAGTCTGAATGCAGAAGGACAAAGTCAGGAGAAGAAGGCGTGAGTACAGCCCAGTTGAGTAATACTCCCAGGAGTGTGAGTAGAGAAGCACAAAGTCAGGAGAACAAGACCTGAGGACAACCCAGTGGAGTAATAGTACCAGGAGTGTGAATTGAGAAAGACGAAGTCAGGAGAAGAAGGCGCGAAGACAGCCCTCTGGAGAAATACTAAAAGGAGTGTGAATGTAGAAGGACGAAGTCAGGAGAAGAAGGCGTGAGGACATCAATCTGGAGAAATACTACCAGGAGTGTGAATGCAGAAGGACGAAGTCAGGAGAACAAGGCGTGAGGACATCAAACTGGAGAAATACTACCAGGAGTGTGAATGCAGAAGGACGAAGTCAGGAGAAGAAGGCGTGAGGACACCCCTCTGGAGAAATTCTACAGGAGTGTGAATGCAGAAGAACTAAGTCAGGAGAAGAAGGCGTGAGTACAGCCCCCTGGATAAATTGTACTAGTAGTGTGAATGCAGAAAAATGAAATCAGGAGAAGAAGGCGTGAGGACAGCCCTCTGGAGAAATACTACCAGGTGTGTGAGTGGAGAGGTACAAAGTCAAGAGAAGAAGGCGTGAGGAACGCCCTCTTGAGAAATACAACCAGGAGTGTGAATATAGAAAGACGAAGTCAGGAGAAGAAGGCATGAGCACAGCTCCTGGGAGAGATACTATCAAGAGAATGAATGCAGAATGCAGAATTCAGGAGAAGAAAGCGTGAGGACATACCTTTGGAGAAATACTACCAGGAGTGTGAATTCAGAAGGAGGAAGTCAGGAGAAGAAAGCGTGAGGACAGCCCTGTGGAGAAATACTACCAGGAGTGTAAATGCAGAAGGACGAAGTAAGGAGAAGAAGGCCTGAAGACAGCCCTCTGGAGAAATACTACCAGGAGTGTCAATGCAGAAGGACGAAGTCAGGAGACAAGGCGTGAGTAGAAGACTCTGAAGAATACTACCAGGAGTGTGAATGCAGAATGACGAAGTCAGGAGAAGAGTCATGAGGACAGGCCTGTGGAGAAATAGTACTAGGAGTGTGAATGCAGAAAAACGAAGTCAGGGGAAGAAGGCGTGAGGACAGCCCTCTGGAGGAAGACTACCAAGAGTGTGAATGCAGAAGGACGAAGTCAGGAGGAGAAGGTGTGAGGACAGCCCTCTGGAGAATTAGTACCAAGAGTGTGAATGCAGAAGGACGAAGTCAGGAGAAGAAAGTGTGAAGACAGCCCTCTGTATAAGTACTTCCATGAGTGTGAGTGGAGAAGTACAAAATCAGGAGAAGCAAGCGTGAGTTCAGCCCTCTGGACAAATACTACCCGGAGTATGAATGGCGGAGGACGAAATCAGGAGAACAAAGCGTGAGGACAGCGCTCTGGAGAAATACTACCAGGAGTGTGAGTGGAGAATTACAAAGTCAGGAGAAGAAGTCGTGAGGACTGCCCTCTGGAGAAACACTACCAGGAGTGTGAATGCAGAAGGACGAAGTCAGGAGAAGAAGGCGTGAGGACAGCCCTCTGTTTGAATACTACCAGAAATGTGAGTGGAGAAGTATAAAATAAGGAGAAGAAGGCGGGAGGACAGCCCTCTGGAGAAATACTAAAACGAGTGTGAATGCAGAAGGACGAAGTCAGGAGAAGAAGGCGTGAATACAGCCCTCAAGAGAAATACTACCAGGAGTGTGAATGCAGAAGGATGAAGTCAGGAGAAGAAGGCGTGAGTACAGCTCTCTGTAGAAATACTACCAGGAGGGTGAATGCAAAAGGACGAAGTGAGGAGAAGAAGGCGTGAGGACAGCTCTCTGGAGAAATACTACAAGGTGTGTGAGTGGAGAGGTACAAAGTCGAGAGAAGAAGACATGAGGAACGCCCTCTTGAGGAATACAACCAGGAGTGTGAATATAGAAGGACGAAGTCAGGAGAAGAAGGCGTGAGCACAGCTCCCTGGAGAAATACTATCAAGGGAATGAATGCAGAATGCAGAATTCAGGAGAAGAAGGCGTGAAGACACACCTTTGGAGAAATAATACCAGAAGTGTGAATGCAGAAGGAGGAAGACAGGAGAGGAAGGCGTGAGGACAGCCCTGTGGAGAAATACTACCAGGAGTGTGAATGCAGAAGGACGAAGTCAGGAGAAGAAGTCCTCATGACAGCCCTCTTGAGAAATACTACCAGTAGTGTAAATGCAGAAGGATCAAGTCAGGAGAAGAAAGCGTGAGTACAAGACTCTGGACAATACTACCAGGTGTGTGAATGCAGAATGACGAAGTCAGGAGAAGTGTCGTGAGGACAGCCCTGTGGAGAAATGCTACCTGGAGTGTGAATTCAACTGTACGAGGTCAAGAGAAGAACGCCTGAGGAGATCCCTCGGGAGAAATACTAGCAGGAGTGTGAATGCAGAAGGACGAAGTCAGGAGAAGAAAGCATGAGGACAGCGCTCTGGAGAAATACTAAAATTAGTATGAATGCAGAATGATGAAGTCAGGAGAAGAAGGCGTGAGGACAGCCCTCCGGAGAATTACTGCTAGGAGTGTGAATACAGAAGGAAGAAGTCAGGGGAAGAAGGCGTGAGGACAGCCCTCTGTGGAAATACTTCCATGAGTGTGAATGGAGAAGTAAAAAGTCAGGAGAGTAAGGCGTGAGCTCAGCCCTCTTGAGAAATATTACAAGGAGTGTGAATGCAGAAGGACGATGTCAGGAGAAGAACGCATGAGGACCTCCCTCTTGAGAAACACCACCAGGAGTGTGAATGCAGAAGGACGAAATCAGGAGAAGGCGTGAGTACAGTCCTCTGGAGAAATACTACGAAGACTGTAAATGCAGAATTACTAAGTCAGGGGAAGAAGGAATGAGGACAGCCCTATGGAGAAATACTACCAGGAGTGTGAATGCAGAATGAGGAAGTCAGGAGAAGGCCTGAGGACAGCCCTCTGGAGTAATACTACCAGGTGTGTGAAAACAGAAGGACTATGCCAGGAGAAGAAGGCGCAAGGACAGCCCTGTGGAGAAATACTACCAGGAGTGTGAATGGAGAAAAACGAAGTTATGAGAAGAAGGTGTGAGGACAGCGCTCCGGAGAAATACTAAAAGGGGTGTGAATGCAGAAGAACGAAGTCAGGAGAAGAAAGCCTGAGTAGAGCCCGCTGGAGAAATACTACCAGGAGTGTGCACGTAGAAGACAAAGTCAGGAGAAGAAAGCGTGAGGAGAGGCCTCTGGAGTAATACTACCAGGAGTGTGAATGCAGAATGACTAATTCAGGAGAAGAAGGCGTGTGGATGGCCCTCTTGAGAAGCACTACCAGGAGTGTGAATGCAGAAGGACGAAGTCAGTAGAAGAAGGCATAAGTACAGTCCTCTGGAGAAATACTACCATGAGTGTGAATGCAGAACGACGAAGTCAGGAGAAGAAGGGGTGAGGACACACCTTTGGGAGAAATACTACCAGGAGTGTGAATGCAGGAGGACGAAGTCAGGAGAAGAAGGCGTGAGGACACCCCTCTGGAGAAATTCTACAGGAGTGTGAATGCAGGAGGACGAAGTCAGGAGAAGAGGGCCTGAGGACAGCCCTCTGGAGAAATACGACTAGGAGTGTGAATGCATAAATACGAAGTCTGGAGAAGAAGGCATGAGGACAGCCCTCAGTGTAAAAACTACCAGGAGTGTGAGTGGAGAAGTACATACTAAGGAGAAGAAGGCGTGAGTTCAGGCCTCTGAAGAAATACTACCAGGAGTGTGAATGCAGAAGGACGAAATCAGGAGAAGAAGGCGTGAGGACATCCCTCTGGTGAAATACTACCAGGAGTGTGAATGCTGAAGGACGAAGTCAGGAGAAGAAGGAGTGAGGACAGCCCTCTGGAGAAATACTACTAGGAGTGTGAATGTAGAAGGACGAAGTCAGGAGAAGAAGGCGTGAGGACAGCCCTCTGGAGAAATACAACCAGGAGTGAGCGTAGAGAAGTACAAAGTCAGGAGAAGGCAGCGGGAGGAATGCCCTCTTGAGAAATACTACCAGGAGTGTGAATGCAGAAGGACGAAGTCATGAGAAGAAGACTTGAGTACATCCTTGTGGAGAAATACTACCAGGAGTGTGAATGCAGAAGGATGAAATCAGGAGAAGAAGGCGTGAGGACAGCCCTCTGTGGAAATATTTCCATGAGTGTGAGTGGAGAATTACAATGTCAGGAGAAGAATGCGTGAGTTCAGCCCTCTGAAGAAATACTACCAGGAGTGTGAATGCAGAAGGACGAAATCAGGAGAAGAAGGCGTGATGACATCCCTCTGGTGAAATACTACCAGGAGTGTGAGTGGAGAAGTAAAAAGTCAGGAGAAGAAGACCTGAGGACCGCCCTCTTTTGAAACACTACCAGGAGTGTGAATGCAAAAGGACGAAGTGAGGAGAAGAAGGCGTGAGGACAGCCCTCTTGAGAAGCACTACCAGGAGTCTGAATGCATAAGGATGAACTCAGGAGAAGAAAGCGTGAGGACAGCCCTCTGGAGAAATACTACCAGTACTGAGAATTCAGAAGGACGAAGTCAGGAGAAGTAGGCGTGAGGACGGCCCTCTTGAGAAGCACTACCTGGAGTCTGAATGCAGAAGGACAAAGTCAGGAGAAGAAGGCGTGAGTACAGCCCAGTTGAGTAATACTCCCAGGAGTGTGAGTAGAGAAGCACAAAGTCAGGAGAACAAGACCTGAGGACAACCCAGTGGAGTAATAGTACCAGGAGTGTGAATTGAGAAAGACGAAGTCAGGAGAAGAAGGCGCGAAGACAGCCCTCTGGAGAAATACTAAAAGGAGTGTGAATGTAGAAGGACGAAGTCAGGAGAAGAAGGCGTGAGGACATCAATCTGGAGAAATACTACCAGGAGTGTGAATGCAGAAGGACGAAGTCAGGAGAACAAGGCGTGAGGACATCAAACTGGAGAAATACTACCAGGAGTGTGAATGCAGAAGGACGAAGTCAGGAGAAGAAGGCGTGAGGACACCCCTCTGGAGAAATTCTACAGGAGTGTGAATGCAGAAGAACTAAGTCAGGAGAAGAAGGCGTGAGTACAGCCCCCTGGATAAATTGTACTAGTAGTGTGAATGCAGAAAAATGAAATCAGGAGAAGAAGGCGTGAGGACAGCCCTCTGGAGAAATACTACCAGGTGTGTGAGTGGAGAGGTACAAAGTCAAGAGAAGAAGGCGTGAGGAACGCCCTCTTGAGAAATACAACCAGGAGTGTGAATATAGAAAGACGAAGTCAGGAGAAGAAGGCATGAGCACAGCTCCCGGGAGAGATACTATCAAGAGAATGAATGCAGAATGCAGAATTCAGGAGAAGAAAGCGTGAGGACAGACCTTTGGAGAAATACTACCAGGAGTGTGAATGCAGAAGGAGGAAGTCAGGAGAAGAAAGCGTGAGGACAGCCCTGTGGAGAAATACTACCAGGAGTGTAAATGCAGAAGGACGAAGTAAGGAGAAGAGGACCTAAAGACAGCCCTCTGGAGAAATACTACCAGGAGTGTCAATGCAGAAGGATGAAGTCAGGAGACAAGGCGTGAGTAGAAGACTCTGAAGAATACTACCAGGAGTGTGAATGCAGAATGACGAAGTCAGGAGAAGAGTCATGAGGACAGGCCTGTGGAGAAATAGTACTAGGAGTGTGAATGCAGAAAAACGAAGTCAGGGGAAGAAGGCGTGAATACAGCCCTCAAGAGAAATACTATCAGGAGTGTGAATGCAGAAGGATGAAGTCAGGAGAAGAAGGCGTGAGTACAGCTCTCTGTAGAAATACTACCAGGAGGGTGAATGCAAAAGGACGAAGTGAGGAGAAGAAGGCGTGAGGACAGCTCTCTGGAGAAATACTACAAGGTGTGTGAGTGGAGAGGTACAAAGTCGAGAGAAGAAGACATGAGGAACGCCCTCTTGAGGAATACAACCAGGAGTGTGAATATAGAAGGACGAAGTCAGGAGAGGTAGGCGTGAGGACGGCCCTCTTGAGAAGCAGTACCTGGAGTCTGAATGCAGAAGGACAAAGTCAGGAGAAGAAGGCGTGAGTACAGCCCAGTTGAGTAATACTCCCAGGAGTGTGAGTAGAGAAGCACAAAGTCAGGAGAACAAGACCTGAGGACAACCCAGTGGAGTAATAGTACCAGGAGTGTGAATTGAGAAAGACGAAGTCAGGAGAAGAAGGCGTGAAGACAGCCCTCTGGAGAAATACTAAAAGGAGTGTGAATGTAGAAGGACGAAGTCAGGAGAAGAAGGCGTGAGGACATCAATCTGGAGAAATACTACCAGGAGTGTGAATGCAGAAGGACAAAGTCAGGAGAACAAGGCGTGAGGACATCAAACTGGAGAAATACTACCAGGAGTGTGAATGCAGAAGGACGAAGTCAGGAGAAGAAGGCGTGAGGACACCCCTCTGGAGAAATTCTACAGGAGTGTGAATGCAGAAGAACTAAGTCAGAAGAAGGCGTGAGTACAGCCCCCTGGATAAATTGTACTAGTAGTGTGAATGCAGAAAAATGAAATCAGGAGAAGAAGGCGTGAGGACAGCCCTCTGGAGAAATACTACCAGGTGTGTGAGTGGAGAGGTACAAAGTCAAGAGAAGAAGGCGTGAGGAACGCCCTCTTGAGAAATACAACCAGGAGTGTGAATATAGAAAGACGAAGTCAGGAGAAGAAAGCGTGAGTACAGCCCTCAAGAGAAATACTACCAGGAGTGTGAATGCAGAAGAATGAAGTCAGGAGAAAAATTCGTGAGTACAGCTCTCTGTAGAAATACTACCAGGAGGGTGAATGCAGAAGAACGAAGTGAGGAGAAGAAGGTGTGAGGACAGCTCTCTGGAGAAATACTACCAGGTGTGTGAGTGGAGAGGTACAAAGTCAAGTGAAGAAGGCGTGAGCACAGCCCAGTTGAGTAATACTACCAGGAGTGTGAGAGGAGAAGCACAAAGTCAGGAGAACAAGGCCTGAGGACAACCCAGTGGTGTAATACTACCAGGAGTGTGAATTCAGAAGGACGAAGTCAGGAGAAGAAGCCGCGAAGACAGCCCTCTTGTGAAATACTAAAAGGAGTTTGAATGCAGAAGGAAGAAATCAAAAGGCGTGAGGACAGCCCTCTGTATAAATACTTCCATGAGTGTGAGTGGAGAAGTACAAAGTAAGGAGAAGAAGGCGGGTGGACAGCCCTCTGGAGAAATACTAAAACGAGTGTGAATGGAGAAGGACGAAGTCAGGAGAAGAAGGCGTGAGCACAGCTGCCTTGAGAAATACTATCAAGAGAATGAATGCAGAACACATAATTCAGGAGAGGAAGGCGTGAAGACACACCTTTGGAGAAATATTACCAGGAGTGTGAATGCAGAAGAAGGAAGTCAGGAGGAGAAGGACTGAGGACAGCCCAGTGGAGTAATACTACCAGCAACATGAGTGGAGAAGGTTGAAGTCAGGAGAAGAAGGCCTGAGGATAACCCAGTGGAGTAATATTGCCAGGAGTGTGAGTGGAGAAGGACGAAGTCAAGAGAAGACCTGAGGAAAGGCCAGTGGAGTAATACGACCAGCAGCACGAGTGGAGAAGGATGAAATCAGGAGAAGACCTGAGGACATACCAGTGGAGTAATATTTCCAGGAGTGTGAGTGGAGAAGGATGAAGTCAGGAGAAAAAGGCCTGTTGCCAGCGCAGTGGAGTGATACTGCCTGGAACATGAGTGGAGAAGGACGAAATCAGAAGAAGAGGGCCTGAGGACTGCCCCTGAGGTAATACTAACAGGAACGTGAGTGGAGAAGGACAAAGTCAGGAGAAGAAGGCCTGAGGACAGCCCAGTGGAGTAATACTACCAGGAAAGGGAGTGGAGAAGAATGAAGTAAGGAGAAGAAGGCCTGAGTACAGCCCAGTGGAGTAATACTACCAGGACCATGAGTGGAGCAATTCAAAGTCAGGGGAAGAAGGCCTGAGGACAGCCCAGTGGAGTAATACTGCCAAGAAGAGGAGTGGAGAAGAATGAAGTCAGAAGAAGGCATAAGGACAGCCCAGTGGAGTAATACTACAAGGAACATGAGTGGAAAAGAATGAAGTCAGGAGTAGAAGTCCTGAGGAGAGTCCAGTGGAGTAATACTACCAGGAGCATGAGTGCAGAAGGATGAAATCAGGAGAAGGCCTGAGGACAGCCTAGTGGAGTAGTACTAACAGGAGTGTGAGTGGAAAATGATGAAGTCAGGAAAAGAAGGCCTGAGGACAGCCCAGTGGAGTAATACTACCAGGAACGTGAGTGTAGAAGGATGAAATCAGGAGAAGGCCTGAGGACAGCCTGGTGGAGTAGTACTAACAGGAGTGTGAGTGGAAAATGATGAAGTCAGGAAAAGAAGGCCTGAGGACAGCCCAGTGGAGTAATACTACCAGGAGCGTGAGTGGAGAAGGATGATGTCAGGAGAAGGCCTGAGGACAGCCGAGTGTTGTAATACTACCAGGAGCTTGAGTGGAGCATTTCAAAGTCAGGGGAAGAAGGCCTGAGGACAACCCAGTGGAGTAATACTGCCAAGAACGTGAGTGGAGAAGAATGAAGTCAGGAGAAGAAGTCCTGAGGACTACCAGGAGTGTGAGTGGAGAAGGATGAAGTCAGGAGTGGGCCTGAGGACAGCCCAGTGGAGTAATACTTCCAGGAGCATGAGTGAAGGACCAAGTTAGGAGAAGAAGGCCTGAGTATAGCCCAGTGGAGTAATACTACCAGGAGCATGAGTGGAGAAGACGAAGTCTGGAGAAGGCCTGAGGAGAGCCCAGTGGAGTAATACTACCAGGAGCATGAGTCGAGAAATTCAAAGTCAGGGGAAGAAGGCCTGAGGACAGCCCTGTGGAGTAATATTACCAGGAGCATGAGTGGAGAAGGACGAAGTCAGGAGAAGGCCTGTAGACAGCCCAGTGGAGTAATACCACCAGGAGTGTGAATGGAGAGGGACGAAGTCAGGAGAAGGCCTGAGGACAGCCCAGTGGATTAATACTACCAGGAGCATGAGTGAAGCAATTCAAGGTCAGGGGAGGAAAGCCTGAGGACAGCCCAGTGGTATAATTCTGCCAAGAACATGAGTGGAGAAGAATGAAGTCAAGAGAAGGCGTGAGGAAAGCCCAGTGGAGTAATACTACCAGGAGCGTGAGTGGAGAACGACGAAGTCAGGAGAAGGCCTGAGCACAGCCCAGTGGAGCAATACAACCAGGATCATGAGTCGAGAAATTCAAAGTCAGGGGAAGAAGGCCTGAGGACAGCCCAGTGTAGTAATACCACCAGGAGCGTGAGTGGAGAAGGACAAAGTTAGGAGAAGGCCTGAGGACATCCCAGTGGAGTAATACTACAAGGAACATGAGTGGAAAAGAATGAAGTCAGGAGTAGAAGTCCTGAGGAGAGTCCAGTGTAGTAATACTACCAGGAGCGTGAGTGCAGAAGTACAAAGTCAGGAGAAGAAAGCCTGAGGACAGCCCCATGGTGTAATACTGCCAAGAACATGCTTGGAGAAGAATGAAGTCACGAGAAGGCGTGAGGAGAGCTCAGTGGAGTATAATTACCAGGAACGTGAGTGGAAAAGAATGAAGTCAGGAGAAGAAGGCCTGAGGACAGCCCAGTGGAGTAATACTACCAGGAGAACGAGTAGAGAAGGATGAAGTCAGAAGAAATAGGCCTGAGGACAGCCGAGTGGAGTAATAATACCAGGAACATGAGTGGAGAAGGACAAAGTCAGGAGAATGCCTGAGGACAGCCGAGTGGAGTAATACTACAAGGAGCATGAATGGAGAAGGATGAAGTCAGGAGAAGAAGGCATGAGGACAGCCCAGTGGAGTAATAGTTACAGGAGCATGAGTGGAGGAGGACGAAGTCAGGAGAAGAAGGCCTGAGCACTGCCCAGTGGAATAATACTCCCAGGAGCACGAGTAGAGAAGGACAAAGTGAGGAGAAGAAGGCCTGAGGACAGCACAGTGGAGTAATACTACCAGGAACACGAGTGGAGAAGGGCAAAGTCAGGGGAAGGCCTGAGGAGAGCCCAGTGGCATAATACTACCAGGAGCAGGAGTGGAGAAGGATGAAGTCAGGAGAAGAACCCTGAGGACAGCCCAGTGGAGTAATACTACCAGGAACGTGAATGGAGAAGGATGCAGTCAGGAGACATCCTGAGGACAGCCAGGTTGAGTAATACTACCATGAGCGTGAGTGGAGAAAGATGAAGTTAGGAGAAGAAGGCCTGAGGACAGCCCAGTGGAGTAATAATACCAGGAGAACAAGTAGTGAAGGACGAAGTCAGAAGAAATAGGCCTGAGGACAGCCCAGTGGAGTAATACTGCCAGGAACATGAGTGGAGAAGGACGAAATCAGGAGAAGAAGGCCTGAGGACTGCCCAGTGAAGTAATACTACCAGGAACGTGAGTGGAGAAGGACTAAGTCAGGAGAAGGACTGAGGATAGCCCAGTGGAATAATACTACCAGGAGCAGGAGTGGAGAAGGATGAAGTCAGGAGAAGAAGGCCTGAGGATAGCCCAGTGGAGTAATACTGCCAGGAACATGAGTGGAGAAGGACAAAGTGAGGAGAAGAATTCTGGAGGACAGCCCAGTGGAGTAATAACTGCCAGGAAGTGAGTGGAGAAGAAGGAAGTCAGGAGAAGAAGGCCTGAGGACAGCCCAGTGGAGTAATACTACCAGGAACGTGAGTGTAGAAGGATGAAATCAGGAGAAGGCCTGAGGAGAGCCCAGTGGAGTAGTACTACCAGGAGTGTGTGTGGAAAATGATGAAGTCAGGAAAAGAAGGCCTGAGGACAGCCCAGTGGAGTAATACTACCAGGAACGTGAGTGGAGAATGATGAAATCAGGAGAAGGCCTGCGGATAGCCCAGTGGATTAATACTACCAGGAGCATGAGTGGAGCAATTCAAAGTCAGGAGAAGAAGGCCTGAGGATAACCCAGTGGAGTAATACTGCCAGGAACTTGAGTGGAGGAGGAAGTCAGGAGAAGAAGGCCTGAGGACAGCCCAGTGGAGTAATAACTGCCAGGAACATGAGTGGAAAAGAATGAATTCAGGAGAAGAAGCCCTGAGACAGCCTAGGGAGTAATACTACCAGGAGTGTGAGTGGAGAAGGACGAATTCAGTAGAAGCCCTGAGGACAGACCAGTGGAGTAATACCACCAGGAGCATGAGTGGAAAAGGATGAAGTCAGGAGTGGGCCTGAGGACAGTGCAGTGGAGTAATACTTCCAGGAGTGTGAGTGGAGAAGGACAAAGTTAGGAGAAGAAGGCCTGAGTACAGCCCAGTGGAGTAATACTACCAGGAGCATGAGTGGAGAAGACGAAGTCTGGAGAAGGCCTGAGGACAGCCCAGTGGAGCAATACTACCAGGAGTGTGAGTTGAGAAGTTCAAAGTCAGGGGAAGAAGGCCTGAGGACTGCCCAGTGGAGTAATACTGCCAAGAACATGAGTGGAGAAGAATGAAGTCAGGAGAAGGCGTGAGGAAAGCCCAGTGGAGTAATACTACCAGGAACATGAGTGGAAAAGAATGAAGTCAGGAGAAGAAGGACTGAGTATAGCCCTGTGGAGTAATACTACCAGGAGCACGAGTGGAGAGGGACGAAGTCAGGAGAAGGCCTGAAGACAGCCCAGTGGAGTAATACTACCAGGACCATGAGTGGAGAAGAATGAAGTCAGGAGAATGCCTGAGGACAGCCCAGTAGAGTAATACTACCAGGAGCACAAGTGGAGAGGGACGAAGTCAGGAGAAGGCCTGAAGACAGCCCAGTGGAGTAATACTACCAGGACCATGAGTGGAGAAGCACGAAGTCAGGATAAGCCCTGAGGACAGCCCAGTGGAGCAATACTACCAGGAGCATGAGTCGAGAAATTCAAAGTCAGGGGAAGAAGGCCTGAGGACAGCCCAGTGTAGTAATACCACCAGGAGCGTGAGTGGAGAAGGACGAAGTCAGGAGAAGGTCTGAGGACAGCCCAGTGGAGTAATACTACCAGGAGCATGAGTGGAGAAGGACGAAGTCAGGAGAAGAAGGTGTACTCTTCAATTCCTTTCCTCACAAACTTCACAGTTTGAAATATAACCTTTATGGTGTCTTTCCTATGAATTGAGAAGAAATGACTTCATGACCAGGTTGGGTTCCTGAAAGATATACATTTTATATTTCACTAGTAAAAAGATTGAAGTTTGTTAGGTTGGTAAGTTAATTTAATGGTTGATTGGAATATGTACCTTGACTAAGCTAAGAAGAAGAAATGATGAATAATTGTGAATAAATGGGAGAAAAGCACTTGAAAAATGAAAGATGTTTTAAAATGCCCTAAGAATGACAAGATCCTCCGATTCTTTTGCCATCGAAATGACCTAATGAAAATAAAACCAAATAATCCATAAGTCTTTCAAAAAAGACTGGGTTTTATAGTGACTGGGTGGGTTTAGCAGGTAATCACACATTTCACCACTGCAGTATCAAATTGTATTTATTTTGAGCTGGGAGGGTAGCTCAGTGGTAAAGCATTTGCTTAGCAAGTGCGAAGTTCTGTATCTAATCCCCAACACTGAACAACAACAATAACAACAACAACAAAAACAAAAGAGACAAAATTTTGTAATTGTATTTTGAATTCATACACATTACATAATTACTACTTTTGTTTTTTTGGCAGAACTAGAGATGGAACCCAGGGCTCATGTATGAAATTCAGGTGCATATCCACTGAGCTACATTCCCATCCTTTTAATTTATTTATTTATTTTTATTTTGAGACAGGGTCTTGCTAGGTTGGCCAGGTTGGCCTTGAGTTTGAAATCTACATGCTTCAGCCTACCAAGTAGCTGGGTTTACAGGTGTACATCCTCATACCCATCCCAAAATGTTTTAATTCTTATATAACTTTGGCTCTTCTTATATAAAAATATACTGTTTTAAAATAAAATGTATATGTCTTTAGTTGAGAATTAGAACAGTGATGTATTTATTTTCATTGTACAGACTTTAAAAATATCTCCCATTAGAATATATATTCCTGTCTCGATAGAGAAATAGTCATCCCTAGGATGCCACAGCCTTGGCATTTGACTTATGAAGTGTCGTGTAAACCAGATTGGCTAATATTTAGTAGTTACACTGTTTCAAATTAATTAACAGTTAACTTTGAAATAATTTACTTGGTTCAATATGAATTTTTGTCCTGCCTCATTTGTCTCTGAAATGAGAGCGGTTCACTTTTAGAGGCAGCATCAATTTTAAGGAGCCCTGAGTAAATTTCACCTGATAAACCTCTATGATATTTGCAAGGTGAGGTTACTCTGAAAAGTGAAAGGGAACATGTTAGTTTACCTAGCTCAACCTTTTTATTTTATAAATGAGAGCTGTAATTTCTCCCTTTCCTTCAATTCCTCGAGTTTAACTGGTCCCAAATTCTTTTTTTTTTTTTTTAATATGGGTCCTGGAAGTCTACCTCAGGACCTCGTGCTTGCCAGCAGGCACCCATGCTGCTGAGCGATATCACCGGCCCTTTCTTCATATGTGGGTACCGGGAGTCGAACTCAGGACCTCACGCTTGCCAGGCAGGCGCTTATGCCACTGAGCCATCTCACCGGCCCCCAAATTCTTATAATTTGTGTTTTTAAAATATTTCTCCAGTTTGTTTCTTCTCTTTCCCTACTTCTGCTGTTTATACAGGGAATCTTTGGATTTAATTTAGAAAACTAGTTTTCCTACATAATTGTTATTTCTTTCTAAATCTATTTTTCACATCATTTCTGAATTCAGTTATTAAAAAAGCAAATCATAGGAGACCTAGAGATGGGGGCAGGCAGAAGGGGAAGCAAAAAGGATTTAGATGTGCCATGTACAAGCACCACCTCCCCACAATGAATGTAATCATTATGCACAGCAAACATACTAATAAAAATAAAATTTTAAAAAAGCAAATCATGAATAAATGTTCAGTACCATTAGTCATTAGAGAAATGGAAATCAAAACCACAAGAAACCAGGCATAGCACATGCCTGTAATCCCAGCATTCATGGGGCTGAGGCAGAAGGATCATGAATTCAAGGCCAGCCTGGGCTACATACATAGCGAGTTTGAGGCAATCTAGACTACACAGTGAGACCCTGTCTCAAAACAGACTTACAAACAAACAAACCAAAACACAAAAGCCAAAATAAACCCCCTAACCAACCAACCAAACAAACAAAACCAAACCAAACAACCCACAACAAACTATTACCTTAAAAAATACTACTTCATGCCCACTATAACATGATCAAAAAACCACAGAATAAATAAGTGTTGTCGAGGATGCGGAGAAGCTGGAAAATTCATACATCATTGGTGGGAAGGTAAAATGGTGAAGCTGCTATGGAAAACAATTTGGTGGTTTCTTAAAAAGAGTTGCCATATGACCTGGCCGTTTCATCCCTAGTTAGGTACTAACAAAAGTGAGAGAGGACATGGGGAATATAGGTCAGCACGTGAAGCTCTGCTGTTATGACTTATGTCTAGATGTCCCCACAAAGTCTCATGTGCTCATAGGTGGGGTTTTCTGGATGTAGAGTGTGTGAACATGGATTAAGGGTGTGATGCTGGGATTAAGCATGTGTGGATTGGACCACTGATTGGTTTAGCATGGTCCTGGGTGTGGATAATGGGAAGGCCCACCGTGGGTGTGGGTGGCACCACCACATGAACTGCTTCTCCTCTGCTGCCACGTCCCCTGCCACCTAGGCCCTTTGACACGGTCAGGGAAGAGGGAAATGCACAGCCTCAAGGAAGACTGCTTTCTCAAAGGCAGGCTTGCTGCCTTCTGCTTGACCCTGCTTTTCCATGAACTGCTTCTCCTCTGCAGCAAAGTTTACAGAAGCCAAGCACAGGGAGTTAAAGGGTATCTAGTATGTTTATTGGACACTTAGGGAAATCTATAGACAAAGGAGTTCAGTAAAGGGGCAATCAATCAAGTCTGAAGAGGGTAAACAAAGGAGACTTGAGCAATAGCCAGAATCACATAATTTACAGGAATCCCTGAAATGAGGAGACTGAAACTTATTATAAAGAACAAAAACTTAACTATTGTTAAAATAGTAGTTTCTGTTTTAATGGCTACAATGGCCTTATCAGGTTATAACATTTTCCCACTGATGATTAAACAAACCACATTATTGAGAAAAAATAGGTATGAGACACCTCATTAACCTTGGTCCATCATATTCTTAAAAATAGGCCTGTAGTTATAGAGACAACAGACAACATTGCTTGGGATATTCTTACATAAACACTGGGACCCTGGAAACCCCCCATGCTACCAAGATACCTGCTTCTGTAGTCATGCCTACATCTTTATCAACAAAAAATACCTGCTTCCATAGTCATGCCTACATCTTTATCAACAAAAAGTACCTGTTTCTATAGTCATGCCTACATCTTTGTCAACAAAAAGTACCTGTTTCCATAGTCATGCCTACATCTTTGTCAACAAAAAATACTTGTTTCCATAGTCATGCCTACGTCTTTGTCAACAAAAAAAAAAATATATATATATATATCCCAGCTTAAAGGAATAGAATGATCATCATAACCAAAGAATAAAATAAGCATAACAGGAGGACAACTAGTGTGGTGTCTCCTTCTTACTGCGCTGATGCTTCTGCCCACCTTCGGGACTTCCCCAACCTTGCAGCAGCTGGACTGCGGCACTCTGCCATGTCGTTCTGTCTTTCAGCCAACTCTGGACTGAAACCTCTGCAAACTGTGAGCTAAATAAACCTTTCCTCCCTTAACTTGTGGGTGTTGGGTGTTTTGTCTCAGCAACAAAAAGTAACTAAGACTCTTGGGTTTAATCCTCGGGCCTTAAAACCAAATCAAAACAAAAACCAGGAAATCAAACACTTGTACATAAACACTCATAGAAGCACTATTTATGCAAGCCAAAATGTGGAAACAATACCAATATTAATCAGGAAAGAAAAGGATAAACATAATGTGATATTTCTATATAGTGGAATATCATTCAGTCATGAAAAGGAATGAAGTACTGATAGATGTTACACATGGATGAACCTTGAGAGCATTATTGCATTTTATATGATTACATTTATATGAAATATCCAGAAGAGGTAAATCCAGAGAGAGAAAATTGAGCTGAAGGACATTAACTGCCTGATGGTACAGGGCTTTCTTTTGAGCTGATGAAGAAGTCTTGGAACTTGATGTAGATAATGGTTACACAGCATTGTGAGTGTAATACAAGCCACTGAATTGTCCATTTTAAAATGGTTAAATTTATGTTAAGTGAATTTCACCCACTACAAAAAGTCCAAAAAATGGCTGAAGGCAGCGGGGCAGCACGATGCAGTGAGAGCCAACTTGCCTCACCATTGCTGGCTGTGAGGGAAAGAATGGGCCACGATGAAGGCCTGTGGTTGCCTCTGGAAGCTGGAAAGGCAAGAAAACAGGTTCTCCCTCGAGCCTGCAGCCTGGCAGGCCTGATGCAAGCCCACTGGGACCCACGTCAGATTTCTGACCTATGTATACGACTGTAAGATCATAAATTGATATTGTTTAAGCTGCTAGAACAAAACAAAAGGCATGTGAGGACTCCCTCCCCAAAGCCGTGCCAACCTACCTCACTGCTGGAGATACCACAGACTTCACCACGGGATAAAGGCTGCCGTGAGGTCTGGCTCCTGTCCTTCTGCTGGGAGCCTTGCATGTCACTCCTATTGCTCAGGCCACAGCTCCCATGCCACCCTCGGCACACTCAGGGTAACTCTTGCAAGAGTCAATCTGGACTGCTCACGCAGGCCGCGTGAAGTGCCCCTCTCCACGGCTCACACGGCATCGGCGATGAAGCGTGTAATTGCAGCCTTCCGTGTATGGGCTGACTGACTTCTTCGTGGTCAACGGGTATCTTTGAAACCATCCAGGATTCTACCACAGTCCTCCCAAGTCCCCGAGGAAGTAGCGCTAGAGGCTCGTTAAATGAATGAGTGGACACAATTTAGTCCAAAGAAGCGAAGTAACTTCTAAGGAATTGTTAGCAAAACTAGGCATGAGTTTTCTCCCCAGGCTGGTGCTTTATCTTACCAGCTGCCAAATAATATTCAGGAACGCAATTTGCCCTGTAGTTGTGTCAGACACAGTGGTACCTCGGTTTATGAACGCTTTTGTTTGCAAATAATCTGCCATGCAAACAGAAGCATCTGGCAACATTTTGTTTTTGTTTGCAAACTCTGCATTGGGTGACAAACACGATTGCAGCCATCTTTCCCAAAAACACAAATGTGGCCATCTTTTCCAAAATCAGAGAGCAAATCAAGTTCGTGAACTGAGGTACCACTGTATTTCTATGCAAGACCTGTTTGTGGACTGGAATAATTAACAATTGCGTTACTCTCTCCCTCTGAATTTTCCCTTTCTCTGCTCCACAAGTGAAAGCAAACATGTTGTTCTTTTGGAGGCAGCTCGAGATGCAATATCACAGGATGAATATATTCATACTGTATTGCACACATATACCAAGAAAAAAGTTTTAATAAATATTAAAGAGAAAAAAATTGGGTCAGAAGCAGAAGTTATCAAAGATTTATTTTACTGCCTTTTATTTTCCTAAAGCCTCGGGATGGCAGTTTATGCTAAGTTCTTTTGAGGATAGAGGACAGATATTTCTTCTCAAAATAAAAGGTCAAAGATGTATATGTGTATGGAGCGGGTGAAGGAGACAAGGAAAATCCATGTCTGATTCCCTGGTTGGGGTCTGTGCACCTGGAGAGATCTGGGGAGAGAAGTGTGGGCGAGTGGTGGTTTTATCGTAAGACACGGTGCTCTGCTCGCAGTGCACAGGCAAAGAGATGACCGTTCGGGGGAACACACAGGATGCGGCTGGTGAGGACGCCAGAGGCACCACAGAGAGACCAACCCAGCCAGAGCTTCCCTCCGGTTTCCGTGGTTTGCCAGGCCTCTTGGATTCTGGAGGAACGGATGCCCCACGAATTAGCTAGGGAGGCAATAGGAGTTGGAATCCGACCACTCCATCCTGATCTGAGCAGAGCCGCTTTAAATCCCTCCCCATCCTGTGCTTGTACCCCTGCTGCAGAATTGTCACGGTGGGTCGATGAGGCCCAGTAAGCCCAGCTGAACCCCCAGCTCACATCACTGTTCAGCCCTGTTCTCCACAAACAAATCGCAACTCCCTGTTTGTGCTTAAGCTCTGACCCAAGTGGAGAGCTGCAACTCCTTCGAACTAAACTCTCCCCCGTCGAAAGAACCATTGTGACTTTTTCCTTCCACAGCCCCTGCCTCTTTTATCCTGGGGACCCTACCAAGACCTCCTATCCTGTATGAGAGCTACCAGTCTGGTCATTAGGGCCAAGAGCGGTGCCTCTCAGGTTTGTTCTGAAATAAACCTGTCCGGTTGAACTTGCACCTCTGTTTCTTTTCCTCCTTTTGTCCTAACAGTTGTATTTAGTTTAGTCTAAGAAAACAATTAAATCTGTATTTCTTGCTCCTTTAATTGTGGACTAAGGCTCATATTCACTTAAATATTAATAAACAGATAAAAGTATCAAGCTATGGGGGAAGGAGGGAGTCTAAAATATCCACCTTCACAAATGTCTCTTCTAGCAACTGGCTTCAGCATCTGATGTGATCACATGCTAGCTTTTTAAAAATTATTTTCAGGAAGTCACTGAAGCAGGCCCCCTGTGTGCTGGAGGACTGTTGATATGAAGCCTTTTCCTCACAGCTTCAGACACAGCTGTGAAGGAGGCAGTGCAGCTTCGATGTTGACCCTCATCAAAGCGTACTCTCCTGTTCCTTCCTCTGCCCACATCAGGAAGCAGCTCAGTGTTATCAGGCCTTTTCTGTCCTTACCAAAATCTGCAAGAGGACCTCAGACAGGTTCCAGGACCTGCTCTACCTCCAGCTACCTGGGCCAGGAGATGGAGGAGAAATGGATGTGACATAGCAAATCATTATGAGATATCAACCCTGGAGCATGGAGCAGGTCATCCGCCCATCCAGTCACTGAAAACTGTGCTTGCCATGGACTATTTTGAGTCCCCCAAAATTCATATGTTAAGAGCCTAAGTTCCAGTGTGATGGCACTTAAAGGTGGTGGGTTTGGGAGGTGTTATGGCTTGTGTCTAGATGTCCCCCCAAAGCCTCATGTGCTCATGGCTTTTGGGAGTGGCTGGATCATGGGTGTGTGATACTGGATTAAGGATGTGTGATAACTGGATTAGTACACTGACTGGTTTAGCATGGTTCTGGGTGTGGATAATGGGAAGGGCCATGGGGTGTGGGTGGCACTGATCAATAGGCCTGTAGCCTGGATGAGATAAAAAGAGAGAGGAAGACTCGCTGCTGGTTGCCTCCTGTCTGCCATGCCATGGGCTGTTTCTCCTGCACGATGCCCCTCTGCAATGCTGCCCTGCCTTGAAGCCAGCCGACTATGGACTGAATCCTCTACGGTCAGCTAAATAAACCTTTCCTCCTTTCGCTTTTGGGTGTTGGGTATTTTGTCCCAGCAATGAGGAAATAACTAAGACAGGAGATAATTAGGTCGTGAGGTTGGAGCCCTCAGGAATGTGATTTACTTCCCTTACAGGAAGAGGCTAGAAAGCTCGCTAGTGCTCTTTTCATCAAGGGAGGACCAAAGGAGAAGGCAGCTATTTGCAAGCTGGGGGAGACCCTCACCAGAACCCAAACATGCTGCCACCCTGACCTCAGATTTCCAGCCTCCAGAACTGTGAGAAATGAATGGATGTTGTTTAAGCCACCCAGTCTATGGCAACTTGTCGTGACAGCCCATGAAGACCGTCATCTAAGGGAACAGTGGTGGGAGTGACCCCAGAAGTGTGGGCCTTGTGGTCCTCACAAACACTGAAGGTGAAGCTGTGAATCAAAAGGGGAGCTTAAGGGAGTTTTATTGGAAATAATAAGAAGAAAAATATCTCCTGGATTTCCAGGAGGGGCCCCACATGGGTGGCCACGTGGCCATTTGATCTCGAGTCACTTACAGGTAAAGCGGGACACAGGAATTGCTTAATCGTTTAGTGGCCACCTACTATGGGTGACCCTGTGAAGTTAAAAGAAAGACCATCTGGAACTTAGGCTCACTATCCACGTTCCTTTAGGCAGTGTTTACAGTAAACTGGGATCTTAGAAAGATCTGGTTATTTTGCATTATAATTTCCTCAGAACTCAGGAGCTCCCTTTTAGGAGGGAGGGACCACATTCCACATTGCCTGAGGAATGTTCATTTCTGGTCTAAAGTCCTAGTTTGCTGTTTATATTTAAATTCTCATTCTCAGCCCTTCCTCCTATCTAGCTGCCTCACTCATAAGCTAAGTAAGTAAACTATCTTCTACAAGAAGGGAGAGATGCTGGGAATTGGGAAGAGGAGGATGTTATCAAGAAAGGTTAGGACTTGAGGACGGTGGAAATGGGAGTGGGGCACAGTGTGAGGATATGTGCGGCTGCCAGGAGATTTAGACTCACTATGGTTGAAGCACTGGACCCCTTTGTAGGAAAAGGGGGTTCAGTGGGAAAGGGATAGGATAAAAGTCTCATTTAAGCTTTATTAAAAATTAACAGAGAATCTTACTGAATGTAGCTTTTGCCTCTACAGTTAGACTGCAGTAGGAGCAGTTAGAAAGACAAAGGTGAAAAAAGGAAAGATAAACCAAGCAGGGAAGGCACCAGGCAATGCAATTACCATAGAATTTATCAAAAAGAGTTAACCAAGCACAGAAGGAGCCAAGAACATAAAAGGTCAGGGTAACCAGCCCCCTTCACCTCTGATACAATGCAAAGGAGACAAGGGCTCTTAATATGTAAAAGACACACACACCTACACATGTGTACATATATACATATTCTCACTTTAGTCAGATGCACACATCCCCTTTACATAATCATTAACTCTAAGCTGCCTTTCCATAAGCCCCCACCACCACTTATCCATCACAAAAGGGCAAGAAGAAACCAGAAGGCCAGAAAGAATGTAGACAAAGGTGCCCAGGCTAGGATCAAAGACAGCCAGAGAGCCAATCAGATGGCAGCAACTTCCAGGAGCCCACGTGGGGGATAGGGAGAAAAAATCACAGGTCCTAAATAAAAGGAGCCAGGGACAAGGCCTTGGAAGTATTTGTTTTTCTGATATCCCTACACTTCCAGAGTACCTGTCTTCTCTTTTCTCACCCTTTTACAAATAAACAATCTTCCTTTATTTTAAACTCCACCTCTTTAATTCCTAACTGATGTTGAGTTTATGATCCTGGTAGCTGCGTGTTTTAGGGGAGCAGCAGTGCATACACCTCTCCTCAACTCCTCACCCCACCCCCATGCAACACTTGAGTTAAGGACAGGCCATGTCTTAGCTTGTGTGGCCATAGGAAAATACTATAGGTTGGGAGTTTGATAACATATGTGTACATTTATTTTCACAGAATTCTGGAGGCTGGAAGTCCAAGATCAGGGTGCCGGTGTGGCTGGGTGCTGGTGACCATCTTCCTGGCTTGTGGACGGTGCTTTTTTACTGTGTTCCCACATGGACTTTCCTTGGAGAAAGGGAAAGAGGGGTCTAGAGATGGGAGAGGGTGGAGGGTGAGAGGAAGACAGAGAGCTCTTCCGTTCCTCTTCTAAGGCTACTCAGGCCTATCCTACCAGACTAGAGCACCACTCTGTGACCTCATTTCACCTTAATTGCCTCCTAAAAACCCTCTCTCCAAACACAATCATGTTCAACTTGTGAAATTGGGGAGGGGGACAGAGAAAGGAAGGTGAGAAGAGTGGAGAACTTTTTCCCAATTTCACCTCCAGCCATATCCACTTTTTCATAATGCTGTCCTCTTTAAGAACAACAAATCCACCTATCTTTTCTAATAGAATTATGGGAATGTAGAAATAATACAAGCAATTTTGCTTCACACAAAAGCAAAGCATTTTGGAATAAACAATGTTAAAAACAGAAAGGACTTGAGCATTCCAAATGCAGTTCTAGAGCACTAAAACTCATAAATGTGGAATTAATTATCAGCATGCTGTATAGACAATGGTACTGTTGTGTAGGTTATACATAGTAAGGTTCACCTGCCCTGATAGGTGTGACCTGCTTAATGCCCTACTGGTGGTAAAATCTCATGCTTGTCAAATAATGCTTTTGTTAGCATCCCTTTTTACTGTTTAGTATCTGTGTCATTGAGAATAATTTGTATGTAGGTCATAGATTCATATCTACTGCTAAAGTCCAATTTCTGGCAAAGAGGATTGGTAAAGAAAATCCTTTGTATGGTACCATTGTTTAAGATTCCACTCTCAGGGCCTGAAAATCTGCCACCATCTGAAATTTGACAAGCTGAGGTGCTGAAAGTACGACTTCCAATTTGGAGTCAGTTTGTCATTTTCAGCTTCGTTTAAAAACAACTTGTGGACCATCCCAACTGATAAGGACAAAATACTCCTCACTTCATGGAAAGGAGGGTCCTCATTCATTTGGGGGTGATCCCAGCTAAATTTCATTAAAGGGAACTTTCTATGATTGCTCAAAACAACTTTTGTAGCATATACAGGTGAGGTTTTCTGTGACACAAAGCTACTGTTATATGAAATGTGATCAAAAAATACAATGAGTGTTTAAATTTTTAGAAAATTCATTTCAGTAGAAGACACAGTACCATTAATCCCCTCAAAATACTCTCCCTTGCTTCAAACCCATGTGTCCCACTGTACTGCACTGGCCACTTTCAGAAGCAGTTCAAGAAGTCGTCGTTCATGAGTGTCCTTAGTGATACTGTTGTGGCTACCTTGATGTCCTGAATTAGTTTAAAACATTTACCCTTCATGGCCATTTTGACTTTGCTGAAGAGCAAGTAGTTGCATGGTCCCAGATCTAGTGAATCAGGTGGGTAAAGACACTGTAATGTTTCGGAGAGTCTGCTTTTCTATTGGATGGCACTAGGCAGCAGCATTCACGGTATTGTATTTTTCATCACACCTCATAAAGACACAAAAAAGACTTTCAGAAGTGCTTCAGAAAGTGGCAAGAAAAATGGGATAATTGTTCTCAACATGAGGGGGAGTGTATTGAGGGAGAGGGGGTAATGGCAATGTGTTTTTACAGTAATAAATTTTAAAAATTTAAACATTCACTGTATATTTTAATCACTCCTTGTATTCCTACTGAAAAATTTTGTAGAAATAAGAATGAAAGGTTTCCTGCATTTGCTTGTAACTGATGCAATGGGCTCATGCCATCTTGAAATAAATATTTCAAAGATAAAGTGAAACACTATACCTGAGAGTATAATTGTCTCTCTTTGAAGCAGTAGTCACACGATCTCTCTTCTCCTCTCTACCAGATGGGTTTTATTTGAGTAGATGTAGAGAGAGTTTGTTTCTGCTTGGGCAGAGATCTGCAGACCAGATGGCAGGTGATACCTGGATTCAGGTGTTTATTCCACTCACTCATTTTAACTAACTTCTAACCTTTTAACTAATCCTTTTTTAACTAACTTGCCAGAGGTGTGTGGAAAATATAATTTCATAAACTTTGTGATACACTGATAACTTTAAAAAAGTGATGACACATTAATGTCATGGATTATTTCACCGCTTTATAAAAGAATGAGAAATCTCACTGAGATGTATTGAATTCAAAGTATGCAGACTTGGGGATGAGCTCAGTGGTAGAGCTCACCTTACATGCATGAGGCTCTGAATTCAATCCCAGCACCACAAAAAACAGGCAAACCAAAAAAATTATGCAGTACTTTGTCACTCCTTGTGTAGTTACAAAGTTTCACATTCTTCTAACATCCAGTTTATTTTATTTTAGTCAAGATCCTATGCAATGGTACATGATCACATTTTGGTGCTTGAGGGTAGCAGAGCCTTCTTTTCTACCTTTTCCTTTTCTAAACTTACAGTTTTTAACTTTTATGAATATGCATTTCTGGAAGGGAAAGAGGGTGGGGAGCACGTAGAAGAGTGCTGAGTACACATTGTCTTGCTCTAGCCTATTTATCTACAATTACCTATATTAATCTTCCACATCTCGTCTACTGAATTCTTTCTTCCTGCCTGTGGACATCACACACTCCTGCTATACTTTAAGACCTTGAAGTATAAAATGCCTTGATTTCTCTCAAAGATTCTTCCACATATGCGCTCAGCTTTATTTCCCACCACTAAAGTTGAGGGATGAGGTCCCTTCTATCCTAGCCAAACCTGTGGGAGCCTGCCTCTTTGTCCCTCTCTCCTGGTTTGTTCCCCTCTACATATATAGATTTTCACGTTTCTCTCCTTAAAAAAAATTCTTCCCTTTGGCCCTCTACCCCTCTGGTTTCTGCCACGTCTTACTTCTGTTTTCAGCCATGCCTGAAAGCATGTCCTGCATTCTGCCTGTCTTCATTGTGGGGCCCCAGGGAACTGGCACGCCTGGTCCTGCTTCTCGGAAACTGCACTGTCCAAGGTTACGCTAGTCCCCTCAAATGAGGCAGTCAACGGGTAAGTTTTAATCTTATCTTAAAGGTTTCTTGGACGCCCCTGTTAACCAAACAGTTCCTTTCTCCTTAAACCCTCTACCTCAAGGCCCGAGGGACATCATTCCAGTTTTTTCCCACTGCTTGACTGTTTATCAGTAGCTGTTCCCTCTTTTACCCATGAGACACTCATGTTCTGGAGAATTCAGTCTTCGCACTCTACTGTTGCTTCCACAACCTCCCTGGATGGTTTTCTTACTTCCTACCAGTAAATGTTCTCTAAGACTCCACCTCTAAAACCGAAGCCTCTGCCCCGCGTCCATATTTAACATCTCCACTTGGATACAATATCGCGGCATGTCAGAGCCGAATGCAGGGCACTTCTGTCCTCACTCTGTCTCTCTGCTTTCTCCTCGCCTTTGAATTTGCCCTTTGCTCTCTTCCACGTCCACCTCAAGTTACGTGTGGTCAATCACTAAGTCTATCAGAGGATATTTTGATTTTACATTAGTCATGAGGAATCTGATGGAATGCTCAAGTGATGTGACTGAGGAATGTGACTAATTACAAGTGTGGAGAGGGTTTAGGGAGACCAGGGAGGAAGGGCACCATTCCTTAGACAGTGGCCACCACCCTTACCCTAAAAGGGCAGAGAGAAGAGGCAGTGACCAGAACCTGGAGAGAGGGGCAATATGGAGAAGGTTGGCTGTAGGAGCTGCTATCTGGCCAGGAGGAAAACAGAGAAGTTCAACCTCAGCCTCACTTTCCTTCTCCCTTTATCTCCTACCAGTTTCTCCCTAGCTGAGCTCTGCAGGAAGCAAGAGTACTGGAGCTGACTGATGCCATCCACGGGGTCAGACAGCAGACTCAAGAAGCATGGGGAGGGGATCTGCAGGGTCAAAAAAATTATCAGTGACAGGTTCCTTCTGCAGGAATTCAGTATGTAGATGTTGCTATTTATAAGGTGTTTGCTGATCTTGATACAGTTTCATACATGTTCCCTTTCTCAGTCTCCAGCATTCTTTTTATCGTGTTCCCTTAGCTTTGATTGCTGCTATTTTTTTGGAAACTGGTTTTCTGCTTCTGGCTGAGCCCACAGGTCCCAAGAGTTCTGGGGTCATTTAAGACTTCTCTCTGGCACAGGTTGATTTTCTACTCTCTGGGGCATGGTGACATTATGTGATGGTTGATACTACTCATTTCCTTCAACAAAGACTGGGTTCCTGGAAAACCCTCAGCAGGAAAATCATCTTTCCACAGAGTCCTGAAGAATCTCACCAAGTTCTAGGGGACCAGAAGTGTGTAAATAATTAGAAGAGAGTAGAGGTGGGATTTTGTTTAGAAGCAGTAGTTTCCTAGCTATTACTGAAAATCTTTTCTACACACTTTCCAAGGTTTGGGGACAAGAAAACACAGTTTATCTTATTATTATTATTTTATATAAATCTCACTGAACACAATTCCTTCTGTTTTATTTCCTGGTCTCTTCACTTTAATATATCCTATTTAATTCTACTGGGGAAGTGAAACCAACAGACAAGACTTATCCTTTCCATTTGCAGTGTGGAATTTGTAGGCTTCAAAAGAGTGGTAAGTAATGGGGGATATTCTATAGAAAAGGAACATGCTTATCATGTGCATCTATTTTCTTTGGGAAACACCACCTCCCCTATTCAATAAGAGAGTCTTTCATGAGCTCCACTGTCCTTGGCCAGAGAAATGGGCAGTTCACACAGTCTGGGCTAAAAATAAAGTCCTATTCCTCTAGCAATATGTTTGGAGTGAGGGTGAGGGCGCACTCAGCAAACAGCTGACCCCCAAAGATCAGTAGGAATCCTCAGGTAGATTGATGTATACACCAGATGAGTGCGGCTCTTTTTCAACTAGGTTTGCTAAGCATGGAGAGTGTGATCTAGGGCAGCTATTTTTAGTCAAGCTCTTATTTGTGGGCTGCAGAAACCCACTCCCATTGATTTAAGCAGAAAATAAATGTGTTAAAATGTTACTGAGTAGCAGATAGACAGGACATCTGGGACGGCTGAAGAATCTGTGTGTAACAACTGGGAATATGGTCCTGAAGGATGGTGAGGCCACCACTGCCATCGCATGCCACCCGCGTTGCTGGCACTGAGCACAGGCGCTGGATGAGACCGTGGCGCGGCTGCCGCCGCCTCTCCGGGAAGGTGCGCTATCTAGGGAGAAGGCGGTGTTTTTCTTCTTATTTTTGCTTCTTTGTAATTTCGGATTTAGAAAGGCTGTGTCATACGCTTTATTCTTAGCTGCAAAGATGTCTGAAAAATCAAGCATCTGACATATTCAGCTTCTCTCCTGCGAGGGCACATGCTCCCCCAAGACTTATGAGGTGGGAAATTCCTTCAACAGAGAGAGGAGTTCCAGATGCTACAGAACAAAAGAAAGAGCAGCCCCCTTATAGCAGCCATCTCCCTTGTCCCTGGGACAGCTGGTCTGCAGAATTAAGCCAACAGAGAGAAGGAAAGAAGAGCCACAAGGCGACCTGGAGATGTTATGGGAGCCTCAGAATCTAGATGTGCCTGAGCATTTTTTTTTCTAAATGCTGGCTTATTTATGTCAGCTGATAAATTTCCCTTTTGGCTTAAGTTACAAACTCCCTATTGTAAAGTCCGTAGAGGAGGGGACAGTGAAGGGAGACACTCCAAGAACCACACAGGCTCTTATGTAAAAGGCACGGGGTTTATTGAAGGGCTACACTGGTGTAGGGTCACCCAGCGAATGTGCTGAGGCGACCCTGAAGGGCAGAAAGAAGGCGTTTCTATAGGGTTGGGTATGGTAATGAGAGATAGGCAAGCGAAGTTTACAGAAGCCAATCACAGGGAGTTAAAGGGTATCTAGTACATTCATTGGTTACTTAGGGGAACCTATGGGCAGGGAAGTTCAGCAAATGGGCAACCAATCAGTTTGAAAAAGGCTAACAAAGGAGCCCGGGCGCGGGAATGCAGCCCACGTGCGGGCTTGGGCAACAGTCCAAACCACATGATTTTCAGGAATTTACCCTGATGTGGGGAAACAGAAACTTATCTACTAAAAGCAGAAACTTAAGCAAACATGTTGTGGTGATAGTAGCCATTTTGTGACTCAGCCTAACACATCAGAATTACAGTTGTATAACCTTTACATGAATTTCACAGCAAACTTAACTTTACACCAAATCACATCAAACTTTATCACATCAAACTTCACATTCTCCCCTTTTCTTGAGGAGGATCTTTAATCTTAAAGATGGGAGTCTTGTTGGAGGGGTTGGTATTGTTGTCTAATGACCATAAGTTTGACTGTTGATATTTGTTCCCTAATGAAGGTAGTTACTCGATTTAGCACACAAGGTCCTATATTGACCAGGAGGAGTATTACTAAAAAGGGGCCCGCCAGTGGTATCAAGTATGGGAGGATGCCATCCCATATGCCCCAATAGGGTTTTTGGATTTCCCTCTCTCTCTGTCATTCTTTTAAGCATTCTCTTAATTTAGCCATGGGCTCCTGGACTACTCCTGAGTGGTCAGCATAAAAGCAACATTTTTCTTGTAGGGCAGCGCATAGTCCTCCTTCTTTCATAAAGAGGAGGTCTAGCCCACATCTATTTTGTAATACCACCTCGGACAGGGAGGTCAGGGAAGTCTGGAGGGCTATTATGGACCTTTCTATTTCCTGTATATCTTGGTCAACTGCAGCCTGCATGAGACTTATTTGTTTGGTTCCATGTATGAGTGCTGCGGTCCCTGTACTTACACCGGCGGTGATTCCCAGGCCAGTTAGGACAGCTAGGGTTAAGGATATGGGTTCTCTCTGGTACCTGGTTGTTGTCTTTTCCATGATTTTTTCAAGAGACTCGCTAGAGTGATATATGATCCGGGGGAACATTTTTACCATCACACAATAGTTAGCTGAATTGTTAAACACCCTGGTGGAGATACAGGGGGTGATTCCAGTGTTACAGGCCCAGCGGGTTCTGTCTAGGGGGAGTAAATATCCTGTTGATGTAGAGACACTATGAGTCTGTTGGCACAGCTGTTTTATATTTTCCGGAGGTTTTCCTATGCAGACCCCTTTTCCTGAGACTTCAGAAAGGGTGAGGCGGTGATTGCCATTCCAATCACAGGAATCATCTGTCTGTAGGCTTTGGTAAGTGCCATTAATTGCAATGCCCTCATAGTATGGGGGTGCCGCAGACAAACAGAGCCAGCAAGATTGCGTTAGGTCACTCTGGGTATAATTTAACATCGAATAGGCTCCCAATATAAGATTATATAATCTACTGTTTCAGCTGGCTGCCTGGTTGGGAGCTGGTCTGGCTGACGTGTAAAGTCGGACTCAGTCTGTGAGGATAATACCATAGCAGAGCTGGACACATCAAATGAGGCAGTGTTCATGGGCATAGGAGTGGGGGTGGTTGTGGTCAATTTAGGGGCTCGAGTGAGTTTGGGTTGAGTGTTGGGCTTTAGGACTGGATTTGGGCCAATTGCAACTTTTGGTAGTATGGCTTCCTTTTTTATGAGAATAAGGCTTCCCCGGTTATACCCGTAATGGTGTTGTTTCCATAGTCTAAAGCCCCATGTTTTCCCTGTTAACCAGCCAGGGTCATTTAGACTTCAGGGCTTGAGGCAGAAGTTACAATTGTGCGGGCAGGACCCAGAAGTCCCTTTTTCCCATTCCCCCTGGAGATATCGATAAGGAGATGGGGGTTTCCAGCCTGTGGCTATTGTCTCACAACCCCAATAGGGACAATAATAGGACTATATGTCGTTGCAATAGCCCCTGCCAGGATTAGAGGCGGGACACATGTATATATGGCTGTCACGACAGTCAGGCTTAACTGTATAGGGGCCACGAAGGAAGTGACAAGGTGACATGCACAGATTAGGCTCTCCGGAGCCCTCCCAGGCTAGAAGGGTGCGGTGGTCTTCCCAACTAAATATTGTCCATTTCCATGGTTGATGTATATTATGTCCCATACAGAGGGACAGTAACCCATTTAGTATTAACCAGTACATCTTAGACAATTAAGGACACTCAGTCCGGTTACAGTAATCAGGTAAGTTAGGATGAAAACAACTTTTGGGGGGAATTCCCAGTGCTGTTGATGTAAAACAGTCCAAAAGGCTATGGCAAATATTAGAATCAGGAGAGCGAAGGTAATTATAAATGCTAACGGATAGCAAAGCATTGAGCAGTCTTACGATTTGTGAGTAAGCTTGATCTTAAGAGGATCTTGAGTCTTTTGGAGGATCCAGGAGTCGGTCTCTGACGGAGGAGCTGTGGGCTTGAGGTGTGAAGCGTGTATCCAAGAAGCAATGCCATCCACTTTAACAGCTGTGGGGGTCGTCAAAAGCACCTGGTATGGTCCCTTCCAGCGTGGTTGGAGAGTTTCAACCTGGTGTCCACGGACAAGCACCCAGTCTCCAACCTGGTATGGATGGGGAACAAGGGTGTCTCCCGGTTGATAAGCCTGGGAGAGTTGTGTCCACAGCGTCCGTCGGACCTGGTCAAGAAGCAAGAGTCTATCAGCGAGGGGGGTAGGCAGGGCAGCATTATAAGGCCAGTTGTTAAGGTCCTGTATCGGTGGGGGCGTCCCGAACAAGATCTCAAAGGGAGTTAGGTGTGGGGATACAGAATAGGGGGTATTTCTAGCTCTAAATAGGGCAAAAGGTAGGAGCATGGTCCAATCTTTATGACCGGTCTCAAGAGCCAATTTTGTTAAGGTCTCTTTAATCGTCCTATTCATTCTTTCTACTTGTCCTGAACTCTGGGGTCTATATGCACAATGTAATTTCCAATTTATCCCCAGGATCTTGGCCACTCCCTGACTTACCTTGGACACGAATGCCGGCCCATTGTCAGACCCAATTACCTTAGGCAGTCCAAATCGAGGAAATATTTCTTCTATTAATTTCTTTATTACTACTTGGGCTGTTTCAGTCTTCGTAGGAAATGCTTCAGTCCATCCAGAAAAAGTGTCTACGAACACTAGTAAATATTTGAATCTACATTTTGTAAGCTTAATCAGTGAAATCCACTTCCCAGAATTGTCCAGGCTTAGTCCCTCGTAATCTTTTTCCTTGTGTCATGGGAGAGGGGTAAGCATTAATCAGTTGGCAAGCTTTACAGGAGGTGGCCACTTGTTTGGCCAACTCCGAGATTTTGAACAGCGGGAATTGGTTGGCATATTGTTTGGCTACTAGTGTAAGCTTTTTGGCTCCTAGGTGAGTTAGGCGATGGGCCTTTTGTAAGAATTCTCGAAGGTCTGATTCTTTCATGAGTGGAGGTGGAACAGCTTTGGCTAAATTTCCCTCTGTAGGGTCAGGGGTTTTTAAAAGAAGTTCAGTAGGCCCCGACAATGCGGCTTGCTTAGCCGTGTTGTCTGCAAAGTTATTTCCTCTTGCCACCGGATTGTCTCCCTTTTGATGGCTATTGCAGTGTACAATGGCTAATTTCTGGGGTAACAGGATGGCGGACAAGAGTCTTAGTATCTCCTGTTTATTTTTGATCTCCTTTCCCGCCGAAGTTAGTAACCCTCTTTGTTGGTAAATGGCTCCATGGACATGGGCAGTGGCAAAGGCATAGCGGCTGTCAGTATAAATTGTTGCCTTTTTGCCCTTAGCCAGTTCTAGGGCTTTTGTGAGGGCAATCAATTCTGCCCTCTGAGCAGAGGTGCTCTCCTTGAGCCCAGAGGACCAAATGACTTTGTCCCTCGACACAACCGCCGCCCCCGCATGTCTCTTACTGTTTAACATGTAGCTGCTGCCATCAGTGTACCAGGTTACCTCCGCGTCTGGAAGAGGTTGGTCCATCAAATTGCGTCGGATCCCAGATTCTTCAGCCAGAATGTCTTGGCAAGTATGGAGGATTTGGTCGGCAGAGGTAGCGGGGAGTAGGGTGGCCGGATTGAGAACAGTTGGTGAACCGAAGGTTATTCGGTCCTTGTTTAGCAAGAGGCTTTGATAATGAGTGATCCTAGCATTAGAGAGCCATCTATCAGGTGGCTGATGAATTATGCTCTCTAATGCGTGAGGGGCCACAATAGTGAGGTTTTGCCCCAGAGTCAGTTTGTCCGCATCTTTGGTTAATAGGGCGGCTGCGGCTATGGCTTTTAGACAGGAGGGCCATCCACTTGCCACTGGGTCCAGTCTTTTTGATAAGTAGGCTACTGGTCATTTCCAGGGTCCCAATGTCTGCATTAGAACCCCTCGGGCAACATTTTCTCTTTCCTCTATGTAGAGGGTGAAGGGTTTGTCTATATCTGGTAAGGCCAAAGCCGGAGCAGACAGCAAAGCCCTTTTAATATTATCAAAGGCCAATTGTTGTTCTTTATCCCACACAAAAGGAGTTCCTTCTTTAAGGAGTGGGTAGAGTGGCGCTGCCAGGGATGCAAATCCTGGGATCCAGAGGCGGCAGAAGCCCGCTGTTCCTAGGAACTCTCGTAGTTCTTTGCATCTTTTGGGGATGGGAATCTGGGCAACAGTTTGTTTTCTGGCGTCTGTAAGCCATCTCTTACCATTTTTGAGCAAATACCCCAGGAAGTGGACTTCCCTTTGACAGATTTGAGCCTTCTTTGCAGAGGCTCGATATCCCATCTTACCCAGCTCTCGCAGTAGGCCCTTGGTCCCAGACAGGCAGCTTGATTCCGTCTCAGCCACCAGTAAGAGGTCATCGACATATTGAAGGAGGGTTACCTCTGGGTGACGAGTTTGAAAACCCACCAAGTCTCTATGGAGTGCCTCTTCAAAGATCGTCGGAGAGTTCTTGAAACCCTGAGGGAGGCGTGTCCAAGTGAGTTGTCCTGATGTGCCTCTATCGGGATCAGTCCACTCAAAAGCAAATAGCAATTGACTATCTTTATGAAGAGGCAGGCAGAAGAAAGCATCTTTTAAATCTAGAATGGTATACCAAGTTTTTGTGGGGCTGAGCATGCTGAGCAGGTTATATGGGTTGGGCACCGTGGGGTGTAAGTCTTCTACTCTATAATTTAATTCTCTTAGATCCTGAACAGGCCGATAGTCATTTGTGCCTGGCTTTTTAACGGACAGCAATGGGGTGTTCCAGGCGGATTTGCAGCGTCTTAAGACTCCTAAATCCAAGAATCTTTGGATGTGTACTTTAATACCTTGATGGGCTTTTTTATTAATAGGATATTGTTTGACCTGGACTGGGCTGGTGGTGGCCTTTAATGTGATTACCACCGGGGGTTGTAAGGCAGCTAGCCCTAACCCAGCCGTTTTGGCCCAGGCCTCGGGAAAGTCAGTCATCCAATTTTGGGCTAGGGCAAATACCCGGGGTTGGTCATGGAGTCGATATTCATCCTCTACTGACAAGGTTAACATGGTTGTCAATGGCTGGTCTACCAAGGGGTTTTGAAAAACAACCTGTGGGCCCATAGGTTCAAATGTTATTTTAGCCCAGAGTTTAGTCAATAAATCTCTGCCCATTAGAGGAGCAGAACATTCAGGTATCACTAGGAAGGAATGTTGTACAGTTCCTTTTCCTACGTTTACTGTTCTCTGAGTTGTCCATGCTCGATATTTGCTACCATTGGCCCCCTGAACCAAAGACCTCTTATGAGAAAGAGCTCCAAGTGGTGCTTGCAAAGCAGAATACACAGCCCCCGTGTCCACTTCAAAGTTGACAGGGGTCCCCTCCACATTGAAAGTTACCCTGAGTTCGGGGAGGGGATCCGAACCCCATCACCCCTAATCATCTTCTTCTTCTTCCAGGGCTAACAAAGTGTGTTTGGAAGTTTTTAGTTTTGATTTTTCTCTTTCTTGTTTTTTCATTAATTTGACACATTCTCTAATGCGGTGTCCCTTTTCTTTGCAGTATGCACATTGGTCAGGGTCTAAGGGGGGGCGTCGTGGTTTTTCCCTATCTTCCTGTTCCTTATTTTGAGCTGCCTTAGTAACTACAGTGGCCAAGATCTTTCCAAACTCTCTAGCTTGTGGTTTTTCTTTTTTAATTTCTTTTTCTTCTTTTGTCTCCCTCTTAAAATACACTTTTTCTGCTTCTTTAACTAAATCCTGCAGATTAAAAGTAGGTAATCCTTCAGAACATTGAAGGTTTTTTCTAATATCAGGGGCCAACTGCCCAATAAAAGTCATAGCCACCGTTCCTTGCATTTGCTCACTCTGAGGATCAAACGGCAAATACCTGTGATAAGCCTCCATTACTCTCTCTAGAAATGCCACAGGGGTCTCTGTAGGCCCCTGAATTACCTCTCTTACCTTAGCCAAATTAGTAGGGCGGCGAGCAGCCGCCCGGAGACCCGCCATTAGAGTCCGGCGATAAATGGACAGATGCTCCCTACCTTGAGGTGAGTTAGGGTCCCAGGTCAGGCGATTCAAGGGAAAGAGATCATCAATGAGATTCTGTAGCGGCGTAGGTTGACCATCGGGTCCTGGAACGAGTTTGCGTGCCTCAACCAGGATACATCCGCGCTCTTCTGTCATGAAAAGGGTACCTAGGAGTTGTTGACAGTCATCCCAGGTGGGCTGATGAGAAAACATCAAAGAGTCCATAAGATTAGTTAACTTAGATGGATCCTCGGAGAAAGGAGGATTATTGTTTTTCCAATTATAAAGGTCGGAGGTAGAGAAAGGCCAATATTGGAGAGATGGCATTTCTCCCTCCCGACCATCATCTATGGCTGGCCCATAGGGCCGGAGAGGCAGGGTGACAGCAACATCTCTGTCGCAGGAGCGTGTTCTTCATGCCGGTCCTTCATCAGAATCCGACGATGGCGAGGCCGGAAGAGGGGGGGCTGATGGAGGCGGGGGACCAGCCAGGGGAGGTGGAGGGACCCTCCTCGGTGGGGCATATTTGGGGGGAGGGTCCATGTCCCAGCTGATCAAGTCACCCTGCGACTCGGGCAAAACCACAGGGGGCACATGGGCAGGGAGCGCCTTAGTTCCCCCCATCGGCAGGGGAGCCAGGAAGGGTTTTACCCAAGTGGGTGGGTTTTCACTGAGATCTTGCCAAACTAGGATGTAAGCTTGTTGGGGTGTCCCTGGGGGCCTTCTCTGAAGATAACTTCCTTAACTGCTTGGATCTGGTTTGGATTGAAGGAGCCCTCGGGTGGCCAGCCAACCTGAAAAAGAGGCCACTTGGAGTGGCAAAATGTTATCCATTTCCCCTTTTTTATGAGGAGAGATAATTTGTGGGTGGTTTGTTTGACCTCCGGCCAGTGGGCCAGGGTGAGATCCAGTGGTCCAGAGACAGTTTGTCCCATTGTCCTGTGGAAAGAATGTAGTGGTAACGCTTGTGCCGGGGAGTGAAAGAGGAAGTAAAAAGAACAAAATGACTCCGAAACAAAGCACAATCAGCAGTTATGCTGAGACGAGCGGGTCAGGAAAGACCCCAAAATTACTCCGCGGAGGATGGGGCCCAGTTAAGGGCCACCCAAACGAATGGAGAGAGAAGGAAAAGGAAACTCTCTCTCCCAAATGACACTGCAGCGTCAGGCAAATGGAGTCACAAACAGAGTCAGAAGTATAATCAAGAGACAGAGATATAAAGAAACGGCCGTACTTACCCCAAGAGATGCAGTGTCGGCCGTTGAAGCCTCTCCCCTGGCCCCCCTTTAATCCTGGACAAGCCCCCAAATGTAAAGTCCGTAGAAGAGGGGTCTGTGAAGGGAGACGCTCCAAGAACCACACAGGCTCTTATGTAAAAGGCACGGGGTTTATTGAAGGGCTACACCGGTGTAGGGTCACCCAGCAAATGTGCCGAGGCGACCCTGGAGGGCAGAAGCAAGGGGTTTCTATAGGGTTGGGTATGGTAATGAGCGATAGGCAAGCGAAGTTTACAGAAGCCAATCGCAGGCCAGGCACGGGAATGCCGCCCGCATGCGGGCTTGGGCAACAGTCCAAACCACATGATTTTCAGGAATTTACCCTGATGTGGGGAAACGAAACTTATCTACTAAAAGCAGAAACTTAAGCAAGCATGTTGTGGCAATAGTAGTCATTTTGTGACTCAGCCTAACACATCAGAATTACAGTTGTATAACCTTTACATGAATTTCACAGCAAACTTAACTTTACACCAAATCACATCAAACTTTATCACATCAAACTTCACACTATTGAGTTGAGTGTCCGTCAGTTGTAAACAAGAGACTCCTGCCTTATATGGTGCTGCTTTCATTATTAGCATTGAAATCATATCCTTGCTTCTTTACTGGGGCATTTTCCGGAGTCCTCTCTGTTAGACCTTTCTGAGTACTCGATGAATGTTGGCACATGGAGAAGCCCTGTGCAGGGGGGGAGAACAGCCATGTCCCTCACCAGCCTGAGAGGGTGGCCAGCCTCTGTCTTGGTTTGGGTAAATGCTCCCTCAGGTCAGATTCTCTAGACTGTTGTCAGGCTTGCCCACATTCCCTGATTTCAAAGAATATAATTCTCAGCTGAAAGAGAGCGCAAGGGCCATGCTTTGTGTCAGTTGCAGGGTTGAGGGGTCCAATTTGTCTCTAAAATTTGTGGTTTTGTATAAGGAGCCATACTTAAGTACCTGACTGGGGCTGAGATCTTCCCCTCCAGGAGCTGATGCATTTCTGGCCCATGGAAATAATGTTCTGGTGTGGGACACATCCCAAGGATTTATTGTCTGGAGGCATGAGCAGCTCGGGGCCATCCCCCACCCCTTCTCTGGAGCAGAACATCATGGGCTCATCCCTGGGAACCCAAGCACCTCTGGCTTCCCTACCTCATGGGCACCTTACCCCAGCTCTGTGGAGAAGGGACCTGGGTATATGCAATGGGCATTCCTGCCTGCTTGTCCCATTGTCTTCCTTTCTCTGATGGTGCAGAACTCTTCTGGATTTTAGCCCAGGAGAATGAGAAGTCCAGGAATTCAGCAATGAATGAGGGGAGTCTATTATTTTCTGGCTGAGATGGTGGTTCCCCATCTGATGTCTGAGAGACAGAAACATAGATTCTGCAAGTCTCTGCTATTTCTTGGGTTTGTGAAATTGGCCCCTCTACCCAAACTGTCCTTTCCTAGGGAACCCTGGTAAGTTCTAGGGTCCCAAGAACTGGTACATAAGCAGAAAAGTGAAGGTCCATCTGGGATGGTCAGGTAATGGTGAGAACCTGGTGTGGAGGATGACCTCTGGAGCCCCTGAGGTTGGTTGAGCACCTGACTCTGCTGGTCTGTCCTTAAGCTGACAGAGCACTGGCCTGATGGATAGTTGTAGTTGATTAGATGTACTTGATAGATGTAGTTGATTTGGTTATGATCCTTTGTCGTTCAGATCAGCTGAGAACAAACAACTCATAAGACATCTCTTATTTTACCCAGCGTCAGTGTACAAATTTAGACTCTAAATCTCTCTGCATTAGGATTTGGAATGAATCTACCAAGTAAATAGAAAATGTCAAATAGGAGTGATGATACAACTTTAACCTTGCAAAGAGCAACATGGATGGCATTTCGGTTCTCTTGAAGCTTCCAGACTCTGGAATACATCACGTGTACTGGCTGATTTCCATGGGGACCTGGAGGCTTTTCAGCAGACATAAGTAACCCGTGAAGGGAGACTGTGGTCAGTGTGAGGTACGGACCCCAGAGGCAGTAAAAGCAGGTTTTAAAAATGACCACTCAATTCTTCAAGACAGTTCCTTTTCCCATAAAAAAGATTAAACATTCACCTGATTAATATGTAAATAAGCTGCTTTCTTCCTTTTTTTTTTTTTTCATCTCTTTCTCAGCAAAATCTTTCTCTGGAAATGGAAGAAACTGATGTAATTGTTCTGCATGGAAGACAATGAAGAGCTTTGGGGTGCTTGCCAAGTGCATTTCCTGGAAGGGCCTGGTCTTCCACTCCACTTAATTATGAGTAAATGTTTTGGCTATGATGTGAAGAAATATTAGAGAATGGAAAAAAACAACAGAGTTCAGAATATTATGCTGCAACTGATTCATGTTTTGGCAAGAGCCCTTAACTAGATTTTATGCTTTAACCTTGTGACTGGGTCACAGGGAGCAGCTTTGCCATATAAGCACATAAAACCATTTGTACGGTTTATTTCGAAAAGGTCAAGCAAAAGCATTTTTAAAATGCAGGGATGATACCAGCCACTGGGTAAAGTTCTGTGTTAATCATGTGCAGCGCCCTCGGCTGAGGGACCCAGGATGCTGTAACTGCATGTTGGCACTCCCTATATTCAGCTGCCTAGTTTCATACATTTGACAAATCTCACATAAAAAAAAGCTCTGATTAGCTCTCACTGTATGTGCTCAGGGAGGGACACGAAGCCAGTAGAGGCGGAAGCCAGGGAGAAGTTTGGAAACAGCCGTGTTCTCAGATCAGCCTGGATCATGCAAACCGGGAGCCAAAGGCCAGAGCATCCTCAGGTGGCCACTGCTGGGCCAGTGCACGCAGACAGGAAAGAGTCAGAAGGCACGCGTGGGACATTGATTGCTTCTGGGTTTTGATTAATAAAATAAAAGACAAATACAGGAAAGCATAAAAAATTGAAAAGAGCTTAATATCTCATGACCTGGAGATATTCCACGTCTTTTTCTATGCGTATGTTTGCATATAAGCATATATTTTTGAATAATTATGAACATGCAACATAAACAGTTTTGTAATATACTGTTGCAATTAAAATATATCACCAGCATTTCTCTTGTTTTTAGTTCAAGAGAAACAAGTTTTAGTAGCTGAATATGACTGCATTTCACAGCTGTACACTCAACTCTGAATATCAGATGGATTTATATGTACATATATTGTGGTTGTTTAAATTTGTATTTATTTGGATATTATTGAAGTTGAGAAAATTGTTGTGCATTTATGGCCCTAAATGTAAGTCTTTCTTCATTGTTAGGTGAAGGGGGACATTGAGTTCATACTGATTTGTTCGAAAGGTCTCTTGTTAAATACATTATCTCCATTTATCTTATAGAGATAAAAGTTTTACAGTTATTTTTCTTCATATTTTGTTCCGAATCCTTTTGAAATAGGGAGATTTATATTTTTATGCCATCACACACATCAGATTTTTTTATTTATGTATTCTTCTGCTTTTATGCCCAGAGAAGAGCCTAAGCTCCCGTATGAGATACTTTTCGGCGGCTCTCACACAGGCTTAGTGCAACGTTGCACACCCAGCCTCTCACATCTTGTGTTTCTTTTGCCATGTGGTGTGCAGGGTGGTTTATGAAAGTTCCTGCATTTATAGAGTACTTGCTTCTGCTTTGAATTGACTTAAGTCTTTTATTGCACATTACCATGCTGCTTGACCTATTATAACTCTTTAGTATGTCTTCATTGAATGTTAGGGTAAGAATACCTTCTTTTTACTATTTTTTTGGTATTTGCCTAGCTGTTTGTGGCAGTTTAGTGTTTTTTTGTTAATTTAAAAAATCATTTTGTCAAATTTTGTTTGGAAAAAACCCTCTCAGAAACAATATTTTCTGTCCATTTGTTAGTCTTTTTTTTTTATTACTCCTTGATATTATGTAGTCTCCTTCATATGAGTCTTCACATAAGTAGATCGAAAAATTAGCTTGATTTGGTGTTTTAAAAAATAAGATTTGGATGAAAGTAAAACACAATAGCTAGTAATTTCTCATTCCACAAGTCACTCATGTACTCTTAAGACATGCTTAGCACTTTTAGAGAAGAGCAGATTTCTAACTGAAAAATACCATGTTTTAAAAGATTTTCCTTTTTAGCAGAAATGTCATACTGATCAGGTATTTAAAGCTCTCTATAATTTAACATATGTTTACTAAAAAATTTCAATAACTTTTCACTTTTTAATCCTGGAATATCCAATCAGAAAGTAAAAATGATCATTCTACTAATGGATTGTTCCTTCTCTACAAAACTACCAATGATTTAAAACTTTTTTTTTACTTAATTGAATGTTTTCAATTGCAAAGTATCTGTTGACTTTAGTTAATAAAAATAGCCAAAGCAATTGTTTTATAATATTCAGCTCATAGTAGATACACTGGCTTCATATTTAGTGTTTACTTGCATTGATTACCAAGCAATCCTTACTCAACTGAGCTCATTTCCAAAGATGGAAAAAAAAAAGCAGTGCTGCCCATTCTACAGTGTCAGCAGGCAACATCTTAGATTCATCCTGGAGAAAGAATGCTGAAATTTTTCTACCCAAACAGTCAGTTAAATGAAATGAACTGTGTACCAGCACATATTTGAAGACTGCTGAGAGGATTAAAAATTAGAGACCACTGACAATTTCTCCTCCTCAGCACTATTGAGAGTAGGAACAGGAAATGTCCCAAGTAACACTTCCTGACATGGAATTAATAGTAGGAAGTGACCTTGAAGTTTAATTCCCAAGAAACATAAACAACTTTCCCTGGCAGCTGAAAGCAGATAATTCTGAAACAAAGGGAAATGCATATGAATTTTACTGGGAGGGTGGAGAAGAGATTGTGAAGTAAGGACCAACAGTAACCAAAAGGAATTTTAATCAAATAGCAAAACTGTCACTATTCTGTTTGTCCACTCTCCGCTCCTAAACAAGATTTCCTTTCAGCTATAGATAAATCAAGTCAATTAGCATTTAGGTTTTTTCCACTGCAGTACTCAAGTCTGTGTATTTCATCATCCATCTAACAATTGATATTAAAATGTACAATTTCAATTCTTTATCCATCTACCTTAAGAATATAACTCTACTCTGTATAGATGTAGAAATTTAAATTTTTATTTTTGTCTGGTCCATTAATCATCCACTATAGATCAACAAATAAGTACAAAAGTAGAAATATTCTGCAAATCCCTCCTCTTCACTGTTTAGTCAAGAGAGATTCTTGATGAATTGTTTAGTCCTCAAGAGATTCTTGCGGAACTGTGGATTAGAAATGTTGAGATGAGCACAAATTATAAACACTGGACTGCATTGCATAGTTGTTTCACTAAAGCAATCACCCAAATATTTATGGGTGCTGATGATATAACCCTAAGAGTGACTTCAGGTCCATGTGATACATGTGTCTGGATATTTGGGGCCCTCGTGTTTAACACACTCTTCAGAAGTAGGTGTTCCATATCGGATTACTTCACTGGCGTGACCAAGAGTGATCTTCCTGTTCTGTCATTTTTAGCCTCCCGGCAAGGATGGAGTTTCTTCTCACATTGTCTCAAAACATCTTTTGTAGCCACAAAGAAATAAAAGAATGTAATTTTTAAAATTTATCTTTTTTGAGAAGACAGTGCCCCCCCCCACCCTGGACTTCCTCTCATGTCTCATTGGTCAGATCTGGACCGTGTGCCATTCCTAAATTAATTACTGGTAAGGGGAACAAATTGCCCATTGTGGGTTTAGACCAGTTAGAGTTTGCTCCTTAGTCACATGGGAAGTGTGTTAACACACAAACTATCACGATTCTACCAGGGAGGAAGGAGAGGGAGACTGTTTCCGTATATCCCATAGATATAGTAATCAAAGAATGATGGCATTTTCAATTAGCTTTAAAATATTTTAAAGTTGATTTTAAATAAAATGTAAAAGCTAGCTGGCTGGGCTTGGTGACAAGCACTTGTAGTCCCAGCTACTCAGGAGGCTGAGGTGGGAGGGGGTTTGATCCCAGGCATTGAATATAATCCTGAGGAACAGAGCAAGGCTCTGGGAGGGGGGAAGAAAAAACAAGGAAGAGCTACTAAATTTTTTGTTTCTGATGATATCGCTCAGTGGCGCCTGCTGGCGCGCGAGGTCCTTAGGTCGTCCCCCCGGTACCCACAAAAAAAAAAAAAAAGTTTGCATTTATTTGTAAGATTGTACTCTTCATTTATTGTTATAGTTTGGTTCTGAAATGTCCCTCAAGACCATGTGCTTAAGGTTTGGTTTCCAACTAAAGGCATTACTGGCAGCTGGTAGACCTCTGAGGAGGTGGAGCCTACTTGGAAGAGGTGGGTCACCAGGGATGTGACTTTGAATGGGACACTTTGTCCAGAGCCAGCTCACCACAGATTGAAGACTGAAACCATAGCTTTTTTTTCATTTAAGTTGGTTTTCTCAGGTGTTTTACCACAGTGACAGAAAGCTAAGATGCATATTCTTGAAATTTTATACTTCTAATCCAAGTATAATTTTGAGGAGATTTTATTTTTGTTAAGTGAATTAAAGTTTACACAGGTGTGTTTTTTTTTTTTTGTGGGTACCGGGGGGTCGACCTCAGGACCTCACGCACCACCAGGCGCCCGTGCCGCTGAGCAATATCACCGGCCCCTTTTTCGTAAGTGGGTTCCGGGAGTCGAAACTCGGGCCCTCGCGCTTGCCAGGCAGGAGCTTAAGCTGCTGAGCCATCTCACCCGGCCCCAGGTGTGTTTTTTAAAGGAGACCCCCTAACCCTTAAAAGTGACATTTTTAAAAATAATTGACCAGTTCTCCCACTAAGTACATGAACTGGCCTGGCAGGAATGAAACCATCTTACAAATGACTGCTTCAGCTGTTGCTAAAAGTGGGTGCTTTTTTTTTTTCTCCATGAAACAATTTTCCACTCTTGGAACTGTGGAAGAAACACACATTTGTCCTGTCGAGTGGTGTCGTTCTGGAGTTCAAACCAAATCCCATCAACCTAATTGCTGTTGCTGCATGGCCTCAGGGGTGAAGAATTCTCTCTTTGTTTTCAAACTGACAGAGAGGGCAGGGCTCCATAAGATGTTTTGCTTGCAAAAGAAGAAAGAAATATGACTTTACATGACATTCTCCTCCTGGCTAGTTGCTTTTCTGGCAGGACTTGGTTGTACACTGGGATGTGTCTACACTTAAAAAACATATTTCTTTTCAAAAGGAGCAGCTCATTCTCATTCATGATTCTTAGCTTCTGAGAACTGAGATGAGCCCAAATGGATACTTGCCAGTTTTTCCTATTGTAGAATTTTGGCCATCAAAGCTAACAGTCAGCCCAGATATCCATCCAGTGGTCTCTCCCACTTGCAGGGATAGGCATCTTGGGAGAAACACCAGAGTCACACAGGCTCAGGGTTGGCAAGACTGTGCTGCAATCAAGGGATTGTATGTTGTGTTATCCTCGCTCACCTTTTAATATTTTTGTACTTCCATGTTCCTTCCCACTGTGGTTTTCCTGTATGTATCCTTTTCATCCCTTCCCTTCTATCAAAATGTCATCTTAGCAAAGGAATCCTGTAACTCGGTAACTTGTGAAAGTAAACACTTAGAGCTGTATTTACATTAATGCTTCCTCTAAATTTTCAAGTGAGACAAATCTCTAAGTCAATTGTGACATTTTAGTTTTCAATGAAAGCCAGTAAGAGGTTTTTTTTTGTCTTTTAGGTATTAAAATTTTTCCTGCAAACTTTAAAATCCTCTCATTATGGCGGTGGCTTTCTACTCTGTAAGAGAGATGGCTGCCATGGAATAGAAACAGGTTTGAAAGAAGAGACAGTTACTGGTAATGTGGTGATTCAGAGTCAAATCCACCAGATCAATGAAAGTGACCAATGTTAGACCAGTTCACCATCTCCCCATTTAGGAGGTGGGACATATGAGAATGATGGGAATGTTTCACTGTCACATTGGAACCTGCAGCTTTATGATATAATTTAAGTGGCCAGAAGGCTTTAGTAAGCCAAATATATTGGAAATAATTTAAGATTTAAAATACCTTAACCACCATATTTATGTCCTACCTACAGCCAAAGCAAAAGAGGCAACTTACATTAAAATATCCCTAGCAATAAAATAGCAAAACCACTAAAACAAGAGAAAAAGATTTGAGGGGACAGTGAGATGGCTCAGTGGCGCAAGCGCGAGGTCCTGAGTTCTACTCCCGGAACCCACATACAAAAAAGTGATATCTCTCAGCGGCATGGGCGCCTGCTGGTGCGCAAGGTCCTGAGGTTGACCCCTGGTACCCACAAAAAAAAAAAAAAAGAAAAGAAAAAGATTTGAGCAACAAGAAGTTGAAGGGTGAGAGTAGTGCTATGGCAGAAAATTATTTTCATTAAACTATTCTTTGAATATAACTTAGAAGAATCCACTAGGAAGGGTGAAAAAAATCCAAGCTCTAAATTCAGGAAGGAATTTTTCATGTAGGTTTTTACATGGAGAAAATTTAACAGTACAGAAGAAAAGATGATTTACTTCTGGTGAATCATTTGAATCAGATATAAATAGCTATTAGAGATTTTTTGAGGCTTCAGAACATTGGAGAGAGATCTGTGATGAGCTCTAATTGTTTTTTCCTGATAAATTTGATTTCTTACGAGTTTCACCTTAGAAACCTCAAGAAACATGATGCACGGTTCTGGAGAGAGCTATGCTCTCCTGGTGTCTTCTCCTGGGAGAAAGACTTTACACATCCCCATAGGCTTCTAGGGTGTTCAGGAATGAAAGTGGAATCCAAAGAATTTCTTGAAAGTCATGCAGTCCCTCTGGTAGAAGCCTGAAAAGTGCTCCTTAAGTGCGATGGTGAAGGAGACTGTGCCCTCTCTGTGAGCACAGACTGCTTAAATTTCTGAATCTTTTCTTTCTGGGCTCATTAAAAAGAAAGATAACATCTAGCAGCTTGGGCAGAATGAGATCAGAGCTGCCCTGGCTGTGCAGTCATTACTCAGGGAAAAGCCAATTGCAGACCCAACACCAGTGAGAGAGAAAAGGGCCCCCGAGTCCAGCTGTCTGAGAGTCAGTGAGCGCTGTGGCAGGAAAGCCACACAGCACAAAGCCCCTGTCACCAGCTGCCCATGCAGCTCCCATGGCTTGCTGAGGACAGAGACAGGTTGAATTTATGGGAAGAGTCTCCCCAAAGCACACAATCCTCTCTCCTAGTCAAATAAGAAACCTCATTCATCTGTTAACAACTTCCAGGAGAAAATGGCCCTTGAAGATGATATCTGTGAAAAAGCATTGTGCACCAGTAAAAGAAGCTATTTGTTTCCATGGAGGTGGGGAACCATGAGCTTCTAATTCTTGTCTGCCTCTTTCCTGAAAGGTCACTGCTGGGGTTTTCTTTACAGCACCTGACCCTGCCACTTCTGCCAGGATACATTAGTACCACCTCAGGCTCCCTCTGCCAACTAGAAAGAATTTAACATTAATGAGGGTCTGGGCCCTAAAGAGCCCAACCATTGCCAACTCAAGGGACAACTGGGAGAGAAACACACCCTGTCAAAGGTGTATATACTTGTTTTTCCTATTCTAATAAAACCACACAACGCTCAATAGGCTTATAATGCTTTTATCTCAGCAGCCGGCCTATTTGATGCTTGCTGATTACAACAACCATCAGATTTGTCCTTTGAATATCCAGAGTCTACCCTGGTCAGTCTAGTTCATATTATCTGCCCTGTCCCTGTCATTGCCTTCCCATGGGTCTTATTGTTCTGAGTTGCCATCTATTAGCAATGTAGGCATTGTTGCACTTAAGTCAGAAGTTCTTAGGTTCCCAAAGTGATTCTCATCTCAGGAAGGCATAGTCCCTCTGGAGTGGCTCTAACTGGGTTTTGGTAGGACGGGATTGGGATGCTAAACCTCCTGAAACATGCTAGGGTGGAATCGTCCTGTAAAATGCTGTTCCTACCTGAAATGTCCAAACTGAGAAATACTGTATACATCTAACTCTGGGTCCTGGTTGGCCCCTCCTAGGAGTCCCGCTTGTCCCTATTTGTGGCTCATCTCCTGAGACCACACCAGCCACTGGTGGTGGTACAGGCTGACTGACCTCAGCACAGCTCCAGCAATGAACTGAGGGACGACACTGGCCGCCTACTAGAGTCAAATTTCGCTCTACCGTGTCCTAGTGCTGTGACGTCTGCTGAGTGACTTGCTCTCTGTAAGCCTCAGTTTCTATATCTGAGAAAGGAAGGTAAACCAACCTAGCTTTTACAGCAGGGATCACTGCAGTAGATACTGAGTTCTTTATCACTTTTCAAATAAGAATGGTCATACACGTGGTGCTGTTATGTTCCGTGGCTGGCTGGCTCTGCTGTCTTCTTGCACTGGCGCACTTAGGAAAAAGACCCAAACCCAGTCCTCAGAAGGTCAAGAAATTGAGGTTTGGTCTCTAAAACCAGGCATTTGTTTATTTGTTTGGGAATGGAAGTTTGTCTTTCACTTCAGGGGCATGTAGGACACATATTTTCAAGGCTGCACCTTGAAAATACATGTCAGGTATTCGTGTTTATAGAAAGGATGCCCCAGAGGAGTTACAAGCCACTGATAGTCTCTTCTGGCCTTTGGTTATGCCTGGTCCTGATAGAGATCCAGGGCAGAGAACTTTCAAAGAAGTTGGGAGAAAGGCCTAACTGTACTAAGCCCTAGGGACTGGAGGGCCCTGTGGGGCAGGGTGCTTTGCAAAGGCCGCCTGCCAAGTGATCTGGGATACAAAACATGCACTGATCTGGGGTACAAAAAACTAGGTGTTCGCATAGCAACAAAGCTAGGTACTGAGGTCCTTTGTAGAGGGGCCTAGCAGCGGGACAGTGGCTGAGTGAACAGCTGATCAGTACAGATGTGCCTGAAAGTCAGCAGGTGGGGGAAGGGGCTATAGGGAAAGGGGCCTCTGAGGTGGCTGGGGGGAGGGGTGTATGACCTCAGAAGATGGGGGAGGGTGCAAAGGCCATTGCTACTTTGCATAAATTTAGTGAAATGTATTTGAACAAATATAGCCATAGTGTGGGTATTTTAAACAATTCATTCTTTTACCAAGGCTGTCCATTTATAAAGGAGGGATCCTAAATCATTGGCTTGATTAGGTTGAAAAATAAACCTTACTCATTTTATTTGAAATTACAAAATAATATATATTTATTATAGAAAACTTAGAAGACAGAGATAGGGAAAAATAAGAACATTTCAGTTTCACCACATAAAAATAACCATAATTGACATTTTGGTGAATTCTGCTGAGATATTACTATTGTAATACATTAAAAATAATAAACAAGGGGCCGGTGAGATGGCTCAGCGGCTTAGCACCTGCCCGGCAAGCGCGAGGGCCCAAGTTTGACTCCCGGAACCCAATTACTCTGTAATTTTTTTACTTCTTACACTGTTAGAATTTCTCTAGTTCTGTAAATTCTCTCTGGTAATTTCAGAGGGAACTCTGGGGGGTCTGAGGTGGTGGACGGGTCCGGGGCTGGGCTGAGCCTGGGGTTCCAGGGGCAAGCGCTCATTGTGTCCCTTTAACCTGGAGACCTGAATCATATCCTCTCAGTGACAAAGAAAGTGGTTCCTGATGGGAAGCCAGAGAGCCAGGGAGCCAAAGGAAGGGGTCACATCTGTGTGGAAACAATGCTCAGGTCCTTGTGAGCAAACCTTGGACACTCAGAGTTTTGCTTCCTTGCACAGACTCCATAGAAATGGGACCTTCAAACTCTTTAAAAAAGATATTGATTGCCTTTGTGTTATTTTGCAAAACAGCTACACAAATGCACACATACACACTATTCATAAGCCCACAACACGGAGATAACTGTGTTTCATTTTTATTTCTATTTTTATTTATTTATTTATTTATTTATTTATTTATTTATTTATTTATTTGTGGTTACTGGGTTCAACCTCCAGGACCTGCTGCTCGCACAGCAGGCCACCGTTGCCACTGAGCGATATCACCGCCCCTTTTTTTGTATGGGGTTCCCGGGAGTCGAACTTGGGCCCTTGCGCTTGCCAGGCAGGTGCGTACACTGCTGAGGCCATCTCACTGGCCCTGATATTTTTATTTTTATGCTTGAATCTTTTCATTTGGTTTTGTTTTAGAGCCAGAGTCTCACTGTGTCGCCCAGGCTGGCCTTAAACTCCTGGGCTCAAAGTGATCCTCTTTGCCTCAGTTCCTGAATAGCTGGGGAACATGGCAAATATTTTGTTCTTTATTTAGAAAACCTTACCAACCAGAGATGAATATTCTTAACATTTTGGTGCCATTTTTTGTGAAACGAAACATGTGTGGACATTTTGCATCTTCTTTTTCTTTCTTTTTTCATTTTGTTTTTAAATTTTAAAGAGAAAAAAACAAAAACAATGATACAGAATTTCAAAACAAGATAATAGGAAATTAACAATGGTTAATATATTGAATATTGTTTTCTCCAAAATAGTTGCTCCAATTACAAGATATAGGAATGAAAAATTGATCAAACAATATAAGCACAAACTGTTCTTTTCAATGAACTAAAAGAAATTAGTAGTATAATTATCTTAGCTATCTTGTGTGTGTGTATATATATATATATGTTCAATATATGTATTTTCATCATAATATATATATTTTCTTTTCCCTTCCTTCTTTTCTCCTTTCCCCCACACCAGTTGTTCTTTCCTTTTGAGGAGTTTCTTTCCCTTTCACAGTATCTATTGTAGATTTTGGATCTTATTTACTCTTTCAGTTTCTTACACTAGGGAGACAATACGATATTTACACATGTGAGTTTGATTTATTTCACTTATGAGCATTTTCTCGAGTTGCATCCATTTACCTATAAAAGCCTCAAGTTTATCCTTCTTTATAGTTAAGTAGTAACTCCATTATATAAAGATACCACATCTTTTTATCCATTCCTCAATTGATGGGCATTTGGGTTGCTTCCAAGATCTAGCTATTACAAATTGTGCTGCTATAAACATGGGTGCACATATATCGTTGTGGTACGATGTTTTTAATTCTTCTGGGAAAAATACCCAGAAGGGGAATAGCTGGGTCAAATGGACCTCTAATCCTAGTTTTTTTGAGGAATCTCCACATGGATTTCCACAATGGTGGTACCAGTCTGCACTCCCATCAACAGTGGAGAAGGGTTCCTTTTTACACATAGCCCTTCCAGCATTTGTTATTGGTTGATTTTTTTTTTTTTTTTATTTTAAAGAGAAGAAAAAACAAAACAAATCAAAAGAAGAACAAATTTTCAAAACAACATAATAGGAGGGTAACAATGGTTAATACATTACGTATTACTATCTTTAAGTTAGTTATTCAGGACACCAGACATTAGCATTCAATTGTCCAAACATTATTGGCACAAACCTTACTCTTCAATGAACTAAGTAAAAATGGTAGTGTATCTATCTTAACCATCTTATATATATATATACAATTTTTTTTCCCTTTCCCTTCTTTCTTTTCCCTATTCCAGTCTCTCTTTCCTTTTGACCAGTTTCTTTTTGATTCACCATATCTATTGTACATTTTGGATCTTATTTACTCTTTCAGTTTCTCATACTAGAGAGATAATACGATGCTTACACATGTGCTTCTGGTTTATTTCACTTATGAGTATTTTCTCGAGTTGCATCCATTTACCTATAAAAGTCTCCAGTTTATCCTTCTTTATGGCTGAATAGTACTCCATTGTATAAAAATACCACATCTTTCTTATCCATTCCTCAGTTGATGGGCATTTGGGTTGTTTCCAAGATCTGGCTATTACAAATTGTGCTGCTATAAACATGGGTGCACATATATCGCTGTGGTACGATGTTTTTAATTCTTCTGGGAAGATGCCCAGAAGGGGAATAGCTGGGTCAAATGGGACCTCCAACCCTAGTTTTCTGAGGAATCTCCACACTGACTTCCACAGTGGCTGTACCAGTCGACACCCACCAACAGTGAAGAAGGGTTCCTTTTTCCCCACAGCCCCTCCAGCATTTGTTATTAGTTGATTTCTTAATAGTAGCCATTCTTTCTGGGGTGAGATGGTATCTCAGTGTTGTTTTAATTTGCATCTCTCGAATGACTAGTGATGTTGCACATTTTTTTGTATATTTGTTTGCCATTAGTATTTCTTCATCTGAGAAATGTGTATTCATCTCAGATGCCCATTTTTGGAGTGGGTCTTTAAATTTGGGAGGTCTGATTTTTTTGAGTTCTTTATATGTTCTCGATAGTAATCCTTTGTCTGAGGAACAGCTGGCAAACATTTTTTCCCACATTGTGGGTTGTCTCTTCACTCTGTTGGTGGTTTCTCTTGCTGTGCAAAAGCTTTTTAATAAGATGAGATCCCAGTTATTGATTCTTTGGGATAGTTCCCGTGCGGTTGAGTTTTTATTCATAAAGTCTTTGCCTACACCAATGTCTCCAAGGGTTTTACCTACTACCTTCCAGCAGATTTAATGTTTCTGTTTTAATATTTAGATCTCTGATCCATTTTGAATTTAGTTTAGTGCATGGTGAAAGATATGGTCTAGTTTTAATCTTCGGCATGTGTAGAGCCAGTTTTTCCAGCACCATTTATTAAAGAGGCTATCTTTCTTCCAGCGAATGTGTTTCAGCATCTTCTAATCTGTTCCATTGATCTTCAGGTCTGTTTTTTTGCCAGTACCACAGTTTTTATCACAGTAGCTTTATAGTATAATTTCAAGTCGGGGATAGTGATGCCCCCTGCCTTGCCTTTGTTGCCCAGAATTGCCTTTGCTATTCTAGGTCTCTTCTGATTCCGAATGAATTTTAGGATTGTTTTCTCTAATTCTGTGAGATATGCTGTTGGAATTTTGATTGGAATTGCATTAAATCTGTATAACAATTTTGGAAGTATGGCCATTTTCACTATATTGGTTCTTCCTATCCAGGAGCAAGGGATATCTTTCCATTTTCTGATATCCTCTTCAATCTCCTTTTTCAGAGTACTGTAGTTTTCAGTATAGAGGTCTTTTACATCCTTCGTGAGGTTGATTCCTAGGTATTTCATTTTTTTGGATGTTATTGTGAAAGGTATTGTTTCCCTAATTTCTCTTTCAGTAAGTTTGTTATTTGTGTACAGGAAGGCTATTGACTTTTGAGTATTGACTTTGTATCCAGCTACACTACTGAATTTGCTTATTAAATCTAGCAGTTTTTTAGTGGAGTTTTTGGGGTCTTCTGTGTAGAGTATCATGTCATCTGCAAATAATGATAATTTAACTTCTTCCTTTCCAATCATTATTCCTTTTATTTCTTTCTCTTGTCTAATCGCTCTGGCTAAAGTTTCCAGAACTATGTTGAATAAGAGTGGGGACAGTGGACATCCTTGTCTTGTTCCTGATTTTAGAGGGAAGGCTTTCAGTTTTTGGCCATTTAGTATAATATTGGCTGTTGGTTTGTCATAGATAGCTTTTACCAGATTGAGATAAAGACCCTCTATTCCAATTTTCTGTAGGGTTTTTATCATGAAAAGGTGCTGGACTTTGTCAAAAGCTTTTTCTGCATCTATTGAGATGATCATGTGATTTTTGTCTTTGGTTCTGTTAATATGCTGTATTACATTTATTGATTTACGTATGTTGAACCATCCCTGCATCCCTGGGATGAATCCAACTTGGTCATGGTGTATAATCTTCTTGATGATTTGTTGGATTCTGTTTGCCAGTATCTTATTAAGGATTTTTGCATCTATGTTCATTAGGGAGATTGGCCTGTAGTTCTCTTTCTTAGTTGGGTCCTTCTCTGGTTTTGGTATCAGGGTAATGCTTGCTTCCAGGAATGAATTTGGGAGTATTGCTTCCCTTTCAATTTCATTGAAAAGTTTGAGAAGTAGGGGCGTTAGGTCTTCTCTAAATTTCTTGTAGAATTCGGCAGTGAATCCATCAGGGCCTGGGCTTTTCTTTGTTGGGAGGTTTTTAATTACATCTTCAATTTCATTGGCTGATATTGGTTTATTTAGGATTTTTAAATCTTCTTGATTCAGCTTTGGTAATTCATACGAATCTAGGAATCTGTCCATTTCTTCTGCATTTTCCATCTTAGTAGAATATAAATTTTCAAAATAGGTATAGATGATCTTCTGGATTTCTGCAGGGTCCGTCGTGATATCACCCTTTTCATTTTCAATTGCATGGATTTGAGTCTTTTCTTTTCTTTTTTTAATAAGGTTGGATAAGGGTTTGTCAATCTTATTTATTCTTTCAAAGAACCAACTTTTTGCTTCATTGATTCTTTGTATTGTTTTTTTATTCTCCAATACGTTAATTTCTGCTCTGATCTTTATAATTTCCTCCCTTGTACGGGCTTTTCTTAACCTGCTCTTCTTTTTCTAGAAGCTCGAGGTTCACCCTTAAGTTGTTTATTTGCGCTTGCTCTATTTTCCTGATATAAGTATTTAATGCTATAAATTTCCCTCTTAGGACTGCTTTCATTGTATCCCATAAGTTCCGGTATGTTGTACTGTCATTATCATTCAGTTGTAGAAAGTGACTAATTTCTTCTTTAATTTCATCTGTGACCCATTGGTTGTTCAGGAGGATGCTGTTTAATTTCCATGTGTTTAGGGAGTTTTTGTGGGATCTTTTGCCATTGATTTCCAATTTCATTGCACTATGGTCTGATAATATGCATGGGATAATTTCAATTCCTTTGCATTTACTTAAGCAGGTTTTATGAGCTAGTATGTGGTCTATTTTGGAGAACGTCCCATGTGCAGCTGAGAAAAATGTGTATTCTGATGTTGTGGGATGGAACACTCTGTAGACATCTACTAAGTCCATTTGTTCAAAAGTTTGGTTCAGTTCTACTATTTCATTATTGATTTTCTGTCCAGTTGATCTATCTTTTTGTGACAGTGGAGTATTGAGATCTCCCAATATAATTGTATTAGTGCTTATTTGATTTTTCATGTCCTTTAGTACTTGTTTTATATAGCTGGGTGCATTGGTATTTGACGCATATATATTTATGATCGTTATCTCTTCCTCTTGGATTGTTCCCTTTACAAGGATGTAATGACCGTCTTTATCTCTCTGAATCCTTCTTGGCTTGAAGTTCACTTTGTCTGCAAAAAGAATAGCTACCCCTGCTTTTTTCTGGGTTCCTGTGGCATGGAGTATTGTTTTCCATCCTTTGACTTTCAGTCTATGAATTTCTTTCTGAATTAAATGTGTTTCTTGTATACAGCATATTGTTGGATCTTGCTTCTTGATCCATTTCGCCAGTCTGTGCCTTTTGATTGGTGAATTGAGACCGTTAACATTGATGGTTAAAACTGATATGTATTGACTTGTCATGATATTTTCCTGTTGTTGGTTCCCACTCTTTGTTTTTCCGCTTTCCGGCTATTTAATTATTTGCCCTGCCTGGTGGATTCCTTCTGTTGGGGTTCCTATCTCTTTCTAGAATGTCCTTCAGAACGTTTTGGAGTGCTGGTTTGGTGGTCATAAATTTTCTCAGATGTTCTTTGTCATGAAAGTATTTTATTTCTCCATCAATTTTGAAAGATAGTTTTGCAGGGTACATCAATCTGGGCTGAAAATTATTTTCCTTTAGAGCTTGCAATACATCATTCCAAGCTCTTCTTGAATTGAGGGTTTGTGCTGAAAAGTCAGCTGTGATTCTGATGGGTTTTCCTTCATAGGTGATTTGTCTCTTCTCCCTAACAGCTTTTAAGATTCTGCCCTTCTGTTGAATTTCTGGGATCTTGACTATAATATGTCTGGCTGAAGTTTTTTTTTGATCATGTCTAGTTGGTGTTCTAAAAGCTTCACTTATAGGGGTGTCAAATTCCTTTTCTCTTCCAGGAAAGTTCTCCCTGATTATGTCTTTGAACAAGGTTTTAATGTCGTTGATGCTATCTCCTGCTTTTTCATTTATTCCAATTATTCTTAAGTTGTTTATCTTTGAGTCATCTAGCAGCTGCTGAATTGATTTTTCATGGTCCCTTGCTATTTTTAAGAATTTTTCCATTTCATGATCACTAATTGCAAGCCTGTCTTCTATATCTGAGATCCTGTCCTCGCATTGGCTTATTCTGCTACAAATACTTTCAATGGAATTTTTTATCTCTTGGATATCTGCTTGAATCTGCCTTATGGATTCCATTTCTTTCCTATGCTGAGCATTCATGGTTTCTATAGTTTTCTTAAGTTCATCTATTTTTTTGTCTGTATCAGCTATAGTGTCCTTAAGCATGGTCTTCATTGTAGACATTATCTCTGCAGTTATCTGTGAGATTATTTCTGTTTTAATTTTTTCCAGAACCTCATTCAGTTGCTTTGTTGTTACCACTTCAGATAGGCCAGGTGGGTGGCTTTCGGATTGTCCCACCTCGTTGCTCCCTAGGTTTGCCTTTGGTGAATTGGATGTGTGGGTTGCATCTTGTTTAAGTGTCGTCTCATTTTTTCTTTCTTTAATTCCTGGGGTGATGTTTGCAAATTACCTATAGTAGGTTACTTTATTGCTAGTGTTTAAGATCTTTAGAAGATGACTACTTCTCTGCAGTATCTTCCAAGTGGAGCTTGCTTTTAGGTTTTGAGCTTTCTGCCAGATCCTACCTCTTCAATTCGTTGGGTATGCGAAGTTGCTACCTGTTTGGCCCAGTCCTTGATTCTTTGGTACTGTGCCACTGTATTTTCTGTGTCCCTTAGTCAATCTCAATCATGAAATATCAGGAAGGAAAGATGTTTAGAACAATTATTTCACATTTGGCTATAATGTTAACTAAAGCATCAAACACAGCCTAGAAAATGACAGACTGAGCTAACCAGTTATTTACCACTTTTAGCTGTATAGAGTTGCGGTTATATAACAAAATCTAAAACACACCAGAAAAATTATATGCAGTATACAAGTCCTATGTATGTCAATTTTTCCCTGAGGAGTTTAAATTTAAAATGAGTTAAGGAGGAAATAGAGTATTGGGAGAAGAGGAAGGAATTAGATGTAAGGTTAGAGGACCAAGAGGGATCCCACTAAAATTGGGACACTAGTGCAGAGGACAGGTGGTAAAAAGAGAAGGAAGGGATAAAAGGAAGAACAGATCACAACCACAATCACAAAGAAGTTAGAGGCGCTGTTTACACTCATATAAAAAACCAGAGAGAATAATGAAGGAAAGAGCAAATACACATACAGAAACAAAAACGAAGATAAAAACAATAAAACAGACAGATCAAAAAAAACCCCACCAAAAAAAAACAAAACAAAACAAAAACAAAAAAACCCTTCGCCAACAAAAAACAAATCAGTGAGAAAAAAAAATAAAAATAAAAATAAAAATAAAATAAAATAAAAAGAATCAGTTCCAGGTGTTGACTTGCTAGGCAGGTACCCTGTGGTGACAGAGTCCTGTTCTGTGCAGGTCCGTCCCAGTAAGCCAGGAGCGCCCTCTGGCGGGCGGTGAGCAGAGGCGCGTACTTTCAGGCAGATACCAGTCTAGCTCGCCTCCGCTCTCAGCGCCCTTTCACGATCCCTGGGCCTGAGAGGCGCAGCGCGCTGTCCGGAGCGCGGGTTCCCTGCACTGGTTCCCGCCGCTCTGGTTTTTCGCCACGCCCCCCACAATGGCACCGGGCCAGTCACTCTCTGGCGCGGGACAGGTGTGGCTGAGAGTCCAGTCTCGTTCGCCTGCTGACCTCAGCACACTTTCGTGGGCTTGAGAGGCCCCGTGCTGCCCTGTCTGGAGCACAAGTTCCCAGATCAGTTTTCGAGCCGCTCTGAGTTTCGCCACGCCCCCCACAATGGCGCCCGTCCGGTCGCTCTCTGGCGCAGGGCAGCTGTGGCTGAGAGACACTCACCGCCGGTCAGCGCTGTTCTGCGCCGCTCCCCTGCCCTGCCGCTGTCTCAGGATCCTCCGTGGGGGCTCCCTGGGCGCCAGCTGCCACCGTGTGTCCGTAGAATTGAGCCTCCGCGGCGCTGCAACTCCCGGGATAGTAGAAGGTGCGCGCACGCGGTCTGCTCCTTCTTTCCTTCTTCTTTGTTGGAAGTCACCCGTCACTGGTGCCGGGGGTCCCAGATTGCGCTTCAGAACTTTTCTGGGTTTCGGGGAGGCATCTCCCCCTGTCCTGCGCTTTCTGGGTCGCTATATTCCCGTGTTCCAATGGTAACTTTTAGAGAGAGTTTCGCTGCCTGCTTCTTACTCATCCGCCATCTTGAGGTTCCTTATTGGTTGATTTATTGATGACAGCCATTCTTTCTGGGGTGAGATGGAATCTCAGTGTTATTTTAATTTGCATTTCTCAAATGATCAATGATGTTGAACATTTTTTCGGATAATTATTTTCCATTTGTATTTCTTCATCCGTGAAGTGCTTATTCATCTCAGATGCCTATTTTTGGATTGGGTCTTTGAATTTGGGGGGCCAGATTTTTTCAATTCTTTATATATTCTAGATATAAGTCCTTTGTCTGAGGGAAAAGTGGCTGAAATATTTTCCCATTCTGTGGGTTGTCTTTTCACTCTGTTGGTGATTTCTTTTGATGCGCAGATGCTTTTTAATAAGATGAGATCCCAGTTGTTGATTCTTTGAAGTACTTCCCGTGCAGTTTGGGTTTTGTTCATGAAGTCTCTGCCTACCCCATGTCTTCAAGATTTCTACCCACTTTCTCTTCCGGTAGATTTAGTGTTTCTGTTTTAATGTTTGGATCTTTGATCCATTTTGACTTTAGTTTAGTGCATGTTTTTTTTTTTTTGCCAGTACAACGCTGATTTTATCACAGTAGCTGTTGGTTTGTCATATATGGCTTTTATCAGATTGAGCTAAAAACCACCTATTCCAATTTTCTGTAGGGTTTTTCTCATGAATCGGTGTTGGACTTTGTCAAATGCTTTTTCTGCATCTATTGAGATGATCATGTGGTTTTTATCTTTGGGTCTGTTAGTATGGTGTATTATATTTATTGATTTGCACATGTTGAACCATCCCTGTATCCCTGGAATGAATCCTATTTGGTCATGATGTATAATCTTGATGATTTGCTGTATTCTGTTTGCCAGTATCTTATTGAGGATTTTTGCATCTGTGTTCATTAGGGAGATTGGCCTGTAGTTTTTTTTCTTGGTTGGGTCCTTCTCTGGTTTTGGCATCAGGGTAACACTAGCTTCCAGGAATGGTTTTGAAAGTATTGCTTCCCTTTCAATTTCATGAAAGAATTTCAACATTAGTGGCATTCAACATTAGTTTTTTCTCTAATTGTTTTTGTAGAATTCAACATTGAAACCATCAGAACCTGGGCTTTTATTGTTAGTAGGCTTTAAATCACATTTTCAATTCCATGGACTAATATTGGGTTATTTACAATTTTTATATCTTCTTGATTCAGTTTTGGCAATTTGATTGTGTCTAGGGATCTATCCATTTCTTCTGTGTTATTCAACTTATTAGAGTATAGGTTCTCATAGTAGGTGTCGATGATCTTCTGGATTTCTGCAGGATCCATTGTTATTACACCCCTTTTCATCCCTAATTGCTTGAATTTGAGTCTTTTCTCTTTTGATGAGGTTGGCTAAGGGTTTATCAATTTTATTTAATCTTTCAAGGAACCAACTCTTTGATTCATTTATTCTTTATATTGTTTTCCTAGTCTCAATTGCACTAATTTCTTCTCTTATCTTTATAATTTCCTCCCTTGTAGGAGCCTTGGGTTTGATTTTCTTTTTTCCTAGAAGTTTGAGGTTCAACATTAGGTTATTTGAGCTCCTTCTATTTTCTGAAATGAGAATTCATTGCTATAAATTTCCCTCATAGGACTGCTTTCATTTCTTCCCATAAGTTCCAATATGTTGTATTGGTGTTATCATTTAATTGTACTGTTTAATTTCTTTTTTTATTGTGGGTACCGGGGGGGTCGACCTCAGGACCTTGCATGCCAGCAGGCGCCCTTGCCCCTGAGCAACATCACCTGCCCCTTTTTTGTATGTGGGTTCCAGAGTCGAACTCGGGCCCTTGCGCTTGCCGGGCAGGCGCTTAAGCCGCTGAGCCATCTCACTGGCCCCTGTTTAATTTCTTGTTTCATTTCCTCTGTGACACACTGGTTATTCAGGAGGGTGTTTTTTTAATTTCTATGTGTTTATGTAATTTTTGTTATTTCTTTTGCTGTTGGTTTCCAATTTCTTTGCACTATGGTAAGATAATATACATGTGACGATTTCAATTCCTCTGCATATACTTAAGCATGTTTTATGGGCTAATATGTGGTCTATTTTGGAGAATGTTCCATGTGCAGCTGAGAAGAATATGTATTCTGATGTTGTGGGGAGGAACACTCTGTAGATATCTACTAACTCCATTTGTTCACAATTTGGTTTAATTCTGATAGTTACTTGTTGATTTTTTGATCTATCTATTTGTGAGAGTAGGGCATTAATGTCCCCCATTACAATTGTGTTAATGATTAATTTTTCATTTCTGTTAATATTTGTTTTATGTAATTGGGCGCACTGGTATTTGGTGCATATATATTTATGATTATTATCTCTCCTTGATGTCTTCCCTTAACAAGTATGTAGAGACTTTGCCTCTTTTGATCAGTCTTGGCTGGAAGTTCCCATTGTCTGCAAATAGAATAGCTACCCCTGCTTTTTTCTGGTTCCTGTGGCATGGAGTATTGTTTTCCATTCTTTGACTTTCAGTCTATGTATTTCTTTTTGAGTTAAATGTGTTTCCTGAATGCAGCATACTGTTGGATCTTGCTTCTTGATACATTCTGCCAGTCTGTTTCTTTTGATAGGTGAGTTGAGACAGGTAATGTTGATGGTTACAACTGATATGTATTGGCTTATATTTTTCATGTTATTTTCCTATTGTTGGTTCCTTGTCTTTCCCCTTTGTTTAATTACTTGCCCTGCATGGTGGCTTCTTTCTATCGGTGTTCTTGTGCTTATGGTCTTAATTTTCTCTTTGTAATATATCTTTCAGAACATTCAGAAGAGCTGGTTTGGTGGTCATGAATTTATTCAGTTGTTCTTTGTGATGGAGATATCTTGTTTCTCCATTTATTTTGAAAGATAGTTTTGCTGGGCATATCAGTGTGGTTTGAAGGTCATTTTCTTTTAGGCTTGAAATACATCACTCCAAGCTCTCCTTGATTTGAGGGTTTGTGTTGAGAAGCCTGCTGTGATTCTGATGTTCTTTCCTTTATAAGTGATTTGTTTCTTCTCTCTAGCTTCTTCTAATATTCTGTTCTTATGCCAAATTTCTGCAATCTTGATTATTATA